>JAYDZK010000268.1:30573573-30708165 GCA_034509185.1 Euphonia xanthogaster
ACTAGAATATCCTGTAAAGTTTTCTATTCATAAAAAAGACCTTTATAGCTGCTTAGAGGGTCTAACCTTAGGAACTAAGCTCTAATGGCCCACAGGGAGAAGAAATCAAGTGTCATCAACAAGGTTGGTTGTCATAATCTGAGACCATGAAGTTCATATTTCTGTTCTCAAAATTAATATTTGACTGTCACTTCAGTGACAAAAGTATGTGAACTAAATTCTCTGATCCCTCATCCATTTTTCATGTTCCTCTCCAAGGACTTAGTACCCTGAGATCAAAACTCCATTTTAACAGATACACTAGTTCTCTATGTTATGCCTAGGTTTTAAATGAAAATTACAGCTTATACTTAGATGTCATATGCTTCGGGAATAGTAATGGATGCTGTTAAAACTTTAGATTTCAATGAGTTCTATTTAACAATGTGAAGTATTTTTTTCAGTAAAAGTCACTACTATTGCTTTTTTCAGTAAAACACTAGGCACTAATATTGCATTTACTGACTGATAGAATGAAAAATACATTGAGAATTTTTACATAACGCATTGTTCTTTCTAATCCTGGGAATGTAAAACATCTATATATGTATCAGTCTTATTTGGGCTGATAACAGAACAAAGCATTAGCTACTTTTATTTAAGTTATAATTGATTTTTTTGCACAAAACAATGGCATTTCTTGTTCTCCTGTAACTACACAGTGTTAAAGTACCTGTCTAGAGAAGCAATTTTAAAATTTATCAGTATACACTTATCTGATGAACGTTTAATACAGGGATATTCATTATCAGATTTTTGGGGCTGCATTCTCTATGTGTTTCAAAACCTACAAAGAGTCCTAGAAAGGTCAGCTGACTCAGTGTTCCCCAAGTAACACACTTTTGGACTGTAAGTTTGATCTTGACTGTAGCTGCTCTTGATAATCCTTCACTCATAAGAAAAGTGGCCTCTATTACTCATAGAGAACCCCAGTGAAGATTAAAGAAGTAAACAAGCCGCAAAATGCACATAGTATTTCCAGCTGTTCTTTCCCTAATCTCATGAATGTGTCTCATTGAAAAGTTATTCAAAGAGAAAATAAGCCCTTATCATTGCAGCAGGCATGGGATTTGTATCTTCTTATCTCAGATGAGAAGACTGCTACTTCCTGCTTTCAAAAAAGGAAGGTGAATTCAACTGAGGGAATTGAATTATTTAATCTGCTGTGTTGTGTTGACATTGATCACTTTTATTTCCATTATCGGATTAAAAGCAATACAAGAGTTACCTACTTTTGTAAGTCCTGCTCTAGCCAACAAAAAGTTTTTGAGATCTTCACTTGGACTATGTTACAATACATTAAGCAGCTGTACAGGGTGCTGCTTTTACCTTTCAGTAGCAGTGAGAACATTGAGGAAAACACTGTAGTGGCCCATGTGTGTTCTGCCAGGATGTGCAGTTGTTCATATGTGAAGATGTCTGGCTTATGAAAGACCCTTCGTGTGAGCAAACTCACAGACTGCTGAATGCAGTCATTAGTCTGGTACAAGAATCTCAAATGTAGCAAAGGAAGCCTGAAAATACTATGTAGATAAAGAGGACTTCCTTTGTTTTTCCTTTGGGTAGCCTGTTGCAAAGACCTTTTGGCTATGTCTGCCCTGTAAAATTTATGGCCACGGTTCTGGGCCCACAGAAGCATGAATAAATGGACCGTTAATGGATGCTAGACTGCACTGTGAAATTAAGTTTGCAGCTTCCAGTATGAACTTGGCCACCTTTATGGGAGTGTGACCTCTTACACACATGTAGCAGCTCATGCAATAGCTTTTTTCATTATTTATTTATAGACATGGAAGAAGCAAAATGAATCTACAGGCCAGATAAGTGCATTGTAGAGAAACTGCATAGAGGGCTTTTTTGAGACAACAACACTTTCCAGAATTTTGGAAGAGAAGCTTAATATAGAGTCACGTTTTTATGATCAAATCAGGTGATACATGCTTTTCTACCTTGAGCTATTACTGTCAAGTAAACTAAAATTACTTATAACTTACAGTTGGCCTAGCAATTTTGTCTTTCCTAGTTATTTGAAACCTGTACAATCTATCTCCTTGATTCTCAGGACAAACCTGATAACAGAAGCTCAAGGAAACAATTTGATATACTATAACCAATAAAATCTTAGTCTGAGTGAGAAACATTTTATTACGCCTACTAAATTCAACTTCTCTAATTGTAGAAAGATCATGCAAGGTTTTTCTACACATTGGGATTAAAAGATTTAAATAATAATGTAATCGGGGTCACATTTCTCTTTGTAGTTAACATTATGAAATACATTGGATTATGCTTTCTCTATGTAGTCAGTGAACTAGCATGAGTGTACCTAGCATGTATGTATGGTTCTCTCCAGCTGACATTCACATTTTCGTGTTCATTTACAGCAGTAGTGTACAGATATAACATTTCTCATTATACCAAAGTGATGAGAGTCAAGTCATGAAACTGGCTCTTTCCTAAAGACATCTCATTCATCTGGTAAGCATGATCACTTCTACATCTTTTCATCAAAGATACTTCCCTTATATCACTGAAGCAAAAAAGTCTTTCTTAAATGCACAATTACTGAACTTGGTATTACTGAATTCAGTTGCTGGTGCTAATTGACCTATTACACTGTACTTTAGTTTTCCATATATTGTGATAATTATCCATATACTGTGATAATTAAAAATATATTTTCCATTTTTATTCAGAACAAAAAATTCAGAGCAGGTTCCTTGATTATTTGTTTTGGGGTGTTGTAAGCAACCACCACCTCCAGCAGCTCCTGGGGATTCCTTCTGCTCAGCCCAGAGGCCCTGGGGTCTTTCCACCTCAGGCCAATGGATGTGGCTGTTGCTTTCCCATTAGCAGGTTCAACCAATAGTGAGGATATGTCTGACTTTACACTAGTCTGGTGATTTCTATCTTATTTTTATTATCCTACTTAGAAAGTCTCTCCGTGAAACACAGACATGATAAACACAAAGATTGCTCATGAATTCAGTAGGTGGCATTTTCCAAAGTTTCCTAGTGTGCATTTTGACAATCGTAAAAAGAGAGCTTGTTTCTAAGATGATCAATTGCCAAACAGTTTTTTTTATTCTTCTGAACCTAATAAATTCAAGTGAGGATGATAATATTTTTCAAAAGTATATTTTAAATGAGAGTAATTTTCAGCCTGTATGTCTTTATTTTTATAGAACTAGAGAGATGCATGGCTTTTCAGTAGTTAAGGGTGTTTTTTGGTATGTTTGCTTTTCTTTACCTTTTTTTTTTTAGCTGCCGTACTGCTAAATTACTAGTTGTGGCTGTTGTGCTACTACACAGTGTAATAAAAAAAATAATTCTAAAAGCACAACAATCTATTGATCACTAAGTACAATAGTATGACAACCAATTGTACTGTACTTCCTCTTGATATTAGTCCAGAATATTTCCCCACCACGACCTTTGAGGGCATAGGAGGAGTTAAGTTTTAGTTTCAAATATATCTAGAAATATGTGACCTTTCCAAATTCTGGTTTTTCTCTTATCCCTCCAATGGTTGCTAATTCTTAGTTCTGAGTCATCCATCAAAACCAGAACCAGCCTTGCAGTATGTCTGGTTTCTTCAGTGACTCATCATGGATTCAATGTAAGGTAAGGAAGCTGCAGCCAGCAGGTTAGAACAGCTCACCCCTCAAAACCAAAGATGAATAAAATGCAAATGGGCTTTGACAATTCAAGTATATTTTTAATCGGATTTTCAGAGAACCCTTGAAATCCCCATATGTAATATAAAATTTAATTACTGCAGTAGTTAAACTGACCTGAATGGACTTTAGGTTTTTTTACTTGCAGATCTTTGGTCATTTTTTTTTCCCTTGTGGTGTGGAATCCAGTGGTGACACTACACAGTCTCATGTTGCTTTCATCACCTTTTTCAGGGTCCCAGAGGGGTAGTCCATAGGACCCATGGCTGAAAATCCTGATTACAAAGTTCTCTGAGTAAAGAAATTAGGAATGGATAAAACTGTGTTTAGTTGAATTGAAACTCAGCCTTGAAATTTCTTTTTTGTTTTCTTAAGTTTAAGTTTCACTTTTTATATGTATCATTTGATTGACATATTATTCTAGTCTTCGTATTGTCACTGTTTTGTTAATGAATTGAACTTCTGCTCTATTCTGAATATTTTCTACTCAGTGTGACAAAGTACTCTCCCCCGAGAGGGCTCAGATGCCTTACTGCAGTTTCCTGTTGTATTCTCAAACGTAAGAACCTGTAGAAGTTTGTGTAGGAAAGACTCATTTGACTGTTGCTTCCATGTCTTTGTAAACACATACAAAAATATATTGTGGAAGGAAAATAGACATCAGGGAACTGCTTCTCCTATAAAACTCTTCATGGTATTACTGGGCAATTATTTTTTACCTCTGAATAATTTGAATCCTGTCCCTTGAAAATTGAAAGGTACTCAGTGGGAATGCAATACTCCAGAAGATTTTGTGCTTTGAAGTTTATTTATTTATTTATTTATTTATTATTAATTTGTTTATTCACCTCTGTAAAAATTAAAAGCCTAGCTTTGCTGTTTAAACTCAATTTTGAAAAAATTAGAACCATTAGTAGAACACCTGCATTTTGTATTTGCACTTAGCAAAGGCAAGATGTGTGATGTGAAGAAGGCAAGCAAAAATTAGTTCCTCCCTTTGAGAGCAGTGGATTGTTGTAAGGCAGAGCTGTTTTAAAGTTGAGCTCCACGGGTTTATTTTTTAGACTCTGAGTGGTTAATTAACCGGGCTGTCATTTATTCAAACCTTTTATCTTTCTTTTCTTCTGCAGTAGCCAAAACCTTTAAGTGATTTTGAAATGATAACTGAAGTATCAGGCATCAGCAGGAACATGTGTTTTTGGGGGTAGCAGGACTGATGTTAGATCTTAGCATTTGTATGATCTTAAATCCTAAGGTGCTTTAAAAAGAACTGTTTAAGCCTGTAAACAGCTGTGTTTGACAAATACGAGAACTGACACTGTAGTGCCAGATAGATTTCTTGGTTACAATGGAGAGAGGTATTTTCCCTTCCATCCTGTCCCAGTACATTCCTTCACAGTTAAGAAAATTGTTCCTGTTTTTGGGCTGACCTTCAGAAGTGCTAACTGAAGCCTGTGGAAAAAGCTTCCTCTGGACTGTCTAAAGAGAGTTGAAGGCTCTACATCTTAGGCTGCGAGTAGAGGCCTGAGTGACCTTGTTGTCATCCTAAAAAATTTATTGATTCTGATTCTTTTCTAGACTCCAAAGCTTAAAAGCAAAATGAACAAAGGTATTTCACAGATGTTAATTTTAAAGGTGCTGACCAAAAGCATAAGAGGTATTAAAATCCTGATTGTATGCTTAGAGAAAAGGTCATTTTTTTTTTCATCTGTGGAAAAACACACAGGCAGGAGCAGTATCTTGGTGAATGCTTTTTCTCATTCTGTGAACACTGTTATTTTTCCTTTTTGCTTAAGATTAAGATTTGTAGTTGCTAAATATCTTCTTATTCTAAGAACTTTTCATTGTCTGCTAACCCTTGCTCTCAGATTGCTAACTGAGCAAAGTTAATGTGCCCAGTAGGGCAAGGCTGACTGAAGACATTAAAAAAAGGGGGACAGGGTGGGGTGAGGAAGGAAAAAAAGAAAGCAAAAGAAAAAAGGGAAGCATTTTGAAGCTCCTGTAAACAAAAGAAAAAAATGTTGTAACCTTTTGTTTTGAAGTACATATTCAGAATTAAATCAAACACTGAGAATAATGTGTGATAAATGTCATGGATATTTCTGAGCACAGTGATTTAGCAATGCAATTTGGAAAGGCAGAGCAGAGAATAAAGAGTATTTTCTGCATGATTCACAGATCAGTTCCTGCTGAAGTAAAAAATTCATTGATTAGCACTTGCTTATTATGTTTCAAGTAGACTAGAGGGACTTAAAATACCACAGTCATGATCAGAAATCTGGAAGAATAGATTTAAACAAGGTTAAAAGAGAAAAGAAAACCCATAAACAGGGCTGGAACAGAACAGAGTAGTGAATGAATGAATAGGTGGGGGAGGCCTTAGCATGACATTAAAATAAATCATGATGTAATGTCCTTGGGGGCCAAAGTTGTGCAAGCCATTTTTTTTAACTCTATAGAACTAGATCATAGAAAAAACACTAAAAATAAAAACAACAGAAAGCAACAGAAAGTGAATAGCTGGGATACAGATGATTTTTCAATTTAGCCAACATTACCAGATATGTCACAGTCTTCAGTATCTTAAAACTTGAATTTTGATATTGCTATGATGCTATTTAATACTATGTAAATAGTGTGATGGAAAATAAAATCTTCAAATTAATATTTCAAATTCAATGTTAAAATGCACATTTAATTTTTCTGCTCTTTGAATACAGAAGATCATTAAATAAAGATCAATACTTTTGCATTTTTCAGACTGGCAAAACACTGTGTGTCAGTGGTAAATACATAGCCCAGATGGTATTTGTCATCCAGAAAACTGTAATTCTCCGTTCTGCACCAGCAATTCTTGTTTCTTAATTTGTGGGAGAGCTGAAGGTCTTGTCACTTCCATACAAGGAGAACTTGCATGAGAAGGCTGCAGGATTTGTTGCTAAGGGGCATTGTAAGTTATGGAATGTAGAATGTTCGAGACAAAAGCACCAGAGGTTAGCACGAGAAGCACTGGTGGTTTCAGTTGAGTTAACCCAAGCTTTATTTACTTATGATAAATTTGTTAGAAAATCCCTCAAGGTATCTAATACAAAAGATGACCAGAAGCTTGTATGTGGCTACAATTTCCTTTTAACATGGCACAAAGAATTGTAGATAGTAAGTAATTTTTTATTATTATTTTCACTTTGCAGAAGACCTTTTAATTTCTTTTAATATGGGTTTTGAAACTTTGCATTGACCGTTTCTCTGTAGCAATGGGAAAACTCCACTGTAGGTAATCATAAAAAGCACACTTTTGTAAATTTTGGACCAAGAATGTATTGGCTTTCTAAGTCTCTGATAAGGCAAATCTAGTATGCTGTTTGCTTCTATTTTTCACCACAAATGAAGATTTACCAATCTGCTGCTAATTTTAATTTGGTGTTCAGAATTCTCTGATAAGTCAATCCACTACTGTCTTTGGAGGGATATGAGTAATTTGCACACACAATGAAATGCTTTCCGGGCTCTTGCATGCTGATAGAACTGGAGCTTTAGGATCTTTGCTATTTGCTAATTGTAATCCTTGTAATTTTATTAACATTTCAGAAGAAAATCCTCCTGTTTTATGAAGCTACTTTTCTTGTTTCATTAAAAAAAAATCTGGCAAGCTCATGATAGTAGTATGACTTCTTATGCCTTGCAGAACCCCCTATAAATGCAAGAAAGCCAACCCTCATACTCACTATATCAAACTGCTTGAATATTTTTAGGCCTGCACATTTGTGTATAATTTATGAATACATTTGAAAGATAGTCCCATAGACAGAGCATAATGTACCACCTACATGAATAGTGAATTGTGCTTTAGGGAATGATAGTACTAATTTGGATGTGATGATATTAAAAATAGAACAGCATCATAAAGAATATTTATTAATCATACTATTATATTCTTTGTTGTAAATGTGCTGTCAAAGAATAAGTATTCAAACTGTAGCACTAAGAAGAATCTTGATTTTTTTTCTGTTTTGAACTTTTAATAATGTGAGGGGTGTCAAATTACATGTGTACTTACCATTCAACATTAAGAATGGTTTTAAATGCTTAAACTGGAAGTTTGAATGTTCAACTGTCAAATGTATTGTAAACCTCTATGATTTGTCTGCTATAAAATTGGAGGGAAGAGAGATAGCAAAAGAGAAGTTTTCCGGTGTTTGTGTGGCAGGTAAGGACTGCAGATATGAGATTTTTTTCTCTAACTGTGTCAGTGGCTATTATTGCAATTAAAAACTAGCAAGCTGTTTAAAATAAAGTATCCATTAAGTTTGTTCATTTGTTTTCTCTAAGATTACTGTCGTGGGAGTTTGGGCACTCTTTTTCAAAAAATGGATTTTTTGTGGGTGGAGGTACAACGTGGAATAAAGGGGACTTATTTTATATGTTCCTGCCTTTTCTGGACAAGTAAGCTGTGTAATGAATTCCAAAGTTTTCAGACCAAATATTCTGACAGCCTGCTTACAGAAAACAGTAGTAATCCTAGTGTAAATTTATGCAATGCAGCTAATCTTAGCTACCTAAGAGCAGTTTATATCTAACTACATGACCGTTAGGTATGAAGTTCTCTTAGATGGAAAAGTGCCAGAATAAATCTGGTCCAATGATGTTCTCACCTTCTGGATATGATACAGCAATGTGTTTGTGGGCACTGTTCACACAGGAGGTATGATGAACAATAATCCTAATGAAGAGTAACGAGGAGGAACTTTTCTTAAATTGGACAAGGTAAAGAACCTAGGCCAGTGAGTGCCAGTCTGCAACTCAGCAAAAGCTATTGACATGCAGGTTTTTTTATTCTTTCTTGTATCTAGCATGACATGAGGTATCTAAACAACAGTACTAGTTTTATTGTGGTTTTGAAACACATATTTTACTTAAACTTTGGATTTGGAAACACTGCAAAAATTGGTCTTCTTGTGTAATTTAGAAAAAATTAAAACCTCTCTAAGGAAGGGCAGAAGTTTTGCTGCCCATTATGGGATATATTTTTTAGCTACACAAAAAACCAAATCTTAACAGGATAGGATGATGAATTTTTTGCAAGCTGTACAGTCTAAAGTATCAATGAAGGGTGCTGTTTCAGCTTTAACCTCACTTCAGTATAAAACTACACTGTTCACCCAAACTCTCATTTTGCTTTTAAAGAGGTTGTCTGCCCCAAGGTCTCAAGGCAGTAATTTTGCTTGCTAGAATGCATAGGAGTGAATCCCTCTCTGTTCTTCTCATCCTTCAGCGCCCATTCTCTGTGGCTGCCATACTTTGATTCCAGTAAATAGGCAGGGCAAGCCAGGGCTCTTTTGGGATGACTGTCTTTCATTCTGATTGAATGTTGTTCCTCTTGGATTCTTTTCTTTTCATGATGTCTCTCCTCACAAGCCAGAATATAAGAGCACCTTGTGCCAGCAAATGCAAATGGATTCCTCTTTTGAGTTCTGCAGTTTGACGTTATGCAAATCTTTCTTTGTGGGTGGGAACCTTGCCATTTCTTCTTTTCTTACAGTATTGAATTTCAGCTTTACGTCCTGATATGGACATGTGCTGGACTAACATTAGTTGCTTATATGATGTTGGAGAAGGCAGTGTCTTCCCAAAGGGCCAGCTCATTAGTTCCCTTAAGCTGTCAGTCTGTGTGGATCACAAACTCTTCTGTTAAGCTACTTTTTCCTTTGTCGGATCTAGTCTTATCAAAATATATGAGTTCCCTCCCTTTTACCCAAAGGAGTTTCTGTCCCTACCCCTTGGAAGACTCACAAATTTCAATGATCTTGTGTATTTGTGTAGTAATTAAGATTCATTTTTATTATTAAGTTATGCAGCAATCTTTTTCTTTTTTTTCCAGCCTACTTGAATGATACTTCTCAAAAGCCAGTATGCTCTGTGGATTTATATACTTTGTCTAATATTACAAGCTGGCTGCAGTGACATTTAACAATCACTAAGTATGTTATAAATTAGTGGCTTGAAAAATATGACACTAGAAAATGTCATAAAGCATCAGGAAGAATGTAAATATTTAAGGTGACTAGCTTAAAATTAATGAAAAGTTTAAGCTTACCTATGGGGAAATCAGTAGCTTTAACCTTAAATATAATTTTATTGTTTATTCAGTAAAAAAAGTGAATACTGGAGGAGATGGGATTGGTGCTTACGAATAACCAGGCTACTGTAGTTGAGATAAATTTTGAATATACTTTTTTGTTCAGTGCATTTTAGTATAATATTTTGCATTTTTGCAGCATTCCAAAAGCTGTAGTAATTATGTATGAAAAATAGTGATAAATTTAAGGAAATGTGGAAAAAATAAAGAAAGGGAAATTTGCATTGGCTTTAAGGAATATAGCTACAGACTAAAAATAAATTTGTGAATTGCCTTCTTTTCCCCCGTATTTTTCTTGCAGAAAAATAGCCAATTAAGAGACAAGTAAAGCTCTAAAGGTAAAACCCTGTTTGCTTTGGTTTAGGGTTGGTTCTACTGAAGCAGACCCAAGGTCCATCTGGAGACACCTGAGCTAAGGCACCTGAATGTACTATAATATAAACTACTTTCCCACTTACTTTCTTGACCTGCAATAGTTCATGTCTAAGGGACACTTCTGAGCCAGATGTGCAATCTTTGTGTTTAGAAATAGTTATCCTCTATCCCTCCTTGCATGTTGTGCTCTCTGCACTATCTGGTGGCGTGGAGTCCCACAACCCAGCTTCAGGTTATAAAGATTTATCTGTTTTGCATCTGTTACCTGCTGGGTTCGTTTGCTGCCTCTAGGTGAGAAGAGACAGTGAGCAGTTAGTCCCCATCTGCCCTTTTTATGCCTTTCCTGGTTTTAGATCTCTTTCATGTTCCCTTGGTTCCCCTTCTTTGGCTTAAGGCACTGAATTGCTTCTGATCCAGAATCCGTTCAATGCCGATTCTAATGTTGTTACATTTTTTGAGACAGGGCTTGGGAAACCCAGACTCTGCACAGTATTTGAGGTAATACGTGATAGAGGTGTTATGATGTTCTATGTGCTGTTCACTCCTGCCTTTTTTAGAATTACACAGTTTGCTGCTTTGCACACTGTGTAGCACTGATTGATTTGGAATGGTGTTGGTTAGCTCTAAGCTTTCTTTGAGAATTACTGCCTGTTGCATTTTCAGCATTGAGTTCATTTGCCATTTTAAAATCTATTTTCTCAGTTTTATGGAGTTCTTATGTCATTCTTCACAGCTTGGCTCCATCTGCACTAACATATGGTATCATCAGCAAATTTTGTGACTTCATTTTCTCCTCTTTTCTTCTCTTCTGTTTTGAGGGACGAGATTAAACAGCTAGAACCCCAGAGGATCACACAGGTTGTTTCTTTTGATGTGGAAACTTGCAATTTACTCTTTTCTTTCTACTTTAAGATAATTAGTTATTCATACAAAGCCTCCTCTTATTTTTGCTGCTCTGAAGTCTTGGGTAGGAAAGGGAGTGAGATGTCAATGAGAGCTTTTGGAAGAGCATGTAAATTATATGAACTAGATCCTGCTTATGTGCATAATATTTTGCTTCTTTCAAGAAGTTGTCTTAGATCATGCAGATCCTGACTCTTGTTAGCCTCTGCTTTAGTTTTTAATAAGAAGATTTTTTCCTGGGGCGTTTTTTTGTGTGTGGTTTTGGATTTTTTTCATTTTGTATTTTGGTATTTCTTGGCTTCACCCTGCTTCTCATTTGAAAAAAATTGTCTTTGATTTCAATAGGCTGCTGTTCCTTTATGTGTTAAATTAGTTCTGTTCTTCCTGAACAGACACCCTTTGTTCCAGAACCAGCACTGATTTTAACAGATCCTTCTTCTCACTCCTTTCTCTGTGACACATTTTAAATTTTGAAGACATCGTTTAGTCTCGGTCAGATAATCCTGCTGTTTGGTCAGATGTTTTTATTTTAAGATGTGGCTAGTAGTGTTGCATAGTTATACCAGGGAAATAATGTAGAATATTATTCTTTTTGCATCTGGTTACAAATATCCTGTATAGTTTTGCAGTGCAGGCTCCAAACATCCTTGCTATCAGTATTCTATGGAGATAAACTGAAAGAGTTGGGGGATTTCAGCCTGAGGAAGAGAAACCTTATAGCACCTTTCAGTAGCCAAAAGAGGCTAAAAGAGAGATTATGATTAAAAAGTGGATTTAGAGTATAATATTTGCACTTGCAGCACTTCTTCTTTACAGCCATGGCAATCTTAGAAGGATCATGTTAATTCCTTGCTATTCTCATCCTCCAGTTTAATCTCTACAGAGTATTTTTCCTCTGTCTTTGGTAATGTTTTATGTGATTGAGAGGGGTTTTAAATTAACAAAATCATTCACTAGTAGAATTTTCTCTGCTAAAAATTGGTTTTCTTCCTTTTTTTCCTATTTTTAGTCTTTAAATTTCACAAATGAGAAAATATTTATTTTACATTACAGGTAGGATGTGTTTTGATTCTGCTATTCAATGAATACTTGTAGAAAAAGGTAATTGGGATAATGAAAAACTGAAAGATACCTTTTATGTAAATAAATTGATTTAGCTTTATGATGTATTTGAGTGGTAGGAAAGCATGGCTTGTTTAGTTCTGCCATTTTCATAACAATTTCACATTTTAAACAATAAACAGTATTGTTTAATATGTGCTTATCATGACTGTTACCAAAGACCATGTGTAAGGTTTACTTGAATGCATTATTTTCAGCTACTCTGTATTTGAAGGCCAAATGATATTTTTAGGCAACATAAAAATTATTCTCAAGAAAAAAAAGTATTTTTTTATTTTGAAAGTAACTCAAGAGTTATTGCAAGTGGTTTGATTACTATTCATGGAATAAAAAGAGGTTATTTTCAGGGTAAAGGAACTTGTGAAAAGATAATTGGTTAGACTAACATTCTCATTGACATAATTTGCATTAAATATGCTACTGTGAATTGTAGTTATGCTTTTCCACTTGAAAGGCATGCTTTGTTAGCCTACTTAAAGAGTCTAATTAAACTGCAGTTTAAGTCATACTCTAATTCAGTAATACAATATCAAACTGAGGATGTGTGATTACCAGCTTTGTGAGTGTGGACAGTCATAAACCAGTTCTCGACCCCAGTGGATTTTCCAGATTAAGTAGTTTGATTTAGCTAGTTTGCATCTGATCATTCTCAGATACTGAAAGCATTTGACTAATCCTTTAGATTGATTTTACTAGTTTATAAGAGTAGAGAAGCCTATTTCCTCCCTGATGTGGTGTGAGCAATAACTACAGCTGTCTTGGGAATATTGGAAGAAAGTACCTATACATTTGTTCTAGTAGTAGGAAGACTTTGAGCACCATTTTGCTTTTGGTAGGACTTCTTTGCAAATGTAACTAAATAGAGACTTTAAAATATAAGTTGTTAAAACATTAATTTGCACATTTTCATACCCATTTTCAAATCAGGAGACTAATATTTTTATTTCTTTGGTTTTCAGAATTAGTTATTATGTATTAACAGTACTCTATATATTTTGAAACAGAGGCATTTATTTCCTTTTGTGCAATGAAGGGGGAGGTGCTTTTGTCAGTAGTGAGACAGCTGTGAGTGCTCAAGTTAAGTGTTTGCATGTGCAGATAGATGCATAAAGATATGGGGTCTTATTTTTCAACACTGCTGAGCATCCCTAGAAAAAGCATGGAACCATGGTGTTTTTATTGCATGAACTGAACATTTGTAAAATTAGCCACCTTATTCAATATCTAATTGTTAATTTCAGTGCTTATTTTTAATTATTGCCGCTGGTACTGTTTGATAGTGGCTGTTTTCAAAATAGTAATCTCTGGAGACGCTCAGTGTAAACCAAAACATAGCTGATCAGGCAAGGTTCTATATCCCCGCAATACTGCTGAGCCATGTTAGATAATGCAAATGAAAACAAAGAAATACATATTCAAGCTGGACATGGTAATGGCCTTAAATATTTATACAAATATTCAGCTGAGAAGGTAACTTTCTTGCTGTAATCGTTCTGAAAATTATGATGGTGGACATGCCAGGTACTCAGTGTTACTAATGTATGACTATATTTGCATACCCAATCACAAAACATGAAATGTAATGAACTAGAAGTGCACTTTAGATATTTAAAAATTTTTAAAAATTCACAGCCAATAAATTTTATATTCCACCTGAAGGATGATTAGATCTCTTGTTTCTCATTTTTTGGCAAAGCAATAGCCAGTTGCTATGCCATTTTGCTGCTTATTCCTTCTTTTTTTTTTGCAAAACAGAAGCCAGCTTATGATTAAACTATTGAGTAAAACTGCTGGAAGGTTGCATTCTCCTACATTATGGGACGGGCAGACAATGTAAAAGAAGCCATTTTGGGGAAGGCAGATTATATGTTCAGATTTTGTCTGCAGGATTAAGGGCATGATTCAGGAATCATCAAAGGTATGAATTGCAGTTAGGATGTCAAGAGCCAAATGAAAGCTAGATGATCAATTGTTGGTAAAGCTGTTGAAGACTTCCTCTAGGGCATTCATTCTCTTTTAGAGAGAGCTGTAGCTTCTCAGACAACTGCTGAAATAAATCACAGTGACTTACAGATGATCACAGAATGGGTCAGGTTGGAAGGAACCACAGTGGGTCATCTGGCCCAACCTCCCTGCTCAAGCAGGGTTGTCCCAGAGCACATGGCCCAGGATTGTGTCCAGATAGTTCTTGAATATCACTAGTGAGGGAGACTCCACAACCTCTCTGGACAACCTGTTCCAATGCTCACAGGAAAGAAGCTCTTCCTCATGTTTTAGTGTAACTTCCTGTGCATCGGTTTCTACCCATTGCTTCTTGTCCTATTGCTTGGCACCACCAAGGAGAGTGTCTTGACACTCTTCCTTCAGGCACCTACAGACAGTGATGAGATCCCCTTTCAGTCATTTCTTCTTTAGACTGAAGAGGCCCAGCTCACTCAGCCTTTTGTCAAGAGAGACTCTCCAGACCTTTGACCAACTTAGTAGCTCTCTAATTATCAGGATCAAATTTAATCTCCTTCATGTAATAATTCTGCATGGTTCTTTTTTTTTTTTTCCTAATAGAACTCCTGAGAGTTTTTTATTCTTAAACTGCAGTCTAAGAAGAAACATCTTAGCTTTCTCTTCCTCTGTACCTTTGGTCATCATCTTGCAACCCTAATCTTTCATGTTTCCTCTCTCACAGACCTTACTTATTTTTTTTAGTTGCTGGAGTTCTTATATGTTTATTTCAGTAAATAAATTTGTAGGTTTGTCTTTTGAAACACAGCATGAGACTGCAATAAAAATATTGCATTTCAGGCAAAAGGTTAATCCACTATCCTTTACAATAAGAAAAAGTTTCTACTGGCTTGAAGGAATGTGGTAGGTTAGAAGATTCTGTAATTATGTATTTAACTTAATTAATCCTATTTAAGGGTTTCTTTTAATTCAGTCCTTTTTGCATATAGATTGGAATTTGGGGTTCAGTGCCTTTTTCTGATGATGTGCTGGAGGAGGGAGTAGTAGGAAGACAGGGACTTATAGCTACCAGACAACAGGAAGTCTTTATTTGGATTGTACAAAGTGATTTAAAAGAATATTTATAATCCATTTCTAGAAATAGTTCCATGTTGGTAAGAGAACGTCTACCTTCAGAACTTTCAGCTCTTCATAAGACATTCACACTGTGAATACTGGGTGTATTCCTGGTATGTTGTCCAGACTGGACCTTTGAATGAAAATCTTGCATGTTGGCATAGCACCTAACACCTCATCATTCAGTTTCGTATTTGTTGCCCCTTTTTAGTGCTGTTTTGCAATAAGCGATTTAAAGACCTATAGAAGTTTGGCACAAATAAATTTAATATTGTGAATACAAGAAGCATTAATATTAACTGAAAGTTTTTGTAGAGGACGTGAGATTTATTTATTGAATTTACTTCTTTGGGGTTGGGAACTTCAGAAAAAACATTTTTATTCTTTTTTTAAAAATATGTATTTTTTATTTCTTTTCCTTAGGAGATTCCTTTACACAGTTTCGATTTGCTGACGAGAAAGAATGGGATAAAGAAAGTATATGCCATAAGCAGGTAACAGAATTATTATTTAAATGATTTTTGATAGTTAATCACCTGGGACAGAATATCTAGGCAGTTGCGCCTTCAGCAGCAAATTCTTAATACAATAATAGCACTCTTTATTCTGTATATTTTTATCGACTTCTCTCTGATGCTGGAGGCTCTTGTCCTTGGGCCTTGTCCTTTTTTTTCTACTGAAGACTAATCAAAGCTGCAGGCTCGGTTTTTAAGTTATGTTGGGAGGAAAGAACAAGAAAGCCCTCCAGTGAAGTGAAATAAGATTGTCTCTTTTCTTTACTGACATAGGAATTCAGCTTTCCTTTTTCAGCTGCATTCAAGAGAAAAGTGTTTAATAGAATGACTGTAACAAAACCTGTAGGAGTATATTCATATATTGGACTGTGAAGCGTTCTAGATCCTTCAGATTAACAGTTCATATCCTCTGGTTGAGACATCATGCCCTATATAATTAGGACACCAACTAGATTTTTTGTATATTAATTCTTTATGCTTGAATAAAAAGGAGCATAGCAGTATCAGGATTTCTCTATCAGGATACCTTAAAGTGTCTCAATCTCTGCAGCTGTCTTCCTCGTCCAAGTCACCTAAATTTTTGCAGAACTTATGCTTTTGTCTTCCAGGCTTTTCTTAAAATTGCTGTGAAACTCTGCTTGAGTGTCTCTTGTAACATCCACATGTATACAAATTTTAAAGATTTGCTATTTATTTTCTAAAATATTACGATAATTATTCCTTGGGAAGTGGTATTTAAAGGTACTTCAGAGTTGCAAAATTAAATTAAAGTGATGAACTAAACCCAAATACAGCATTTGTCTAAACCACCACCTGTTTCTTTAGTGGAACACAGGCTTTCAGTGACTATTTTTTTTAATTGGTTCTTCCGTTCCTAGTGTGCAGGATGGTGTCAATATCCCAAATATTAATTTCTTCATAATTTCCTTAGAGGATTTTCATTAAAGCATTTAGGTGATTAGTAGGCAATAATTAATTCCTGAATGGCTAAAGCCATTGTGAGCAGACTGAAGCTACATGTTGTCACCATTACCCTTCCTTTGATTTCTTATTTTAATCCAGAATCCTGTCCCAGATGGTTTCACAGCATTATCTAATTTTTCACATTGTCTCTGATCCTCAGCCTAGTATCTCTTTTTTTTTTGTGACCCATCTTTCTTTTCCCTGAAAGGCAGATCCAAGTCCAATTTTTATCCTGGCCTTTGCCTCTTAACTCACCTGTTTTTTCTAGTTTTTTGCCTCTCTATACATTATGTACAGGACTAAGAATTTTAAACTGAAGTAAATTGGTTATGAGGAAACAGAAGAAAGCAGAAAAGACATAGAACTAGTTGCAGAATTATTAGATATTTCTCATTCTCTATCTTTTGTAGAAAGCAACGTATCAGTTTCAAATGTAGAATGGAAATGTTACAGTGACATCAACAATAACAGAATTTCAATTTATTAAGAATACTCTCTTTCATTTTCACAAAAAGTAGGTTTGCATTTGCTCCATTGCATATTGATAAAATGCAATAAAAATCATGGTCTCATTCATATCATGGTCTGCAATTGAAAAAGCACAGTTATTTATAAAAGTACTGCTTTTATCCCTTTGCTTTTTATTAGAGCACAACTTTTACAGAAGTCTCTACTTAGATATCAAATTCCTTTTTCTATTATGTTATTTCTCAAAATTCCCCTTTTCCTTTAGCCTCAACATTTCCACCTCTTCCCTATCTCCATGTTTTTACCTTCATTTGCAATGTTCACTCATGTTAATATTTTTGCAAGTATACACAGCTCTTCCAAAATGCATTAAATATTTGTTATTCAGTTCTACTTGTTAGAATTTTTTGTGTTACAAGATTCATACAAGTTCCTTGTCTTTTGCAACTGTGCAGAAGCTACATTTGATCCTTAATATCTGTCAAAATAACTGTATTTTCTGAACATCTAGTTCATTGCTGAGCAACAAGAATTATTTGCTGAAGTCTTTGTGAGGTTACTTTCACCAGTCTATCATCTTTGATGGTGATCACTAATCCATTGTAAAATTAAGTTCTCAGTACAGAAGAAAAATTCTTACATTAGATATTTTTTTAGTCCTTTTATTCTCACTACTGGATACCAGAACTTCAATTTGGATAAAAGAAACTGTTAAATCAACTACATTGCTTCTTTTAAAAATTTATTTTAATTTTGCAAATACACTGTCAGAACACTTTATGTCTTTGATGCTCATTCTTACTTCCTGTGCAGGTGTTAAATGCTTGTTAAAAGGTGTTGACTGGCTTTTGAAAGCAGTATGAATTTCTTTGACAAATCTCTTATGATATGTCACAAAACTCTCCTAATTTACGAGTATTTGGACTTCTAAATGTCTGTGCCAGTCCACATCATATTGAGAAGGACAAATTTTTGTCTCTTCAAGTGAGATTTGGAAGCATCTTCTCTATTTCCATGAAAATACAGACTGAGAGGATAGACTGAACTTAAGCATTTCATTGTCAGATTTTAAAATATGTGATGGATATCAGATTTATCTTTGCCAGTTTATCCATGGTGAGCGTGTTCAGAATGTTCTGTTGTACCCCGAGCTTGGAATCTGTTTTAAAACTACTGAAATCTGGTCTGTTCTATAGAAACTACAAATATTGCTGGTCCATTTTGTGTGTTTTTTTTTTTTAAAGGGTCAAGAGAAACGGCGGCTTCAGTACCTGTCACAGCAATTAGTTCTCATTTAGCAGCAGTAGCACATCTTTCTTGAGTGTCATTTTAGAAGTGTTTGTAATTATATACTTTGTTGCTTCTGGAGGTATCAAAACATTTGAAAAGATGGGGAAGTATGAAAAGGCCTCTGTTGAGGCATTAAATTTAGCTACACAGGAGCTGCATGAGATGATTGCTTAGGAAATAGTGGCAACTCATTAAATAATGGCATTTCACATTGCGTGAAAGCTTCACAGTTCAAAAGATGTTTCAGCTGGAAAAGCTTCTTATGCCATTGTCAACTTCCTGAACTATTTCCTACTTTGGAATTTCAAGGTATTGTCTAAGGAGCATTCTATTTATACCTTGTTTTTTAACCTTAAGTGGTTATATGCATTTTAGGTGTTTTTATGTTATTATTTAGCCAAGCTGCTTCATAAAAGTGTATGTTAAACTATTAATTTGTGTATTTCGTTAGATTTCTTGAGTGAATGTGATAGGAGAATGTAATAATTTAAATTATGAGGGTTTTTTTGGTGGATGTTTTTGTTGGTTGGTTGTTGTGGTTTTTTTTTTCACAAGTGTACTATATATTGAATTGTGTTTCAGTTCTCTGCACTTTCTCTTGACTGCCAGTCTTTGGTCCAGGCCCTTCAGGAATTGCCTCTACATCTGAGGCTGAATGTAGCTGCCGACCTTGTGCAGGTAATGCTGTGAAATTTCACAAGAAATTCAAATATTTTAGGAGAAATAATGTGTGCAAGAATGATTAGTCCTCAAACAGAAGTCGAATGTATTATATAAGCAAATGCATTCATTTAGGCGGGTGTGTCAAGTGGGATGTAATGAAGGATACCGCTCTATTGGCACATTTTGTGTGCCTATTTGGCCTTAAACAAAATGTCTGGATGTTCAGCATATTAGATTTGAGATAGAGTGTCAGAGTGTTTGACATGGAATGATTGCACTGTTTTTGTGTTTGCTTCTCTTGTTAGCAGCTGTTAAAAGTTTGCACCAAAATTTTGTAAGTGCTTTCACATTCTTCCTGCTAAGCATATTAATTGTGGTTTAATCCTCTATATAAGTAATATCAACAAACATGCTTTTTTCCATGAATCAATCCTTATAGGTAAAACTGTCAATTGTACAGGTGAAGAAAGTGCCATTTATTCACCAGTGGAAGGATTGCAACAATATTAGTAAAGTGTTCCTTCAAACTGTGAAAAAGAAAATACTAATGTAAGGGAAAAAGAGCCAGTGAGATTTAAATTAAAAAAAAATTCTTGAAAGGCTGTATTTGTCCAAGCAAGGAAAAGTATGGCCCTTACAGGAGGATTAAGACTAGCCATAGGGAGAAGGACTTGGGGGGGGTTTATGAACGAAAAGCTCAACATGACTCAGCAATGTGCGCCGTGTTTCAAAGGAAACCTGACCGTCCAGATGGGAGAGGTGATTCTCACTGTCTGCTTTGCCCTTGTGAGATCCCACCTGGAGAGCTGCATCCAGCTCTGGGGTCCACAGCACAAGAAAGACATGGAGCTCTTGGAGTAAGTGTGGAGGAAGGCCACAAATTTGATCAGAGAGCTGGAGCACCTCTCCTGTGAAGACAGACTGAGAGTTGAGGCTCTTCAGGCTGGAGAACAGAAGGTGCCAGAGAGACCTTACAGCACCATCCAGTACCTACACAGAGCTGGAGAGGGACTTTTCACAGGGACATATATAGATAGGACAAAGGAAATACCTTTAAGCTGAAAGAGCGTTGGTTTAGATTAGATTTCAAGAAGTTCTTGACTGTAAGAGTAGTGAGGCACTGGAACAGCTTTCCTAGAGAAGCTATGGACTTCCTATCTCTGGAAGTGTTCAATTCCAGGTTGGATGAGGCTTTGAGCAATCTGGATTAGTGGAAAGTTCCCTGCTCGTGGCAGGCAGCTGAGAACAGGTAATCTTTAAGGTCCCTTCCAAACCAAACCATTCTATGATTGTCTCAGTGCCTGTATTAGCATACAATCTCATATTCTGTAGTAAGGGATAAAAGGAGTTTGTATTTTGCATTTGCTTTTGCAAAAGTATCAAGATAACTTTAGTTTACTTTTACTTCTGAATTTGATTCTGCACAAATTTCCTGTAACCTTCTTAAGTGATCAAATATAGCAAGTATGAATTATAATCCAAATTAGACAGAATAGTAATAATAGATAATCATTATAAGGACTCAAGTCCTTTCTTGTACTCATAGGCATCAACACCCCTAGAGATCCCACAGATGAAATCGAAAATTTTTGAAGATGGAAAGAAGAGAGAGCAGCTGTTCCGAAAGTCTCTGGCGCAAAGTGAAACCGGGCTGGTCTCCTGTCCTGTTGGTAACTCGGTTGCTCCATCAGAACCTGGGAGTAAAAATGGCTCTAGGGCAAATGCAAGAGAATCATTTCAAAGAGTCCATCCACTATCAAATCAAGACACTGACCATTTGGATGAAGAACTAGATCTTCTCCTGAATCTAGAGGCTCCCATGAATGCAGAAAATAGACCTGTGTCAGGTACATTATCCTGCAGCATATCAACTGAGAAAGATTTGAAAATGGATTGTAAGGAAAATGGTAAGTTTTCTCCCCAGCATGACCTTATTTAATTTCCATTGCTCTCTATGTTGGTGATGTTTCTGAATTTTTGATTAGCCAGGCAACAGTGCTGCTATCATAATTTCTGTCAGACTGCATTTCATTTATCTGGGGCTGTGTTCAGGCCCATTTGTTCATTTCAGTTTTAACTCCTCACTAACCTGAAGTTTCACCATTGTCAGTTCACTTTAAACATTAAGTGAAATTCATCTGCAAAACAGCATTGGGCTTATGATTTAGCAAAAATTTAAATTAAAAAAAAAGTGTACTACTAGAGAGTGTACTGCTGTTTTATTGCAGGGAAGATAAAGTATTTATGTAATTTCATCAACCTTTAGTTCACTGTGCTAATGGTGTACAGAAGAATTGACAGCTATGTCTGATGGCTTCTCCTAAATGCTACTTTCAAACTTTACTAGCATTGATTTTACAAAATGAAGTTTAGCATGGAAACTGTTTTTGAAATATGACTTGCTGTTCTTCAAAAAGGAGAGACTGTGTTTAAATACAGTCAGTTGTGCATTGAAAGCAAAATGATGCAAGACAGAGGTAGTGTGGATTGGTTTCCAGATTTTCAATCTTGTTTTTACTTCTCTAGAGCCTTTAAAAGTAGACATGCCTGAAGAGAAAAGCACATCATCACAGCAGCAGCTAAGTACATCTAAAGATGTTACTGAAGAAGAGCTTGAAGATTGGCTGGACAGCATGATTGCCTGAAGCTCAAATTTCCTCGTATGAATAACTGAATATAGCAAACATTATGTAGAAATTTGAATCTTTCTTTATCTCCTTGTTATTGCCTTTTTCTTTATGCCAAATGCCTGTTTTTCTTTGCTGGCACTCAAAATTTTGTGCAACCAAAATGAATTTAGATAAGATTGAAAATTGTTGGAGAGTACTGATATTATTAGAAAGGTCTAAAATTTGTGATGAAGTTAGAGTTTTCTTTGCTAAAGAAGCAAGCTACAGTGCAGAAATAGAACAGTTAGTTCAGCTTGTACTTGCTCTATGTAGTCCTTAAAATAAAGCTGTGGATGAACAATGAATATATGTGTTTTTAGTTACCTTTGTCAAAAAACTCCATAGAAAAATGGGAAAGATGACAGCAACAATTATATTTGGTTTATAATACTTTATTGCAGTGGGCACTTTTTATTAGAAGAAAAAAAAAGCATAATCCTAGCAACTTCTACTTGCAGGTGACCATAGAGCATTGTTTTATTTTGGCCTAGGATTTAAATTGTGTTCATTTTGATAGAGTGTATGTCTTTTAACAGCAGCATCTAATAAGCTGTTATTGAAGGTAGTATATAAACAAACTTTAAGTGCAATTTGATACAGAAAGAAAAGCAATACAGTTAATGAGTCTGTTCATCTAGAACACTAACAAAACGTTTGCATAGCTATGTCTACAGAGGTTTTAAGGCACTTTAATGTTTCAAGGTTGACAAAGTGTTTGAAAATGATTTCTTTTTAACTGCTTAAAGCTTTTCAAACTGTATCTTGATACATTCACTAGCAAATATTGTGGGGAAAAACTGGACAGCAGTTAGTTGAACTATTTTTTCTGAGGTACAGTCTCTGATGTTCAAGTTCTTCAATGTCAGATGTGCAATTAAGATGCCTTTTAGCCCTTTCAACTGTACTGCCAAACACCAGGTTAATGATGTAGTTAAAAAGTTGTTATAATTTTAGGCCATGTTTGAACTGGAAGGCTTAAGTTAATCTGGCATAGTTTCTGCTAACTAAAATTCCAACAAAAGACCTGTTTCATATGTGGTAGGTACAAAAGGCCTCTGAAATAGTGTCAAAATTTATGTGTGTCTTGAACTTTGAAGACATTTAAAGCAAATACAAGCTGTGAAATTATGCCGTAAAAAGAACAGGGTTTTTTTTGGTTTTTTTTTTGTATACTGGATCTTAGCAGTTCATGAATAAATCATTTCTTTTGTGATATTAGCCAAGCTGATCCTCATACTGTTTTCTGAAGCAGTCCCCTGCTGGGAAAAAATCCCAACATCTTTCTTGGTACATCTTCCACACAAATGATTCCTGAAAATGAGAAAGAGTATTTATTTTACTAGTCACTGTGCAGTTAGTGCTGTCGATAAACTTTTAACAATAACCACGTGTTGTCCCTACTACCATGGAGTAGAATTTATAGACACTGGAACTCAAAATATTGTAACTCAATAATGTTTATAAGAGTTTTATACTTCTCTTAATTCAGTACTACTGAAATTTAGCCTCTATTGGTAAAACATCAAAGTATAAATCAATCAATCAATTAATTTATATCAGAGCAAACCTGTTGACAAATTTGTACATAAGCAATGTGTTTTGCTTTGAATAGAAAACAAAGGTACTTCTGTAGCATTTGCCTAATGGCTTCTTATTAGACATAAGATATAATTAAGTTCTAGTTATTTTCTTATTTATTTACCTTTAGGGCCTAACAATGGTAATATAAGGTCACCCAAATACCTATCTATCTACACATATATATAGATTTTGACTATCAATATAGGAGCTTAACTACTTAAGCCTCTTGGGAATAAAATACACTTGGTGCATTTGAGATTTTCTTTTCAGAGATAAGGTGACAGTAAGATTACTCCTAACTGACTTCTGGCAGAGTTCACTGCTGGGTGAAATAGCATAGTGCAGTATTCCTCCCCTCCCTTTTGTTTTAACCCTTCTTTTCTTTTGCTGGCAGTAGCCTCTTGGGGAGAATGGCATCATCCATATTCTCAGTGGTACATCAGTTCCACCTGCTGGTACATAGCTACGAGGCTTGAGAAGATAAAAATGTTGAAAGATAAGCTTAATGGTTTTTCTTAAATTTTGTTTTCTACTCACCTGGCCAGTATGTTCAGTTTCATCCTTGTTAATTAGATACATTAAGAAGAACCTGAAACAAGCACATGAAGTGGGTATTAATGGAGGAAATATATCTCTGCCTGACCTTTTCTAGTCTGGGGTATGTGAGGAAGATAATACCAACCAGCAAAGCAATGACACTACTAGGCATCTAGTGCTTAATTAAGCATTAAAGTGCTTAATCTAAGGGAGAAGATTCTGTCCTGAAGCATGTCTTCTGTGAAAGTGCTAGCAGATGAAAAATCCATAGAAGTAGAAAAATGCAGTTTAGCATTTCCTTCATTTCAGTGTGAGGAGCAATACCTGAATTAGACATATGCCAAATTCTGAGCACATATGCTCCAACATGTCACCTTGGAAGAGGTTACTATGGCTACTGCATGAGAAGTGAATACTGAGCTGCACCAGGAGTTCTGAGCACTGCTGCTATATAGCTCATAGGCTGAGCCTATCCGTCCCCAACACCTGAGCTCAGTCAAATGTTGAGAGCTTCAACTAATTAGGAGGAAGACTGTAGAGAGTCAACTGTGGTCTGTTTAGAGGTAATATTAGTCATGGTTGGTCAGTTTTGGTGCAGTGAATTTGGAATGAGGCTATGTGCTTTCATTGTGAAGGAAGGAAAGTACACTGATTTTAACAGTTGTCTAATTAAAGGGTAACCTGGGTAAAAAGATTGTTCACTATATATTCTGTTATGAAGGAAATGGCCATTTTTAATTTATCATGAATTAGAGTTTCCCATGTAACAACTAAGTAATTCGATACAGTAAGAAAAACTTGAATATTGTAGACTAGTAAAACTATGGATATTAATATGAATTTGAATCACATTAAGCAATCGATTTATTTTTTTAAATTTAAAAAAGTTCAGATGCAGTATTCCAAATCCAGATTGCTATAAGATTTCACCAGCTTCTCCTTTCATTCTACTGGTGCAATGCTTGTATAATTAATTATCTATGTTGTATGAGTAACTAATGCAACAAGAGTAACTTTCTTAATATCCTCTTACTGTTGAAATACTAATATCCTCATTTACTAATGAAAGTGGAAGAGCACTCTCTTGGGAATTTGATATAGTCTAAACGTGTACAGCTCTTGAGTTCTTCAAGGTTTCAAAACGCTCCACTGTCACTAACGAATTAATGGAGTTAATTATTTTTTGGAGCTTATCTTTGAAGAACTTTCTACAAGTGCCTTTATTTGCTTTGTTTTGGTTTGGGTTTTCTTTTTTTTTTTAATTTGAAGCCAGTTTTCTATGGTCTCATCAGCATTACCAACCCACCAGAAGTCACAACCAAAACTTTCGAACTTACTAAACGGTCCCCTATCTTTTCCCATATCTCCCCTTCCTCCAAGCAGAATAAGGAGTTGTTGTGCCTTCTGGACTCATACTACTAAGGTACTTCATGTGTAAGGTGAGCACCTTAAAGGTAACCACCAATGTGGAATATAGGAGGGGAGACCCTAAAGGAGAGGAAATATTCCTCAGTTTTATAGAATTCTGGCTTGGGATTTTCAGCCATGTGTGCACCTAAATGACACTACATCTGAAAGGTCTCTTTATCATAATTCCAATTGTAAAGTGTACTTACAGATAGTTTGCCAAGTTATGTTCTTGCAAAGTGTGTGTTTCAAAGCCATGTGGAGTTGTGTCAAAGTAGTCATTGCCAATTCCGCAAATAAAGCATTTGGTCTGTAAGAAAAAATTGTGGTTACAGGTGAATTTTAACTTAAAAACACTAATTGGTGAAAATCTTGAATAAGAGCAATGAAAAATGTAAAGTGCTTCCTACCTCCATGTCTTCCCTCACTTGTTCTTGCTGGTCTCTTAATTCACCAAAAGCATCAATAATCAGACCTGTTTCAAATAGAAAAGTAGCAACACTTCAGTACTTAGCAATATTCATACTGCAAGTAATGTCAGTCCTGCAGTGTCTAGAATTTAATGTACTCATACATACAGGCACAATCTTGAGAGTGGAAAGACTTTTTTGTGCTTTATTATTAATAAATATTATTTATTAATATATTAATATTATTATTATTTAATAGTTCATTTAACCTTACACAAAGTCATCTCTTTTGTTCCCATAAATGAAAATAATTTTCACTCTCCTTCTCATTAAACTCTTATATCCCAAGTCTTTTTCAACATAGACAGCTCTGCTCCCACAGCCCACCTTGGACAGTTAGTGAGTCTGCTTCACATTTGAAGCATTACTCCTCCACTTTCAATGTTTTTAGAAAAGAATTGGATCATTTTGGAGACTGTGACATTTGTAACTTTTTCTCAGTATAGCTGTGCTGGATTTTTCTCTTTTCCACCAGGTTGCCATAAAACAGTGTGTATTTTTCCTAAGAGCCTTAGAAGTGTTTATGCAATGAGTGTTGAATGCTGCCCATCACCAAAGAGGGGTCTTGTTTGCTGTAAATCACAATTGCAAACCAATTAAAACTGCAAATCGGTCTCTATAGAAAGGAGGAAATGGCTATGCGGCCATGGTGACTTTCTCCATGTCATTTACCCTTTCCAACTGGAAAGTCTCCATTCCTCAGTCAGCTGTGGTGATTCCAGGCTAAAAGTGAGAGGAATGTCTTCAGCAAGGCTCTCCCAAGTTTAAATGCTTAATACAGGAGAGCAGTGATCCTGCACAAAGTTCATCATTGCTGGATAGTTACAAATGTGTTCATAAAGACTGCAACCCATGTAAGTTACATTCCTTCCTCTTTGACTTTGTGTAGTTCTTGGGAAAAGGCATATTATGTTTGAATTGATATGAAATTATTACTTTCAGAATTAATGATTTTATAAACTCAGGAATAAGTCTAAAGCAATACTGCTAAATTTACCTCAAACATAAATATGGTTTCAATGATGAAATAATTTTGAACAATGTCTACTAAGGTAAGTGATGGTACCTTGAATAATGGCCAGTAGGATAACAATGACAAAGAAGAAAAATGTGATGTCAAAGACAATTCGGTACATTTCATAAGGGTCTCCAGCAGGATCCTCAATTTCATCTCCAATGCCACCACCAGCTCTTACACCCACATACATGTGGAACAGGTAACACTAAAAAAGAGAGAGGAAAATGACAGATACATTTACCATGAACTATTCTTTTGGGGTTTTTTTTTTCTTGTTTTTCAAATTATTCTGCTAATTCTCTTGACTATTTAAGTAACAAACAAATAGTAACAAGAACACATAATATCATTCCTCATGTATCAAACACACTGTACCAAAAATCTGTTACTGTCTTTACTAATGTGATTCCACCTTCAGGTATGCTTACTAAGAGGGGGAGTCAGCATCAGCTGTTACCTGCTCCTCACTCACTGGGTCTTATTTCAGACTGAGATTATTTTGGGGTTATTTTTCTTGTATTTGTTACTGTATTCAACTATATTCTACTCCTTATATTGATTTCTTGCTCTGAATAAGAAGAGGACATCTTTTAAAGTCTTGCAGTGAAGTTCAATAATGTGGAAAATATTGCCATAAAATAAACAGTGGGATGTTCACAACAAGTAGATCTAGCTGTTTGTAGGTTTCGAGATAAATTAATTTTGCAATACTAGATGTCTGATTTATTATATTGTAAATTAGTTGTGATCTGTGAAACGACCTGCATTCAGTTAAATGCATAAGAAATCACTTTACAAAAGTATTGTCATATTTTTGAAGATATAGATCTTAATCAAAAAAATCTTTAATAATCTGCATATTTAAGCTCTGTTAGTGTTTTTGAATGGAATCTTCTGCCAGAGTGATAAACTACTGATGTTCCTCTATGATTGGCTACAGAATCTTGTAAACCACTTTCAGCTACACAGTGTGGGTTAAAACCATTATCAGTCTCTAACCATAGCCAGTTTTCTGGACTCACATTAGAAATCAGGGTGTTAAATAATGAGTATAAAACCTGGCATTATCAAACACTAAAAAGAGCTATACATCCATTTTTATAATGCTATTTTACTGATGGCATAAGATGCTAGAAGTAGTTTAATAATACTTAAAAATGTAGCTTAGAATTGATTTACCTCACTTGATAGTGGTTTAAAATGTAGTATTGTTTCATTATTCTAATTATTCCTATGCCTATTTATGACCAAACCATAGTATTCAGCTCACAAAGTTTGGGCAGGTTTCATAATTTCTGCAATTTGCTTGTCTAACCTGCACTGAATGTTAAAAAGAAAGTTCAAGAATAGGGAGGATCATTCTGTGAAGTCTATGATAAACTTCTGTTCTGAGATTTTATTCTATTTCTAGTGTAAAACACGGGGCAGAGACTTTCTGTTCCTTGGGAGATATTGGCTGGCCCCAAACTCAGAATATTACATTTTTAATACCTGAATTTGTGTTTTCTGTATACAGTAAGAAAATCAAATACTCTTCATACATTAATATATATCTGTAGAGTATGTGCTACGTTGACAGAAATAACATTCAGTGGCAATGGGTAGAAATCAGATTATAAATTGGTATGTTAAGATAATCATAATAAGTTGTCATTTCTGCTTTCTAACCCTTGTATTCTTTCTTCATTACTAAATTACTAATTGTAATTTTGGAGCAGGCTTTTAAACTAGTGCTAATAACATCCCATAATTCATATAACCTAAATAAGGACAGGAAGAGCATACACATTTGCAAACATGGGGAAGAAATTGGGTTTCTTTGTTGTGACAACACAGCTGCTTTTTGAAGCTCTAACCAGTTTGTCAAGAAATTCCTTTTTTACTTTGAGGGTTTGCCATCCTCAGCTGTAAAAGCATTGTGGCACATCATAAACCACAATATTTAGGAGAAAAATTCAGAATATCTTCCTCTGTGTCATCTATTTGCTGTTGGGTTTAGACCACTGGAGAATGCAGAGAGAATTTCAAGACTATTTGTATTTCCAAAATGACGTGTATCAAGAAGAAGAACCCAATGGATTGAACAACAAACACATCCCTCCTTAATCATCATTCTGTCTAAAGTATCCCTTTGAAAATTCAGGATGATATTTGAGGCACATGGTGATGTTTTAGTTACCGTCATCATGTCGTCACACTTCATGTCTGGTTCATCTTCATCTTCGCTTTTGTTGTAGAATTTGCGGAAGAAGTTGAAAGCCACCACAGTGTAAAGGTACACTACTACAGCCAGGAGTCCCACAGTAAGCACAAGCTGTGTGTGGAGACATGACATGAAAATAGGTTTCAATATCATTTTGTCAGAAGAGACATGCCTGCTTGGTGCATTGCCTTAAATAGTGAAAATTAGTCATATTGTACCTTTACCAATAATGAAACTAAAGACAGCAGTTATGTGTGTACCACCAAAGCAATTTTTTACACTCTTTAGTTCAAAAGTTTAATTATAGTAACTTGAAACACTGGATATACAATAAAAATAAAACCCTTTAGATAATTTGACAGTTTCGGCTGGGACTTATTAGGACCTATAAAGACTTATAATAGTCTATTTTCTCTTCCAAAGCTGTTTAGTGAAGCCATTGCTAAAATGGAGAGAAAATTCTTTAGATAAGAGTAATTTTCAGGTCCTGCCTGTATGGAAATAAAATCATTAGGTGGAAAAGTTTAGCAGTTAATGAGACTAGATTATATTGTCTGTTGAAGTTGGTGTTAGAAGATACAGCTCTGGAGAGGAGTTAACTCAAAGCTACATATTTTAAAAAATGCAACAACTAGTGTTTACACTTTTAAAATAAGCATAAGAGTATTGAAGGACAAGCTGATCAATTATCACTATGCAGATCTGTCAGCATCCTCCCAAAGTGAACATTTCAATGCAGAAATCTGTAGCTGTCCTTCAGTGTTCTTATTTACTCGCCAAAAAAGCAACAGGATTAGAAAAATTATTCATTGCTAATTGAATGAATAGTATAAAACCAGAGATTTCATTTGTTTGTGTGATGATAACACGTGTGGTGATGATACCTTGTGTGGGTATATTTTTATGCCTCTTCCAAAACATTGTGTGGTATAAAATGTTTTGACAAATTTAGCAGGGCATAGGTGTGGGCTTAGAATATATGTTACTGCATTTGAGAAGGAATGGAATGCGTATGTTTGAAATTATATTTTGGGGAATTAAGATTTCTTAAATGTGAGTTTAAAAGTAACTGTAAAGCTAGCTTTTTGTTGTTATGCTAGCTAGGAACATGGATTCATTGGAGATCAGTGCATGATTCCCTGCAGAAATTTTAACAATTAGTTACAGAATTACACTTTATTAACCTGATTTTTGCATGACAAAGGGCTATAGAAGCATATGCCACAGTGCAGAATGCCCACACCTTAAAGCACATTCTTATTAGCCAGGTATTGAAATCTCAGTGCCCAGATCATTATTACTGCTGTAGCTAAGGATGGATTGTGTATTCTTAATATTTATCACCAATCAGCTCATAATTGAGAATATAGAATGAACTGGTTAGGAAGTAATTAATATTCTTATATTTTTCTAACATGATGTGTTTTCTATTGTGTACAACACGTTATCTGTCATCACTTTGTGGGTATAGATTGTTTTAATTTCATAGGTTTTAGCATGTAGTAAGTGTGCTGCAGAAAATGTGATCAATCCTATCATGATATAAATGAATTGCATTCTGATATTTCCTTTACAAGTTTTTTCCAGTACTTTTACAAAGTGTATTTATTTTCAAATCTTTTCATGTAGCACTAACCTGTTTGCCATTGTGAGTGACTGATGACAAAATAGTTCGCAATGTCTTAAAACCCATAGCAATATCCAGCAGATGAGCAGCAAAGAAGAAGTTGTTGTAGTGCCCAAGGATAGACATAGTTGTGTACCAAGCTAAGTATAAAAATGACTGCAGAGAAAATGAAAAGTGGCAGAGGGTTAACAGGTGCTGATGTGCATTATTGGATCCAGAATGTAGCATTTTCGAGTCATTCAAGTTGTTGTAGTAGGACACTTTGCCTATGAAGGGATTAAACAGCTGAAACTTCACCCAACTTTTGAAAATTACCACTGATGGAGGGGGACATCACCCTGCTTTTGCTGTTGAAAAATGCTGAGACCAGCCTCACTCACCAACCCCAAAACCAGACATCACAAGGATGTGAAAAACCTGTGTATCCTGACAGCTACTGGCACTGGCAGGGATGTGGAAGGCAGATGTTTCCTGATAGAGCAACCAATGATTGGTAGTACTAATAACTTGTTCTAAGATGAATGGTGCTCTGCTGAGCTAACATGACTAGCCTGGGAACATGTGAATTCCACTCAATTACTTTATGTTGTAAAAAGTCAGTCCCACTTTTTAATGGCAGGGATTTCTAGCACTGCCAGGGGTGTGTGTAGTTTCTTTACAGTAGTGGGAACACTCCTCAAGGGTTTCTCCTTGAGGCTGAACCAAAGAGGTCTGTCACGGATGTGGGCAAGTAACATAATAATTATTGAATTACCTTTTAAACCATTAATTTAATAAATAATGTACTCTAATAGCAGTTATAACCATCTATAATGTGCTGTATATAATTCTTTGTAAAACATCCTTTAGTCTAATCACAGGACAGAAAAAAATATTTTAAAATGGCTCTGTAATGCAATATTGTTTGTGTATGTTTGTTGAAAGTAAAAGTAGATGGCGGAGGACATACATGTTTAGGGTAAATCAAAGCATATTCATCTAGGCTAACATACTCACATTATCAGTGAAAACAACTCCGAGCTTCCAAATGTGGTACTTTGTATCTATGGAGCTTAGCCTAAGAAACAAACAATTTTTGAAATGCATAAATGTCAAAAAATAAATATTGAATTCTGTATTTATAAACAGCAGCCTAGTCGTGGCACTTCACTTTTTTTGCTGAAGGTGGTGATGTAGATTAATTGTTCATTTTTTGAGTGATCCAGGTACTTCACTTTTCAGGGTATTCATTAATTCTGAGCACAATAAAGAGTTTATAAACCAACAAAACTGATGTAACAATTTCAGGAAGAATGATACTTCCATATTCCAGACTTAAAAACTTAAGATCTATGCCAAAAGTAGTGAAATGTGGAGTGCAGATTGCTTAAATTGTGGAGGTAAGTGTTCTCTCTAGTGTAAAATATTCCCAGAATAAGTAAGAGAAAAGGTAATGTCTTCTACAATATTCTAAATATCTTATCAGCCATTGGATGGCATGCAAAGGGAAATCTTTCTTGTGCATCTTACACATTGAGAAAACCAACTCTTATAGGAGCATAATCACTTGGGACTGGGACACATTCAAGCTCTCATCTTGACTGACTAAGTCAGGAAAACATCTCTGAATCTGAACTAGACACCTGTTATCTAGGTGTTATCAGCTTTTCAGTCCACTGGTTTATAAACTTGGTTGTAAGACCTTGTAAATGCTGCATTAATTTTTGTTTAAAATGAAAGAGTGGCTGACTATGTCAGCATAAATTCGCTGATTCTTTTCCTTACTTTTATAACACAGCTGTGTTTTAAAACAAACAAAAAGCTATTTTATTTTACTTCCACACTAGGAAGACTCATCCATTCTAATTTTCCATGTTGAGGAAAACATCACAACAGTTTCAAAATGAAATCCACTTTTATCTTTGATGATGAAGTTATTCCAACACATAATTTGTCTGTGAAGCTCAGAAGTCGTACCATGACACAAGAGAAGCCTCTTCTGGTTCGCTCTCTTCCACTGGACTGAAATCAAGGGCACTTTTGTCCAAACCCAGAAGTTCTGCAATGCGCTCTGCTCCGTATAAATCTCCGTACTTGTTAATAACCTAGGAAGGGGAAAAGGAAAGGTTTCGCTCACAGAAACTCCTCAGCGACATTCACCTACTCTAGACCAGTAGTTTTCAGGAATTAAAAAAGTCCTTCACAATTAACACTACTAGTACAGTAAGAACTCCCAGGAAACCAGGGGACCATAAAAAAGAAAAATAGAAGCATTAAAGGCTATTATCTGAAAGCTTATGTATAATTTTCTGTCATTTAAGCTGGCATGTTTTTCTTTTTTTAGGGCAATGAGGGGGCTTTGTATCCTAAAGATGACAATGATTGCAAATTAGACCTGCTGGCTGATTGGCAGCACAAAGTTATTTCAAATGTCTGAGTCTAGGAAGGAAACCACAGCCTTCTCTCTTCCTCCCTCCTCCCACCTACACCACAGCTGCCTTTTCTCTGAGACATTTAACACAATGACTTCCATAAAACAAATTCCAGTTCAGTTATTTCTGTATTTATGTGTACAGAAGCATATGGATATCCAAATTAACCAAATAGTAGATTATTGCTCTGAAAAGCATAATAGAAATAATAGAAATAAAAAGCCTACCTTCCGTTTCACAAATTTGTCCCAGTAATTGTTAGGGAAGGACCTACATAGATAAGGCAAAGATGTTTCAAATTATTTAACTTGTTAGGGGAAAGGAAAAAAAAAAACAATGAAAAAAAGAGAAAATTCAATTATTCCATGTTCCTGAGCATTGCAAATTTTTTTCACTCACTGCATTTCAAATTAAGAGAATGATTTCTTTTCATGGGGACAACAGCTGTTATTAATCATATTTTGCTGCAATATAATCTTCCCCCTGCAAACCCCCTTTGTTTTTCCCATTCACAAATATGACTGGCTACAAAAGGTCAGCAGGCTAAATGCTATTGCCTGATAAGCTTAACAATTCCATAGTAGCAGGTTCGTCACTGTAGTATCATTTATCTACTAAATAAATACTTCATCACCCCTAGCCATAAAAATCAGATCAGACAATGAATGATTTTCAGAGAAGAATAAGAGAATCTTAAAAGGATAAATAAGTTTTTAGTTTGCTGGATGACATTTCAAACAGAGGCTGAACACTTGAGAACCAGTCGATGGTTTGCCAACAGAATATATAAAAATCTTTAACTTGCCAAGAAAATTCAAGATCATATTCCAATATATAGCAAATATATATATAGAGAGAGAGAGAGAGCAGTATCCTGGAGCTGCTCATTCTAATGATCTTATTGTCTATTATACCCGTTTTGAGGAATGCCAGTTAGCAGGAAACACTACAAAATTTAAGATTTTTCTCTCCTTATTTCCTGGAAATAACACTGAGTTGAGAAAATATGCAGGAATGCAAAAGAGAAAAATAACTACTTAAACTAAAGGACAGTGTTGGTAAAATATAGTAAATCCTAGCACAAGAAAAATGAGATTCCACAACAATGTTCTGCTGGGATGTGAGGCAAACTTCCCACTGACTATGCTCCAACTTCTACCTTTCTGAATTGGAATTCTGAATTAAATTAATTCAAATAAAGGCAAATGCTTCTAGTGGCTCAAATGGATGGTATATTCTAGTCCAATGCTCTGCATTATTTTTTTGCTTGATTTCTCAGGATTTTAAGCAAAATATGTCATGGTGTAGCAAGCTTGTGTCTCTTTTACAAAAAACTCCAATAATTTGTCAGGGTACATCTTTCACACTTTTAATTACTTTTTCCCATTATAGAAAGCACATTTCAGTTTATACAGAACACTGGGTACCCTCCAGCAGTGGTTATTCTGATCATACAGTACTTGCACTAAACCTCGAGACTCAGTTAACATTAGAGGGAAGGATTAGCCTGCTTAAATTAGTCTTAATCTTTTGTTTAACTTCAGTAGACAGTGCAACATGCTGAGAACAGACTGTACAGCATGTGACTAGCAATAAGTTGACAATGTATTTCATTAATTCATGCTTCTGTTTGCTGAAGATTACCTTACTGGGTATCTAGATGGGTTGCTATCTATAGTGAAACAAACTGGTTGGAAAATAAGCAAGCTCTCCAGTTTCCCAATTAGCTTTGGTTGTAACTTTAATATGTGCTAGTCCATATTGCTGAATGAAATTAAGAAAAATTCTTACAACTTAGGTGTAGGAAAACAAAGTATTCACGAATTTCCAGTATTTTAGAAATTCTAATCATGGAAGCATAGATGGAAGGGACCTTAAAGATCATCCAGTTCCAACTCCCTGCTAGGGGCAGGGCCAGTTTCCACTAGACCAGGTTGCTCCAAGCCCCATCCAGCCTGACCTTGAACACTTCCAGGGCTGGGGCATCCACAACTTCTCTGGGCAACCTGTTTAAGTACCTCACTGTTGTAGTAAAGAATTTCTTCCCAATAGCTAATCTAAACCTACCAGTAAATTCTGAAAAGCAGCCTGTAGTCAAGGCATTTTTTTCTGTAGGAAGAGAGCTGACTTGCTGTGTTTGTCTGTGCCACTCCTACAAACTGCTGCAGGATACTGAGACTCAGAATCAGTGTATGACTACTCCAGTATTTGCTAATGCCTACAGCTTCACAGATATTCCTGTCAGACCTACTCAAATTCTAGAAATGTTATTTTGCACTAGATTTACTCCTCTTGTCATGTACAAATTTCTTTACTAAGGAATGGGAAAGAAAGGGAGGAGAATATGTGCACTGTACAAGTGAAATAGTCACTGGAAAGGATGTGTTATATTTTTTAAAACTTTACCTTTTTAAAACTTTCTCAATAGAGACTAATATGTGAAATGTCTTGGAGAGACATTTTGAGGTAAAACACCTAATCCTTGCAAACCCTAGAAAATGAAAAGGAAGTGGGATATATGTATTGTCATAGTATTTATTAAATAAACAGATAATACAGGATTTCACGTTAGAATCTACTACTGTAGCATCTAATATAAGGGGCTAAATGCCTTTCTTTTAGATTAAGTGACAGGTGGACAGGAAAGGTTCTAGATCAGTGGCTTGATGAGCTATAATATTATAAGCAGTTTGCATAGGGTCTAGTTTTACTTACGGAGTATTTATAACAAGGCGATCCCATTGTCCTTTAATATCATCCTCAGTTGGTTGTTCAGTTATGTATAGTCCATCAAATTCCAGCTTTCTAGCCACCTCCTTTTCTCTCTTGAATACAACCAGAGGGACCTGTGAAAGTGACGGTGGCCACCCTTGTAATGGTTCATGTATTTTTGGTTCTTTGTAACACAAAAATGTGAGACCAAACATCACAGTAGAATCTCCCACACCAGGCAGATCAATGCCTAGGCAGCCTCACAATGGCCACCTTGGTAGTCAAGCCCCAACCCTCCCCCATACACCGCTTTTTATTGCTGAGCATGATGTTGCATGCCATGGAATATCCCTCTGGTTTGTTGGCTCAGCTGTCCTGGATGTGACCCATCCCAGCATACCTGCTGAGGGATGCAGAGAGTGGGTAAGGCAAAGACAGAGCCCTCACACTGTGCAAACACTGTCCAGCAGTAACCAAATGTGGCTGTGTTACCAGCACTATTTTAACCACAAATCTAAAACACACACACACTGCTAAGAAGAAAGTGAGCTCCATTTCTGGTGGCCAGAATACAGGAGGAAAACATCTACCTATTGAGCAGTGAGAATTTGTGAACAGCTAGGTACAAATAGCTATTGCAGTATTAACACCACCAACCACCTTGGGACATAGCCAAAGTTTAACAAACAGATTAGCAGTAAGATTAAGAACTTGCCTTTAGGCAGTAGTATCCAATCACACAGACAAAGGAGATGACAGTATGAATAACTGCCAGTGCTCTGAGAGCAGGTGCCATGTAGCCAGTACTTTCTTCTAAAACAAAAAACACCATGCCCTCCTCTTCTTCCTCTTCAGCAAAGGAGTTCCAGAGATTAGAGTCTTCCTCTACTTCATCAAGTGGCTCTTCTGTCACCTGAGAAAAATGCAAGCACATTGAAAACAAGATAAACTTAAAAGCTTTTCCTTTAATGACAAATGATGTTTTCAAAGCCTGCTCAAAGGAAGATGATGGGTCATTAGCTTTAAACATTCTTCATTTGCACAGCATAAGTCTCCACATCATGCCATGTCACTGAAAAGAAAATCTGGAAAAAGCGAATACAGGCAGTTTACAAATCTCTCTAACAATGCCATCGTAAAACTAAAACATATGAAATAGTTATGCAAAAACTATTTCTTGGAAGAAGTGAGGAATTATAGGGTTATTTATTATGACTGAATGCAGGGGTTTTTATGTGATCTACATAGTTCCTGATTGCTTGAGTCTAAAAAGAAGCAAAAATTTTTCATAATAAACAACAATCAAATAATTTTCATAAAATCAACAATGTACACACTGTCCATAACTTTTTATTTCATGACTCAGTTTGAGCTTACAAATTATATACAGTATTTCATCAGCTGACCTACTGCCCTAAATTCTTCCAATGACTTTAAAAATCTGCCCTTTAAAATGAAATCCCTGTGGGTGCATTTTTGACAGCTTTATCTGAAAGCTCGTCCTGTTCAGTCCTGTTTGACTCCACTGACCCTTTCTTATGTATGACAGATGGACTTGCACTGATAGACACGAACTTTTGTCCTTGCTCTTCAGCAGAATGGGTTGTCACCCACCAGACTCAAAGAAAAGCAGAAGAGAATGGGGAGAAAAGGAGACTGGCATAGACAAAAGCAGAATTCAACTTGTATATTTGAAGTCCATCTTCTCTAACCCTGTGGGAAAGAAAGAAAGAGACAAGGAGAAAGCCCTAAACAGCCATGACATCTTTCTCCTGGAATGTGCACATACATTCTGCCCAGCTTCCAAGAGCTTTTTACATCTTTACCTGCCCTGCCTCTGAGAATATAATTGTGTTATAGGAGTTGCATTTGAGAACAGGACTCAGTTATTTTTAAACTGAATGTTCAGCCAGCTGCTTTTGTTGTTGAAGTTCTTGGTTTAAGTAAAAGAATATGTAGTAGAATATGTAATATTGGAAGACACAAGGTTCATCAGCTTATTACAACTTTCATTCTATATCTAGGAGGGGAAAATCAAAAGGTCCAGATTTCAGGATATAGATAAATCAGAACTCTTCTTCCAGACTTAAGTGTGGAAAGGGGAGAAAAATGAGGCTTTTATGGATGGGAATTCTTTTTATTGAATTCTGTTTCATTTCAAGGCTGTGAAGATTCATTAAAGAAATTGGTGGAGGTTGCTGAGGATGTTCTACTTTGTATCATCTGGTGTTATACACCAGAACCTGAAACAACTCTAGATTCAGGTGAACCTCTAAGATTAAGTTTAAACTGTGAATGTACAGCCTTCTTCATCAGTGAGCTAGACAAACAGAGCTGTAGCCTAGTATAAAAAAAGAAGTAACTGAGAATTACCAGATTAACTGAAGTCTTTTAATATCTTGAGAACAAATTAAATAAAAATATTTCAACAGTTTTGACATTTTAATTTTTTTAGTCGATTTCAATTTTCCTAGAACAAGATCAACAGTCCAAATAATAACAGACTTATGTAATTAAATGGAAAAGTGTCTAGAAACTCAACTATAAAGGAGAAATTAAATAAATCTCTTTTCATTCAGCCTGAATAAAATAAAAACCAAATAGTACTAACATAAAATTATTGTATCTTCTGGTACTAACAAAAATATTCAAAGAACAATGTTACCTTACCTTGTAAAACAGAAGAATAAAATTGATGGCAAATGCAACAAATAGAGCAAGAAACCTTAAGTTGTAAAAATTTCTTGCCAAGTAATGCTGAAAGTAAAAAATAAAAAGTAATTAAAGGTAGCCCATGAATAATATCAAAAGAAGAAAAATAGATACCAAGATTTTTAGAATAGTAAATACATAATTGTGTTTCCTTCATACACTAGTTATAATAAGCAAGAGCATTTCTTGGCAGCCTATTCCCCTTTTTCATGATAAATGGAATTTAAATAATGGCCTTAAAATTAAAAGTCAGAGAAGACTGGAACAGAAAGAAGTGTGGAAAGAAATGTTAGAATACTGCAAAAAAAAAAACTACTTGAGAGTTTTCAGAGAACTCAACATTTCCTGGTTTTAAGAACAAAGAAAAATACAAAGTAGAGTAAAAGATTCTAGAAGTTAGATCATGGAAAATAGGGAGCTCCTGAAAAGGAGCTCAAGAGGCTAATCTGTCCTGTTACAAATTGCACACTGAAACACTTAATTATATAACTCTAAAAAGTATTATAAAATCACAACAGACTGACTACTACAGCCCATCATCTGAACACTCATACCAAATTTTCCTTTATGACATTTCTCTCTTAATTGTCAAAAAAAGGGTTATATAAATAAAAATTCGATGATTAAAGAATTTAAGACAAACTTACAAGCATTTTTGTCTGATAAATTTCCAAAGCTTTGAAGAAGTTAGCCATAACAGCCTCTGGTTTCTCAATTTTTTGACCATGCCTTCTCTTCTTTTTCTTCATTTTTCCCTCTTCTAGCTGCTCAGATTGTACTTCCTTTGCTTTATCTTGTTTCTCACCATCTTCCATGCTAGAAGAAAGGTTAACTAAACAGAAATATCTAGCCAAATGTAGATGCATTCATTTCAAATGAACTTGAGTTCATCAAGTTTGGCTTAAAAATTTAGTTTTTATACTGTGTGTAGCATTAGAGGAATTTAGTTACTAACAAAAAAACCCCAAAACCTGGGTTTCCATATGTGTGACATAATGTTGAGACATCAATATGATTGTCTTAAAGTACAAACCCTGATGACATGCTTAAAAAAATTGACTTTGGCAGATAAGAGGAGAAAGATTAATGATCCTGAAGTAAATATGACCCTGAAGTTTTAAACATGAAGCAAAATGAAAAATAATTTATGTATAGCTTTTGAATCTGTAAGAATCTCTAGGGCACTTTTGAATCTGTAAGAATCTCTAGGACATTACAGACACTTGTGTGTCTGTACAAAATATTTTAATCTGTTACTACAATGTGGCTGCAAGTCCAGGCAGACAGGATGCTCCTTAACAGTAAGATGCTGCTAAAGCAAGGTAAGTATTTTAAATATTGTTTGGACAGTCATATATATGATGAGTGGACAAAGGACATGGTCTGCCATCTTTTAGTATATTTGCAAAATACTTAGTATATACCCCTTAGTATATTTTCAAAATATGATGAGACAAAGTGTACATAAAGTTCTTTGAATACTGAGCATTTCTTGTGTTACTTTTTGTCAAATTATTTAGCATTAGGAAGTACCCATGAGTTAAACGGGAATTTTGTAAGATTAACTTACTCAGCCTTCTCAGCTTCTGCTTTTCTTTGTGTTCCAGCTTCTTTTGCAATTTCAGATATCTGCAAAAAGTATTTTAACTGTCAAAATTGATCCATTCAAATAAAATTATGGTAACTTTAATTATTGTCTTCTAAGAAACAAACAAAATAATTAATAATATTTTTATAGCGCTTTGCACTTTTAAAGTGTTTGATTTTTAAAGATAGCGAGCTCAGGCCTTTAACAGTGAAAAAGGCAGAATTTTTTCTGTATAGTGTTATCAATACTCTCACTAGTCCAGTTGACTGAACAACTGAATTATACACAGTGATCAGGGAAATTATGTGACAAGCTGAGGATGAAGGTAACCACATCCAGATCATATCCTGATACTAAGGTCACCCACAGAGACTCAGTGGGGTTACTGATTGGAACTAGAAACAATATATTAATGTTATCATCTAAAATCTGAAAAACATCTATGCCACTATCAGATATTACAAAACTCAATTACTTGGTCGTGATCAAGTAATGCAACTGAAAACAGACAAATACTTAAACAACTTCTACTTACACAATGTTTTCTTCAAGCTGTTTATCTTATCTGGGCTGATGGTTCGTTAAACCTTTATTGGCACACCACACAACCCTCTTAAGTGTTGTATTTACAGCTTTCCCTTGAGATAAGGAAAAACCAATACAGAATTTTACAGATGGCTAACTGCAGCAAAGAAGCTGGAGCCTGGACGTCACACACCTTTAGTTAGACGTCACACACCTTGGTGTTACAAGTTCAAAGTAAACTCATTTCTAATGCAGTTTCAGTATCTAAGCTTCAATGGAAGTCCAAGAGATGTAGGACCTGACTCAGGAAGAAATCTAAAGGGCTGAAATTTGTCTCCATTCCCTTTTGCAAAACCCTGTCCTAACTCTTAATCCTCTTCTGTATTCTCTTGAAGTGCTTAGCCAGCAGTTGTCTCTTGGTCCTACTTTTCCAGTTAGCACATACATGCACTTATCTAAAGTTTCTGCCACTACTTATCTGGATGCCTATCTCTCACAAGTATGTGGGAAAAGGATATAAGAAAGAATTTATTAAGTTGATCTTCCCTTGTGTATCTCACATATTATCTGTGGAACTTCACCCAGTAAAGAATGCAGGTGTGACTTTCACAAAGAGTCTCCCCTAAGATCTCTTGCTGGTGGAGAGTAATTGAGAGATCATTTGATGATGCCTGGTTCTTCTAAGGGATGGAGTGCTAGAATAATGAATAAATCTCTATTCATCTTATCCATATATGCGCTCTCAATTTTCTCTTTCCCAGGCGCAAGAATCTTAACTTACAGAATTCCATGTACAAGATTTCCTTATCTAGCTTTAACAGCTCACTGATTTTCCCTGAATCCTTTCCAGTTTTGTCACGCTCTTTTTGAACTGAGGGAACCTGGTCTTCAAGACACAGATAAATTAAGATTCATGGAGCATAATAATGTGGGGGCTTCCTCTCTTCCTTTCTCAACAATTCAAAATTTCAGTTTGCTTGACTGACATCGTCATTGAACTGATAATTTTGTACAACTCGTTATATTCCCAAGATTTCATACTCTAACTGTAACAATGCGATCAAAATGAAACGCTTTACAGATAAAATTATAATTTTACTCCTGTATTCATCACTTTCCTGATTTTTATCTGTTATTTTAAGGTATCTTCACAGTTAGCTCTTGATTTTATTGCTACCAATAATTAGATTTATCAGCAAACTGTTCTGTCACTAGTACTCTCCTAATTTGTGAACCCACATAACTCTCAGATTCCTGTAGAGCCTTACAGTAAAAGCAAACTCCTGAAAGACTCCATCATATATGCTTCCATAGGTTATGTTGTAGTTTCTCTGGCTATATGGTAAATGTCACTGACCTTATCAGTACACTTTTCCAGTATATAGACCTAATTTTCTATTTCTATCCATTTGTGTGAGTTTTATCATTGCAGATGCCTAAGAAAGACATAGTGATTTCTTGAAGGGAATTTTTGATTCTTACACTGCTGTTTCTGCTTTGAACTCCACTTATTTTTTATATCCACTCCTCTAATGAGATTATGTGAGCATTTATATACACAATGTGAAATGAGTAGCAATTCTTGTAATACAGAATTTGTGCAAACATTGCTTTGGTAAGTTTCACTAGATAACATATCAAAGGTAAAAGCTGGATAAATTGCATAACTGACTTCACAATAATGACTCAAACTATCTGCAAAATTACAGAGCATTTTCATCAGTAGTATCTGTAAGTATCTGAACACATCTGTAAGAAATTTATAAATCAAAGAAAAGCAAAGCATATTCTAAATTGTTTATTCAGATCTGAATTGAAATACTTACTTCAAAATTTGAAGAAAATTCTAATGTGTTTACTTATACCTGCCAAGATTCTTGTGCTAAAAGTTATTTTTAAATACCAACCACATTATATTTATGCTAAATGAGACAGGATTTTAATAGACTATAATTTTTAAGTCCACACATAAAAATGATTGAATAAATGAACAAGAAAAACAAATGCAAAAAAAATTAGCTCCATTTAGGCAAGAACTAGGATCTGGAGAAAAACATACAAATTAAGAGAAAATAATGTGCTTAGAAGTTGCACAGTTTAGATTTATCTTGAAGATATCTGGAAAGTATATCATGAAGAGGTGGGTTAATGATAAGAGAAAAGATGTTTTTGAATAGCAAGTAGAAACAGACCTGAGATATAAAGTGAAACATAGTGCCTTCCAAATATGATAAATAAATTGGTTTTGACATTTAGTTCTATCCATTTTTACACAGAAGAATATTCTCTTTAGTTCAGCTGAGTGGAACAAAATATATTGTTTATAAACTGGAATAAGAGTAAAGAATAATTACATGATAAACATTAAACTAATAATAAATTCAGTTAAATATATTTCAAATAATAGGAAAAAAAGGATACTATATTGCATGTAAAGCATATAGAAGAAAGATGTTAATGATAAGGCATTATTATGGAGATAATAAGTTGTAAAAGTACTTGAAGTATACTGTCAAAAAATGGGGTATGCAGCATAAACAAGACTATAAATCATTTAAAGCTAAAACTGTGACTAGAAATTTGCTAGCAGTTTATGTTTTGAATAAAATCCAAATGAACAGTAACAATTCACTGGACTGAAATCTAAACACTGGGCTGAAATTTCCTGTTGGTTTTTAAATGTGTAGAGATTACAAAGTAAGTTGTTACTGATAATATATATTAATCAGTTAAATATAAAACAAATCTGTTATTAACATTCAGTAGTTTATTGTTATTATTGTAGTTATAATTGTCAATATTATCTTAAAAGAAATACGAAATCTCTTTAATTTACCTGTAATCTTTTTTTCTTATGAACTGTGTTTTCCAAAGGTGTCTGGATCTCAGTACCAAGCATTTCTGCAATATCTCCAAGTCCAGCATCATGACCATGTTTTGATCCATCTTTCTTTGTAGGAATGCCAAAAATATCTGCAATTATGTCAGTTTCACCCTTTTCATTCTTCCCAAACTCCCCAAGTTCAGCTCTTATGCCATGCTCAGCACCTTCAGCTTTTTCTGCTTCCATAACATCATCATGGATTCCAAACTGTGTTGGATCAGGCATATCCCCTAATATTTTTGTAACTTTTATGTTTTTGGCTCCTTCAACCAGGCCACCCCCAAATACAGTGCTCCAAAGAATCTGGAATATCCCCCACACTATAGAAAAGAACATTTGGAATGTCCCTACAAATAGGATCCAGAAAAAGGAGAAAAACACTTTCACCATCTCTTTTATTGTCATCTTTTTAACTTTCCTGTATTGTTTCCTAAGGTTCTTCACAGTGACCATTTTCAAAAAGTTGGCAACATTCTTCTTCACTGCAACACAGGCCACTGCAAAAGCTGAAGCAGGTTCCAGGGACTTTTCTTCTTCCTCATCATCTCCAATATCCACTACATAAGCAGGCTCTGCCTCTTCCTCCTCCTCGGGTCTCTCAGAGGAATCTGTTTCAGAGATCTGGGATGCTAACTGCATTTCAAAAATTGTGTCTTCACAGAAATTCACAAAGAGTTCCATTTTTTCTTGCTCTCCGCCTTCGTTTACAACATCAAATATGAACTGTCTTTTAGATTCCTTCACCTGTGGCTTCTCCCACTGCATTCTACTGGATTCACTGATTTCAAAGTAAACTCTTTCTATTTTCTTGGCCCCACCCATTATTTCAATACGGCCAAGGTATGGTTCAAAGTAATTAAGAACACTTTCTGCAGGCTCAAGTAAGCTCTGAAGGCGTGGGTCATTAGGCATGTGCTCTGAAAGGTTTGTAAGCAATACTACTACATTAAATCCAATGTCTTTGGCTGGTTCGTGGAATCTTTCCACAAAGTCAACATAATTGAACATATCGTTTTCATCAGCTTCGGTACAGGACAGCAGGAATTCAATCTCTGACTGTATGTATTGCTTTTGAGCCTCCATTGATTTCTGAAATTCCTTTTTGGAAATGATTCCTTTACCATCTGGGTCATACTCTTTGAAAGCATCTGAATTAGTCAGATCTTTTAACTTCAGGAACATGTCAAAGAACTTCAAAATCATTTCTACATTGCTAGATGATTCTACAAGCGTGTCCACCATTTGTTTTCCAATAGTTCCATTTACAACGTTACCTAAGTAGTGTGTTATAACAGAAAGTTATTTGACAGCTACATTTTAAATAATGACATTTCATATTTGTGCTGAAAACAGGATAAAAATGTTCTTAAATATTAGTATTTTTTCTTCAAACATGCTTTTCTCTAGCAGCCCTCTATTTCAGGGCTATTTATATTCCAGAATAATTCTTAAATGAATATGACGAATGTCTTTTTCCCCAAAGATAAAATAAAGGCAATTAAAAAGCCGTTTAGAAAGATGAACATAATAATTGTTCTTTACACTAGGAAGTGAGAATAGTGCTTTACACTAGGAAAAGGAGATAATTATATTTGACCATAAAGAAAACCAGGTCCAACCTTCAAGCAGTGACAAAAGCATCACTACCATATCCTTTAGTAGATCTAGCAGTTCCTTAAGCAATTCAATCTGAGCGGAGTCCTGTTAAAAAAAAAAAAAAAAAAAGACTGTAAGATTGTTTTTAATTTGTATTTATATGGAAAACTAAATAAACTAAATTTAGAGAGAAATGGTATTAGAGATGATCAGCTAAATTTCATTTGCATTATTCAGCAACATTTCGTTGTCATTTTATTACGATTGCTATCAGAAGTCTAATACAACACGCAACTTACAACATAAACCATAACCATAAAGTTAAGCTTTAATAAAGCATTAAGGAGTACCAAAGTGCAGGTAAGGAGCAGCAGAAACAAACAAAAAATATTGGCTTCTACAAAAATCTGAAAGTATCTGTCTCAGAAAGAATCCATCCTTTTTCACATCACTGGCAATATTTAATGATGTAATGCATTACCACTCAAAGAGGACTAGAACTGTTTAGTTTAATTATAGAACACTGTAAGTCTAATGCAGATTTGTATTTGACATTAAGGCCCTAAATACTATTCTCAAAATTCTGATATACTTCTATAGGGTGGGAAGAAATCATGTAAGTTAGAGGATATCAGAGACACTGAATAAGAAAGGAAATGACTCTCTGCACTGTTGCATTCAGTGCCGAGCTTGAGTGCATTAAGCAGAAGTCACAGAAGAACACAGGACCCTGACACTGTGGAGTGGGACTGTGCTCTGTACAGTGAAATGAACACTGCCTGTGCCCCCATGCTCAGTGTCTTTGATTAATTAACTGGATAAGTTGACCAAATATCACATTCCCTCCCTGTTTGGGTCTTTCTCATCTTTTCTCTTGGCCCGCTTATGTTCAGTGCTTTCAATGCTCTGACAGATCCTCCAGTTTAGGCAAGAGGGAGAAAGGGACCAAACTGCCACATTCATTATCAGAAAGGTATAATTGAGCTGTAAATGTCATTGGTTTTAGTGAAGGTGAGTGCACAGTGACAATTCATATTGAAAATACCTGTGAAAGTTTCATTTGCATATTGGCAAACACATGAAGAAACCCAACAACTGCATCCCACAGCCTACTATGAGCCAGACTCTGTTGATTACCTATGCAAGGGCCCTAAAAAATTAAGAAAAACACATTTTTTATTTATGTCAAATAAACCAAAACAAATAAAGAAGTTTCAGGCAGCCATGAAGCTACATGAGAAGGTTTTCCAAGACCTCTGGTATCTAGTGCACAAATACCAAATTGTATACTGTTAAATACATAGCTGTTTGCATGTTTTAGTTTTCACTTTACACTGGTCCAGTGATTCCATGTAACTTTATCAAAGTTTTTAAAAAGTAAGTGCAAAGCATTTACGAACTGATGAAAGAACGTGATCATGCTGTGTGAGCATGGAACTTCTCTGTTAGTACCTTGAGAAACACATTCTGTTTACCTGGATATATTCTGTAAGAGAATTGAATATTTGTTTGGTGACAGCCAAAGCTTTAGAAAAGTTACGTTGTCCTGGTTCATCAATGACATCCTTTCCTGAATAGTACCAATAGAAGTCACTGATGGATTCCTAAGAAAAAAACAATGTTACATTTTCTAGTTTTGAATTCTCTGTGCAGTATTTACTGCCTGCATTTGTATCACCCAAACTTTAATCAGTAATTCAGATGAAATTTAGCATATCTGTGTCAATATATTTCTCATCACAATAATATTTTTCACTCTCTTCAGAAGTGAACAGTGAAATCCATTATCAAACATCTGATTACACACAGAATTCTGAAATGTCATCTGTTTTCAAAGGAAAAAAGATATGAAAAAAATAAAAATTCTTTCAGGTGTCCTTTTAGAGAGAATTTTCATGTTTGATTCCAATAAAATGTGAATCTAAAGAAGTGCAGGAAAGCCAATATGTTATACTCCATTTTCATTTGTTTTTTCCTCACCTGAAGACGCAAGAGATAGTCAACAGTACTAATGATAATATTCACTGTTGTGGTGTTGCCCATCTGAGTACGTAAGTAATTTTGAAAATCTGAAATAAGAAGTGATTTGCGCTTGGTTACTATACACAGGAAAAAAAATACAGCATTATTTTTCTATTTTCATGGGGAATGCCTTCTTTTTAAATATCTTGTTGGATACAGATGCTTGTGTTGTAGAAATTCAACTTTAGATCCAGTGTATATATAACTGGACAATTGTCATCCAGGTGACTTGGAACAGGCTTTTCTAGTAATATACTAAACACCGAAACTAAATTAAGACTTAAAAAATTAAATTGAACTCTGCAATTTATATTCTTGTCATGCCAGTTTCCCCTCAGGAAACTTAATGCATTAGAGGAAAACATTGGTTCTATTGCACTCTGTTTAGGAACAGACTCACCACACATTTTCTACTAAATTAATTCAGTTCTCTTACCATTGTTATGCCCTTCACAGAGAAGTTGCAAAAATCTAAATAGATCTCGAGTAAATTCATCATGCTGCAAGACTTTTTCACCTTCAAAATATATAAATACAATGATTATGTGACAATTGTTATGAATAATTATGCAGAACACATAATCCTACAGTAACCTTTTAAACTGGAATTTTAATAAAAGAACCAGTATTTAAAAGCATTAAAGCAATTTAAAAGAAACAGACTGATAATAATGAAAAGAAAAACTGAGACAGAAAAAGCAGAGCCAAAGTATTTAGCACTCCAATGCATCCATGGTTAAAAAAAACAACACTAATTTGAAAAAAAAAAAAGGCAACAGGATATATATCTAATAAGTAAATTGTTAGTCATAACTAAAATCATGCCTTAAATATGAGTGACACTTCTATAATAAGCATCAAACTCTTTATCCAAGCTAAACACACAACCTGCTGCAGACCATAAAGCTAAACCTAAAGTTATCTGAGAAGATGCAATGAGAGATTTCTCTCCGTATTTGCAACACACTTTTGCAACGATAGTATCAAAAACTGTAAACCCAAACATACCACGCTCACGAACGATGACTGTGGATCAAAGAAAAATAACAAGAATACAAGATAAGAATATTGGAAGTTACAATATTTTTCTTAAAAATTATTGCTAAAGATATTGTAAAAAAAAAAAAAGCATATTCAGAACCCAGAGCCTAGAATTACTTCTAGGAAGTTTAACAACAGAAACCTCAAGCCACAGTAAAACAGTTCAAGTTAAAGAAGGAAGCACAAATAATGTTTGAAGCACTACTGGAATTAATTTCATTCTACTTACGAGTTCCTTCTTCAGTGACCATTCCCAGGCCTTCCGCTTTATTCTGTCTCTCAAACGCATTCAGGTCAAGAACACTTATATTTAAGGAAAAGAAAAACAACAGCACAAACAGGAAAAAGGACTATAGTAACCAATAGAAAATCATTTTCATCTACAAAATTTCTAGAGTCCTTCAGCTACTACTCATGACCCACTACGACATGCTTTGCCTCATATTTTATTTAATACTTGTATTAAATAAATGAGCTTTAGATGAAACTAAGGGTCCAGTGTCCAGTTCTGAGAAGAAATGAATCTCAGGTCATGTCTCACCACTTACCTAACTTCACTCCTGATAATGACATTCATGGTTTCATGTACAAATGAGGAGTAGAAAAGGAGCCTGAAATATTACTCTTTATGTTGATTTAAAGCTGCCACTAAAGGAGACTACTCCTGTTGTTTCTCTCTCACACTATTTTCCACTAAATTGTCACAGTGACTTTTATTATGTTGTTTTTGTATATATTGTTACAAAATATTATTATATTATAATATAACAAGGTTATATTATTCAGAAACGTATGGAATTTCTGATTCAATATGTAAAAGAAAGAAATGTAATCAGAGGTTCCATCTCTTCCAGGGTAAAAAGACACTGATATCTGAATTTTATTTTGTTAACTTGGCATAGCTCAGCACATGGAATAGCAAATCATGATTCTTCTCACCACCCAGTTGGAATACTTTCATTAAAATCCTCCAATAAAATTCTATCATTATCTAATTTTAGTTCAGTTAAATAGAAATGCAGTCACATATTCAATCTAGCGACATCATTAAAACCAAAAGCGTTTCTTAAAGCATCATTTTCATCTTCTTATAATTTCTTATCTGTTCAAGTAATTTTATTAATACCTCTTTTAATGAGATCCTGAATAATACACATACACAATTGGTAATAATATCACAGCAGGGCCTGTTTGAGCAAATCCCTGCTAAAGTGTTCTACATAAATGAAAAAATGGCAAGGCAGATGTTATTTAATTAGTCTGCAACTATTCAACAATAATTTCTGCAATGCAGGTCACAATTCTTTCCACATTTTATCCTCTATTCATACAGCTCCTCCAGTTCTAATTCCCAGTCTTCTCCTTCAGAACCCTTCTGGTTCTTTAAAAGGCTGAAAAAAGGAGGATGTCTACTATAAAAGTAATCAAAACCACCAGAAATGTTCTTCTGCATGGGAGTCCTTTACCTCAACTAATTGAACTGTTTTATCAAGGGAATGGACTACTAGAGTCTCACGGGTCACATGCCAACTCTAACAAACCTGATACATATGCAGAGGATTCAGAAGAGACAGCAATTATGGAACTCGCCAGAAACGTGCAGAAACTGAAAGCTTAGTTAAGTTCCACTGGCCTGTCTCTCCCTTAATGGTGGATCTTCTCCATCCTTGGAAACTACCAGACAAAAACCTTGAGGGATCTAGGATCAGTAAAGGAGCTATTATATTTTACTTTTCTGTCTCTTCAAAGGCATGTGCCGTCCTTTGCTTTATTTTCTCTTTTGGAAGAATACTCTAAAATATTAACAGGCTGTTCCTGTGATTCACAAAACTTTCCCACAAGAGTTCTACAACCTGTGACTCCTGTAATTTAAATCTAACACATCCACCTGCACTGAGCAATAAGCCAGTGAATATGAATAAAACAGAACATGTAATAATGCAATTTATGGTTTTACCTGCAGGACTGCATCAAACCAGAGAGGCTTTGAAAAAATCCAGCATCCTTTTTCTCCTTCAGGTAGTCTAGCATTTTCTTAATGTTTTATATTTTTGAAGGGAAAAAATACAACATTAACAATATATACAATAAAAATAACTAGCAATTACTTATTAATTAATATTTATAAACAAAAAATAGTAACGGTAATAAATATCCTTATAATTAATGATATTGAAATTATATGGATTCAAAAGTTCCTGAATTAGTTCCTTGAAATGCAAATCACTGGCAAAAAATAATATAATTGCTCTTGCACCAGAAATACACTGATGTTTCTTCACTGTTTGGCTTAAAATTAAGTACATTAACTTAAAGAACAGGACACTAAAATTCTCAAAATCGCTCGCCTCATTTATGCAAGCAAGACTCGCAGTAGTTAGAAATGCATTACCTGTTGAACGATGGTGTTTCCACCATTTAGAATAGCAATACCAAGTTTCAGTGTTTCAACAACCATGGGTCCTGTATGACCTGTCAAAACAAGGATACACTCCTTAAAACTTGCAGGTATGAGCTCTTCAATCAGAAATGCAGTCTGGAACTTTTACTTAGTGCAGTTGTTACTGACATTTATTTTGCCTCATTAGGTGTTGTATGGAAGCTGTTTATGATATTTACATGATAGCTACAATGACACCTGTGTATACTTCAGAGATACCACAGAGCGTTACCTTTGCTTGCACTAATCATCTGAAGGACCATCTCCGCCGCTCCACGATCATGCAAGCGAGCTTGCTGATAGAGAGTTCTCTGCTTTTCCATTTCTTTCTCCTGGGTTTGGGAACAAAATGAGAACAGACTACAGGTTGGAATGGATCCAGGAAAAATAGGAAGATGAGAAATCTGAAGTTGTTGGAGACCATCTGCCTCCAAAATCCATGGGTTGTTTGACTCCAAAGCCTCAAAACACGCTAGCTTTCTTTAATGTGAATAATCTAGTAAACCAGCTCGCTGTGTTCAACACACAATGTGTTCTGCTATTTTTGCATTTATTCCACTGGACATATTTAAAGTACTTCCACATTAGATTATGAGAAAGAAATGTTATTTAAACTCTCACCTCAAATGTCTTTTCTTTATCTTCATCTCCCTCTTCTTCTTCTTCTTGACAGCTCTTTTGATGTTAAAAACAGAAATCACAAGATCTTGCTTATTGAGACATAATGCCTACTTTTGCTATACCATTTCTACAAAATTGCCAAATAATTTTTTCAAGCAATTACTGAAGGTATTAAGAAGGTTTTGAAAACCTTTAATTGCAAATATTTGTGCTTATCCGCACTAAGAAGCTGATATTCCCTAATATGGAGTATTTCAGGATATTCATCCAACTACAAACACACCCTGTAACTGCAGGCTACATAACCTTGTGCCATATCTCTGCATCCATACTTCTCTTCACAGTCAGGCTCTCATCACAAGTCAGCTGTAATTAATATGTTGCAAAAAACTGACTTATCTTTGACAGACTTCAAGTATTAACCCAAAAATAATTACCCAAAGAATAAAGATAACTAATGGGTCTAAACTGCTCAGGAGTTAATCCTTTCCAAAAGAAGTGTCAAGTGAAAGGAACAGGACTGCACCTGCTGAAATTTTAAAGTATTGCTTTAACATAGGAAATTTCTCATTATACATATATGTAAAACTCTGAGCTGCATTTGCTTCATTAAAAATACAGAAGTTATTATCAAGCAGTCCATGTAAGAAACAGAAAGAAATGTTTTAAGAAGCATCTAAAATTAATGGGAAGTACCTAAATGCAGTGAGGGATGAAGCTTGAAATTATGTACTTACTTTTGCCATCATGGCAGAATAGGCAATATACAGAGGATCATGTCCTAGGTTGCTGTGAAGAGTAAAAAATATTTTAAATTATTTTATGATATAGTAATATAAAGATTTCATATGCCTACGTTTTTTATTAAAGGGTATTTTATTAAAGTAGTCTACTTGAAAAGCTATTAATCTTGAAAATTATGTTATGAAGGACTTCTCTTATCTAAATCCAAATCTCTAAGTTTGTACTCAAACAATTTAAAGGTATATTTGTACATTCAACTTAGTCATTTTGGGTCATCATTGGCTCTTGAAGGGGCAGAAAAGTAATATGGAAATATAAATTAGAATAATTATAACTGTCGGATGGCAAGATTGCATTGGTCATACAGGAAAAGTATAGGAAGCTCTGGAATACTCATAAAAATCTATTAATTCCAATCAACATTCTAAAGTCAAAACAGAAGCTGGCAATGAGATTCATAAACATCAACAAAACCTTTCCTGACTTACTGAGTGAAATGTAATGAATACCAAAACCAAGAACACACATATATTAATTACTAGGAGAAACCAGGGCAAGGTACTCTGATTAAACCTGCAATTCCTGTAGAATTCATGTTTCCAGGAGAAGTCATGCTCAATCATTTCTGCATTGGGCATTTACCAAGCTTTTAAAATGTCAAAAAGAGTCAATACAAACTCAACGTAAAGGTTATACTGAGTTTAAATACATGAAAACTCTAATGAAACTAAGAGGGAGAAAGGTATTCACCATGTACAATAATGAACTACACTTGTGTTAAATCACTGGTAATGTTACTAAAAATTCAGTTACTGTGTGCTTTTACTCAATGGGCTTTTCCACACAGCTCTTTTACCTTCTCTCTGTAAGAGCACTGCGACTAAAATAGAGGATAATCTGATGAAGTGGATCAGGGTGGTTTTTCTCAGTCTCTTCTTCTTCCTCTTCATCTTTTTTTGGAGATGTCTGTCTCAAGATTTAGAATATAAAAGTTAAGTTTCATAAGTAAGAAAAAAATTCAGTAATTAATCTTAGGAAAGGGTTTCAGTAATTTTATTCTATCCAATTTGTATTAACTGCCCATATTAATCTTGTTCAGGAGTTTACAGCATAACCTGCAACATTATGTGCCTATATGATTCAGAAGAGATAAGAATATATGGGTTTTATTCATTATTTTTGTAACTTTTGAATTTTCTCATTTGCAAGGTATTGAGAATGAGAGTGGGGATATCTTGGGGAAGCCTTATTCAAGAGAAATCATGTATCTCCAGTTGACCCAAATTGAAAGGAAGTTCTAGCTCAATTATTTTGTAGTAGATATTAGAATTTTTAATAGCATCATCAGATACATCCTTCTCAGACTAACATTAGCTACAATCTTTTCATATATCATTTCTAAGTAACCTTGGTTCAATTAATGCTCATTATTGTAAACTTCAAACATTTTTTGGCAGTTAAAAATATAACCTGTCAGAACTGGCCAAAGATCAGATTATTACCCTTACCTTACTTGTGTTGTCACACCTTTGTACATTTACTAGTTATTGTAGATTTATTGTAATTACAGTAATTATTTTAATTATAGAAGTTCAATTTACTTCTCTAGGGAGCCTGAAACAATTGCAGGCACTGCTTTGATTGATGGCCTCATTCTTTCCTTTAGCAAGAAGCAACAAAGTCAAACAAAGACTGATCATGTAATTGTCCAGAGCATGTGAAAAATGTCCCGACCCATGGCAGGGGGGTCAGAACTACATAATCTCTATGGTCCCTTCCAACCCAAAGCATTCTGTGTCTCTACAATATCAGGTATAATGGCTCTTTAAATAGCACAATGTGACTGTTTCTGTTAACACTGAAGCACTTCTGATGCACCTGCATGTGATCCACAAAGCTGTCTATTAACTTTCATGGTGTTTAGAGACTGTGGAGATAAGCTCCTTGGAGGTATTTTTGGCAAGCTAACTACACAGAGGGAAGAGAAAGAGCAGTAGGCATTCTGAACCAATGTTCACTACCAAAATCATGAAGTTTACCAATCACTCTTATCAAGTACACAGGTAAAGTCCATTTTTGCTGCATGTGGCTGCATATATGTACTTGTCCTTATGATGATCAAAAATGAAAGCAACAAAAATAATTTGTATCAAAGCTGAAAATGTTAAAATTAATTATGCATAAAAAATTTAAAAGGGAAAAGGATCAATAGTATCAAGCTTTAAAAACACCCCAGAAAATAATATATACAAACATAGGAATTACCATAATGACAAAAACAGTCTGACTGTTCATCTAATCCATTTCTCTTCCCAAGAATGAGTATCACATAGCTCGTCTGAAGGCATAGATCACCTTAATGCACTTCAGTGTGCATCAAAGGACAGTGTCTTTTTGACCACAGCAGAAAATGACCTTATGCTCTGAAGCATAAGGATTAATATTTTATAAATTTATGCATACAGTACACAAAAATTAAATATATTTTATAATGGATACATAGAATACACACTGAAGTGGGCACTGAAATATATGCCCAGTTATGTCAGTACTTACAGCCAAATCCTGAACTAGTTTCTCCTCAAATGAATATTCCTCTGTTTCTATCCAAAAGTTCTGATAGCCATTGAGGAAGAGGTTAATAGAACGGTGCCTGGGGGGGTTGTGAAAGTGAGATCAAGAGGGGTAACGGAACAGAGTATAACAGCTCAGATGGTTAATGGTTAGTAAGGATACATATTTGTACAATTCTGATCCTCTGATTGGTCAGTGAAACAAAATGCAAAACATAACTAACATTCACTGACAAACCTGCAAGTACTTTTGAACATTCTTTCTGTTTTTAAACACATATGTATACATTAATTTTTATTTTGAAGGCTAAGAGAGGCCTAAAATACATTATACGTGAAACTGCAGGACCGATATTTAATGCAAGAATGAGAAAAACACACACTTGAACAGACTGAGAATGAGTGGGGTTCACATCTACAAGGTGTAAATCCAAATTACTAGATTTAGAACATCAAGACAGCAGACACTGGCCATCAACACCAAAGTAAGTATCAAGTGCTTTCCAGCATAGTATCTACCAGACAATCAATGCCTTCTTCCACAGAAAGAAGCCTAACCTCAGCCTCTTGTCTTCCAGTTCCAAATCAGGGCAGTATTAGCAGGTCCTCAAAGAAGTTGCATTAGAAATGTAAAAATCTGCTCTATAAAATTACCAGTTTAAGAAAACTAAGTCATATTAATTGCTACTGTATACTATTCATTGATTTAACTTTCACAGAAAATACAGCTCATGGCTGTATAAGACTACACATAATAATGGCAAAATAATTCCTTCTTCACGTTATTTTGGAGGAAATTTTTTTTCTGAGCTGCACTACATGAGGTTAGAAAGGCTGTTCCATGCAACCTTTTCATTTACTTTTATCAGTTGCCACCAAAAAAAGCTATAAAAATGTGCTGCATATACGCCATTAAATACCTTTTAAATACAATGTGCACGTGAATCAATATTTTATAATGGAAAAGCTGTTGAGTCAACACTTTAGGTCACTTGCTGACACTGGTGCAGTTTTATTATCAAATTTTGAAAACTGACCAATCAGAATCCCCTCTGAAAATTGTACAAATTCATGTTTTTATGATAATATCAAATCATGGCTGGGAAGGAAGAAGTGGGCGCATAAGCAAGAGGCTCTCCACAAGTTACATTACCGTTAACTTGAGTATAAGCCTGTCATACTGAGTTTTTTCATGTACTTTTTCCAGCCAAACACGTTGAAAGGTGCTCAGGAAGAAATTGCTAATTTTGTGTCTGAAGAAAAGCATATAGGTTTTCATTGAAGAAAGGCACAAGTTAAATTCAGTAAAGTAGTCAGAAAGAACATATCGTAAACCGTGCTTGAAAAATTGCCATGTACAACTTTGCTGTATCTATGTGCATATATAGATGACAGACAATAAGACAAAATTTTTTCAAGTTAATTTCCTTAAAACATCAAACATAGACATATCTCAGAGAAAACACTTTCACATAAGACACTTTTTCAAAGCCATGTACATTCAATAAACACAGAGCATGAGGAATTAGTACTTCCTAACTTAACTGATGTTTAATTAATTGAAAAATATATATTTTTTTAAATATAGCTATTTGTTTTGTATCTACAGGGACTTTTCATCAAAGGGAATTCTTGGAATAGTTGTGGTAGAAGTTAAAGTAATTTTTCAGTGATTTGACATGCACTTTCATGGACATCAATAGACATGTCCATTTCTGAAATATCTTACTGAAATTCCTAAAAACTGATAGACATTAGAGTGGGTTTGGCAGAAAATTATCCTAAACTCTGAGATTAAAATTAAACTATACTGAAAGCCACCTAAATATCTGGAAAATGTTCAAAATATTAAGCTTATTACTGATTGAAGATTTATCTTTTGTAGGATAAATGAAAGGTTGATACCATAATATTTGTTTACTGCACTTTAAATTAATTGATTCCAGCATCAAAGTAAGGACTAAAACTCCCAATACAAAGCTGCAACTAAAATGAAGAAATAGACAAGATAGAGAGCTGCATTTTAAACTCTGAATCAAAGAGATTTAAATAGCTCCTAGAACAAATCATACCCTACTTGAAATAATCTCCCTAGGGTTGAGGCATGTCTGAGCAACGCTGTCAATTTATATGATGGAGATTGTTACACTAGTGTGATAGCCTTATTTTCCTGTCAGGATCCTATGATTTATCTAGGAAAAAAGTGACTATAAGCTAGTGAACTTTAAAACTTTGGTTTGAAACTGTCAGTTGAGCAATATAACCAGAAGTTTGCTCATGGCAGCAGGGTCGGGATGGATGATCTTTAAAAGTCCATTCCAACCCAAACTTGTCCATGACTTTAAGATTTTAGGTTTAAACTGTGTTTTCACTCTTGTTTGTTTTGAAGTGCAGAGAACACATTTAATTGACAAAAGTAGTTTTATGAGACTTCATTTTTAGCAACTACAAAATGAAATAGCAGGGTAGATTTGCCTCATATTAACATTCAAATTAGGAGTAGACTGCTCTACAAAATTTACCATAAAATTTGAGAAGAAAAAGCTCAAGAAGAGATTTTAACACAAAAACATTTAAAAAAAATACAGATAATGTAAATGTTCCATTTCAATATGGTATTGTTCCATATTTTATTGAAGATTAAAAAGTCAAGAATTTAAAGATTCATAGCCCACTTTGCCACTTGGCAAGCGTTCCTTCAACCTCAAATATAAAAAAATAGAAGTGGAGGCTTTGTAAGGCAAAAAAAGGAGGAGCCCTTTTAACATTTGGGTGGTCATGCATTTATTCTAAACATTTTAAAAATTTACAAACACAGAATATGTTGTGAAAAAAAAACTTGCTTACAAAAAGGTTGTACTGAAATGGTATTTCTTCATACCACTTCTTGTTTTGCCAAACACAGCTCTTGAAGATGGAAGGATTGATACTGGATGGTTTTTTATGTTATATTTAATTCTCTCCATTTTTTTGGTTCTTTAAAGACGGCCTGGTGGTAGCATAATAACTTGGAGAAGTTACTATAGTCTAGAACTAGTCATTATTGTAAAGGAAGGTTGTGAAGGTTGTGTGCTTTTTATGGTATAACTGGCTTTTTATTTGTCCTGTGCAAACCTAATATTCCTCCAGAGTGTTAGTGGCACAGCTATAGACCTTTAGCTAAAGACCTTTACACCAAGTGTGTAAATTTGCTTTAATAAATGCATTTAAAAATCCAACACAGCCCTACGGTAAAATACTTTGCCAAAAATCTTTGAATAATAATATTACACACAAAAAGTGAAAAATTGCAGAAGGAGAGAAGCAAACCTAATTAAACATGTCCTTAACTTCTATCTGAATAAAACTCAGATTTTTTTGAGAAGAAACAGCGTAAAGGAAGTTACTCCAGTAACATATGATCTTATTATTCTGCTTAAAGCAGTAGATGGATCCAAGCACAAGATGCATTTTATTGTGGACTTTGTGGTATCTATATTCAACTGGAATCACAAGCAGAGCAACATAGAAGTCTAAAATATCATTCTGCAGTGCTCTCTGCACTGCTCTGCCCCAATTGTCGCTTTAATTCATATAACATTCTGATGTAGTAGCTGAAGATTGCCCCAGACAAGCTACAGAGCATGAAGTGTCCATGCAAGAAGAGAGGAAGAGCCATTAAAAATAAAAATAAAATAAAAAAAAAACAAACAAACAAAAAAAAACACAAGAAAAAAAAACCATAGGAGAATAGAGTAAAAAGAGCAACAAATCAGAGACAAAAATTGGACAGAAATGGCAACATCCTTATGGTTTTCACAGATAAGTTGAGGAACTATACTGAATAACAGACAATAATGAAGCATGTAATTCATATGGTATTTTCCCACTCAGGTTATTTGCCATGAGATGACTATTTTGGTACTGTGAGGAACTAGCTGATGACTAATCAATTCTTGTCTCTTAAAACTACATACACCTAACAATCAACAAACATGTAGGTAAACACACAAGCAGTGTTTGCACTCGGTAAACAATGCAAACAAAAGTTATGAAGAGATAAACCTTTCAGCTGCTTACCTTGGCAGGTTGTATAATGGTGCCATTCTGAAACATGCAACAACAGCCCTTTTGCGTTGTTTTGACAGGAGTTTGTGCCAAACAGCTTTTTTTGATCTCAGTGGTTGTTCAACCTATGGGAAAATTTCTTCTAGTATACGCAATGGAAGCTTTTCAACTTTCATAAAAATTTTTCTATACAGCTAGTGGTTAGCTAGTTAGCAAAGTAGAAAATGTTACCAATGCTCTGCATCATCTGAAAACAAAGTTCTTTTGGGGCTTTATTTTTTTATTAATAAGGAAAAATACTGGGGACCTTTACAGAAATCTCTCTGTTTATTCAGACAAGAATATTCAAGGTGTTAGAATACCTCATGTGTGGGACTGCTTGGTAAATTTCAAAAATTGTTATTTTGTGTGTTTCTAACAATGCATATTCAGTTCATGTGAACCCATTTCCGTGCTATATAATTTGTGAATGGAATGGATTAACTTTCTGTAGGAAAAGCTCAAATGCCTTTATTTGAATTGCATCTACTGGATGAACAGGCAAGCAACTCAAAAGTTGGTACAGTATCCTATGAAGCAGAAATAGGAAATGGGCTAAACTCAGTATATTAAAAATAAGTGCACCTCTTCCTAAAATCAAAATGGTTTTCAGCTACAGCTGGAGATGATTTGTGTGCTATACTTCATATGACTGTTCATGCAGCTTTAAAGAAATATATCCTGAGTTTTCCTTGAAGCTAAATGGAGGCACTTCAACAGATTACATTGAAAACTTTCATATACACGCATCTGTATGTGCATGGGTACTTGCATGCACACATGTACAAAAGTTTTATCTGGGAACTTTAATGATGACAGTCACTGTACCTGAAATAATCTCTGCAAGGAAAAATCTGTTTTTCAAAAATAAACACAGTACAGACATTTGGCTTTTTACCTGCTCCAGATGATACAGAGCGGCCGATATCCTCTGCACACGCTCCACATTTTTCTCGGGGTCAGTAGGTCCATCACTCTTCAAAATGTCTTTGTACAGATTTAGCTGCCATTTCACAGCTGGATCATCAGACTGAAACCCAACATATTTCATTTGTAAGCTGCTCAATGAAGGAACTAAATTTGACTGACACCACTTCTACTCCCTTAGTATACTAAAGAAGCTTATAAATATTCCCAATTTCTGTCCCCTTTCAGACCAAATTAACATCTGCTAGCTGCTGAAAAAAATGGCATTGATTCTATATATTGTTGGGCAATTGAATTCAGTTCTTAAGCAAGGTTCTGTATTTTTATTTCATGAAACCAAATAAAGTACCTTACAGCTTATTTATTCCTCTTAACTCCATTAAAAATAAGGAAGCAGATTTAGTAATGAAATTGAGTTTAATTTGCTGAGCCTTTGTACTGAGTGTGTAAAGCTGTTTTTTGGAATCTGGAAAAGACAGCTGGAATTTCAGTAGGTGAAGAGTTATAGCCAAAGTTTTTGATTTTTTTTTCCTTGCAAGACAGAAATAGGAAAACCACATTAAAGTACTTGTGTTCATTTTAATGTATGCAAGCACAAATTTATAGCAAATAGACAGTCAACTTCCATGACAGATAAGTAAGTTACTCTTATTGTGTTCAAACACTGGCAATGATCTGAATTATTTTTAATTTAGAGATTGATGAGGACTCCATATTGGTATTTCTTTTGACAGTGTATTCAGCATATAAATTGTAGGAGTATAAACGTACTTGTAAAACTTGCAAGTGCTAAAATGACACAAGCTTTTCGCATTTTATTAGAGTCACTTTAAAATGCATATATGTTTAGAAATACCTAATTTAATCATTATTGAAAGGTAGATTCAAGCAGAAAAGCTGAAGTAGTAGAGTTTCAGTTTTATTTTCTTCTTGGATCAAGTTGATTCTAAGTAATTATAGCTTTAAGACTACCAGTATCTCAATTGTTCACACTTGTCCCATTCCACAGATCTTCCAGAAACCTGACTATACCAAACAAAGCTACAAATAAGGCATTTATTGCAATGAAATATCAGGAAAAATAATTTTAAAATGGAAACTTTTCTAATAGTTTTTTGGATTTTTTTTTTTAATGTATCAGCAAAAAAACCCCAAAAACGGTTGCACCTTCAGTGTTTTGAAAGTGCACATTGGCATCTATAAGACAGATTTTTCTATATTACCTTTTCCTGCAAGTGTAAGTTGTTGCGTAGGTGTTCTTTCACTTCCTCATCTGTGTCCCTCTGTAGAAAGGTAGAAATATTTTTCAGTTCAGATTATGATCCATTTCACAAGAAATTTTACAACATAGAACAGCTTATATTTCAATATTGAAATTTAACCACTTTTGCTTTCAAAGTATGTAAGATACCAGAAGGGGCAAAGGCTTTCTTTAACCATAAAACAAGGGTTAAACTTTGAAGGGAATTAAAGCTAAGTAATTGTAGTTCAGTATTTTCTGCAAAAGAACATGAATATATAAAACTGCACAAGGTATACAAATGAAAATAACAGGGAAAATATGGCACCTCTAGATTCACTTTTTTTTTTTTTAAAGCACAATAATTAGCAGCTAAAATTGCTTACAGTACATACAGATATTTAACAGTATTGACTGCCTAGATTTCTATGCTTCAAAATTCATTTTAGAAAGTTACGCTTATTTTTGCATTAAAATCTATTAAGAGCACACACTTACATGGCTGTATCTAGTCTTAGCCAAAGAGATGAGCTCTTGGTCTCCAGGAGTGCACATATTCAAACCAATAGGAAGCATCTTTTTAAGTGCAGCCACAATCAAGGATGTTTGTATGGAGTACAAATCCCCTCTACGTTTTGATTTCTTCCTCTCTTGATCTTGTCCTCCAGACTATAAGTTTAAAAAAAGTTTAGGGGGAAAAGAAAAGAAAAAAAGGAAAATTACTTTAATTTTCTGATCACACACTTCTCCAACACACTCTTCCCTTTATGGTCCAAGGAAACTATGTTCCTGATGTAGTACAAATAATTAGAAATGCGACACTAGAGGAAGGGTGCATAGGCTTGGTCAGAAAATGTAAAGGAGTACTTTTGGTGTGCACCAGTGCAGAAAATGCAGTAACAGTAATGTGGTCATAGGAGTCACACACTTTTGTGTGCATTCATACATGTGATTTTGACAATACTTCCTGGATCTTACCTTTCAAATCAGAAACAACCATAAAATTAAAAGCTGAATCATTCTCAGGGGACACTTATTATTTGTCCAATGTTACAGAGACAAATTTAGGAAATTTACATTTTTGTAAGAGATTTATATAAAGATAGTTGTCCAGGGTCTGAATGAATGAATATTGCCTGACTTGTCTCATCTGAAAAACAGTATTTTTTAAAAGGCTTTGATTCAATGTTATAAAATGCCAATTAATTAGTGCCTCTGGGAAAGTGCTTCCCTTTGGCTTTGGATAATATTAATAAATTTGGGACAAAAAAATTTAAAATTTTTTATCTTTGGGTATCATCATTAATAGGAAAAAGAAAAAGACAGAAGTAAACAGCACAACAGCATAACATCTGCCCTATCTTCTTATGACAGACACTGTACAACATATTTCACATCCAACTTTTCCTTTATGAGACAGAGAATCAAACTCTTTCAAACAGACCCATATATTTAATGAAGACACAGTAAACAGCAACAACATCAAACAGCCCAGTTCTGAATTCTGTACCCAGATTAAACTCCTACTTATACTCAAGGGGAGTTTTGCTTAAGATAAGATTTCAGGACTAGGCCTCCAGGCTTGTACAACACTACAAAATTACAAATGCTTTCATTTAACCCTCCACATCCTTTCCCTTCTGTCAATTAGGATTTACAAACTACTATTCTTATAATAGATTGTGTAGTTCCACATAAGGATACAGCAGAATCCATTGCAATTCATTATTTCCCAATTAACGCCTCACTATTGTCACAGTAATCACTGGGGAAAAAAAGGCAGATGTATGTATTCTATTTGGTGCTAAATTTTGGCAAATTCTGTCTTCTAGATGGGGAATCTCGATGCACATATCTTGTGTTAAGTATTTTGCATGTGTAAGGAAACACGCAATGGATGTGGCTTCCTTTCTTAAGGAACTAACAATTGCAGGAGAGTACTTTGCCTCAAAGCTGTGCTTTTCTAAGTGCCTTAGAAATAGTGATGCAATGGCTTTAATAATGACATTATTTGTACTCTACATTGACAGCAGACAAACAAATCCCACAATGTATCACTGTACTCCAGTGGCGTCACTATGTATCTTAAATAAGGAATAACAAAATATGTAATAGATATATTTTTAAAAGAAATAAAGGAATGTGAGAGATATTGGTTTCTGCATCTTTTACACCAGTGTACATTTTGCACGTCCAATTTTCTTTATGTTCATATGAAATTAATAATATTGTGAACTTTAAAACTGGAGAACTTTCAAAACATGAAAAGAAGATCCATTCTGCCTTTGCCATAAATTCTGCTGTCTGTGAATTCACTTCTCCAGTGCGAAATGTATAAATAGAGTCATAGACTGAAACCTAAATGACAACGGAATTTTGTCTCTTTCAGTTCTAATACGCACCTATGCACAAAGAATACCTGAACTGCATATGTAAAGAGCATAAAATCAGATCTATTTTGCCTACATAATTAACTGTGCTAGAAGGACCTCAACATGAGGAATGGTATCATTTGGTTGCCTAAAAGCATGTGATAGTCTTGTCTGAGGATTTAAACACAAAAATGGATATTTCTGAAAAAAATCCATATACCAAAAACCAATTACAGATTCTTTAGTAGACTAATAATAACTAAATACACAATGAAAAGGAAGAAATAATTTATTTACACTAAAAAATCAGCTAAAACTGGTTAAGATTATAGATATATAGATATAATATTTTTTTGTATTTCCATCCCCCTTTGAGCTTCTTTGAGATTACTATGAGGGCAGTCATTAAATCCTACTCTGTATACCTGGAGAAGTTTGACAATGGCAAAACATGAAATCAGGCTATGTAACAGAGCTTCTCCCTTTTTAACTCGTGTCTCCAGTTTAATTGATTAAAAGCTCTTCGCAGCATCACGCGTGCTTCTCAGCACACAGGGTAAAGGGAAAGATGAAAGGATTTATGCTCCACTTTGCTCCTTATTCTACTTCACCCATGAAGAATGCACCATAGGTCAGAAAGTACTCATCTATTTCAGAAATTCATATTAAAAAAAAAGAATATGAATGATGCAAAGGAAAGTGAGCTATAGTTCACTGAGGGACAAGAAATCTTCAAATACATTAAATATATAACATAAATAAGGGTTATTCTAAAGCTTTGTCACATCTCACACCTTTAGTAAAAACCATTTTACTTTTGGAAAAAGAAAAGGTTTGAACTGTTTATCTTATTTAAACTTATTGGATTTAATGCAATCTTCTGCTCACCTACAAATGGGGTAGAGGTCACAGCACATTTCTCCCAAATATTCTTCTTGTATATCATAAGCCAAATGCATCTTTCTAATGACTCTACTTAGACATTTCTTTTACAATGTCTACTTCACTATTTTAGCAAAACAATAGAATGCAGAAGGACAGCAGAGGCAGAATGTACATCTAAAATTGTTTTAAAAAGATAGCTTTAGTACATTTTCACATTAAGCAATATTTAGGAGTGCCAAAGGGAATTTCATCTCCTCTGGTCAAAGACTGCCACTTTAGCTGGGACAAAATTTATAGTAGGTGGAACCTGGTGCTTCATTTTGTGACGCCACTGCTATGATCAATGGAAAGAGTGCTTGGAGCCTGATCATCTCTAAATCTAAAACAAAGACACATCATGCACTTTGACCTGTACCTTTACTTGCATGGCCTGTATGAAAGAAAAATAAAGGGGAGAAAAAGGAATAAGTAAAAGAGATGAAAGGATGATAATTTTACAAGTTACTTATAAACTTACTCAGCTTTATGAGGACAGTAAAAATATAGTAAGCTTATAGCTAAAACAATAGACTGTAAATGCATAACCAAATGAGATCTTCATGAAATCAGCTTAATCTTTATTGCATGATTGAACTTCTGAATTTCTATTGCTCTTCTACCGTACACTTCTATTTGTTGCTTGCACATTTAAGGACATCCAGTAAGTTAGCCTGTCAATACACTAATTCTTGCATCTCTTCCCAATTTTGTTGAAAGAAGAATGGTGTCTGGAACTCTGGATAATCCAGTAATGAAAAATATTCACATTTTCACAAAAATAGCTCTTTCTACCTCTTTTCCCCACCAAAATATATTTAAGAAAAAAATGTGTTTAGAAATCAAACTATCACTGGCAAGGTATAGCACTTAATTTATTTTCCCATTGCATAGCTAATTACTCTTTTTAAGACAGCCTGAGAAAAAACTGTAGCTTGCATCTCTCAGCAGTACCCATTTGAAAACAATATTATAAACTCAGCTGTAACTCTCATACATACAGAGGATTTTTCCCATTTATTATATTAATACCATAAATACACTCACATAAATATGTATTCCATAGTCAACGTTATATTATAATTGTGTCAGGAAATCTTAAGAAAGTAACAACAAAACCATTTATTTATGGTAAGATAAAATATACTATTACTGAAAAGAATCCTCAACCAGGCACAGGAAAATACCATAAAAAGCTGTTGGTTAAAACCAGCAGAAAAAAAAACACATACAAGCACTCAATTCTGTCATTCTGCCCTAAAAGTAACTTCATTTTCTTGTGATACCTGAATAAGTTCCAAAATGTTGATGCCGAGGTATTAAAATCTTTTTATAGCCTTCTTGATTTATATCACGAAGTAAGAAAAGAGGGTACAAGAAAAACAAAGGACTAATATTCTAATTAAGTGTTAGAATCTTAGCATCTTATAATATTTAATGCCTTAGACAAATAGCAAATTTGAATTTAAAATTTCAGTTGTGTGAAATATGTAGATTCTGCATAGACATGGCTCAGCAGGTATATACAGGTGCATGTATACACTCAAGGTAAGGAAATGTTAATTATATTTCATTCATTGTAGCTGACCATAAAAATAATCCACTCCTGATTTACCTCAGTATATCCAAAGGAAATGCATCCTGTGCAAGTGAAATACTCTCAAAGAAGAGATCTAAAATTCTTGCAGAAAATACTAACATGAAATCCTCTAGCTATTATAAATCTGCAAACAATGTGTCCTACATGTTACAGATGGGCACAAACAACCATGTCGTTTCATAATAAGAACTTGCATTTTATGATGGCCTCTAACTTCTATAATAGGTAAAGTCAATCTATTCTTAAGAATAGATTATAAAAATTAATGAGGGCAAGTCAAATAAAACTCCAGTAGGCTATGTAAATGTTTAGCAACTGAAGGCATATATCCAGCCACACATTCATTAAGATTCCAAAACTGACACAGAAAAATTGCCCACATACATATTATACAATTCTAATGTACATGTGAATGTATACATTCAGTCTTTTATTCCAGTTAACTGAAAAACACAGTAGGACATTATTTCCTCTTAACCAAAAGGCTTTTTTAACAAGAAACCTATGAAGGGGTCAAAAATAACAGACCAGTGGAGTTGAATATGTTTAAATTCTCCATTTCAACACTTCTATCACAAATCTGGTATTTCAATGTGATCTAAGTTACCAGTCTCTCTCAGACTGAAAGTTCTCTAACTTACCATTCCCCTCCGAGCATTCTGCTGCCATATTTTCAGAAAAGAAAAATTAAATTCTCAGCTGTTAATACATTTATTTGAAAAACTAGTAACAAAGTTAATATAGTATAATAAAAATACAATGGGTACTTAATGAATTTTTTGATTGTAATGATGAAGCATTTGTTACCATGGATGTTAGCTACCAATAAGGAACAGAATGCTACTCCTTCCTCCTCTGTTTCCCTTTTTTTTTTTTTTTTTTTTTTTTTTCCAAATGGCATGTAAGGATATAAAACCTTCTGTACAGGATATACCACACCTTACACTCTGATAGCATCCCAGTATTTTTTATCAGGAACAACAGTGAGTCTCTGTTACCTAAGGCAGTCTGAGATCAGCCTGGGCCTTACTCCTTTAGGAGACCACAAAATGTTCTGTCCTGGGCCCACTGTCAATAGCCAATGTTCCTATTCAGTTTTCTATACTTTGTCATGCTTGATAAATATTGGATAAGATCATTTCCATGAGAAATAATGTGAATAAAGAGGAATAAGTGATAGAGAGGAAAGGGCTAATTATTCAGATTCAGTAAACTTGCTACTTTTTGAGATAAATGTTAATATTAAAGCAAGAAATTTTAATGTTCCCTAATGTAATGTCCTCTACTGATCAATGTCTAAGGATAGAAATAAATATCAAACCTGCAAGAAAACCTGAAATTCAGTTACTTAAAGAACATCTTCTTTATTTTAACCTATGCAGTCTTTTAAAAAAAGCCGACAAAACAGATATAAATCTATAATTTATTGGATGTGCTGGTTTTAGACCACTTATATTTTATATTATGAAATGTTAGCAATTTCCTGCTTAGAAACCATATATAGAAAACCAATTCAAACCTTCTAAAAGATGCTTCATATATTTCATCATGGTATTTAAGTAATCATGAAACAAGTATCTAAATGATCAGCTGTTCTGCAATCATGCCTGCCATTACAGCACCATATTAATAAAATATTCAGTCATGAACAATACAGTATTTTCTTTCTTCCTTTATTCGCAATAACCATGCACAGTGTCCTGGAACACTGTAAATTGACATTAATTTGCTTACAAAAAATTATATGCATACAAAAAACTCCAGAACCTGTCTGCACTGTATACCCATGGAATAAAAACATATTTACATATGCATCTACACATCTGTTACAAATACATTCATACAATTATTCATACATAGTATATCTGTATATTTAAATATACACAACAGGCATTTGAAAATATAATCTCAAAATCAGATTTGGGTAATAGAGATTCTTGATGTTAAATTCCTGTGATTTTATCAAAATCCACTCCTGATTTACCTCAGTATATCCAAAGGAAATGCATTCTATGCAACTGAAATACTCTCAAAGAACAGATCTAAAATTCCTGCAGAAAATAATTATATGAAATCCTCTAACTATTGTAAATCTGCAAGTAGTACAGTAGGAGACCTACCTATTCCTTATTTTGTAAAGACCTGTCTTTTATTCCTGCCATGCCAGACTGACAAAAATATGATGCTAACACTTTACTTCTTATGATCCAGTTATCAGTACTGAAGTGGAACACAATTTAGATTAAATATACTGTTTCTAATCTATGGTGTCTAAAAAATGAAAGTACACCTATTTTTCATCTCCTCAGGCCAGTTGTAAAAAGTATAAATGTTAAAATACACATAATAAATGTGTGTGCAATGATTGCCATGTGATAAAAGTACAGAGCTACATATTATAGTCCATTATATTGTGCAACTGCTCCTCAAATAGCCTGGATGTGCCCACTATTTGTCTTGTTAATAGGGATGATACAAACATTTCAATTCAATCAAACAATTTTGATAAGCTGCATCTTAACAACAAGAAAACAGATTAAAAGTTCCCTTGTCTCCGAATACAGAATTCTTTATAAGGTTGGACCTGTTTTTCAGTGCTGGTCGTGAACTAATAATGAGCAGATAATAATATTTTTGCTTGTAAAAATTCCAATATCAGGGTTTGGCTTAATCAGGTTTCAAAATTTAAAAAAATTCATAGGAAAAAAAATAAAAAAATAAAGCTTGGGTTTTAAATACATTTTAAAACACATTTTTAAAGATAATTTAAAAATTTAACAGTACATTTTATCTGTTTCTCTATTGTTTGAAAATGGACTTACAGTAGCGAGGTTACAGGAAACCAAAATATAGTGAAATACAAAACTTTAAATGCTACTTCTCTGCTACACCTTCAGAATAGGATTACTCCAAAATCATTATAAATATGAATAAAAGAAACATTTTCTTCAATATATTTACCAACACAATTTGGAATTAGACTTCATCTGGCTTTAGCTGGAGTAGGGCAATTTCCTCAGCTAAGGTCAAAGCAGCCTTTGACAATTACCTTGACAATTTCTCTATTGTACAGGTAACAAGATGTACTTTGAAGCCATCATATCAGCATCTTGTCATATTGAAAATCAGCAAAAAATAAACGAATGTGTTAATTGATAAGAAACAAGACAAGTAGTGCACATGTAGCACACTATATATATAAAGAGGTATATGTAAATAGATCTGTGCTCCATCAAAGATGACAGAACAATACAGACTGAGTATAAAAATATATAGTATAGAGTATAAAAATGATGAGACAATGTTTCTTTACTAGCTTTTATAAAATAGTCCACCTTATTCTTTCCTAAATGTTCAATAACCCATATTTTATAATACAGCCCATATTTTCTTGTAAGTGCAACTTTTTCAAATCAAGACTTATTTTAATCTTGTGTCTTTGGGTATTAGCAGATATTTTGTAGGTAACTCTAAGGTACATAGACTATATTTTGCATATTAGTTGTCACATCTGTCATCAAGAAGCAAAACTATTTTTCTTCTAACAGCAGAGCAGCTGCAATCTGAGTAGATTTTCAGAGCCTTCTTTCAACATATTAAACACATGGTGTAGATTTACCTGATCCACAATTTTTTAATTAACTTACTTTAGACATCTTGCTCTTGGTGTCTCCTGTTAAAAATGCCAAATTGTTGATTTCATTCTGAATCACAAAATTTTGTTCTTCTCTTTTGAAATTCTAAAGAAAAAAAAAATCACCAGAAGTTGAACTTATCTTCATATACAACATTTATATTTAAAAATAGAATGAAAAGAAAAGTGCACATTTTATCTTACATGTGATTTACACCACAGGATAAAAACTTCAGCCACCATTCGAAAGAGTTCATCAGAATCCGCATCTGGTTTCTTTAGCCAATTAGCTCTAATTACAAAAATAGGAGAAATTTAAAAGTAGATACTTAAAAAAAGACAATTTGTCATAATGGTCCCTATTTAATAGATCAGGTAACATTTTTCTAGCTAATCTAGGAATTTGCATCTGAGCAAAAGGTGTGAATTCAAGGTACAGCTTTCTTTAAGAATTTTAATTATTCAGGATTAAGATTTAAGAATCTTAAAACATGCAGGATCTGATTCTCACCCTAAGATTAAGTGAACTGTGTTCCTCCTGACCGATCATAGATTCCAGTATATTAAGTAATAAATATGAGTTTAATTCTTAGGTTTTTTACCTGTTGTTGTCTACATAACGTATCAACATTGGATAGAAGGCATAAAGGTCTCTACAAAGTACAGCAAACTCATCAAGAATGAGTAGCTCAGCTTCTTGGGTGTCATTTTTATTGTCTGCTTTCAGTTGCTCTTCTTCCATTACTATCTTGGTAGCTTTTTTCTTCAATTTATCCAGTGTTGGAATAAAGTGAGATCTGAGAAGATCAGGTCTGGCTTTGCTGATGATGGGTTGAGCATAAACTATATAAGAAAATATAGATAATTCTATGATTAATGCATAACTGGTGTTTATCATTGTATTATCATCAATGCTGAAGTTCTAGAAACAGTAAAGGTTATGGGGCTTCATAAATTTTACACCATAAAATTATTAATAAAATTATGAATGTAGCTTTATAAAAACTGTGTATTGAGAGATTAAAAGACTGTGGATTTGGATTATAAGTATTTCAGTTACATATAAATTAAACTATCATGGTTTTGGCAAGTCCCGTATCTCTAACTAAGAACCTAAGCAAAATAAGGATTGAGACACCAAGTCCTCAGAAAAATACTTTTTGTTTTGTTCAGGGTTTTTTGTATTCAATGTCAGAAAACCACCAGAAGATAGTGTTCTGGAAGAAGTCCTGCACATTATATTCTTACACTGCATAATATGAATGATAAAATTTGGATGTGGTAAACATCTTTAGCAGGATAAATACTATATCTTATGTGATATTTTGAAAAAACTTTCAGCTTATTTAATAGCTCACACATTTATTAATGCAAATGAACTAGTTTTGAACTTGGGTTACTCCTGAGATTATTTCACCATCTACTCTTTCTTTCCATGTTGTCCTGATATTTCCTTAACATAATTCACTCTACTGTAAAACTCAGGAGAGTCTTGAAAATCAACGGAATTCACAACTCCAAATTGAGCAGTAAGGCTCTTATACAGTGCATAGAGAAGGAGACTTTCAAAATCTCTTGTGGAGAATAGAAAGCTCTCTACTTACAGTGATGCTACAATGCATGCGTATAACTAATAATAAAACATAAACATATTTCTCTTATTGCTACTTATATTTTATCTTTCTTTCATGATGGTTGTAGTTATAATTTTTTGTTAATTTATCACTGGGCAATAAGGTAAAGCATAGCAAATTAATTTAATATTATTAGTACAATTACTGTTCAAAAAATATTTACAGTACCTGCAATTCTTTTCATCCAAGAGGCTTCATCTATTCCCAGATTGTTGTTAATGATTTTCAGAATGTTTCCAAGAACAATGCTCAGATGCTCAGATGTTATCATTGTACAGCAAGGCCCAGCACTTTGAGGAACACTCTCAGACCCTCTTTCCCACCAGTAGGATAAGTAGTTGCATAGCATGGGTAAGATCACCTCAATTACATGAGGCATTTCAGTATACCTTGCTCCAGACTCTGCTAAATCATTTATTTCCTTTATTAGTCTATCCAGCTGAGGGATCTCTGGACACATTTCTTCTACTCTATCAGGCATACCTAAAACTGCAAATAAGGGTAGAAAACCAAAATTTTAATTAGCAAAATGAAAGAGAACATCGATGTTTAAACCCTAAATACAAATGGCTCTGATTTTTTTTTTCCTTCACCGTCTTAGACAGGCAGAACTATAGTAGCACGTTGGGGTGTGCATGGGTATCTCCTTTCATAAATTGTGTCTTACAGATGATGTGCATATAGCAATAAAGTAAATAATAGCTGCCATAAAGCTATGGCTTTACCCTTAGGTGTCCTGCAATGATCTGGCGAGTTATGTAAAAGTGCAGATGAGAAAGCTTATTTTAATTTTGGTTATACTCTGGACATTGTATTCATAGTTATTCACAATTTTTATGCTGGTTTGCTAAAGATTAAATCTACCTTGGGGAAAGGGAAAGAAGCAATTCAAAATTATGGGTGGGGTTAAAATGAAACTGTACTTAGTTCATGAACTATCTCCCACCAAAAATGCCAGGAAAGAATTCCAGTTATCATATGCTTGTATTAGAAAATAAAGGATGCTTGTATTAGAAAATAAAGGATGCTTGTATTAGAAAATAAAGGATGCTTATTCAGCAATTAACAACCCATCGGAATCTAGTGAGAGTCACTCAAGCAAAATTCTGCCACTATTTCTGGATATGGTAATGGTTATAGTACTGCTCCTATAAAGCAGGCCTGACAGGGAGGAAGGGCTAGCAGAAGCTTTTCCATAACTGCTTTTGTATGGAAAAAAACTCATGAAGCATATGAAATCAATTTACCCCTATTTATTTTTCTCATTTGTTTTTTAAAGGTACAAAGAATTTGGCAGTTGGTGACTCTTTCATGGATCAGTGAGGAAAATACTGAAATATTTTAAGATACAAGTCCATCGAGAGTAAGCTGAGAGAGAAGCAAGCAAAGAAATTCAATGTAGAAGAACTCATGTTCCTTCCAATAGAAACAGAGAATGGGTAGGGCCCCTTGTGGGGTTCTGTGTGTGGATGGGGAATGAGATGCTGGAAAGCAATGTCATGGAAAGGAACCTTGGACCCTGTTTGACAGCAAGTTTATTATGAGTCAGCAGTGCCCTGTCAGCCAGGAGGGCCAGCCTGTGTCCTGGGGTGCATCAGGCACAGCATCACAGCCAGGAAAAGGAGGGCATTGTCCCCTCTGCTCTGCTCTGGGGTGGCCTCACCTGGAGATGAGGCCTTACCTACTGTGCTCTGTTTTGGGCATCAGAATATTAAAAAAACATCAAGCTTTTAGAGACTACCTAAAGGGGGGGCACAGGGATAGGGAAGGGGAAGCCTTATGGGGAGCTTTGTCTAGTCACTTGAGAAGTGGTCACAGCACCAGCCTGACAGAGTTCAAGAAGCATTTGAATAACCCTCTCAGGCCCACAGTGTGATTGCTGGGGAGTCCTGTGCAGGACCAGGAGTTGGACTCAATGATCCTTGTGAGTTCCTTCCAGCTCAGGTTATTCTTTGATTCTGTGATCTTGTCCTGGTCAAGCAAGGATATTCCTAGAGCTCATGGTACAGGTTTGTGTCCAGACGGTTCTTGAATGTCTCTTGTGCTGGAGACTCCACAACATCTCTGAGCAATCTGGTCCAATTCACAGTCACCCACACAGGAAAGTTCTTCCTGATTTTAGATGAAACTTCCTGTGTATCAATTTCTGCCTGTTGCCTGTTTTCTTATTGGTAGGCACCACAGAGGAGAACCTGGCTCCATCCTCTTGACACCCTCCCTTTAGGTATTTTGTGTACATTGATGAGGTCCCCTCTCAGCCATTTCTTCATGAGACTGAGCAGGCCCAGCTCTCTCAGTCTTTTCTTAGGGGGATGCTTTCTAAAAGGGATGCTCCAGTCTCCTCATCATCTCTGTGCCCTTCACTGGATCCACTCCAGTGCGTGTCTCTCTTGTCCTGAGGAGCCCAGAACTGGACACAGCACTCACCAGGGCTGAGCAGAAGGGCAGGATCACCTCCCTTGACCTGCTGGCCATGCTCTTCCTAATACAGGTCACAGTGGCCTTCTTGGCCACAAGGACACACTGCTGGCTCAGGGACAGTTTGTTGTCCACCAGCCCCCCCAGATCTTTCTGCACAAAGCTGCTTTCCAGCAGGTCAGCTCCCAGCCTGGACTGGTCCATGGGGTTGTTCTTCCCCAGGTGCAGGACCCTGCCTTTGTTGAATTTCAGGCAGTTCTTCTCTGCCCATCTGTCCAACTTGTCATGGTCCCATTTTCATCAAGCTTTCATGGAATTAATCATATTCTGCTGGGAGTTCCCTGTACCAAACTGCTTTGGATCACTGGTTAGACAACAAAACCATAGAAATTATTTTCTTGTTCACTTAAATCAGATATTATACCTCTTGTATTTTGCTACATGAATGTAACTGTATTTTGCCAAAAACATTTGTAATGTAGATTTGTATCTTCAACTAAGTTTAAAATATTACAGTATGCATCTTTAGAAAAGCATTCAAACATCATGTTCAGAAAAATATCAAAAAATACTAGGAGAAAGAGAACGTTGTTGGCACAGTCTCAACAAAGCAGAGCAAGGCTAAAATGGCAAGCAATGAAACATCAGTAGCAGGACCTCTCTGCTGAAGCATACATTCAGGGCTTTTTCATTATACAACTTCTATTATTTAGTTGGAGTGGAGTGAGCAGGTTTTTTGTTGTTTGGTTTTTTTTGTTGTTGTTGTTGTTTTGGGGTTTTTTGTTTGTTTTTTTAATGAGGAACAGTACTTACTTGCTCTTTCTCTTGCACTTTTTGTGTTGAAAACAGACAGTGGATTGTAGTGGTTGAGGGAAGGCTCAAGGAACGCTACTGGAATGGCTGCCGCAAGAGATGCTAAACACTCACCCAGCGCGGGACGCTGCCTGTATATGAGAGACACTAAAAGTCATCTGAGAGGAAAAGTGTTTCACCAGGCTTTCAGTGTCTAGCATGCATGATAAAAAGAAGTATTAGTATTTATAGTTGATTTTTAAAAATCTTTTTTAAACATTAGAAACTATCTGACAACTTAGAAAATATTGATTTATCCCATGAAAAGAACTACTGGAGGTCACAGTGGTGCGGGAAAAACAGTTTTAAAAACCCCACCTCCACCAATGTTCTGGTTCTGATCAGGACAGGGTTAATTTTTTGGCATGGACAGGACCCAGAGGTTATTCTATGCCACCTCATGTCATTGCCAGGGACAGGGTTCCTTAGGGGTCAGACATTGTCAGGGGTCCTGTGTGATGGCAAGCAATTGCATGTGAATTCTTTGCCTCTTTCTTGTACACCACTGTCAGGACTGTTCCTCTTACTGTTCATTGCCTTATTTTGTTGTTGTTTCCAGTAAGTTGCTTTTATCTCAACCCATGATATTTACCTTCAATTCTTCCCTCCATCCACCACAGGGACAGGGGAGGAGGAACCGAGCAAGTGGCACATGGTTTGGAATATTTCTGTGGGAAATACTTAGGGAATACCCTTATGTGGCACTCAACATAGGGCAGGAAAGGGTGAGATAACATATCTGACCAGAGTGGGTAGGAAGCAAAAGTGATCTTAGCATTTATTGTATTAAGTCCAGAGCCACTGGTCACAATGTTGCTTGGTCTGTTCACATGGTTGTGGTACCTAACCCTGTATACAATCCCATATATGCAATATGTGCTCCTCATGGTGATATTTTTCAGAGCAGGGAGTGGGATGAGGATTGCTTTGTTGCTGCATCATGTAATATCAGCTTATGACACGATAACAAGGGCAATGAAGGTAATTTGGGATGTGTATTCAGAGCTGCTCTTCTGCCCTTACCTTGGGCACTACCTCAGGGAGTCCATTAAAAATTGTACACAGCCTGTGGGAAGAAGAGGGTGGATAATTTTCCCCAGCTTTTCGCCCCCTTATCCTCCTTCAGGCCTGTTACCACTGCTTTTGAGGATTTTTAACTTCCCCTGGATGTTGAGGAAAGCATGCTCTTATTGCTTGGTCTGCTGGGTCCCCTTGCTTTTGTCTGCACCATGGAGTTATAAAAGAGATTTTTAGGAGAGTATTTCAGAGATCTGCCCCAAGGGTGGATAGTCACAAGGGGTATGGAAGGTGGAAGAAAAGGGACCAGCCTTTGAAAGATGATTCTGCTCCAATGGTTTTTAAGTTTACCCCAGAGCAACTGCAGTGCTTGATAAAGTGGCAGAATATTTGAAGGAAAACTGCTGTGGCAGTTTCAGGGAGGTGCAAATTTATGCAACATGCTGGGCTCTAGCTACTATTTTTGGACACTGCTTGGTACTAGACAGCACCCTCAGGGGGAGGAGAAGGAGGTAAGCATTGGGAACACTCAAACTGCAGCTGAACCAGAGGAACAACCTGTGCCAGTAGCAGTATCCCTACATAGAAGAAAAAATACAGGACAGACAAAATCAGTTTTCTTAGTGAGGGAGGAAGAGGAAGTAGAGCCCTCACAAGGAGGAAGACTCAGGGTGAGAGATAATCCCCTGATCCCTATCCCTGGGCGAGCTGTGTGAATAGATTTCATCCACCAGTCAGGTGAGCCCCTCATGACCTGACTGCTCCAATGCTGGGATGTTGTGACCCATGATATGAAATTGCATGGTAGTGAAGGTGAGCATCTGGGATTTGGGATCCCTGTCCTGGGATGTGGGCATTGCAAAAGGGATTGGGAAAAGGGCAGAAACTCTCAGCCTCTGGAGGCAACTCCTGGCAAGTGTGAAAGAAAGGTATCTTTTCCAGGGTCATCTATTAGTGCAACAAGACAAGTGAAACACCATGGAGAGAGGTGTCCAGTGAGTAGAGCATTAGGACTCAAAGTAATCAAGAGCTACAGCATTTTGCATCCAGTTCTCAACACTTATGAATCATGGAGACTTTTAGAAAAGAAATGTTCATAGGAAAATCAGAAACAACTCCAACATCCTAAAGAAGCTAAACAGTCTTTGTACAAAGGATAAAACATTTGACAAAGGAACTTTGTCTTAACAGACCAGCAGCAGCAATTGCATTAAGAATTAGTCCTGAGTCCCTGCAGCCAGCAGAACTATTTCAGCCATAAAAAGAGATATTTGTCTATGAAAAGTGCACTATGACTCAATCTGCAATGAAAGGTAAAGCTTCTTAATGTCCCTGCCAAAATTCACTAGGAGAAAAACATGTAATTTGATCCTGAAACTGAACATTGCTTAATTTGAATAACTGTTCAAGTCAGCTCAATCACTCACTTCTAAGTTTTCTGAAACATTGAGCATTGTGTTTGAAATCCTGTTTCCCATCTAGACACTGATGTCTGCCTAAAACTGTAATTTAGGAGCCTGAGACTAGTGAAAAACAAACTAAATGAAATCCACAACTGAAAACTTCTCACACAGACTTAGGAGAATAATTACTTTCCTTGGATATATCTAGTCCAATCACTTTTCCATCCTAAGAAGACAATTGCTGCAGGCAAAGGTGATGCTGCTAGCTTCAATAGGTTTAAGGAAACTGTCCAGTGCTTACAGATTTTGCCAATCAAGTGGAGGCTTGTGCTCTGAGCTTTTCTTATTGAAAGGCAGCTCAAACACAATCATGTTTCATTTCCTGTGAGGAGACCCTGACTGCTAGCTAGATAAGGGGTAAGGCACTTCCTATTTTTCCTATCAGATCCATGTAAAGGAGTATTTAGGACTTTGAAGCCCAGAAAGAGAAGAAAGAGTGTAGCTTTGTGATTAGAGAAGGATGCATAAATGCCTGAATGAGAGCATACAGCTTGTGCACACATGTGCATGCATGCAGAGTGGGAGGAAAGATCTGTCCACCAGACACCTCTTGCATTTTTTATGAAAGAATTCTGAATAAGCTCTGGAAGGAAGGAATTGGAAACCAGCATTCCTTACACTAGGCAAAGCCTCTCTTAACCAGACTACAGACTTGAATTTCTTCCAGTTTAGTCTCTCTCTCCCTGTGGATCATAAGCTTTTCATAACAAAGGCAGAAAAAATTGCCTAACCTAAAACTTTCACAAGTATTAGGATGGGTTATCTTTATTGTGGTTCCTGTCCTGTGATACACAAGCAAGGAGGGTTCTATTTTCTGAGCTAACAAATACAAATTTGATCTCCTTCTATTGGAAGAAAGGGCTTCAAACATAGCAGATCAACTAGATGCTTAAAGGAATTGTAGACCTTGGTCATTTTTAAATACAAGTAGCTGGTGGTTTTCTTTGTAGAGATAATGGTTGTCAGGATACTCTATATACCTCGGGATTTTATGCTCAGGACAACTCTTTTGAGAACCCTTTATAGACTTAGGTGTGAAACAGATGCTTCCTACTTAGTACTCAGCCTACTTATCACAGCAATATGTGGCAGAAAAACTTCGAGAACCTAATGGCAACTCGAAGAAAAATTTAGCTTTTCCTATGGGAAAAATAGACTCTGTGCAGATACACTGCCATATGTAGAATAAGTTATTTAATTATATTGAGGGTTTTTTCCCTCTGGAATTGAATGCTGAAGTATAGCAACTATTTTCAAGGGAAAGTGTATTTTAAACATCTCTCACTCCTTCAAATTCACCTTTCATCCAAACTGCTTTGTTACCTAAGCAACAGACTCCTAATGAAAAGAAAATTCTGCATGCTGAGTTTTACACTTAATACCTTTCAACATAGATGTTCTTTCCAGTCCCAAGGGAATAGAGGCTACAAAGAATTCTGTAACATGAAACTTGTACATCACCCACTAGAGGAAAATGAAAATGCATTATTAGTATTTATTCAGCTAAGGATTACTTTTCAAATATCAAACATCAAACATCTGTTTTATGCAATATCCTAAACAGTATCTAAAACTTTTAGCACATATATCACTGGACATTTTGGGTGTCCATACTCCACATGGTACTTACCTTCAATGTCTCTAATTCCTGGTCTATCATCCACATTCATTCCAAAGCCTACCAGATCATTAGATATTCCAAGAGGACAGCAGACACTTATTAATAAGATTTTCCAGGTTATCACACTTGCAGAGTACAATTTTAAGCTAAACAACATCATTCTGTGTGTATGTCTAACCTTTAAGTGCATGATCTAAAGGTTCACCATATTTTTAAAAAAATTATTTTCATGGTTATCCATCTTTTCATTATGACCTAAATATATCCAAAATTTTGGAACATAGTTACAGACATTAAAAAGTAATAAAACCATTTAGCATATTGCTGAATCTCAAAGAGTCATTTCAGTATTTTTAAACTAACTGATGCTAAAACCAGGGGAAATTTAAATTCAAAGACCTGCAGTGGTTTTCCCATGTAAATGAAAATCCACAGGGAACGTACAGTGAGTTGTCTCCTTCAATATAATGAAACAGTGCTTTTGTATGGAAAACTAGTCTCATACACACATTTGTTTAGAGAGCACTTAAAGGGATATTTTAGTTTCCCTCTCAATGTTTTAAGAAATATTGTACATAATTAAGCTTATTGAGTATTATTTTTGGACATGTACTAGAAATAAGGTACTGTCGCTAATTTCAGAATTAATTCTGGAAATGTACATGTTACTGAAAACAGAAATTCATTCTCTGAATCCATGCAGTCATTACTAAAAAGCATTTGTAGCATTATAACACAATGAAATTCAACATTAAAATAAAATACTTACAAAGTAAATCTATTCCAAAGTGATATTGTGAAATATGTTCAAAAATTGATGTTAAGATTGGTAACAATGCTACTGTAGTATAATTGATATTCTGTGAAACACCCTTGATTTGTGTTCGTGAATGAGTAAATTTTCCCAGTTTAAGATTTTCGGAAGTTTTTTCCAAGTCTTCAGCTGCATTTTCAAAAAAGGCCCGCAATCCTGCTTTAACAAGCTCAGATCCTGATTTCATAACAGTTCTGAAAAAAAAACCAAGGGAAAAAATCAACTTTCTCTTGATATTTAGCAGTTTTATAGAGATACATGTACAGGTTAGTTACATTCTGTCAGTCATTGAAGACACACACATGTATCAGGGAACTTCACATTAGGAACAGCAAAGAGCACTTACATCTAAATAGCAGTATAAGCAACAATTTCCTTTGAGTATTCAATACAAAATAATAACAACAAAGACCTTGCTTCCACAGTCTCACCTTTCCAGGTTTTTGTGGTCTGCTTTTAAATAAGATAGTGCCTTCTCAGTAAATGTCAAAAGTCATGAGAGAGCTTCTCTATGAAATATGCTCAAAACCCTCAAACTCTTAATCCCTATAGTTTTATGGGAGCCACAGTAACTAGGTGTGTAAGCCAGGATACTTCAAAGACCCTACATCTAGAAAATGCAAATGCAATGCCAGAATCACAGTCCCATTCATTGACTTCTTGCATGCTTCTCTGACTCTTTACTGAAGATGCCAGTGCTGTTCACAAGTTCACAATAAGTTCATTATCAGGCTGCTGTGTAATTTAACCAGGCCAGAAAACAGCTCAAATTCAAAAAACCGTTCTTGCCTCTGTTTTAATCTACACAATCACTTCAATGATAAGCAGTAAAAGTTAGCAAATATAACTATGCCAATATATTAATATGCTCTGCATACTTCTAATGACAAATTTTACACTGTGCACTAAACTTTCTTAATATCTGCAGGTATCGGTACTTTCAGTTCCAATGGTCATGTCATTTATATCTCCCCATAAAGTCTTCAAATTACCTTGGAAATGTTGACAAGTGTTTTCAGTGGTTGAATGACAGATATGGAGCAGAAAAATGTACTTGAAACACTTTAGACAAAATTTGCTACTGTGGAGGGTGATATCTGAATTGTTGATGCTGTTAAGATCATTGATAACAAATAAAGATTAAAAAAATACAGAAGCAATCCAATTGTTTCTGAAAAGCTCTGTGAAACCTCGGTAGTTTGCAGCTGGTACAAAAGTGTCAAACTTACCGTGTGTCAAGAGACTGGGCTAAGATGTGCAGGCAGTTCACCATTGTAGCAGAATCACTTCCTGGTTAGAAAGAGACACTATGAGAGCACAATAGCACGGGAAACATAGCATCACTTAATGATCCAAAATGGCCTTCCTGGAGAGGCACAGTTTAAACAAGACATTACCTAAGTCTCCCAACTTAGGTCATGGAGGAGGGAGTTAAGTCTGGTGCTAGAAATAACTTAATTTTTTAAAGTCAATTTCCATATAGGAACTAAACAGAATAATTAATATCTACTCAGGGCACATTTTTACCACCTAACCTCGCAGCATTCTGAACTCTGTATCTTCTAGCACTTACATTTCTTTTTAAATTTTTTTACCAATACCTTTGTAGGAGGTGTATTACTTTTCCTTACATCCTCTTTTATCTATTGAGAAATTAGTCTATTGGATTCAATGGCTGGATGACAGAAATCAAAATAATTAGTGTAAGATTACTTTTGAAAAGCTAAAAGTAACTGCAAAGCTTTTTTTTTTTGATTTTTTTTTCACGGAGTCTGGAGATATGAAACTGTGCTGTTTCTTCCTTCTTCAACACCTTATATATTTTATTAAGTGCTAGCTTCAGAGCCATGTTCAATGCCCTTACTGATTTCACTAGAAGCTTATGGAGCATTTAATAGAATTTTGGCTATAGTTGTGAAAATCTTCAGGTAAGAGAAACAATAGTTATGTACTCTTTAGATTTTTATCAAGCTCTTTCTTAACTACTTACCAAAAAGTGAGATCCTATGTCTAACAAGAGCAGCTAGTTTGCAGAATAGGCTAAAGTAGAGAAGAACAGAGAGAGCAAAACAAGACAAAGATGAAAGACTTATTTAGAATAGGAGGTAAAGCATAGTAGGAATATGAAAAGGAAAACACAGCATAGTTCCTGGAAAGTGTACTTTGAGTGATACATGATAATTAACAGGCAACTGCATTAAGCAGAGTAACATTTTAAAGCTCCTGAGATTTTTCATTTTCTATAATTTGCCACTTGTGCTAGACATCTAACTTCTTCATGTGCCTTTGTAAAGCCTCTTTTATAGCCCTAGAACACATTCTCCCTACCTTCATTAAGACCTGACTGACTTTAGAGAAGTAACAGGAGTACTCAGAGAGGAAGCATGAAATTGAAATGAAATGAAGTGACACTTCCATCCTCCTGAGCCTGCGTTGTCTTTCCCAGTTCCTGGAGGACTATCTTGCAGGTTTGTAAATATCTGAGAGCTGAGTAAAGCAGAATCTTGGGGACTTAGCACTCTTACACACAACTGCTCCATAAGGACCACCACACACAAAAGATGGAAACAGAGGGTAATAATAATTTAGAGAAATGCAAAAATGTGTTGAGAGATAAACTGAAGATTGGAATCTAGGAAGCTGAGTCCTAGGCCTGATCTTATGTAATAACACATAACCTTTACTTTCAAATTTTATAGCTACTTTCCACTGGAAAAAGCAGTTAACTGGTCAACACAGTGAAGGAAAGTTAAAGAAATCTGAGAAACTGACAGCTAAACTAAGAAAGCATAAGAGTAAAACAGTCTGAAATACTATGACAAAAAATTTCCAAAAGAAAGTAACTGACAGCATACCACAAGGGAAAGGAAAAAACCTGGCAAATTATTCAAGTCATAGTTAAAACACAATTAAATATTATTTAATATTATTTTCAAATTTTAATCACAGGAAAGAGAAATTCCTATTTTCATATAGGCAGCACATTCTAAATTAAAAGGCATTTATTTTTAACATAACTTTCTAGAATAACTTTGTGTCAAATGGCTGATTCCATCCAAACAGTAAAGACATGCAAAAATTATAAAATTCCAGTAATACTTGTGCAGGGGCAGAAGTAATTTTGTGCAGAATCCATATTCCCCCCTAAAAAGCTGCCTCATGGTATTTTAAACACTTTTTTAGTAGCTGAAAATTTAAATAAGTGTGAGACTATTTAAATGAACCAACAGTGGAAAGAGTTTTAACCAGAAACTGCCACCCAGAATTAAACATAACCCCATAGGAAAGAAACTAAGTAATTCACGGATTAGTTTATTATATTGTAAAATAAATAGTTATTATATATAGTTAACTCTTTTTATATATATATATATATATAATAAGGAATAAAAAGACAAGGAATTTTATTCACTCATGGCCATTCTCATGTAGAATAAAATATTCACTTTCCAGGTAAGGAATATAAGCTTTTGAACTATCTATCTTTCTCTAGAATCTAAGAAGAGACTTTTGGTTACCTGAATAAAACCCTACTATGGATAATTTTTTTTTTTTTACTTACCTTGCTACCATTTCCTTTTCCTTATTTGATGCATACCCACTGCTACTGAGGATTTTTGATGGAGAAGACAGGAAGTAGAGGCAGTGATTTGTAAAGTATTGATCAACTAATGGTAAAAGAACCTAAAAAATATAGCCATGAAATATATTTTTTAAAGAGCACAAAGGTAAATGTAATAGCAATGCTTTCATTGGTCAAAGTTCATAAAGAGAATTTTAGCTCTTTAACAACTGTATTTTTTTATTTCAAACACAAACTCAAGTAAATTAAAAACTGGAGTCTTAAAATTTTATTCAAAACTACATAAATATTAAACAGACTTCCACAGAGATATCTGTTTTGGATCTAATACTGCATAGGAGTATTTCTTTCTGCTAATTAGATGATATGCACTTCAGTGATATCTTGTGGTAAAAAAATCAGATTAAATTTATATATTTAGTGAGAGTATTTAATATCATGTAATGGATAATCTGCCTTTTAAATTTTATGTTCCTTCTCATACAGAAAGAAATATATTGAAGTATTTTGAAATATTTGAATCCACCAAATACACAGAGATATTTTTGAAGACATTTCAACATATTTGATAACAGTTTGATTATTTATCATAAAAAATGGAAAATATATATTTCCATTATGTGAAAAGCAGTCTAACATTATAAATTTATATATTCTGTATAGTGGAACATATATGAACATGAAATAATCACTCACTTTAGCAAAAAATTTTATTTCTTGGTCATGTGGAGATTTTTCAGTTTTTCCACTGGTTACAATGGCTTCTGCAAGGATACAATCAAGGCAGACACAAATAAGAAGCTGTCTAATAATAAATAACACAATAGATCTTTCAGGTAAACTTGAAAAATTAGTTTTACTCAAAAATAAAAGAGCAGAAACTGTTTAGCTAGTTACAAATGTTCAATAATTTAATCTGAAATTAAAAGACATTATTCAAGTTTCTTAAATGCAATAAAGATAGTGCTCACTAAAAATGTAAACCTATCAATCAAATATTTAAATGTCAACAATTCTAACTATTTTAAAAATAAAATCTGCAACTTACCCAAATGTGCAATAAACTCTTGAGCAGAATCAACATATTTTAAAATTTTCTTCAGAAACTTAAAGGCAAACCTCTTTTCCATGGATGAAGCATCCAACTCCATGTCATTCAGGCCCCTGTTTTGAAAAGGATTAAGAGAAGTAGCATTGATGATGACAGTAGTACAAATGGTGACAGTACTATGAAGCATTTCATGTCTTTTCTTTTTTATTATGGTAAATTTTCATGAGGAGGAGAAAATGTCCATGGTAACACTTAATGATCAACTGTCTAGGAGGAAATAGAGAAAAATGAACTGACTTTAATAAGCAGTATGATAGCTTATGATTACAGCATCCAAAATGCATTTATTTTAGGACAAAAACTTTAGAGTGCTACCTTATTGCACAGACAAAGCCATCATGCATCTGAACCTAACAAAGTAATGCCTTGGTCACTCAATTTCTACTGCTGGCACATTTACATTCCAAGTGTTTGGGAAGTCAGCAGTTGCACCTTTACAAAGTCAGCCTAAGTACTACCCTTCATTTGATTCATCACTGTTGGACTTCATTTTTTCCTTTAATTTTATGAAGGAACAAAGCCAAAATTACTTCAGCTACTAAATGAAAACTTAAATGTAAGTAACAGACTATTATATTAGTAGAGTATTAAAAAAATTTCAACAGAATACAATAATTTCTAAAGAGGCATGTACTGTTTATTCTTTAAGATAAATTCGTATACATAAATCATGGTTGGTCATACAAGATATTAAAGAGGAAGAAAAATACTTGTGGTTGTCTGGGCCTAGATTTAAAGTACTGGATTTGATTTTAAGTACAAGTGAAACTTACATGACCAAAATTCTAAAATTCTTTAGGATCACACACAAATTAAGGTTGGAAGGAGTAGGTTCAAGGATCGAAATCTCATAATGATCCTGAAGAGTCTATAATATTTGGCCACCCTCACCATGAAAAAATAATGGTGAAATATTTTATTATATCTAACAGGAATTTTCCTTGTAACAAGCTATTATTTTTGAGGAGTTAGTTGACCTCTTTTTCTCTATAACCTTCCATGAAGTAGTTGATGATAGATATAAATCCTATTATAGCCTTCTGTTTTAAAACTGAAAAAATCCAACCACTCCTCAGAGGCTCTCCTGGCATGACATTGGCATCCATCCACAGAGCATCTCAGTGGCCTTCCACTTGAGTGACTTTGTTCTCAATGTCTTCCGTAGTGCTGGAGGACCAAAACTGGGACAACATATCCTGGGAGAATCTCACGATCCATCAACCTGCAGAACACGCTTGCCAATAAAGCCTTGTACACAGTCAGCTTTCATCATCACAGGGACATATTCCTGATTCATGTGCAACTTGCACAATTCAAAGAGCTTTTCTGCACATCTTCTCTATGGCTTGGCTCCCCTATTCCTGGGATTACTCCAGCCCAGGGATAAGACTTTGCATTTACCTTTGCTCAACCTCATAAGATTTCTGTCAGCCCATTTCTCCAGACTATCAAAGCTCCTCTGCAGGGTAGCCAAACTCTCCAATTCATTGCTAAGGGTTCATTCCACAAATCTGCAAACAATGCTTTCTGTCTTGGCATCCAGGACAAGAACAGGGATTTTTTTTTTCATTACCCTTTTGAAGTAACTTAATTCTATACATTTTTAAATTTATTCTGTTTTCAAATGTACTTGCCTTCACAAGCCATTAATTCTTTCATCTTCATCTCCTCGAGGTTCTCTTGTACTTTTGTTTAGTTTGCAACTTCTTCATAGTCTCTTTATTCCAATATCAAAAGAGCTAAACTCTGATTGAGATTTGCTATTGGTAGATAGTGGGTGACACCTAGGACATCTAACTGCTTTATCAAGTGAGGAATGTAACTGAATGACATTAAGGAAAACCTCTGGTGAATCATAAAGGGCTACTTCATCTGCTTCTACACAGCCTCTTCAAGCAGTAGCAGACAGGAAGACTCAGCCTTTATCAGTTAAGGGAAAATAACCTGGCAAAGGACATGCAGACTACAGAGGAGCTGACCAGTGTCTCAGAAGCAGGGGAGAAGGGAGGAACTGGTAGTTCGTGGCACTGAGGCAAAAGTAAGAAAGGAACAAGAAAAAAAGAAAGTTGCTGGACTCACTTCTGTGGTATAAGAAAATGATCATTTGTACTGAGTCCTTACCACAAGTATGAGAGTAAATTAGGGAGGTAAAATGGAATATTAGATTAGCAGTTGAAAAACAGCTATGAGAGAAATCCAAGTAAAAAGAGTAATTCTGGGAGAAGGTTGATGCAACAGAAATTTTAACAACAAAAAAAAATCTAATAATAAAATATATGCTCTTGACCATGTCAGAACACAGTTAAAAGGAAAGAAGTTGTTATAGTCTAGGGGAAGAAAGCCAGAGAAACAAGGAAGACATTTCAATCCCATTTTAAACACAAACTTAGTAGGACTCTAACCTCCAATCTTAGTTTAATTTGTGAAAAAAAAGATAAATTTAAGAGTTCTAGTTTGTATACTTTGATGGCTATTAATTTATCACTTGTGCAATCAAATTATTTAGTATGAAATAACAGCTATGTATGCTTGAGAGACATCTTCTGCTGCTGCACCTTCACAGAGGAGACTAAGTGCTTATCGGTATTTTCAGTGATGTCACTGTAAATATTTTCTTTTTGAGTTTATAAGAAGTCCTGGTTCCAAAGAGATTACACATACTTTCCTAAATATTGAAAGATGTTGATAGGTCTGTGAAGTATAGAAAACAATATCCAAAGAGCTTGCAGATATTTAAAGATGTGTAACAAAATACTATGTTGGTTCTAATACATACTTGAGTAAGGCCTTATAGATTTATCTGTATGTCATAAACACACTAAATGTTTCAAAAATGTTCTCAGCAAAGAGCAAAAAACCCGAAAACAGAGGCAGATGGTATATGTGAAGTACACATGCTGTTCCGCCTATATATTTCCAATTATAAACAATTCCTGTGTTTTAATGATTAGTCCAACATTTTCAAGAATGACATCTTGAAATGTGATAATTGCAATGAGTACTTCAAAAGATTTTTATAGATATATATATATATGCATATATTCATCTGAAGAAAACACTGAAAAGATGATAATCTTGATTCGTCCTAATACAATCACAGTAAACTCTTTGCCCATATCAATGAAGAGCTTGATGCTTTTTCAAGTTGATTTGTCCCATGATATAACACTGAAAAAAATGATTTCCTGAACCCAAACACATGCAGCTGCAAAATTTGAGCATTTCCATTGGTGTTTCAGAAGATCATTCATTTGCACTAAGTAGACCAGCTTTTCTTATTCAATGGCTCTGAAGCAACTATGGAGGTTATAAGAATATTTGGTGGCACACCTACATTTTGGGTTCAGGCTGAGAGCCTACATATGTGGCAGGAGGGAATTTTTCTCTGTAGTACTACAGAAATATATTTAGAACTGTTTTCCCGTCTCTTAGAAATATTATTAATTCTTGAAGTTAACAAAGTTACATTTTGAAGATCCTAAAAATGGGTTTTCATAAATTTCTGAGGATATTTTCAGTAGAGTAAAATACTTGAAATGTAGAAATAAATGAAAACAGGAGAGATCTGACTCTATGCATGTACAAAAAAATTTGTTCATGGATACAATTTAGTTCACCGAAATGCTTAATGCCAGAAAATTGAGGTTTCCTATGTGTTCAGGAGTTTCACATGAAATATAAGAGGAGAGTTATAGCATAGTATTTCACAATTCCATCATGTAAAGCCACATACTACAGTAACAAGTCCTCACAGGCCAGCTTACTTTGAGACGCAGCAATTCAAGTTGCAGTAAAGCTAAGGATGTCTATGCTTCTGCTAGAGTAGAAGCTAGTGCCCACAAAGTAGTGCCACTTTACAGAACTCAAAGCAATATTTTTTCAAAAACTGGATTAAAAAGCAGTTTTACATAGATATGTTTCAGTATCAGACCTCAGATTAATTTTCCCATGATCCTTACTGACGCTGCTGGCTGCTAACTTAGACATTTTAAATTATCCCCTCGTTTAATTACCCTACTGTTGCATTTTGTATTTACTATGATTACATACTTATTAAAAATGTTGCCTGAACATGCTGTTTTAGAAGAGTCTTTCTGAACATGAAAATAACTCTGATTGCTAGAAGACATGCTGAACAGTAATGTTAACAACTGCCAGTCTGCAGGGAGATAAGACTGACACGCTGGTTTGGGCACTGAATGCAAGAAGCATCTGAAGAAAAGTGCAACTTACCGAGATATGATTATCCCATTGACTTGAAGGAATTTAAACAGCTCTTGTGCCTTTTCACGGTCCCGTGATTTCTCCTTGGCTGTCAATGTGTCATAAGGTACCAGTAAAGGATGACTACCTCCACCTGTAGTGAGTTGAAAGAACTGTAAGTTTTTCTGCTCTAAGATTTATTCTGGTTCATGTACAAAAGGAACTATTCATTTTTGATTGTCTTACACTGTCATCTTTCAGATTGTTTCTTCTCCCTCATTCTCCTTGTGTTTTTTTGGTGTGATTTGCAGGATTGTGGCTTACCTTTGCTTTCCAACTCCATTTTCTTCTTTTTGGCCCATATATTATGGTAGTTTTCTGCCATTACCTCAACCATTCCCTACATTAGCATCAGAAGAAACAATATGTAAGATTAGGTGATGATTAAAAGTTCTGTAACTCTACATAGTTTCACAGTCTTAAGTCTACAGTCTTGTGATAAACATCATAGTTAAGTGGAATTTCTCTATTCATCTGTTCTTTGAAGTCAGCACAAGCTCAGGATACACATATTATAGCATGCTATAGACAGCCCCTTCCCTAACTTCATGCTGAATTTTCTCTGGGAACTCAGGAAGCACCAATGGAATGAACAGTGGAAATTTCATCGTTCACTATGTAAATAGCATGCACCCTTTCTACAACAGCTTATCATAACTAAAAGTCACAAATACACTCATAAAACCTAACAAAATTCAACTCATTAATAGTAATGAAACTAAGCACATCCATTCCTTTCAGCATAATATATGCAAAACACAATTACGAACCTGAAGCTCCCTAGAAAGTGCCACATTAGAGAGATCAAGTGGTGTTGGGCTATACCCGTTTCCCTGCAGAAAAGAAAATTATTCTCAGATAAAATAATTTCAGATAAAAGAACCAAATATTCAATTACAACATCTCTGTTATTGACTTGATCAGAGTAACACCATTCTCAATTTTATACTTTCTTGTGGAAGCTGTTCGCCCATTTTGCAATGTACTGAAGGCACTGGATGATTAGAGAATGGGTTTGCTAGTGTGGAAGCATGCAGGTTGCTGCAGATGGTTAGATCTCTCCATTCACAATAGGTGGCAAGCTGCAAAGAGGTAAGCTTTTAGCCTAGGAGGAAACCAATCATGAGACATACAAGATGTGCCTTCAAAATGTGACAGAAACATGTGGGAACAGCCTGAGTGAGCCCTGTGCTAGGGATGAGACAGTACAACAAAAAGATAAATTATTTTCTTGAGGAAAATAAAGACTAAGAAAAACCAGGTGTGAATATATGAACACAATCTTCAACTGGTTTAAGTGAGAAAGCTCCAGTTCAAAAACCTGTCAGAGGTGCATGTAGATGTGAATGGTTACATATAAATCAGTGATTTCAAACATCTACTCAAGTTAATTATGTGCTTAAAACCTCCACTCTGTCATGTTTTTGTCATGCATCTTCTTGGCCAAGAAGGCCCAACTGCAGAACAAATTCGACTGGCTGGAAGCAGAGATTCCAGAGACAGCAGAATTTCCTGTAAGGGAGCGAGGTTTGCTGAAGAGATAAGAAATACTGAAGTATTATCTTGTAATGAGTGCTCAGGGGCCTCTTTGGTAAGCAAATAGTGGGCCTGGAGAAGGAACCCAACTCAGGCTTAAGGTGCCAGGTGCTGATGCTCACAGGATCAGTGCTGGTGCAAGTGTACATAAGGAAGTAGCTTGTGACACAACTTTGCACACTCCTTCCAGACTTGTGCCCAATGCGCTGCTTCTTATCCCTCACTATATTTATGTACAAATGTGCGTAATTCACCTTGAAGGGTACAATAACAATTCTCCAACACTTGCCATAATTTTAAACAGCTTTCCTCCTCCAAGACATTGACCAGCAGCCTCAACATGAGATTATAAAAATCTATAAAGGGAAAAAATAATCTAACATCACCTGAAAATTTTGCCTGTAGATTAAAAAAAAAAAAACAAACTGTAGCAAAAGTGCAATCTGGCAGTCAATTATAATCTTAACAAAAGCCCATGTTAGGCTCCTCTGTTTGACCAAACAAAAAAAATATTGCTATATTTATTTTTTATAAAATTAAGGACTTTAAATGCTTTGTCTGTTTTTTTTTTAATGACTATATTAAAAAGCTTTTCAGCTCTTCTAAGAAAATTAATATCTATGGTCTCTTATAGCCTCATTGTCTTAAAAGCTTTTTGGAATCCCCTCTTCAGTGTGGCACAGTGTTTGTTATAGTGACATGACTTCAAACCTTAGAACTCTACCATTAAAAGTTTCTTTTCACTAAAAGAATATAATTGTTAATAATTTATTGGTAAATTAATTAACAGGTCTTTTGTTTTCTAAAATCAAGGTGTTCTACCTTACCTGACTAGACTGAGATATGCTACGAAGCTTTTCATTTTCACGCTGATGCATCATTGCATCTCCTCCCTCCTTGGTCCTTTCTAGGCTCCATCCCAAGGCCAGCATGGTTTTCAATGATTCTCTGGCAGGCCAACGATAAATTTCCTTTTCCTTTGAAGAAATAATGCAAATTTTTTTCTGTATTTAGTAAGTAGCCCAAGCACAATAAAAACAGTCTGTCCTTCTCTACTAAGTGCCAAGTACCAGAAAATTATAAAAAAAATTTCTATTGTATGAGAACACAAAATATAGTTCTTTTTACATGAGAGAAAAGCTTTGAAACACCTACAATTAAAAAAAATATTCTTAGTGGCATTTATTGCTGGGATAAGTGTTAGAAACTAACAGCACTGCAATGAGCCCTGGAGCAATAATGTAGACTGGACCTGGAAACTTATTTATTAATTCCATCAGCACAAAATAATAAAAGAAATGATGGTTCTGTGAGTGCTAAAAAGTAGTTAAACAGGTATGTATCTTCAAATGCATCAAGCACTCAAGACCTTTTTTTAGTCTTCCTGTGTTTATATCCACTCAGATACAGAAGGTTACTGAACTATACTTGTCTTCATATAAACACAGTTACCAATCAAAAAATAGGCAACAGCCCATATTCCAACACTCCTTTGAAAAGTAAAAGTGTTAGAAAAAGTCTGAAATTTTGTGGCAAAATTCTGACTATGCTATATTAAGACTTTTCAAATCAATTAAATAACAATACTTCAGGTTGCATCATAAACCAGTTGTTCAAAATAACAGCTTTTAGGGATAGACCTGATTTTTATGTTCAAAAGTTCCAATTTCAGACAATTCAGAAAATTCTCTTTGAACTTCTTAAATGACAACCAACGATGCTTTTGTTCCTCTCCAAAGATTCCAAAGCAATTTACAAACCTTAGGAAATTCAACCTCTTTAATCCCTCTTGATTTTTGTCATGCCTATTTTCTGAACAGGAAATATCTGGTGAGGAGGGACATATGTAATTGACTTGTGTCTCTCAATGAATCATTACAAAAATAAGTAACAGAATTCAAATTCACTTCACTGTTCTAACAACTAGAAGACATTTGTGCCTAGTCAAGAAATTCAAAATACTTTTAAAGCAGAAGCTTTTTCAACTGAATAATCTCCTACGCACTTTTTACATTTTTCTACCATCTTTCTGGAAGACAAAATTGCCTTCATATATGTTAAATTACACTTTCATTAAGGTTCAGGAGTTTCTGCCAGTCATTCCTCATCCATGGAGGCCTGAAAATCTGTGCAAATAATACTTCTGAATTGAAATTTGCCCAGGCCTATGAAGAAACAATTAACATTATGCCTAATGTAAGTGAATTATACAAGACTCATGGCAAGATTAACTGAAAAATCACTTCAGCATAAAGTTGTATCTATTAACTGTAAGATTTCTTGTTGGTTCCTCTGCCTGACATTTAACAGAATATATTTGAAATGGATTTTTAAAAGCACACAAATCAATCTACTTAATAATGATGCAGCTGAAATTTCCTCTATTACCTTTTCAGCTAAAGTTTTGAAAGGCCTTATTAATGGGTGAGTCTTCATATTTTCATCCAGTGAAACACCATATTTCCATCCACTATTAGTCTGAAAAAGAAAAAAAAAACCAACTGCAAACCCCAGTGAAGTAAGATGAGAACAACATTGATGAGTGAGAGCAAATTTCAGTGTCCTTTGTCACATCAAACTGCTAACCCACTCCAAGAGCTGCTCAGTACCACAGGGGAGGATCTGTGGGCATGCAGGAACAGAACATGCCTGAGACAGAAGGGACGGCACCTGTGGGCAGTGGGTCTCACAGCACCAGTCCTGAGCCTAACTTGCACTGGCCCCTTTCAAGTGGACTCATGCACTGAGACAGCACTGACTGTCCCAAAATAAATATAATACATATACTGTCCCAGTATATATATATAATAAATATACTGTCCAGTATAATATATAGACAGCACTGACTGTCCCAAAATACAATAAATATACTGTCCCAGTTCTCTGGGAGGCTAAAGTCAGAAACACAGAGAAGAATATGTAACATTAACAGATCAAGAACTGAAGGATGTAACTAATGAATCCTTTACCTTAAAGAAAAGTAACTGAAATTTATGGTTTGAAATTATTCTGTGTATATTTACATATGCATATGTATGTGTAACTACCTGTACAAATTTGCGTACATAGCCCCTCCCAAACAAGATAATTATTTTACACAACTCTTCCGTAAAATTGCTATTCATTTGTTATTAATTGTTATAATAAATTATTGAAGAATTCATTGTCTTGTAGCTTTCTAGAAATAATGAAACAGAAACACAACATAGTGACAGAGCATTTGGAAAATTATAGAGGAATTCAATACATAACAGGATTCCTAAAGCTAAGAAGAAAGAAAATCTACAGCTACTTATCTGAAATAAAAAATTACATGAGGCTGTACTTTCTTAGACCATAGAGCTGCTGCAGTAAAACTGAATCTCTGACTCCCAGTCAAAAAGCATCATTACCAGGCAGTGATGCCTAAAGAGCTATATATCCTTACCTAAAAATTTTTTTACAAAACCCAAAGAACAACAAAAACCCACCAAACCCCCAAACAGACAAAAAAACCCCCTGCAAACTCAAAGCAGACTCCGTCTTTTTCAGTACCCTCAAGTATCTCCTAATACATTCTTTGAAGAAGTAACTAATTGCAATGCATTTTCCTAAGCAAGAGGTTTCTTCCAAATATCCCAAAATAAATATATAGACATCCATACAACCTGAACAAGGGCCTATCTGTTAAACTGTCCAGTTTCAATTTCAGTATTCACCCTAGGAATTATTTACTAGTCCTGGACAGTGGCCAGTCTTAAAATAACTCCTACCTTTTCAAAGGCCCATTTATCGTGGGAATGTTCAGCATACTTGCTTACAATATACTCCAGCTTCTCAGGAAGTACAAGGCTGAAAGCAAAGAGGGCTGTGGTCATTCAGTCGTAATTTACTGCAGTCTGACTTATGAAAAAAATGTCAGCACAAGATAGCACCAATCAAAAATGCTTCACCTTCAAATGAAGGCAAAGCATTTGGCATGGCAATTCCCTGTTCTTTAAAAGAAATGCAACAAAAAAGACATAGCTATAATGGCATTTGCAGAGAACCTTTAAGTGCATAACAGTCAAACTTTTTAGCAACTGAAATCACAAAGGAACAAAAACCTGCTTCACTGTAATCTACAGGTAAATTTGTTGCTAATTCTTAATAAAGAATAATATTAATATGGATGTTTCACAATGCATAATGATGGAAGGAAAAGACTTTATTAGCAATACTGAGCTATTGATCCTCAATTCTTGCATACAAGATCTGTATTTTGAAAGCAAAAAAATTACAAGGAAAGCCAAATCTCTATTTAATCATCCTACATGGTCTGCTTATTTTGTCATATCATGTTTCTACAGATCAATTCTCAAAATTAAGTGAAAAATTTATAAAAATTGGCCTACAGACTAATTGAATCACCAGACTTTTGTGATGTTGTACAAATTGTCATAAGCACGTACAAAATAATGATAGTTTCTAGTTTATCTATCCCAAATATTGGAACTATTAGGCAATAGGGTACATAAATATAGGATTTACTATTTCCTCTGCAGACATAAGATGGAAATATTAAACACCTGTTCAGGGCTGAGAAGAATATGGTTTATGTCTGGTAAACAGGACAGATTTCAGTCAAGTATTTGGCAGAAGGAAGCAAAAATCCCTGCACTACTTCTGAAAGTGCTATACCACTAACATGTCAGTCACCAGCCAACTCTCCCTACAGAAGATAAAAATGTTAATAAGGAATAGTATAAAAATATTTAAGGGAAGGAAACCACTATGAATTACATGACTCACTTTGATGTGCTGACAGGTTTGGGATCAAAATTTCCTTCTGGATCCACTGAAGTCTGCTTTTCCAAAGTTGACATAATCCGTGTATCTAAATAATCAGGGGGCAAGGCACCAGCTATAGCACTTAGACAAGGCAAAGCCATTCGAAAGAGCTCTGGGTCATACTTCTGCAGGAGAGATAGGAACTGGTTGGAAAACCCAATAGAAAGACATGCAAAATGTTAGTGAAATCCAAGCAGCCATAGCCATGTACAAGTATTAGAAAACAAACAGTAAGCCACATTTAAAATTCAAACATAGAGCTGAATTATTGTTGCATGACATGTATTTTCCATTATATCAATGTGATATATTCTTAAGACTACTGAGATTGACATAAGAGTGTGCTGACACTTTGTCTATGAATGCAACACGAGTTCAACTCGAGATTTCTTTGGGCCATGAAGGCCTGTACAGGGAGGATCCAGGCTTGTTTGACTAGATACAGAGCATGATAATCTGTAAAACACTGCCTTAGTTCTCAAATTACTAATTACTGCAGAATTAGCAAAAGCCATTGTCATTTTGCCTCTTTTCCACCCTGCACTGTTTCGTTTTAAAATATGCTCATTAAGGGAAATTTTGATTTACAGTACCAAAGTAATTTCATTATTTTTAATAACATCAAACCTGTAAATAGCTTAGAACAAAAAAGAATGGTGCGGAATATGATAGGTCAGCAGATCAGATTTACACAACTCTTCTTTCCCAGGGCTTACTACCATTTACAGAAAAATAAAAATGTTGCTTTAGAGATCCACCACTATTGGCAGAAATATATCATGTTAATTTATCTGTCAAAATCTAAGATTCGCTAATTGGAAACATTTGATTACACCAGGCACTCCTGACACTCTTTGCGTGTGTGAAAGCAAAGGGGTAAGTAAGAGAGGGGTAAATGTTACTAAAATCAAATACAAATAAAGCTTAAAAAGCCATTTCAGAATAATGCAGAGACTATTTTTAATTCCATATTATCAGTCAGAGTGCCTAGAGGAGCAATCATCTAAATCTTTAGATTAGAAAGAGAACATAAGTTCAGTGAGACACAATGAATATGATTTTTTATTGTTCTAAAGTATAAACTGATTTTTGATTGGGCTAAATTTTGATCCCAAGCAAGCACAAAAAGTGTTTACTCAGGAAGACCTTTCTCATATCAGAAATACAACTTTTTCTTACTGAGAGAAAAACTGAGTAAGTTTAAAAGTCCCAATATCACATTTTGCAACAGAAAAATGGAAATGTGTTTATTTCATAGTATATTGCATCATATCTCTTCAGCTGGGCAATAGCTGGAAAACTGAAGAAATACAAATATATATTTGAAGACAGGCAATGTGAATTTATTCTGCATATACTGACAATTTGATAAACACGTACATATATTTATTAAAATTAATTTTATGTCAGTAAAAAGTAAGTTGAAATGCTTAGTAGAGCCAAGATAGGAGAGCAGACAACACTGACACGTTAGTGCAGGGAGAACTAAACATTATGAGTGCGTGTGTGTATATATATAAAAATATATATATAAATATATATATATACACATACATATCTCCTCATTAGTAGTGTAAAGCCTACGAGTATATCAACCAAAGATGTGAAATTTCATTTCCTTGGAGAGAATCTTTCAAGATTCAGTGTTCAATTTTTCACTTCATTAAAAGCATTCATTGCTCTATCTCCCATATTAGATGAAACAACCATTAAAACAGGAACTTTCTCATCTTGGCACAGCAAATTATCACTGTAATGCTTTTACACCCACACCATAATGTAATGTGAATTGCAGCCATTACCTTATGGGACAAGGAATCAAATATTCCCCAGAAAAGTTTTTCAGTTAAATGTAACTCCTCTTCTGCTGCAATTCCATAGCTTCCCATTCCTGAAGGCAGACAGTAATATTTCCAGCACTGCTCATAGTGATTTGTCAGAAGCTAGATTTTCAAGAAATAAAAATGCCTGTGAAACATTGCTATTTAACAAAATAAAAAACTGTTATGCTAAGCAGTTACAGGAGTGGTATTATTTGTGTCTCTCTCTTCATTTCCAATGGCTTAGAATAAAGGTCTTTTTTTTCTTCTTTTTCTTTTTGGAAGAGCAGCAGAGCCCATATTGTGAAAGGATAAAGCCTGTACTATCTCCAGCTCCTGCTGTGGGATTCTCAATGATTACAGGGAGTAGCAAACTTTCAGAATTGTCACCATTTGAGTACAGACTAGCTCACAGGATAAAAACACAGACAATGAAATAGGTATAAGGCAGGATATGATAGGTTCTCATGAAAAGTTTTACAAATTCAAATTGATTTAACTCCTGTCATTTGTAGTTGCTTTAGTGTTACTCAAAACACTGCAGAAGACACCTGCAGTACACCCTCTTGGCTGTGACAGCTCAGGTCTGGGAAAATTGACAGAAAAAACTATCATACCGGAAATCTGAACATTTAAAGAGCTAGTATAGATAATTATTGGTGCACTTGCCATGTAATTTCAAATTTCTACGAGTTTCTTCTGTAGAACTAAAAATTCTTAGCCCATGAAAATTTAAAAAATCTCTTTTAGTATCAGACTAGAATCTTGACATTTTATTTTTTATTGCAATTCTGTGTAAGAAAGGAAAATAATAGTTAAAAACCAGACCAAACACTCCCTCTACACCATAATTTTAATCAAAAATTAATGATGCTCCAGAGTATGTTTGTGACTATGGCAGCTCTGCTTTGGATATGATAAAATTTCAATTATGTCACAAAAAGATGCAGACCTTAGATCAGGCTGTTTTATCCCCCAAAAAAGTGAAACAAACCTGACAGAATAGTTCTAAATAGGATTCATTTATCATCTAACAATTGTAATTCTTTTTTTACAGAACAAAAGAAAAAAGAAAACAAAAGAAAAACTAGATAAAACTTCAGTTACAGATTATTTAAAATAAAAAGTGAAGTTTCTTCCCTGCATCCTGTCTCTTAGATTTCACTCAAAATTCATTCCTGGACCGTGCATCCCACCAAGAGTTATTTTAGTTCATATAGCAGAAGAAGAAATCTCAAGATAACACTGACATTTAAATTGATACATTGAAATACTCTTTTGCTGAAGCAACAGGAAAGTCAACAGTTCACTACACAACATTTCATAATCAGCTTACTCTTTGCATTAGGCACCATTTCAAAAATTTTGCAAACATTACATTTAATTTGAAAGACTACAAAACAAATAACATTATTTTCAACTCAGAAGTAATTTTACATTGCTTTATCCTCCGCATTCTGTTTTTAAAAACAAGACAACAACATTTTCTTTTGAAGTTTTATACTGTATGCATGCACGGAAAATAAAGTATTTACCTTGAGAGGCATTTTACAGTATTCATTGAGCAGGGGCACATCAAAAACCAGCCTTCTCAAGAGCTGTTGTAGCATAGAGGGACGCAAATGGCTGTAATGTTAAAAAATAGATGTTATCAGCAAAACTCATACAGTTCAATGGAAATGAAATAAAAATTGAAGTCAATTTACATATTGGGAGGCAAAACATTCATTAGAAGTATTTTGAAAAAACAGCGCTAGGTGCTTAAGGAATCTCACTATCTAAGGATATAGCACAGAAATTGTGCTACTTCTGAACCCTCTTATGTGAAGAGACAAATCTACATTTCAGTTCCTGAGAAAACACTGAGAAACATTCATTTTACGTAAGAATAAAATAGTACTACAGGCAAAGAAAGAAGCTGTTGAAATACCTATCCTGCACAAAGGAATTCATTTGTACACAGGTATCATACGTACTGGCAAATAGCAAGCAGGCATTCCTCAATAGCATCTCTTTGAGCCTTTGTGAGGGACCGTCCCTTGGATAACCTATATATTGTGTGAAGCATGGAGTCCACCAGAGAGGCATGATGCTCTGTTCCAGAAAAGAGGGGAGCACATCTCTTGAGTAGTGGAAACACAGCTGAGCAAATGTATCTATTTAGTGCGAGAGCTGCCTCTGTGGTGCTTAGAGAAACCTGTACGAAGGAGTAAATGAGCATTAGTGTCACGCTGGATAAAGGTCACTAAATATGATAACAATGTAACAGTCCTTAAGTCTCCTGAGGGGCTGGGTGCTAGTGGTGTTTCCAGTATATACACGAGGACTAAAGTAATTTCTTTTTCAACTGGAGAAAATTCAAGCCATCCATTTATGCTCCATCTCTTGCACCCCTGCACCCTGAACAAATAGCAGCAGAAAAGAATACGTAGCCTCTAGCTTGAAACAGGTTAGAAAACCCCACTAAGCTTTAAATAACACTCAGATAGATTCTCAATTTCTTCACACACCTGGATTTTCAGTGTAATTACTGAAAACAAAAATGAAATAAAAGCAATCATTAGGCCTACTGCAGTATACTCAATGTACTTATGGAATTACTGTACAACCTGTATCAAAAGACTTTAAACTACTTTTGCACTTCGTACACTGAATGCTTAAATCAGACTTATGCACTATAAATTAATAGTGAAATAATATTGATTTTATTTTATAGTGAGCCTACAATGCCTTTTTCTGAGGGCTGTTTTGACCTGAAATTCCAGTTTTCTTACACTTACAAAGCCACTCTGTCCAGCCATTTCACCTAAACTCAGTAGTGAAATACGTACTGTATCCAAAGAGGCAGAAGCTCTTAAATCTGGTAAAAATCCAACTTCCAGTAGGTGAAGAAGGAAGCCTTGGTCCTTAATACCATAGACACGGTCCAAGAAGAGTACCATGGGTGCTTTATGATCAGGACAGAAACTGGCAGACATGTCTGGCTCATTTACTGTGCCATCTACACAAACATACAATGCACTTGTTAATAGTAGATAACTGATAAAACAAAAAAACACCGAGGCAATGAAACACATCACAATTACACTTAGTATGTAAAATCACATGCTCAAAGAAAACTATATTCTTCTTCCGTTTTGTTCTATGCTGGAAAAGACTCATTTAGAACAGAAAGTTTTTATTCTTTAGAAACCCCTATTATTTTGCAAATTAATTATCTTTCACTCTTAAATGAAAGCTTAGAAATTAATAGTAAAATATTCTACAGATGACTGGATAGTGTGGAAATACAAAGGGACTGAGCCCAAGCTTAAATATTTTACCTAAGGAGGTAGTGGCTCTAAAGCCGCTGCTGGAGACAAAGTATTGGCCCACTGGTGCCATCCTTTAAAGTATTTCTTACTTTCTTACGTTCTCTGCTCCACAGGAGCAAATATCTGTGCCTCTGGAGCAGCTCTAATTGATGCAGATCTAATTAAAATTTGAACAGTTCTCTGCTTACATTCAGCTAACAAAACTGCTCTATTTTTCATCTGAAGGCTAACGTGGCAAAAGACTTTAATGAAAAATTAAATGGTCTAATAAAATATTGAAGTTACCTTTGTTAACTGTGGACAACTTTAGTGGTATACTTATAATCCCCACCAAATCTTCAGTTGGCACTAGGGATCGAAGAATTGACCTGATTCGAATAGCTTCCCCTTTTCCACTTTGAATAAGCTGTTGGAAAAATTTATCAGTTAAGAAATATAGTATTGAGGGACATAAGAAGGTTTTCCACAAAATATTTGTATTAATATGATTTTTTTTTCAAACACTGGAAGAAAACGTACAGAAAATCAATTTATCCAAAAATTAATGAAGTTGCCAAATTCAACTGTTCCTACATTTGGATCTGGTCTTATTTTTATATAAATGATTTTACAATATTATGAATTCCCAATAAGGCAAAAACCTCCACAGTGGTAAGATTCCTAAACCAATCAGATATGGTGATAAAACCAAAACATATGAAAAGTCCATGTTACCTAGAGAATCCATGGTGACAAGTTTTGAGCTTGCTTTTTTACATTACAAATGGATGCAGACCTGTGTGATGTGTCCATGAATTTTCTATCATTTCGGTGCTGTAAAAATCTTAAAAAGGCATTTACAACAATGAGGTGAGCAATTCCTTTCAACTTCTAGCAGAAATTAGGTATTCATAACCTGGGTCTGAAAATCTCTACCAGTAATTTTCATAACATGATACTGCTGTGTCTGGCAATAGAGAGCCACATATAGCTAATAAACTTAATAGCTTTTGTAAGTGTAACTAGGGAGGCTGCAAGCCAAACTTCTTATTGTATTGAGATAAATAGAGGATTTTAAGCTACTAAAGAATTTTAAGCACCAACAAACAACAGTCAGTCTAATTAAAACCAAGCCTTGCACGTGGCTGTTACAGGCCTTACAGGTTGAAACAGTTATTTTACATATTTTTCCATATATTCACAAGGTGTGGGCACCATATTTCATCAATGCACACAAAACAGAGTCCTCTATCACATTCTTATAAAAATTATTTTATGGCTTTCTAGAGAATAATAAAGGGTCAATTTCAGAAGTTATTATACTGGTCACTTAATTGTGCAACGCTAGGAGTTCATATTTGCTTTGATTTCATAGTCATGTAAAGATTACCAAACTTTTAGATAAATAAAAAAGCATAAATGAATCAAAAGACCATGGTTCTTTATAAACAGCTTGCAGCTTGTGTCTTCTTAGATACAGCAAGAAACCGTAAGGTCTACCTTTTGAAGGGAAGAAGGCTTTGAATAGAGAAAGGTTTAGTGAGACATGTACAATTATGTTTACAAATCTCCTTACATTTTCTGAGCAAGTGGAAGAATGAACTTACATGTATTTCTGGTGCACAGCGTCCAAGTAAATCTATGAGAGCTGAGTAAAATGACATGATTGCATTTCCCATGTGCACAGTCTCCTCTTCCTCTTCCTCCTCATCACTAAAAAGTTAAAAAGAACAGTGAGAATTTTTGCTTCTCTACATTTTATAGCTTTTCTCTGGAGATAGAGAGATGATCCAGAGACTGTTCACCAGACATACTCATCCCTTTGGCTCCAGACTAAAGGGCTTTTGTCCCTAGGGTAAGCATGCAGGCTAACTGTAATAGCTAACTTCACATGAGCCTTCTACCTTCCTCTTTTACTTTAGCTTAACTTTGGCTTCATTCCACAGCAGTCTTCTCATTTGTTTTGTCCTTTGGGCTTTTTCTCTCTGTAACTCGAGCTCCACTTTTATCTAGCTAATGCTTTATGACTGCCATATGACAACTGCTTGTGGATGTGAATCTCTAATTCTCTCTATTTGTCTAATGCCTTACACAACAGGCTCTATTATCCACATACTGCAAGCATGATTGAACCAGCTATTAAATTGCCATTTGCCAAACAAGCATTCACATTGACTTACCCTTCTCTTTTATAGGCCTGGGAAGGAAGGTCACGACTAGGATTCTCTGAGATCCTGATAGCTTCCTGCATAGCAGCCAGCAAACCATTTCCTCCTTCTCCCCTAAGGTCTGGCCCAAAGCACTCTGGCCGTCGAATGAGGAGCTTGACAACAACACTTGCATTTTCCTCAACACTTTCACCTGAGGACCAAAGAGCACTACACATATTTTCTCCTGAAAGGTATTCTTAAGTCAGAAGAAAACTGCATTTCTGCCTAATTGTTGCAAAATATAAATCAAATCCTCATCCTAAGGCACCAGAGCTGAGATTTCCCTGCAGCCCGTGGTGCAGACCTTGGTGAGACAGCTGTGCCCCTGCAGCCCATGGAGGCTCACAGGGATGCAGAGATCCACCTGCAGCCCATGGAGGAGACCTGCATGGAGGAGACCCCATGGAGGAGACCTGCACTGCAGCACGGGGATGCCTGAGAGGAGGCTGTGAACCCGCGGGAGACCTGTGCTGGAGCAGGCTCCTGGCAGAGTCACCTGCAGACCTGTGGACAGTGGAGCCCACACTGGAGCAGGTTTCCTGGTAGAACTTGTGGGGAATTCACACTGGAGCAGCCTGTCCTGGAAGGACTACACCCCATGGAAAAGTGCCCCACATTGCAGCAGTTAGGATTGATGTAACCCCTATTCCTGGTCTTCCAGTGCCAAGGAATTCCTAACAGGTTTTGCTACCATGGCTACAGGTTAATCTACTCAATTATGTGATTTGCAAAAAAAAAAAAAAAAAAAAAATTAAGAAAAAAAAATACAGCTAACTAAAAAGATTAAAAAAAAAATTACAATAATAAGCATACACTAATAGTCTTGTGTTTGTAATGAGGAGAGCATGCATCAATGACTCTTCAGATTTAACATATTTTGATGGTTAGGAAATTGATTTGAAGGAAAACTTTGGATGGAATCTGGATGTCAAGACATTAGACTTACTGTTAGCAAAAACTGCAAATCGTAGGAATGACAGGTAACGTTCACCCTCTATTGGGTTCCATCCAATGTCTGGATATCCTTTAGCCAGCAATACTGGACAGCTCTGCAGGCCGCAACCCGCCAGGTAGGTAACAACCTGCAATACAGAAGTAATAATTTCTTCATATGCTTAGAAATATGTTTCTAAAAATAGCTATAAACCAGAATGAGAACAGTAGTTTTTTTTCAAGATTTTTTTATATTCTGGGCAATTAACCCACAAATCTAACAACATAGCTCATTATTTTATCAATAATAGGGTTTTTTTTTAATGAAAAAAGGCTAGAATTCTTTGTTTCTGAAATTACCTAATTATATGATGACACAAAAATAACAACATGAACAAATGTGGAATGTGAAAAATATAATAAAATCTTGTATAATCTAGATCTTTTTGACAGCACATACATGACAATTAAAATACTGAACAGCTTTAAAGTCAGATTAATAACCATGTATGGTTTATTTGCTACAATAGCAAAATAACATTTGCATCAAAATTTTATATTGTGTAAATCTAACTTTAATGGATATGAAAACCATCACGATTTTTCAGAAGAATGATAAATATCAATGAACAGTTTTAAGAGTCTGAAACCAGAAAGACTAAAAAATCTTGCTAATACAAATTTTCTAACACAACGTTTCTTGTCAAGAAGAGTATCTTTTACTAAGGGAAATCTTTGAGAAATTATGATGAATTTCTTTAATTTGCAGATAACTGTGCATCTTAAATAAAATAAAAAAATATGATTGTGCAACAGACAACACATGAGCATGGTTATAGCACTTAAAATGGGTAATGACCATGAAGAATCTCCCATGAACTTGTAAAAAAAGGAACAAATTATAATTTCTTAAAATGGCAGGCAGCCAAAATAGATGGCAAAAGGGAGATAAAGAGATTATATTTAGTCATTATCCAATGTCCTAATAGGGACAAAGTTATGAATTTAGGAAGAATATGTCAGCTGATCCAGCATACAAATTGCCTCCAAAAGGCTGCAACAGTGGAAAAATGGGTTGATGTGGAAAACTTGCTTATCACAGTACGAAGTAAGGAAGTTACTCAGAGCACCCTGAGGAAAAAGTATATAATTCCTAACAGGACTTGATAGTTTTCAAGCATTTATTCAGAAGATATAAGTGAATACATACTTGTGTTCCAGTCACTAGTGTTGTATCCCAAGGATTGATATCAATACCATTCAGTTTTTTATTGATGACAGGACAGAGTGCACTCAGCAATTTTGCAGGTGATAGAGAATTGCTAATACTTCTCAAGAGCATTGCCTGGTAAGTATATTGCTATGCTGTCTCACACCCCTTCCATTCATATTCTTGCCTGTCTTCCCCCAGCTACCATTGTAATATGCCCATTTATTTCAATTCCACAACTTTTCCTCTCCCACACCACGTACTAATCACAAACAGTCCCATGAGTTCCACTGTCATCTCAGGATCCTGTCATCCTGCACAGAGACTTTCCCTGTGCTAAGTCATCATTTAGGTGTATAACTACTCTCTCCATTTATATTAAACCCTGATATCTGTTTTCAGCACTCCAATGCTCTGCTAGCACGTCTAACTTCCTTTACCTGCTTTCCTCCTCTTCTGACTGTGCAATTCCATCTCTAAATCTGTTTTCCTCCTATGATATACAGATAATTTTCATGCCATTCTTTACATTTTAACATATTTTCCAGCTCATCCTGCCTCTCCTCACATTCTCCTTTATTCCTAACCATTGCCAATGACTTGAATCCTGGATTCAGTCTCCCATTGATCCTACCCTTAAAATCTTGTTCCACCTTTCATCTTGAAATACCTGTCCTTCCATTCTCTTAGTTCTAACCTCCATGCCCACAAATCTCTATGATTTACGCTGAAAGACCTGTGTCCTTTTATTAACATTCTCCTCTTAATTCTCAATTTTTTCCTCCCCAAAAACCACCTCTTGATATTCCTGTTTCGTGTCTTTTTTTTTGTCATCCTTTCTACATGATAACAATAGTGAAAGGATGCAGAACATAAAAATAAATCTCTTTTGTTCTGACTCCCAATAAGCATAAGGCAAAATCAGGGAAAATGCTGCTCAGTTAACCTTACCTTGAAACAACTCGTAACTACAGTGGGTATTTTTGAGGACAACATATTCAAAAATTACTATGATCAAGCTTGCCCTTTTAAACCCTTTCAGCACAAGTACAGCACTTAATAAATGGGTAAATAGGTGAGAGTGGCCACCTTATCAAGATCCGGCTCCTCCAATGCGAGTGCAAGTTCGTTGTTGTCCATCACAGAGGCTGCTGCCACATCGAGTGGTGTCGAACCCCTCATTGAAGGAAATGCTGCAGAAAAAAGTTAAGGATTAAAGAGAGTTTGCAGTAATCACATTCACGCAGCAGAGGGCAGCAATCACGCTGGAATCTAGAACACAAATATATTCATAGAACATTTTAGGGCAGTTCTTCATCCAAGAACACAGTCCACTGTTTTTAATAATGTAGAAATGTTGAATTTTTTTTTCTGGCTTCACATCCATATCTGTAAGCATACTCAAACACAGTGGTTTTAAATACAATGAAAAAAAAATCAGTATTAACAATATAGCAAACTGGAGGAATACTATTTCCTTAGGAGACCAATATGTTAACGACATAATTCTGCACAGCCTTATCAAGTCAAGATTTTAAAAGATACCTATCTTTAACAAAAATAGACATTTCAAGCTTCAATTACCTGTTTTCTTTCTTTATTTTCCAATTTTCTGTGATTTTTATGGCCAAATGCATGCACAAACAGCTAAATCACTGTGAAATCACAAGCTGTCTTGCCTTGACATATCTTATTATAGCCATCTATCTAGGTAATAAATTTTTCTTTGTGTTACAAAATCTAATGCACATGCGTTAAAAAACATAGTCAGTGCTCAAAAGAAAAGTATGAAATTTATTTCAGTAGCCTAAACTGTAGAGGCAAGGAAATTTAAACCAGATGAAACAGGCAAGCACCATAAGAAGTCAATTTAATCTTAGATTTCAAACCACAACTATTTTGAACAGAAAATGTCAAACCATGTGTTTAATACTATTTTTTTCAAGGTGTTTTGAAACAGAGATTCAGATTATTCTGTTCCTAATACAATTCATAGACACATTAGCACGAAACAAAAATGAAAAAAAAAAAAAGAAAAAATAATTAAAGGCTAAACCTCAAGGTGGTTTAAGCATGTTTCAGCCTGCTATACAAATTAGACACCAGTCTTGTGATATCACAGTTGCTCCTACTCTTGCTTTTAGGTGTTGCAGCTACATGGCATACCCAGTCCAACACTGCTGTTTTCCAGTAAGTAGCTGAGATGCTCAAACATGGCCTTTTGGTTTTGCCGGCTAATGCGACAGAAGTAGCACAGGAACCGACAGCAGCTTGCCACCATCTTCGGAAAAGCGATCTGCTGAAGAGGAAAGTTGACAAAGCAGTGAAATATGTTAATTACCAATCTGTTCCAGTTCTTCTTCCTGCACTCCTCACTAGGAAAGTATAGTGAAGTTACCAAGGTGATAAGCAACTTACAGTTTCTTTGGTTCTAACTTAAGAAGGGACCCACATTTCCTTTTAACTTTCACATTCATTAGGCCATTAATGTGTTGAAAAATCATTTTTTAGAGAACTATAGATGACATACCAGTTTGAACTGACAAGTTTTAACATTCCCATCATTCCTTCAGAGACAGTATATTTCTCAATACAGCCCCATAATTAACCATTTATTCCAAGAAGCTGGAGATCTAGCTTCAACAATCTGCTGCTGCAACCTAGAGAAATGCCCAGTTCCTAAAGCCATGGACTACATTTCATGATTGCTCATTCCATCTCTTGAAGCTACAACACTGAACAGAAAGAAATATCCATGAGGTACCTGCCATCTAAAGAAATTCATAAAGACAGAGACATAAAATCGGTGATTTTGGGTGGCCAAGCCGTTTAATGACAAAAAACCAGGTTACTAAGGAGTTTTCTAAGTCTACATTTCCTTTGAAAGACATCATGGAAATTTCTGTAAAGTATTTTTGTAGATCTGTGTTATTAAAATTTTCTAGGAAAACATCTTTAATAAAATCAGAAGGCATTGGGGGTTGTCATTATTTTGGGTTTCAGGGTTTTTTATCAACTTTGGCTCTATGTACAAGTTACAGCAAAAACAGGGTGTGGTAGTACCTATAAATTAGCAAAGTAATAATAATTTTATAATTGATTGTAACTTTCCTTGAAATGCAACAGAAATAGTAAAACTGGCATGTGAATACTTTGTAAAACTGCAATGGTATAGGCAGATTCAATGTATAAGCATTTAAGAGAATTATTGATTAAAGAGGCAGAGTGGTGCAGCTGCACATAGAAGCCATTCAAGATATGAAAAATGGAAAGACAAAGAAATGATAAGCAAAAGGAAGAATATTGGCCTGAAAATTGTTCCAAATACATAAGAAAAATGAGTGGCCAGGCAAAAGGATATTAGATAAGGAATACTGGGATCAGAGGAGACACCTCTTTTTGGGATGGAGGCAACAGGATAAAAACATGAGGCATGAGCAAAGAGAAGAAAGAAAATATGCACACTTCACTTCTCACTTTCTTCAGGAGTGAAGATTTTCAGCTAGGCATCTCAAAATTTATGCCACTCTGCCTTTAAAATAACATGTATATATATATTCCAGCATGACGCAGAGAAAAGGGAGAACACAACACAGCAAGAAAATTTTTCCTCAATTCAAGTACATGAATTTTAGCATTAAAATATAAGCTGGGTTTAGTCTCTTATTATAATTTATTGGTAGTAACACTTCATTTAAGATGAAGAGGTAAATTTTCCTACCAGAGCTACCCCTCCAATAAATGCAGTTAAAGTATATATTTAATAACAAAACATTTTACTATCCTATTAAAAGAAAAATGAAACACCTAAAATATCTCAGGTTTTAAAAATCAAGGCTTGGCTACTGGGCTTCTCACTCTAGTAAAATTAAAAAAAAATCGACTTTTTTCATTAATGAATACTTTAATTTGGACGAGCAAAATCTAGCTTACATGGGATATATTTTTGTTCATTTCTTAGACATCCTAATATATTTTTGGGAAGGTTCAAAATGCAAAACACATTGTGGTGAAATTACCTGAGATTTATCTCCACCAAGCACATTTACCATCACATCCATAACAGTCTCATGCATGCCCAAGACTCTCATTAAGTTGGGATGCTGATAAAACACCTTGTTGTTCATTATATCCCTAAAATGGAAGAAAAGACAATTTGCTTTTAAGACACCTCAAATTAATTTAAGTTGAAGCATTGAGATTTCAGAAGTATGCATTCATTGTATAAACATAATTTAAAATTCTTAGAATTCAGCATAATACAAAAACATCTGTGAACAAAATGTTTCACATTTCAATATGTTGTCATTCCTCTAATTCTTGTAGATTCTTCATAAGAAGAATATTAGCCTCAAAATTATTTTAAGATGGCAATTCTTCATCTCTAAATGGCTCCTACCATCTGTTCTGTTTAAATTTAAAAAAAAAAAATCTGTGATGATCTAAGTGGAAAAGAATATGTTTTGTTAGGTTTTAAGTTGAGAACAGAGATCAAGAAAATGAAATCTAATCAATCCTATTTCTGTAGTAACCTCTTAATTAATTTCCTCAGTTCACAAAGTAAAGGCAATAAATGGACTTCGTATTTAAGGTAATCTATTATATGTATTTCATCACTATTTTAGAATTCTGTCAGAAGTGCCATACAGGTCCATTATGAAGGACTATTTTAACTTTTTCACTCTGCCCACCATTCTCTCAACATTTTCTAGGATCTTCTGTATTGGGACTAGATTTCAACAGAATTCCAGGGATTTCTAACATTTTAGGACAACCTTTTAAAAACACATGGCAAATAACAAGCATCATTCCTGCTTTAAAGAAATACAGAAAACTGAGACTGGATGAGTCTCAATACAGCATCTCTTGGAAGGTGCTTAAATCCATACCATGTTTAGGCAAAATTTATCATTTATCTCTCGTATAATTCTCAGCAAATTTACAAACTCAGCATCAAGGACAAATTGGGTAATACTGTTGCACACTGCCTAATGAGTAATTTCCATGAACAGATCAATTCAAATGAAGAGATAAGTCTTTGCAATTTATACAAAAACAGTATAATTTTTACATTGAAATAGTTAAAATAATGGAACTTTCTTACAAATGTTGTAAAGGAGAGAATTTTTTTAATATTCCTGAAGAAAGACAAATAAATATAGTTCTCAGGTAGCCATATTACAATTTCCTCTCCAAATGCATCATTTTAATTGAAATAGTTTACTTTCCATGTTCTTTTTTTCCTTCCACCATTAAATGGCCCAACCAGCATTTAGACACACAAAAGGAATAACAAACATACAAGAATACACCACAATACCACTGCTCAACGGAGGTAATTTTATAGCAAAGATGCAGAGAATATTCTCAAATTATGTGGTGCTATATAAAGGAAATTTCTTCTGAATTTCCAGTTGAAAAGACACCAGCAAGTTTATCCACTTATACATGAAATATAAAATGGGCTTTAAGTTTGGGAAAAATGCAATATAGGTAGACACCAGCAAAAATTTTACTGATCTTTTTCTCCAGAGCTGCTAAAACATGTACTTTGATTAAGGTTTAAGCATCAGGCTTAACTGTAGTAAAAGGAGTCTGTTTTCCTTAGATAATATCTTCATTCACAGAAACGTTGACCCTTTGATACTGTTAAAGAGATAGTTGGAGCCACCTTGGAAATATATGTGAAAGTGTAAATCACTGATACATATTTACACTCCAGTGCAGCCTTAATTTTTTAGGAACAAAAATGACAGGATTTACTATGATAACAAAAAGCTTCACACTAACTTAAAAACAAAATTCCATTGATTCCATACCCTAATCCATTAATCATTAGCAATTCCTCCTCTTTCCCCATCCTCACACTGAGAAGTGAGCGAATCTGGCCCAGTGCTGCGAGCAGATTGATGGTGTCCTTCACGGAGGCAGCACTAATAGTGTATGCTTTCCTCAGGGCTTGCAGGAGCTCCCCAATGCTGTCATACTGCCTACGAAGGAGGCTGTACATAATCCGAACTAATTCAGGATCTTGGATCTGATCTTCCTGGGCCCAGCGCACCATTGTCTGCGATATGAGTTCTTTCAGTGTAGCTAAAAGCAAAATTCATTAAATGTTACTGGCTCTTCCAACAGAAAACATCAAAAACATGTATTATAGTAAAATAGATAACAGGAGAAAACAAAGAGGTTGAAAAAACCACAAATAGACTGAACAGGGTTTTTAAATTGTAAAAGCAACTTTCAGATCCTTCAAGATAAATGTAATGTTCTTGAGAGATAGAAAACAAGAAACATCTACTTAGGGTTCAAGTCCACACCAGCAGTGTTGATGATGAAAACCTTTAAGTTGACCATGATTTTGAGAATCATCATTGTAAATTAAATGTTGCATTTAGGCTTTTAATTTGTTCCTTATTTCTAGCTCAAGTCACTGCCACTTGGTAATGCACTTTCTAAAAACATTGTACTGTTTGGAATTACAGAATAAAAATTTCTTGATGCACCTGTATTGTAGAAATTGCAAATTCAGTGATGCTGAAAACAGTTTTGCTGAACCCAAAGTTTAGGGAATTTACCTGAAAACTAGACACATGTTCCAGTCCTTGTTCTAAGAAATGTTCATGCTTGATATCCAGCAGAACAGGAATAACCACCCTACCTCCTAAAACAGTGCAAGTTTCTTTCTTCTATAGGCAGCAAACATACCCCTTGACTTTCCCAAAGTTCTTCCAATGGCAAGAACAGCTAGGTTGAAATTGCTGGCATTCCTCACTTGGGTGAAAGCTCATTTATGATAAGAAATGAATGTAACCTTAGAGTAAAGGAAGATTTATTTGTGGTAAATAGTTCTTTCTAATGAACATTCACACTGAGTGTTTATGATTAAAGCCAAGACACTCAAGGCCAGAGATTTTAATCTTGGAAATGGGTACACATCATGCACACCACCACACCTCTTCATACACACAAGAGGATTGAGGATACCTCTGGCATCCATTTCCTTTAATCTCTGAATTCCAATGAACTAAAACCCTCAGAGTCTCCAGCTACAGCCAGGTATATAATATATTTATATTATTTTTCATCACGCTTTGAATTACTTAATCCATGTGCATATTTGTACTTGCATTACTCCAAGGAGAAGCCCAAGCCTAAATAAATTAATCAATCTTCTGAAATTTCTAGAAAAATAGACACTGTGGGATCATTTTTCCAACCTACATTTCTTGTAACCCAAAGCTCTGGTACATGAAACGAGTGAACTGCTCTGTTCCAAGGACCAAACACCATGTGCCCTGAGGCTTTAGGAGTGAATACTTCCTGACTCATGACAGTAGAATCCACATGAAACCTGGAGAAGAAATGATACTTCCAGGTACCTAGTAGGTCCTGCTACCATTAAAGAGAAAGCAGATGCTCACAGATGAGTCGCTGGAGAATCAAGCCCTGCCTCATGCAGCACATCAGATTGTTGCAAGATTTAATGTACTTAAAACACATTAATGCGCTTAACAGACCAAAATATGCTTTCAGACCAGACAAACACTCTAAGGTGCTTTCCAGAGCAAGCAGATCATGTAAGAAGTGCCATGAGTTATAGAACAATTTTGCTGTCTAATCTCAACAAAACTCTTGATTTAATTATTGAACCTGAAATAAATTAACCACTCCACATCTGTACAAGGGCCTATTGACAAACTGAGCAACTTGGAAAAAAAAAGAAGAGTAACTGTTTCTGGTTGACCGACCTGACGTCACTTGGAGAATCCTGCACATATATCTGGTGTCACAGAAATTTAGTGCTAGAATCCCAATCTTGATTCAGAAAGGCAAGAAGAAACCTCAGCAAAAATCTGTCCTAAAGGAATACCTGGAGGAATTTGGCTTTTTGCCTTGCTTGTTCCTTACCATCCCTAATCACTACTAAGGATTGAAAACTCGTATCAACAGCAAAGATAAAGTTTGTGAGAATCATAGCACACATCACCCTCACTGGGATGAATTCTCATGTGGCATGTGAGCCCAGTGGCAGTGAGAATCAGGTGAGTTGTTCAAAGAGGCCCAACTAAAACCTTAGGCAAATAGTTGAGGAATTGCAAGCACAGAACCATCTCACCTGTATAGACCCTTGCATCTTATGGAAGAGGGTATGGGAACAGATTTGTACAGGAATATTGATCAGAATAAGAAGTTTGTGATTGCAAATGGTTTGGGGGGTTTATGTGCTTGTCTGTATTTGCTTGTGTATGAACAGGCAATAGAACAAGTAATAGAAGGAAATGGAGATAAGCTCTAAAGAAGAATTTTCACATTTAAAAAACCCATAAAAATTAGATCTTCCCAAGTTTAGAATGCTTGAGGCTAGATTATTAGTCCATAATTAGCCTTTCACAGTTCTTTATAAAGAATTTGTAAATTTTCAACCCCAGAGTTAATGATCTGGATCCAAAATCTTCCACTCATTTTAATTCCTTGTTTAAAAATGCATCTGAGGTGTTCCATATGCAGTATAATAGTTCTAAGCGGCAGAAGAAATTTAAGAAGTTAGTCTCCTTCTTCAGCCACTTATAAAATTTTAGTAGAAAATACCCTCCTGTTGGCTTTGTAGAACTTTGACACTTGCATCATGAAAGTATTTATGTGGAAAGAAAACTTACTAGGAGCTTTCTCTTCTTCTTCCTTAGGCTCCAATTTTTCTGCTTTTGGTGGACCTTTGATTTTGTACATTAATGAACGGAGTTTGCCAGTCAAGGAGGAATCTTCTTCTTCCTCTTCCTCTTCTTCTAGTGGAATACCTTAGCATAAAATAAAACTGGTTAGAAACAAAATATGACTCATGGTCGTATTTGATTAAATACGTGATGCTTTGTTTCATATTGCAGAATGTAGGTAAAAGAAAGTGTATGGCTGTATCCTACAATACAGAACAGTTTTTCAGTTGAGATATTTAGCAGCTATAAATAAATATATTAACTGAATCTAAAGCTGCAGACTTTCAGAGATTATGCAGGTAATACATGCTTTTCATGAAAATGTATACAATGAGATGGGATGTCATTTTACCAGGTCATTTAAGACCTGGTAAAATGACCAGTTTAATTCAGTTCAGTTCACTACACTGCTTCACAACCAAAGTCTCTCACACCTCTTAGCGATCATCAGACAACACATGTGTTATGTGCAGAAGCAAAGAACAACTAAGCAGGCTCTCTCCAGATCAGAGATTGTGCCAAGCTGAAATATAAGCTTTTTCAGTTTGCTTGTCAAAGAGAAATTGAGACAAGAAAAAGTTTTTCAGACCGGATACTAGACCTAGAACCTGAAGCAGGGGGGAAAAGAATAAACTGCAGTAGCTAAAACTGGTCCTAAAGAGTTAACTAAGAAAGAAAATAGAACATGTGGTATCAAGTTGGAGAAACTTTGCTGCTGTCAGCTACAAAAGGGAGAGGGGAAATTATGACTAGGAGTGACTAAGTGATAAAATTCAAAGTCACTGAGAGGGAATGAAGGAAGTCAAAATTTAAATTGCACAGTACGTACAGAATTTAAGAAATGGGATAAGTGGAACTGGCTTGGCAAAATGAAAAGTTAAGAAGGAAGAAGGGATACAATCAGTCTGAAAAAAGTAAGAACAGGAAATGTCACCAGCAATGAAGGAAAGACAAAGCAGACAAGGATGTTAAAGGAACAAACGATCTGGCACTGAAATAAAATCTGAGCCCTGGACACAAGAGAAGGACTCTGGGAGAGGAACTCTGAAGAAGCTGAAATGGACAGACAGGAAGAAATGCACTGGGATCATGAGTTAAAAGAGTGTTGGATTGGGGTAGATGAGGTCTGTGACTCCTCCAGATGAGGTCTCACCTACTCTTCCATATCATTTGTTGCTCATTCTGCATTGTCTTATAGTTGCAATCCATTCAGAAGCTGACTGTCTGACGTTGCTACTGGCTAATTGCTTCCTTCAAGTGGCAGAGGTCTGTGCACTGTGATGGTTGCAACCCAGGTAATTGTCAGTTTAATATGATGCTACCAAATATGCTGTAAATTTGTTTGGATTTTTTATAAGCAAGAAATTGCACATAAAAATATGATAGAGGACCATTATTTTGCCAGCAAAATTAACCACTCCCAGTTACGATGTGCTAGGATTAAGACTGCCTAAGTAACTATTTGCTTATATTCATTATGAAGAAGCCTTTAATTACTTGATTGCCTACATAGTTTTCCACTTAGATAGCAAAGTATACTTAGTACTAAAAAGCTGATTAAACATTCCAAGCAGAACTCCTATTCATTTAATCTGCAGCTGTGATTGCTTAGTACTGATTTTCAGGACCAAGTCAGGACACAGATAATGAGGAGCATTTATCCACAGCAACCACCTCTGATAAATCTGTACAAAGTAATGAATATGGTTCTGCATAGAATCCAGAGTATCTTTAAACTATTTTAATCATAAGACAGTGTTTTCTCTATCTGGAACTCTCATTCAAAATACATGTTTACAATGTAGTAAACAAATAATAAAAATGCATTCCTAAAAAGCAAAATCTCAATGCATGCTAAGTGAAAATAGTATTTCACTTCATGAAATATAAAGAGTGATCAGGAGCTAAACTAACTGAATGACCATAGCAGCCACAAGTTTTTAAACTAAAATTAATTGATTGTGGAGCTAAGACATTTCCAAATAAGTTGTAGTGCTTTCATAATCTCCATCCTGGAGTCTTAGAGTACTCTGTGCTGCCAAATGAGAATTACCTTTGGAAACCAGAGGTCAGATCAAGGGCTAAGTGGCTGAACAATGGACGTGGCTATATATAGCTGTATATATAATCTATATATATTTATTATAATAGATGTAATAAAAACAGAGGGAAAGAGGAGTAAATAGGAGGATACTAGCTATTCACTTTAATACTTGAAAGAAAAATTATGGAATGAAAGAAACAGTTTTTGGTAAGCACTTAGAAGAAATGATGAACAACAATTAAAAAAGGATTGTGAAAAACAAGTCGTGATAAACCAACTAAATTTCTGCCTTACAGACACAAATCTTGATTTTAAGGACTTCTAATACTGTCTTGTACAACACCCTCAGAAGTAAATTGATAGAGCACGGCTTAGATACCTGCAGACCCATCTTTGGCTGGGGCTAAGGCTGAATTAGTTGAAAAACTACAAATGACTTATCGTGAAATCACAGCTTGCTGGTTCCTGGAGATTCTAAGAGGGTACTCAGATATAGCAGTGCAAAATAATATCAGAAGCCTTAACAATACAAGCACAGAATGGTATAGGAGGCACCATGCCTCCAAACAGAAAAGAGAAACTTAATTACAGGTCATTAAAACAGTACAATTCCATGAACCAGGGAACACTGGTTTTAGGGATAACCAGCAAAGGAAGATTTATCACACTGTATTGGCAAACATTTGATAATGACCTCAAGCAAGAAGGTGGATGAGGAAGAACTAACCATTGGGAATATCATGCTCTTCCTGGGGAAGAGATTGAGATGCTGTATACATTGGCCCCTTCTTTTTGGACAGTATGGATGCCAAAAACCATAGAGCTAAGCAACACACTGGAAGAGTAACTATGAATATATCTACCAAGTAGGTTGATGGGAAAAGCTTGTTTATTGCAGTTTTAACTGCATAATTGCTGGCAATGAACAGTAATAATTAGATGACTCAGACTACAAATGTTAATAATTTCATGACTGTCTGAATTAGACTAAGATCTCAACAAACTCAATAAACTAACAGAAAAATAGACACCAAAAAACCCACATGAAATTGTACAGGAAATCCAAATTAAATGAGTGGGGACAGTTCAAGTACGCAGTGCAAGAGTGTTTTATAATGACTGACTCTCACAGTTATGCATACAAGAGGAAACCAAGCTAAAGCAGGCAGAGAACTGCACATTTGCTTTTTTAAAAATTTAATTTCTGATGCTCAGCTTTGCAGCAATCGTGTTCCTCAATGCCTTTTATCTACTTGTGCTCATACATGTGCTTATAAAAAATTTTTAAGGTAAGCCAACCTACTTGTTTGGATTATTTTTTCCTCAATAAGTCTAAAACTGGTATATAAACAGAATAATATTAGATAATATTTAATAAAGTTTTAACAGTGAAACTTAAAACCACGCACAGGTTTCCCATATTTTTTTAATATACACCGAAGTTTGTCAGTAAAGTCACTTTGTAGGCAGGAGCACATCTAATAAAAAACCCTCTCGTGCTAGTATATTTTCAACTGATCAGTCAAATGCCAAAAAGACAAACAAAACTTGTATAAACAACTTGCCACTCACCACAGTGAATTAGAAGATCATCATGAAATTCATACAGCTCCTCCCGAATCTCCTCTGGACAGGGACAATCCTCTCCCAGTTGAAAATTCAGCAACATATTAATCTTTAAGGGATTTAAAAGACAGTTAAAACACTGAAATAGCCTAGGACCTATTCTAGTATATAGCCATACTTTACCTGTTCATAACTTTGGTTTACAGCATAAGTTCTAGAACACAAGTTTCAACATTCTGACATTCAATATTTTGTGGCATGGAATGAATTTATTTTCAAATTCATTTTAGTTCTCCAGCAAGTCAGGACTTGATTTTGTCTTCATAAAGTGTTTTTTTTTTTTCATCTTTAATTCAATCTTTTTTTTTAATATTACCTGCTCTTGAGGAGGAGACCGAAATTCTTTAGTTTTCTTGGCAGTCAATGCAGCAGACATGTTCAAGGCTTGCATGAGTTCATTGTACCTGTATTTCTGGTTATACTGCAGTTTTGATACATAACGGTCCGCAAATGATACAATTGCTTCCACTCTATGTTGTAGTTCACAGTCACAAAAATAATTGAGTAAATGACACATCTAGGATAGAGAAAATAGACAATCTCAACAGGTTTACAAACTCTGGGGGAGAACTTGAGCACATACTATACACTGCATCAGACCGTAAAAATGAGAGACATTTTTCCCATATTTTTGTTCAACACTGTGAAGGATACAAAAATGATGGTTTCATTATCTGATTGATAATATATTACACACACAATCTATCACTCCATGAACACAAAATATCTAGAAATCACACACTAGTTTGGCTTGGAAGGGTCCTTTAAAGATTACCTGGTCTAACCCTTTGGTTCTTACAAAATAAGTATGTATTCACATATTTATTTAAGCGTAGATAGATGCAGAAAGAACTGCCTCATCATCAATTTTTTTAATGACTTGGAGGTTTTAAGGCAAAGTGGAATTAAAGACCTTCAGAACTTCAAATCCTATTAAGTAAAGAACAGACAAAAAACACAATCCTTTTTTCATCGAGAGTAGAGTATAAGTAACAAATTTATAATAAATGGTCACCTGAAGCTTAACAGATTCCGGTAATCTTGTCTGCAACAAGCCCTTTGCAGGAGCTTTTGTTTGTTTGATTGCTTTCTCCCCAGCTTCTACAGCTTTCTCTTCAATTTGTGTCACTTCTTCCTTCTCTGTCCTCTCTTCCATTTCTTCCCTGTGGTCTCCAAACACCATGGGATCAATGAGGAGTAACACCTGCTTCACATCATCATCATCAAAAACACCCATTACAAGCAGTGTTGCTATCAGCTTAAGAACAGGAACGAACTGGAATGCAACCTGTCCTCCAACAGGGTCTCGTATGTGACTCCCACTGCACTGCACTGCCTCTGTTAACATATTTATGGCCTTGGATTTAAGTATCTCCAGGGGTATTTCTGGGATGGATGTCTGATGATCTTCACTGGTCGCAATAAAACATGGAGTAGAAAAATTAAAGGCTGGTTTAAGACAAGTGCTAAGCCCTACTCCAGGTAAACCATGCTTCTTTGTTTCATCGGGATATAATTTAATATTTCGAGTTTCATCTGTAACTGGAATGATAAACTCATTGCTCATCATGAGCTTGGCTTGCTTGGCGTGCTCCAAGTGAATACTAATGAGCAAGTCATAGAATCCAGAACGTAGAAGTCCAGGTAAGTATTGATTATCTATTGTAAAAAATAGCTGAGATACATCCACATGGCTACAAAGTGCAAAAGCAACTCTAGTGTTACCTAGAGCACTAACTGAGCTATAGAGCTTTAAAGTGTGGTAGTGAAACATCATCAAATCTTCTTGTTCACATAGTTCCAAAATATCAACGCATCTGTTATGAAATAAAGAAACAGAACACCAGTCAATTCCATGAATAAAGACTTTGAAAAGTTCCATAACCTCTGAACATTTTGGTCAGTTCCTCTTCAAACCACTAATATTAAAGTTGATACTAACTAATCTTAGTATGTGCTTCATTAAAACACAGTAAATAGTGGAATTGTCGAGATTGTTTAAAATTAGTACTCCATGGGGAAAAATAATCCCCAAAATCTAAGATGGAGGTGCTTCTTTGGAATCTATTGTAAATTAGAACTTGTTTTTAACATACATATATTAGGCTTACTGAAAACCTGCATTACTACCATTCCTAGATGGTGCCTTTGTAGTTTACTCAGAATTGCTGGTTCATTTTTTCCACAAGACCAGTGTTTTTCACTCTTTCCTTGAATTCAGTTTTATTAAAAATAAATAAAAGTGAGTCTTGAATCATTAAAAGAAATGTAATAAATACTAATAAAAGTGCAGCTGTTAAATGATCTTTCTGCTATTCTTTTGCTGATAGTTTGATTTTTCACTGGTAATGACATTTGATATTTGGATAGATCGTTATTATCCTCACTCTGAAGATAAAACCTAATGAAAACCAAAGAAAGGCATGATCTTGTCAATAAGAATATAAGAACTTAATTCATGTAAATTCAGTGCAGATGAAACAGGAAGAGATTACAGGTTTCTATTACTGAAAAAAATGGCAAAATAGTACTTGTATGTTCTTTATGCTTGTTTTTCTCCACCTGAGAAAAATCTCTGTGTTTAAAGACATAGAGATTTAAGAGATGCTATTCCAATTTAAATTTAAATAAAATTGACTAGTCAAGCTTTCTTTTATGCATGCAAAACTTGGTACAGGTCATTAAAGTTCAGACTCCTGTACTTACTTAGGCTTCATGAATACAGTAATATCTGATATGATACCAGGTAAGATCAGAAATTCTCATCAGCTACAAGGTAAATATTCAGCAAGGCAGGTTTAATCAATACACTGACACCTTTTTTCAGTATATTTTGTCCACACCAAGTAATTTTATCTCATTATCAACGTACCTGTTCTCTTCTGGAATATGAAGTGCCATCATCTGCAGAGGTTCCAAGCACTGTACAACCCAGCCATGGCGCTCACTGACACGCTCAGTTTCTACTCTGAGGAAGCTGTTTGGCATCCGGCTCCATAAAACTGGTGTAATTGTCTGTACATCAAGGCGAGGGGGACACTGAGGAATAGGATTTCTTTCTTCACTTTTAAAAATTGCTGCTGATAAAGGCATAGTATTCTGAAACAAATACATGTATTAATTATTTTTGAAACACGTGATTATGAATAAACCCACGACACCAAAAGGAAGGATAACTTTTAAATAACAAGGAAGTCATAGAAAGGTAGAAGTTATTGCAACAAACAAAATCCATTAAAATCCCCTAACATTAATGCTGTTATCTTCAACCAATATTAGTTTCTTTTGACAATTGCAGATAACCAATTAACTGCATATAATAACAACACTTACAGAAGTAAACATAGAAGTCAAATGACAAGTCATGCTTTTGATTCAACCTTCCTAACAAATTTAACTCAGCAGGAATTTACATGAAAATAAACAAATTTAAAAGGGCACATTTACATAAAGATTGTCTTTCTATAGACTACAAAAATACTTCCTACCTTTAATTTACCAAGTTCAAACTGAATCAAGTTAGTGCTTGTAGGCTGTAAAAAAGTTGCTGGAAAAAGCTTTGTGTTTGGTTCAACCTAGAAGTGAAATGAGAGAAAATATTTTAATTAAAAATGAAAAAAAAAATCATCCCTCTGAATATGATATAAAATAAATACTGTATATCATACACTTCATTATCAAATAATTAATATAATTTACTAAATAAAGTGTTGAAAAATGTCGACCTATAATATAGTAAAGTATTTGCAGCCATAGTTATAGGACCACCTGATTTTCGAAACGGGTGTTTTGTAGCCTTATGTGCTCTCAAGACCTAGAGGAGGAACCACTGCCATGAAATAAAGAATTAAAAATATAACTATAGAACAGTATATTATTTTAAAAAATTCAGTGCTGCAAGGTGGCTGAAAAAGTACATCTCTGCAATTAAATGAAAGTCTCAGAAGTTCAATTAAATATATTAATCACATTATGGTGCATTTTGTGTATTGTGTACAGACGCTGTACATAATAAGCACAACTACAACATTTGTGCTGTGAAGGAGTACAACTCCTAACTTTGAGGACAACAATCTATCAAAACCTGATTTCTCAGAACTATGACTATGGCATTGACAAAATAATATGGGGGTAGGTATTAACATCCCAAACTTTTTGGTAAGTTAAAAAATCCACAGCCCCAAATCCAGAAAAAAAAGCCATTCTGTTCTGCTTGTTGTGTTGGCTTTTTTTCTGAATATCACGCTGACATTCAATAGTTAGATCAAGAATTACAGAAAAATTTATTTTGTCTCTTAAATATGTTGACCTATAGGCCTTTTAAAATGAAAACAGCAAACAAATATTGTCCTTCTATTTCAGTTAAGAAAACTGAGGAGTATATGCAAACTGTTAAAAGACTAGAATAATTACCCAGACCAGACAAATATAAATTAGTTGTGGCAGTTGGCGTGAGAGATTTGATATAGTAAAATATTTTAAAGACCTTACTTTATTGTAAAATATTCAAGACATGGAAATGAAAACTACATAATATTCTTTTCATTTCTTTAAAAAAAAAAGGAGTAAATAATTAAATTACTCTAAGCTAAAATTAAAAAATATTTCACCCTTATTTGTAACAATCTTGTTGGGTTATACTATTTTACATCTATTTAAAAATGCTGGATAGTCTCATTTTTCAGCAGACCAGCTGTAACTGGTTTACTGAGAAAATATTTCCTAAAAGAACTTCAGGTGTTTTCCATGAAAAAGAGAAGAAGCAGAGGAGAAATAATGGTATTTTCAGAGATTTAAATTTAGTATAGAGAACATGGTTATATTAATTGAAAGTCATATAAAGAAAAGCCTGAAAGTGTTATTTACACTAAATTCAATAATGTGCACTGTCCACATCTGTCTTTTCATACATCTCCTAGCAAGAAGAACAGCTAAAGGCTGTCCATGAAAAAAACCCACAAACATCCACTGCAAAGAAACACACCAAAGTTTCACGGGTTTGCTCAGAAGCATTCGTATTGATTTGTGTCTGGTTAGAAAAACAGCAAAGCAGTGCTTAAGCACTTTAACCACCTGTTTTGTTTTGCCAGTGTGCTGACTTTCAGTATTCTCCCAGCATGGCACTGGAGTTACTGACCACTATAACAAAATATTCCAAAACTGCAATTGCTAGATAATCTCCCACTCCCATGTACCGGCTGTGTGCAGCCCTGCCACATTCGTTTCCAATGGAGTCAGTATAAAAGCTCCACTAAGTCTATTTAAATAACATTCCAGTTTTGTCTGCATTACCCATTTGAGGGGCTGACATAGAAGAAAGTAATGAATTGTTGCTAACACTGGGCAGCCTCTTCCACAGTGAGTGCTTTACTATGGACAACTGATTTTACTGAGAGGAAATCTCAACAATCTGATGCTGAAAACTCCTGTCAACCACTGATCCCTTTTTAAAATGACACCATGTTTTGATGGTATTAGTAGCATTTAGGGACCACCCCACTTATTATGGCTTTCTGCATCAATGCATATTTGAATTTTAGGTTTTGAAACTTATCAAATCACAAGGTCACCAAATCACAGCTATCTGCAGAAGATAGCTGGAAATAAAATAAAAACCTGGAAATATGAACTGAATTTTTCTTCTTAATTCATATAAAAATTATATCTAAAGTCTAATTTTGACCTTCTGCTAGTTTAAATATTTATTTCCCCTTTATTGTATAACAGATTCAGTTGAAAAAACAATTTAAAGAATTAACTTTATTAATCAAGATTCTGAACCACATAGAGATGTAAAAAATATATATATATATATATCCAAACATATTGAAACTACTCAAAAAACATAGTCTTACAAGGAGTGAGAAAAAGAGGGATAAACCAGAATGATATAGGAAAACATGTTATCATCACACAAACGGTGTCCAGTTAGATTTCTGGAAAAGAGAAATAGCATAAAAACAAGAATCTTACTAGATAGCTTCCTGAGAATTTGATAATACCTGATAACAAGTGCCAAGCTCTCTTCCATTGGCTGTGAATGACACCATTCCAGTAGCCAGGTCAACAAAGCATCCAATTTCTATATCAACATTACTGCGACCTGATCTCTGGGAATTAGCAATTGCATCTCCTCCCCAAACCATGTAGCAGTTGCTGCGCTTCACACTGAAAGAGCAACAAGAACAAAGCATAGGTCACACTGAAATCAGTGGAGACACACTTTTCAATGGAGGAAATATTTTTTTTTTCTTTTTCATAATTATGAAAAAATTTCACAGACTTCTGTGTGCACTTGTAAGTTACAGTTAAACAAACTGCTTCATCCACAGGGAGTAAATACAGATATTAAATTAAAGAAGCATCTTTCATTTAAAATTCTTTCCAAAAGAAATTTTCTTTGCAACAGAACATTAATGATAAATTCACTTTAGCTTGTCTATCTAAAGCACATTCATATATAAATGAGTACAGAAAACTCATACTCCATAATCAATTTTCTTATTAGTTTAAATTAATATTTAAAATACCATCTAGCTTATGAACATCTGATTTTTAAACAACAGCATTAAAATAAAAACTTTAATACACTATAAATAATTCCTTACCTTTCATGAACTCTGCCTCTCTCATCACCTAAAGTAACTGTCACTGTACAATTTTTATTTAGGTCAAAATTCTCACTGTAAAAATGGTAGTCTGGTGTTACCCAGCCAACCCAGACAGAGGATGGGTCTTGGCCAGCAAATATCCGTAGTGAGTAAAAATACTGAAAGGAGGAAAACAGCATATTAGTAATAGAAATTTAAAGTATTTTATCAAGGAATAATCAAATCTCCTTTTTATCAAACTTCAATAATAGTAATTCATATTCTTCTAATAAGTAATTTAAAATACTCTTAAATTAGAAAAAACAGACCAGTGTTTTAAGTTTATGAGGTTTATGTTTACACAGGTTGCAAATCATGCAGCTCTGGACATCATTATTTCTAAAGAGTGTTGTATCATAAAATATTATTAAAAAGGCTTCTTTCAATGGATTGATTTCTAATGAACATGTTGCCACAAATAAATCTACTTCAAAACTCCAGAAGAACTAAGCATCTCAACATAGGTACTTACTGTAGTGGAAGGAGGAGCAATTTCTTGGCTGTGCTTTCTACAGATAAAGGAAAATAAGTAAATGATTAAAAAAAAAAGTAGCAAAAAAACTAGTTATTATAAGTATACTGAAGTATACTAAGTATACTTAAAAGCTAGCTACTGTAAGTTAGCAAATTTCCTAACCAGCTTAGCTTGGTACTCAGTACGCATTAGCAAAGACTGTACAGGACACAAATATACAAGTAAAATAGTTGATTGAAATTAAGGTAGAGAGTGGGAGAAGAGGCAGACTTACAGCAGTTAAATAAAGATAGAGGTAACTCTGAAAGGTGCAGGACCCATTAATACCTGGTGTCTTTAAAAACCTGTCACATAATCTTTTTTCTTTTAATGAATTAGGCACTTTTCTGGTAGCAATGAGCTATTGAGCAATGATGTTGATGAGCAATAATTCAAAGCGCAAAAGACTCTGAGCTGGTTTTCCAGCCTAGCTTTTGCAAATCATTATAATTCAGAAAAAAAGGGAGCTTCTTAGGCAAAGATCTATAGACCTTGTGATGGACCTATTTAGAAAAGGCTCTCTCTTGTCTGAAGACAGCATTTTATGGTAATCTGTTCTTAGTGCACAGAAATTTTGAGTATACAGCAATAAAGAATAATATAACAATATATTTACACCGAAAGCATGAAGTAGGATAAGCAAACCCAAGTCTAACCGTTTTTGGAACACGTCAGAGGAGGCATTTTCCACACCCACGCCGAAGTTGAATGATGAGTGGAACTCAATGGGCATACTCAAACGACAATATATCATGTCTGAATTGCTGTTCTGTGTGCCAAATGTTTTGTGAGTAACTTTCAACCGAGGTGGACTCTCAATGGTCCCATCAATTCTCCATATCTAAAAATAACAGAAATATTTTTAAATAAGTCTATCCAAAAAATGCTGAAAACTTCCATTAAGCAACTAGAGGATGAGAAAATTGACAGAGTAAACTTAAATTTTTCATAAATAATTATCTTCAAAACTATGCAGCTTTGTTCTCTGACACTGAATTTAACCTGAAGAGTAAGGGAATCAACAGATTCAGTATATCCTGACTACAGTAAATATTTTCAAAATGTTCCATTCAGGAGTAAAAAAAAATTTTTAAAAATATATTTTATTAAACTAATTCACTTTGAGTACACAAGTCATTGAAAAACTACATCACAAGAAACAATAATTTTCCACCACAATGAGAAGGAAAAATCAATTAGAGTTGTTCAGAGGGTTATTATGGACTTCGTATCTCATATTACTTTCCCATGAACTGAAAAAGTGCATTTTCAAATTCAGTGATACAAATATTTCAAAAACTTTTAAAGACAGGAATAGTGATGAAATAATCCTGATAAAATAAAAAAAATGCTGAAGTAATTTAGTTGGTATTCAGTGAAATTTTCAGAGACAATCATTAATGAATAGTTGGCTACGCCTAAATTAAAGTAAATGGCCTAGAGAGATTGTAGTAAAAAATCTCCTCAGGAACTCAAATATGTCATTTTGGAATATATTAATTTGAAACAATTTATAGAAAAGACAGGATATATTATTCTGCTCTAGGATAGATTAGTTAGGGAGTTTTGGAATTCCTATCACTGGTGCGTCATAATGAAAGAATCTGTGACACCACGTGTACACTTAAATGTCCTCAGACTTCAGCTGAACAATTTTCAGATATTTAAGAAAAATTTATAGTAGAGAAGGTTTAGAAAGTGAAAGTGCATGTAAGATAGAATATAAAAAAACCCCCCCATAACTAACATGTTTCCAGCAGCCAACCCCAACATAAATAAAGTCATATAACAAACCAGATAGGTATATCCATAGGAATCGATACAACCATAAATGAAAAAGAAGATAGACAAGATCATCTGCAATTATCCAAGAGTTACTTAATAGAGTAATATGACAAACTATCTGATGACAGTAAGTATTAGTAAGGGTTTAATGTCTCAGCTTGCTAAACAAACAATTGTTGAACAGGTGTCTTCCTGACATGTAATGTTACCTTAATGTGAGGATGACTTTTTGGCACATTGACAAAGGTTGGTAAGCGTTTACTAAACCACATAGCAACATCTCGGTTCATGTTAACAGCAAAAGGTTCAAAACCTTCTTGGAGGCCACACATCGTGTAATACTTGAATGTACTGGCATCCATTCCAAGGTTCATGCGACCAATCTGAGATAGGCCCAGTGCACAAATTGGAACAAAACCTAAAGAAAAAAGCCAACAAAACTTAATAATTTAGCTTAAAACTAGACATTCTTTCTTTTCGATCCATCTAATGTGAACTAAACTTCAGCTCCTACAAGTAATGCACACGAAGTGATGACAGTAGCAAGCATTTAAAGCCACCTTAAATACTAATGTCTACGTTTAATATAATTGCTACCAAAACCCCTGAGAACTTAAGCACTATCACATTTATATTCGTTATCTTTCTCATTTTTAGGCTAATAAACATGGCTTTATATAACAAGCCGGTCACTGGAAGCCAACCTTGGTTAGATCAAAATTATTAACAGAAGTATTCTGAGGGCACAGAATTTTCAAAAGGACTTTGAGATGAGGTTCAAGTATCTCAACACATTTGTTTAAAATTTACTTTATCATCAGTAGGTAAAATTGGTTTTTTGCCAGCCTTCATTCCTCCATCATTCACAATGGACTAATAAACACTCCTTTAATGCTAGGTTTTTTTATGACTCAACTCTTTGAGCTCCATATATGCTTAGACAGGGATGAAAGGCTGTTGACTTATTTCACCATTTCCCCAAAAACCCAAGAATTTGGAGCAAGATTAGGGAAAAGCCAATAGTTCAACCTGTAAAGGAGAGATTTTCTCTCCTAAGTTTTGAGACTTCAGTACAGCTTCGTTAAGGCAGTCCCTCATTTTTTACCTTTATAAAAACTCTATCAATGGTAAGATCAAAGAAGAGCAGTGAGCAACTGCAAAGTTTTCTGGCAATTACTAACAGGTATGAAGCTATTACTGGTGGGAGGAGGTACACTTACAAAGAAAAAGTAAATGAAAACATAAAGCAAACCAGTTTGAAAATATTTCCCAACTCTTTTACTACAGTCATGTAGATAGTATTTTTTTTTTGAAAAACCCAAGGCCAAAACCAGAAGAGGAAAAATAACCCAGGAAAAAGGGATATTTGGATAAGTTATGAATAGGGGAGAGAAAGAAAATAAAGTTTAGGTTCATGCTGCAAAAATCTTTCTTTTAATGTAGACTCTCACTGCACAGTACTCATTTTGTCCTTCACAGACATAAACATAGTACGTTTACACTCCAGTGAGATTATCAGAGACTACATTTTCAGGTTCTGGAAATTTTTAAGGATGCTTATTATTACCACTGCTTCTTAGCACTGAAGTCCTGAAAGAAAGCCTAGCAACAGTGAGAAAATTTATCCACTCTGCTGAAACCCCATTAATGTGGTTAAAGGAGAAAAGAAATTCAGTTTGTGCCACAGAAGCACTGTCAAAATAAATTTTTATGAAGTTAATGTATAGCACAGTCTGAAGGCTCATATCACTGGAATATGATTTCTCAGCTCACTAAGTGAAGACAGAGTAGTTTTTCTGTTTGTTTTATTGTCTTCCAATAACCATGTGACTTTAAAGGGGAAGTTACCATTTTCTATTCCGAAGTCAGCAAATGCAAGTTCTGAACCTTTACTGGTTATAAGCAACTCTCCATTCAGAGTAAAGATGATTGACTTGTCATCCAAGTTTATCATACAACCAACTACATCTCCTGGTTGCCAGCTTCGTCCAAAGAATCCGCTGCCTTGATGCCAACACTGGCCCTAAATGTTAAACCAAGGAAATAAATAGAGGGCTAAAATTAAAAATTAAATACGAAATAAATAAAGAAATGCAGATCTTTTATTTTCCAGGATCTTAAATTAATTTGCAAACAGTACTGATCATGACTTTTAGAGATAACAGGGACATAGAGAGATTAAGGCACCCTAACTTCAGCAATTTGGAACCTGATAACTACTGTTCACTGGATTCAACTTCTTACACACAGGGCTATCCTTCTGGTCCTTTAGGAGTCAACCTTGGGAAGAAAGTACACACAGAAAGCAGAAAAAATAGAAAAAGGAAAACAGACTGTGGTTCTCTCAGTTAATGAAGAACCTTTTTTTGATTTTTGTAAAGCCGCGTATAAAAAATGGAAGTGAATGCTGTGTCTTGTTTATAATCATGACAGACTTCTGTACTGGGTATAGCCTAGGAAGATACATATACACCAACGCTTTGTTAGCATAATCTCATGACAGAACCAAAATGGAGGTACTATCCAGTGTGAAACAGAGCTCAGAGCTATCTTTATACAAATCAAAAACGTGCTGGTAGTTGATGTTGAGTGCACGGAGGAAACGCATGTTGTAGTTCTCTGTCTAGCCTGTTTGTAGATCAAAAGAGGTAAAGGTGTACTGACTTTGCTTCCTTCAAATACAAATGCTTGGTCATCAGCTCCCAACTCTATGTCAGGTCGACAGCCTGGCCTGGCCCAGCCAACACGCATATCTCCACCTGTCACAGCTTCAAACTCAAAGTACCACTTTCCAGACTTCACTGCATAGGATTGTTCTACTCTGAAAAATCGTATCTTGTCAATGCTGACTTTTTCCACTGTTTGGTCAGCTGCAAAAATAAACAGAGGAAATAAATAAACCCTCTTTTAATAATAAAACAAAACAAATAAATGTCACTTTAAAAGGCCATGATTCTTATTGAGTACATACCTATCTCTTGGTCAGGTGGCTCAATACTATAGCCATAGCCTGCAAATGTTCTGACAGCTTCACGGAGGCTGTCTCTGTTTGATTTTTTAGTACGTTCATCTAATAATGCATATGGCACTAGCCGAGGATTACGTTTGTTCTTAAGATCCTGAAAGGGATTATAAAAAACAAGAAGAAAAGTCTGTTTAGACTTCACAAAGACTTTGAATAATGAGACAGAGTGTACTTTGGCATCATGTAGTGATTACAGAAGAGAAGCAGCATTAATGAAGAAGAGTTCTATGAATGCAAGCTCAATTAATTATCTGTTAATAATACTGAAAACCTAAATACAAGAACAAAGGAGAAGGGTGGAAATATATTCTCATACATCCAAGCAGCTGCAACCATACAGGTCTGACAATCCAAACTTTGATATGTAGGGCTTCTTTTCCTGTTCCCAACCGCCTCTGCCTTTTCCAATTATTACAGGACAGTCAGTATTTGTCATCTTAACTAACACTCCCTCCCAAATGATGTTCTGGAATAAAATAAAATCTCACATTCTTTACTTATTCCAAATGCATCTAAAGAAGTTCCTACCTGTTGAATGCCATAGGTCCATCCTTGCTTTATTCTATCTTTTGCCCAGACATTATGAGCATTTTCTGCTAGTTTGTCGACTAGAAATTCCTGAGAAGGTAACAATTTCACTTCAGAAAGATCAAGAGGGGCAGGTTTATATCCATTTGACATCATGTAACTGTAAGTCAACAAAGAAAAACAGAGAGTCAAGATATCCCAGTTATGGTATTTAAATCTTTCTGAGGCATTCATAAGGTGGAAATCACTATCTCTCTCCACTTTTTAATCTCCTGCTCTCCCTGTTTTTTTGCAAAAATCTTCCATTGTATTTGGTTATTGACTAGGATATAAATTGGATTCTAGCCATCTAGACCATCGCATTTTCCACCTACTTGCACAATAGCTAATTAAATGCGACTCAGATCCATATTTGCATGTTTAAATGGTTGCTATAAAGCAGCAAAATTCTTAATTGAATGTCTACTTTATATATATATATATTTCATTTAAACATTTCAATTAATTTATATTTTAAAGATCTGTATGATGACTTCTTATGAAACTCTCTTATGTATCATTAAGTATGGTATTTTAATAACTTATTCTGTAAGGACTACATTACCATTTTTTCCAACAGAAGAAAAAAATTTAACTATTGTTCTTGCCACTTTTTGACTGAATAAAAAGTTTAGTAATATTTCAGCAGTAGCCATTATCTTCTCCAACCCTTCCATATTGTATACGGATAACCTGCCCTTTTAGACATATTCAGATTCTCTTTTGCTCAAGTCAGGTAGTTTCCATTAATTAGGATGTTTCATACAGGCAATAGGTATTTTAACAAGGGAATAATAGCAAACCAGTATTATGATAGACTGTCTGCAGTATGAACCTTGAGAAAAGCTCTATTTTGCTTTTTTTAATTAAGGCCATCAACTGGATCAAGATTACCATCTCTCATTATAAAGCTATGTATTTTACTGCTCACTTTAAACAACTGACTTTGTTTCTCATGGATAACTTTCTTTCGGGAAAAAAAGGCATACGGTGGGTTGATAAATGGATGTAAAATGGCCAGTGTCCAGCTTGCTGTTTCTGTCTCCTGTGGTAAAGTAGTAACCTCTTTCAAGTAAGCAGATTTACCATCATATGAATAGACTGTTCTTTACTATGAGACAGAAAAGCACTGCAATGTTGTATTTAACTTTGGAGTCTCTGTTCTAGGGTGATGTAACACTGCTCTGATTGCTTGTAAGCGACTGTTTCTGCCTCTCAACAACTTCAGGAGGTGATGTAGCACAGCAGTATTCACATTCCAACATCATCACAGCCAAGTAAAGGCCTAACCAGAGATCTATAAGACCTTATCATGTATGGGGTTCATATCCAGAGAACTTTAAATGAACTTAAAATATTTTATAATTATAATAAATATTATAATATGTAATTGTTACCATAAGGTACATACTTTTTAGGAAGTTTGACTTTTTTAAGATCTTCCTCAGCTGCTGGATGAGCATGAACAATGTGACATCCAAGGGCCAAAAGGGTTCTGGCATAAAAATAGCATTAGTTAAACACATTATAGTTCTCATGCATTGTAAAAATACACAGAAGAAAGTATATTTAGAAACATGAAAGTAATAAAGAAATAATGGTATTTAAAAACCCAAATATTTTCATTTATCAGAGATAATAAATAAGCCCTTCAAAGACTAAAAAGGCACAAATCTATGGCTTGAGATTTCTACCACTTTATTAAAACCAACAGGATTTCATGGTGGTTTTTTTCTTTGTCTCTCTGTAGAGACAAAGTTTTTCTACATCAGTCTGATTGGGTTCCTGGGAGTTCTAGTAAAGTTAGCAGAATACCTTTGAAGGAGATATTTGAATGGTTTTTATATCTTACAACAGTATGATGCATTTGAATAAAAATAAAATTTTAAAAACTTATTTTCTTTTCTATTTAAAGCTCACTTGAGGGTTTCAGTTGACATTTGTAGATTATAATTCTTCTCTGTCTCAGGCAGTTTTGAGAATTCCACAAGACAAGGATGATGCCTTTTATTATCATCCCGTATCTGCAAAAGAATAGCAGAAAAGAGTACTTTCCTGATGGAATCAAGAATCAAAGTAAAATCCCAGTAAATTCTTTGCAGTAATAAAGTCAATCTAAGTGATACCATTTATCTTTGTTCAGTGACAGCATCTCATAACTACATAAATCTCCTTTTCCCATTATTCACTTATAATGAACACTATAAATAATCCTCCATAATTAATGAAATTTAAAAAAAAAAAACAAAAAACAACAAATGAATTTGAGGAATTTGAAAGTTTAAAAAGTCACCAAAAAGTTAATACCACTGTTTCCTTCCAGCTTACATGGTCACCTGTTGTCAGTAATGTACAGACCACCATTGCATACCCTACTCAAATTCTAAGTCAAGGTTTGGGCGAGTAGGAGATTTAACCTAACACAGGTGACTATATGCAGACAGGTCATTCAAAACATACCTTGCCATATGTCCAGCCGAGTTCTATTTTATTCATGCCCCATAGTTCATGGATATTTTCAGCTAGTTTGTCCCTGATCTTTTCAAGATGAAAAGGAAGAGCAATCTAAGGAAAGAGCATAAAAATTCCAGAAGAAGAGGTTTCAGTTACCACACCTTCTATGTCCAAGATCACCTAGTTTAGTTAGTACATCTCAACAAGCAATTGAAGAATTGCTAAGAAAGAGGTAAGATTTTATATTGTGAATTTAAGTTTTGAACAGATATAAGTTATAGATCCCATTATTGTAAATTTCACATACCTGACTGGTGTCTATTGGACAAGGAATAAAAGAAGCTTGCGAGAGAAATTGGGTTGTACCCAACAAATCTCTCACTCCTTCAAAATCTCTTTTATATTCTTTCACTGGTTCCAATTTCATCTTCTCTTTTGGAAGCAATGCCTCATAACAGGGAGCGTAGCCAGCAGGAGGCAGAAATTTAAACTCTCCGTGACGTCCACCCAACAAGAAACGAACTCTGTGCAATTTTCAATGAAGCAATTAGACTCTTAAATAATCAGCATATAATCATTATGAATAAATAGTGTAGGAACCTAAGCATTTGTTTTACTACCATTTATAAAATGCATGTGTGCTTCATGTTTTGGTAAATATCAAAGGGTCACCAACCATTCATACTAGCAGATACTGTCAGGTAAACCATCATCTACCCACTATAATTTGAAAATTTGTTTCGGCCAAAGAAAACCTAATTTTTAATGTAGTGTCATATTGAAATATTTCTCACTTAAAATCAAATGGTTGTAAGTTGTGGTTTTTTAAATGGATTTAAGAGATTTGGAAACAAAAATCTAATTTAAATTGGACTGTTACTATAAAAATGCTATCGGGACTATTGATACATAACTTGAAAGTTTTAAAGTTACATCTCAGTGAACACATGCAGACAGTTTGGCATATGAGAGATAAAAAAAAACAAAAAACACTAAAACCTTAATACATTAAGAAAGCAAACAATATTATACTGATTATTCCAACTGGGAGTGAGTTCCAGAAGCACAACTAAGATTCTTTCCAACCCCCAAAAAGGTTCTTTTTCTCCTCAGGCATAGATTTGTCATATAAATATAAGAATATACCAGGAAAAACAATTAAGACAAAAACTATCCAGCCAGCATACTTTGGTCCTCAAGTGAGTGAACTCTAGAGGTAAACTAACACTAAAAAAAAGAAAAAAATCCTGTTATCTCTAGGAATTAGCCCCTACATCTTTTGTGATGGAGTGACCAGAAGCCTATAGGAATATTAGAACAAATCAACATATTTTGTTCACATTTTTAAGAAGATTAAAGACTCCAGAACACCCTCCTTAACTCATGAACTCAGGATTCCCATGTAAAAGTATTTTCTCTGGTAGTAATAGACACAGATGGCAACATACATCTGCTGTTAACATCAGTTATAATGTTACTATAAACTACAAAGAAAAATGCTCTCACAAAATATAAAAGCAACATCAAATAAGAATGAAAAAAAAAGAAATTATTAGACCAATTTTGGCAGATTTCTTACAATAAAAAATAATGAATGTTTTCAAAAGCTTTGTATTAATGTAGATACATAGTAGGGTCACTCCAGGGGAATAAATGAAATTTATTTACTAAACCTTTGCCAGCCCTCCTTTATTCTGCTTGATTTTTCAGGAGATTTTCTGAATTCATTGAACATATACAACCATATAAATTGCATACAGTAAGTTTGAATCTCAGTATTTTAGCTATAGAAGAGGTAAGAAATGGGGAATATTAGTAAAGAGATTCCAAAAGTGCTTCTAATCAGTTCTGTTTCCTACTGTGAACACAGTATTGGTTTTCATGATGATTTAGCTTTATTTACTCCCTGCTGAGAAAGCCAGTGAGAACCTTAATTAGTGCAAAATATGGCACTGTATTTCTAACATGCTTTTTTCACTGGTAATTGGAATTAAACAAAATTAATTTCCCTTAGGTCACCAAATACTCATAAAATAATACTGTCCAGACATTGTGACTTATCAAATAGTTTACAGGCTCACATGACACTTTTAAGTGAAATCATCACTGAACAAATCGCTACTTCCCTGCCTTCCTTCCAGCTGCTATTTGGGCAGAACTGAAGCAACAAAACAGAATAAATCATACTAGAATCTGGACAATATTTTGTGTGATAAGACAGCAATGAAAACAACTAAATTTAAGTTGTACTTACTTTACACCTGCTGACAAGCTTACGACAGGGAAGAAAAACCCTTCTGTACTGAAGTTCTCAAACATTCCCTGTACAGGCTGTCCATTAATCCGGAATGAAATGCTGGGTACACCTAAATCCAAGCAGCAGCTAACCACATCATCAGATGCTAATAAATGCTGATTGACAGATGCTACAGCTCTGGGTACCCGACCTAGGACAAAAGTATTTAGGAATCAGAATATTTAAGCGGGTTTAATTTTAAAAAATTATTTATTCAGCCATTTCTAATGGAGTAGGCTACAAATGCCTCTTATTCTTCTCTGAAAAAAAAGACAATTTCTGACACTGAATAATTGTTCAGTAGTGTTGGAATAAAATATTGAATTATTTGTGTCTGCTCACACATATTTTATATGCAAAACCCAATGTTAGAACAATTTTAATATAATTGATAAAGGAAACAATCTCAGATTATGAATTATTAGCATTAATGTCATAAACTTTGCTTCAGTGTATTCATATACATTCTCATTAAAACACCTTTCATTTGCATGGCCCCACTTTATTATTTTCAGAGCAATTAAAGAATACTTAGATGTATATGGCATTTAAAGGCACTGAGAAATATAGGGAAACTAAGGATTTAGTGAAAGCCTTGATGCAGTGAAAATTGCACATTAAAACATAGGCCACATATTGAGCAAGCTAAAAAATAACAATCATTTACTGTGCATGCAAGAGAAATCTAGATGAAAAAATAATGTGGTAGCTCATAATTAAAGACTCTACACACAAAGATTAAATAATGAAGTTGGCAGTAACATAGAAATTATTATTTTTTTATTGACAAAACTTTTATGAACGTATTTATCAAAATTTTAATTCAATTTGTCAGATCTCTCAGCAGGTTAAAAATATCTGTCATTTTCCTTCAACTGTAGATTCAAAGTAAGATAATAATGCAAATGTCAATTTGTATAGAATTAATGTATCTGAGATCAGT
>JAYDZK010000268.1:30714798-30733198 GCA_034509185.1 Euphonia xanthogaster
ATTTATTTTTCTGTATAAAAAGAATAAATTTTGGAGAATGATTCCATATGGTTCCTTACACAACTAAGTAATATGAAAATAAGCAATAAAAATCTGAAAATAGAGGCTTTTTCAATTTTTAGGACATTCTTTCTACATAAAATCTTCCTTGCATAAGGAAAAAATGCTTTAAATTTAGATAAAAAGGAATTTTTGTTGATTTAAAAAGGTGGAAATTTTGCTATCCAATAAAATATCTGTAAACCAAAGACTTTTAAATACTATAGGAGATTTGTAACTTCACTTTGATTGCATACTCAAATAGTATTGAAAATCTGGAAGCAATTCAAATGTGTCAAACACATAATAAAATATGTTTAGTAATTCCACAAAAATGCAGTTATCCCATTTTCAGAGAGGAGCAATTCAACAGTTATGTAATACATAACTTTCTCTAAAACTGGCATTCTTAGAGTTTCTAGAGGCAAAAAAGTTACAGGGCAGATTCAAGGACAGAAAAGACATCAGAAATAACATCCATTATTGACCCAGGTTTTATCATTCATTTGGAGTATCCAGGTTGTACAGCTTCACAGAGAAAAAAAGAAATTTTAGTAAAATAAGATCCTTTTAAAGATGCTCAGAAGTATTAAGATCAAATTTTATGACAGAGCGCATGGCTTGTGACAAGTTTAATATACTTACATATATATATATTTCAGTTAGGAACATTATATTATAGATCATACGCATATATCTAGATGATAATATGCATACATCTAGATTTCTCTCAAACTTTGTGAGACAATACACATAAAATAATGTAAAAATCCCTTTCTCTGTACCTCTTCTTTGAATAGATTTTGTCTGTTTTTGAGTGAGCGAAGTTTGTTTTGCTTGTCTTCGTGTTGCAGGTCTTCTTCGGGAAGCTGGAAGTAAGTGATCAGGTCTTGCAGAGTCTGAGCCATCTCCTCAACAGGCAGGGCGCTGGGTGACAGTGCTCTGTTGTTTCCACTGTGGAAAACAACAAGACTGGCAGCATTAATCATTTTCCCACTGTAATTTACAGTATTATGTGGCAGCCTATTCTCTTTCGGTACCTAAATTAAGTCTTGTTACATGTATGATGTGTGAATACAAGCAATGGATGATCCGAACTGGATAGCATTCAAATATTGATTATTTGGGTGTCCAGCCCTCAGAGCTTCCTGAGTGGAATCATATTTCCCTTTCTGTGCTGATATAACCAGAGAGAATGTATTTTTTAAAAAAAGAAAAAAATTATAAGAAGCAGCAACGTAATTCAGCAAAAAGAAGAAAAAGAGATTAAAGTTCTTTTTCTACAGCAGTAGATTTTTTTTCAGATACTTTAAATCCCATTAAAGTTATAGGTGTGATGTGTAATAACACTAGCAGTTATTGAAGTTATACACCCACAGCCTTTTGGAAAAAGAGCCCAAAAGTAGCAGGTAATCCTAACCAAAAATTAGATCTTCTGCATCTATTCAACATAGTAAATAAAGAAGGGTGGGATTTAAAAATATAAAGCATTTCTAGGAATCTCTGTTGTCAGTAAAATAATGTCTTTTTCTGTTCAAGTACTTTCTCAACCTTGTGTGATAAGCCAGTTTTCCACAGCCTGACTACTATAAATAGCATCATCTAGCAGGCACTGACTGCTGGCAAAGGTGGCTCTGTTTTATATCCTCAGCCCAAGAAATACAAAGGAGTGGTGCAGATTCTTGAGATACTGAAGTAATAATGTTTTAAACACAGGCTCATACGGTGTGCAAATAATTAATTAACAACTCCTTTTCTTTATTTTTTCATCAAATATTGCATCAAATATTACAAGGGTGAACACTTCATTATTGGAATTAAAACTTCTGCCGAGCACTACACAAAAATAATTTCTTCAGTACAAAATACATTCTTATAGATTTAATTACACAAAGTTCTAGGTATCATTGAATACTCACTAACAGCGTTAGTCTAAGATCAGTTAGCATGTTTTCTTCAACCTGGATTACGATCCAGCCTGCTTCTGGCTTCGAGGTATTAAATTTCATGTAAATAAACTCACAAAAACTGTTCTATCTTTTTAATGGCACTACTAATAAAAATTTCAAATTCAGTCAGTAAAAATATATTTCTTAGCTTCTAAATTCAAACACTTGAAAGCAGGACATTACGATTCTCTTAGAGAAATTCTTCTAACTTCAGGATGCCTTAAAACCAGGGTAACAACTACCTTATGAAGTGGCTGAATAAGCTTGTAGTATTGCGAATGATTCGAGCAGCCTGGGATTCCTCACGCTGGCATCTTTGTAACGTGAGACCATCATCCATATGACCTTCTTGGTGTAATATAACCTATTGGGAGTCAGCAATTATCACAATAATTACTTAAAAACACTTTTTGCTTTTAAATTTTTTAAATTTATTTCAAGACTGCACTGAAAAAAGTAATTTGCATACATACAGATTTGTTAAGCACTTTATCTAGACACCCTTTAAATAGCTACAAGTTTCTCAGTCTCACATAAGTTATTCAGAGAAGACAATGGAATGTATTTTTATTCTTCCACAATTAATTTAAAAAGATACTCTTAAAAAACATTTTCACGATGTTACAAAAATTGTCATTTTTTCTATATTCTAGCTCTAAGGGGAAGAGGAACTTCACTTTCTTATCATCATTTATGAAAGGATTTATGCTTTAAGACTATTGACAAGAAAAATCAAGCTGGAGTGACAAATATTACAATGCTGCCAAAAGGAGCAATAGTGTTTATGAGCAACTTCTGATTCATTTAACTATTTCTACACAATATGTTGTATTCTTATCTGAACCAGATATGATCATGTGAACTCCAAGCAATAACAGAGATCCTTTGGTGGGATTTTAATCTTTAACTTTGAGAAAACACACAAAGTCACAGCAATCTAGTGTCACTTTTAGGCATCAGAAAAACAAGTCTTGGTCATTTTGAGTCATTAAAATCCTACATCAATTTTGTTTGAAGTAAATATGAGTTATCCTGCTTCTCCACCAAAAAAATGGATCATTTTAGTTTTGATTTAATAAACATTTTCAATCCACCTTCCCAGTTAGCAGAGTAATTCTGAGGGCATGAATAGCTAACAAGGAAACAAGTAATGTTATACATTACTGTGGTTGCTGCCACAAATGGGAAAGTTATTTACCAGCAGCTTCTGTACATACTAGCATACAGGTGTATCAAAGCACTGGAAAGTAGGGGTTTTTCTGTGCTTGGCACAATCTACACTACACGTGTGCTCTGTTCCTTCAAACATGCTGAGTTTATCTGGACAGCAGAATCCATGGAAATATGGATGGAGAAGATTGGGAAGATATTTTTTGATTATTACATTAATAATTTTTTTTAGAAGAGACTAGTTTAAAATTTGGCCATCTTTCCTCTTTTTTTCAGATACTTCTTTATATAGAATCACCCTGCGGGTGACTTTGCTAGATTAAATATTACTGTTTCCATGGAGAATGTCCTGAGGTCTTGAAACTGAAAAGTGAAGTTCTACTCTTCCCATCACAAAACAAGTAAGAAAAACATTTGACAATTAAAGAATGTGTCCTCAGGCCACTGTATGTAGCTCTAAATTTTGGAGCTACAGGATTGAAAACATCTTGATTGAAAACATTGCATCTTCATTATTGTAGAGCAGATACGCACTCTTCTCCCTAAGAATGCAGTGTGGATGAGGGAAAAGTCTTTTAGAAGGACCTAATCTTTCCTATTTCTCTGACAAACAAAACCAAAAAAACCAAAAAACCCCAAAAACTAACCAGAGAACCACCAAACCCAAACATAAACTAAATCATCCAGAAACATCACAATGACAGGAAAGTGCTATTTAGGATTCCAGTAAGTACATCACAGGGAGAAGCATCCAGCAATGGCTACATCAATTCCTCAGATAAAACACTTCTCTGCATATAGAAAGGGGCATTTGGCACTGCCTTGCTTGTAGAAGTACAGCAAGGCACTGGCCAACAGTGTGAGCAATGGGCTCCAGAGCGTGGATCCAAATCATGTAGCATTTGTTTTTCGGTTCCCTGAGCTCTAGCATTTTGGAGCTCTGCAGGAGTTCATTGCTTACACAAAAGCAAACTGAAAAGAGAGACATCCATCACTCACTGGATGGTGGAGGGATGCTGACTACAATACTGATGCAATCACAATTACCTGGCAAAATCCTGAATCCTTGGTTACCACAATCTCAGAGAGAAAGACGAGAAATAAAAATTCTGGCAGAAATCATGCAAAAAAAAGCCTCACAAATGATACCAGAATTTCTTACATATTTTTTAGTATAATAATTAGATACATGAAACTACACCAAGCCAAACAACAGAAATTTTTACTTTACGAATTTTTAGTATTTTATAACAGAATTTATAGTTGTTTTCTTCTCTCTATGGCTTTACAGAAGCTGATAGTGATAATAGCTAGGCTATGTCAGAAAAGCATCTTTTGCCTCTTGCAAAAACAGGGTACCTTTCAATCTTCCTAGGGCTAATGAGTCATGTTATAAAAAGTGCAGGCCAGCTCAGAAGGAATACTGTGAGTGAAAGAGAAAATCACCTGACACGATGGCAGAGGATGAATGCCAAGCAATGCCTTCAATTCTAATGTAGAGAAATTATTTTATATGCAATTTAAAGTGATGTATATCTCAAATTGCTTACAAGATTATAGCCTAGTATCATACATTGCAGGGTATGAAAAACTGTTTCTTGCCTCCACAGGAATGTCAACTGCACAAAGCTATAAGGTTTGGATTTTCATCTGTTTGAAGGCACTTAACAAGACAGAATTCCCCAGGTGAGAGGGCAACAAAAGATTTGAAGTCTTTGAACATGAAGGAAACAGTTTCAAAGGAGAATAAAAGTGACAGGCAATTATGGAGGTTCTTTTAGTCCCTTGTTGCTGAGCAGAAAACTGGAGAAACAAAATACTGAATGCCACAGGAAGTTATTGTAAAATCCTTCATTGGATACAGAGGATAATCCACACGTTGCCTTTTCAAGAAGTAAAATTGGACCCTCTGAGGAAACAGAATCACATAGGCAGTTGTGACATGGGAAAGAAGGAGGCCATCATTGTGTGGTTTAATTTATCAAGCAAATTCTGAATGGCTGGCATTTAAAGAATTTCTCTGATCAGCCAGATTGCTGAGAAGTGAAGGGGTTGGGCACTCACTGCCCGTAGATGATGACCATGTGTGCTGCCTATGGATAAATGGGACATGAGTGTGAGCAGCACCTCGTTGTCCTGTACTGCAGTGCTTCTGTGTGGGTACTCTCCTATGGATGTATATGTGTGCAAGTAACTGAAGAAGAATTCCAGCTTCTTTTCTGTAATGAACTTTTTTATTTTTTTATTTTTCTTGTGCTAATGCTGGGTTCAAGTTGTGAAAATCTACAAATAGAGAATAAAGGAATCCTTGGGTAATGATGAAGCTATGTGAAGCTAGTACTAAACCCCATAACACTGGATGACATATGAACATAAAATTTGAAGATATAACAGGTCATATGCCACTAATTAAGAATAGAATTGTACCCTAAAATCAAAAGACTTAGAGAAAGACCTTCTTGATGTCACATCACAATTACATCTGACATTTTGGGAGAAAATTGTCCTTCAGTATCCCTTAAGAAACTTGATTTTTTAAGGTCGTTTCTTAAGTGAAAAATTTAATTGCCATTTCACATAATACACCTAATCTAAAAAATCTGAACCACCAGTGAATGTTAGATGACTTATTAGTTTACAGCAGTTGCAACAGTTAAATTTAGATTTTAAATAATTATCCAAACCATGAATTTCTGTCTTTTACAGCTGTAAAAAAAAAAAAAAAAAAAAGGAGTACAAACTAATAATTTCTTCTGAGAAAAAAAGTAGTTAAATATGTTTCTTAATGACAAAGTTTTTCTTCAGTTACATGGTTACATTATATCCAGCACTGTTTTCACTTTCAGAGTGAAATATTCACATTTTCAATATAAAAAAAAAATTACAGCCACAAATTGATTTCACAAGAAATTAAAAACCCCCAGACAATACCTTTCTTTTCAAGGGACCTAAACGTGCTGATTTAGCATCCTGTGCTTTGTAAGTCAACCATAAGGCAGTGGCCACATGTTGGACAAAACAGATTGAATCTCCATACTTTATTTCTGGGACTCCCATTCCATCAATGTCACGTTTGAGACTAGATTCCTGCTTTTCTTTCAGCTCCTAAGGAGATAAAATAAACTTGGTATTTAATCTCTGTATTGGAATAGGATAAAGCATTGAATTCTACACTGATATATATTATAATACTGAAAAATATTTATGGCACTTATGCTGTTAAGATGCAGCTAAATCGCAATTCTCATCACTTCAGCTTTTATCCAATTAATCTTTCAGATGGTGATTAAAAATCATTTCAAATCTGAAGCAAGACAAATCAAGTCAAATTCATTACAGTGGATTAATACAAAAAATATTTATTATTTTAAAATATTCAATAATGGAGTTACTGATATAAGTAAAGTTTCAGTTTAACAGTCTGTAGAATTCTATGTAGCCAAAATTTTTGAATTTTAGTTTAGGCATGAAAAAAAAATAAACCTCTTTTGCAATGTAGTTAAAATATTTTTATGCTGAATAAATTTTTGTTTATAATTTGTACATACAGGTGCATACTTTGCTTAGAATAATGCCTCTCTATTGAAAAATCATCAAAAAAGAAAATATTTATTATTTTAATAAGAAAAATTGGCTTTTATATTTACTTTAATTTTGCATCTCTCAATTTTTTAAAATTTATTTAAATAAATAAATAAATAATGCTTTTTTTTTTTTTTCTGCTTCGTAAGAAGATTTGGATTCTTTCAAACCTCCTTTAAAGACATTGCTCAATATTTGGCTGGAACACCCATTTTTAAAGCCAAATTTATTTCTTAATCCCATTAGTCTTCATTTACAACTAGGGGATTTTAAGGCTTCACCACTTTAAAATAAAGTAGCTGTCTTTTAAAAAATGAATTCAGGAATAAGAACAGAATTATGGTGCAAACTTTGTAATAGCAAGTTATGGATACATGTGATTGTGCTGCTTTTATAGGTGTGACAAGGTTTTTTTATTTCATTTCAGTTTATATAGTGTTCAACATTTGTGGAGTAAACAGGAGTTGTATTATATCTACACTAATCTGCTTTCATTTATATGTAATTTAACTTTCACATTTCAACAATAATTTCAGTTGAAACAGGAAACATTATAATGCCAAGATGAAGGTGAATGAAATTACATGACTTTCCTTGGAGCTACCATTTCAATGTCAAGACTATGGGGAAAACATGTCACATCATATTTGTGAGGACTGCACTGTCACTACAGAAAAAGATGAACTATTTCAATACACATTTGCAGTAAGGACATTAAGTGAAACATACAATAAAATAGAACAAATTCACTCTCAGCAATTTATTGTTTGTCTTTACATCCTAACCTGAAGATTAAAACCTTTTCTTCACATATTGTGTCTGCATCAACAACCCAGCATCAATGAACATTTCAGATAATGAAATCATATTGTGGTAAGAAGTAATCCTAATGAAGTTACTTTTTTTGAAAAAAATGAGAGATACTGATCCCTTTTGACAACACTAAACACAGTGAAAAAACCCCAATTTTTTTCATTTCAGAAATAAATTTCTAGAATTATTTCAGGGGCCTGAAGTCTGTTTTCACTTTGAAAAATACAGCACAAATTCCTCTTCATCATGTTTTTCTCTTTGCACTCTGTCCAGCTTCTCTAGGATTTCAGCCAAGTAATTTGATCATAGTGTGCAAAGACACAGTGTATTTTACAACAGCTGAAAAGTCTGGTAAGATAAAGATTACTGGAGGAGAAGGGGGAAAAACCTTCTCTTATCTAGATATTTCTACATATCTTAACAGCAAAATATCCAAACACTTTGGGTTTTAAAATCCTCTCTTCACAGCTTAGTCTCTGTTTAACTCCCTCAGGCCATGAATTAAATCAAAGAAAAAAAAATCATATCATGGGCCTGGAAGTTTGCAAAGGAAAAAAAAATACCAACAACTACAACAAAAAATACACCAAACCAACCAAACAAAAAAATATGGAATGAATGGAGAAAGGAATTTGAGGGCACAGCTGTCAAAGATGGTATTTTCAAATGCTATTTAATACCCTAGAGGAAGGGCAAGAATTAGATAGTGAGAAAGAATCATAGATTTCTACGTGATAAAAGGAATATGAGGAATGGCAATGTGAACAGAACAAATAAACTCAACTTTCTTTACAAAGATTTTACAACAATAAAAACACAGTAGGGGAAACATTTTTGCCAGCTTAAAGGCCTGTTGAGACAGTCCTAAGAATAGCAAAACAACCTGTCTGCTGAACTCTTACTAAATCTAACTTTCATGAGCAAATTAAAATTTTATCTTTTGATATTGCACACTGTTATTGCATTAAAAGTATAGCCGTAGATACTCCAATTCAACAAAAGAAAAAGATAAAAGCTCTACAGATATAAGAGCTTGCTACAGGTATTATTGTACTCTGTATACTTTTCTTTATACATTTGTATATTCCAATAGGCAAGAAAAAAAAAGTTACTTTCATTTCACCATCTATTTTCTCTTCCCATAAAAAAAAGTAGAAAAAAGGGTCTTATACTGCATTTGAAATGCAGTGCTTACTGGGAAAATATAATTATGAAATATTAACTTAAAAATAAGTATCTGGACTTTTAGAGAAAAATGTAGGTAAAGGCCTTGGCAATACCTATGATTACAAAGCCAAATTAAACTTTATGATTACTACCATACTGTTACGACATCCTAATGCCATGTTGAGTCCCTAAGACAGCCACATGTTGGCAGTAATATTAAAATGATATCAAATCCTTCTGCATGAGTCATCTGTGACTTTTTAATGTGTCAGAATGTTACTTACCAAGACTATACCAATAACTTCTTCATTGTCAATTGTACATACCACCATAAAAATAAAATAAGAAATCTCAATTATTAATTCTGGGCTACAAAAATTAAAATAAACAATTTTTTTAAAGTATGCCTTTGTTTCCACTGTGTTTAGTCTCAAGGAAATTTGTAAGCAGACCCAAGATTCTCCTCAGCAGTGTATACTGAGCCAAGTACTGTGCTGGAATGAGAACACCCCATTTCAAAACAGGATTCCATCTGGTGTAGAGAAACTGCTGTCTCTGTTGTCACAAGGCATTACAGATCTGTTGCCTTAAAATACAAAGGTTGACATTTTAAAACTTGGTCAAACGTAAGCTCTATATTAAAAACAATAAAAGATATAATTTGGAGGGGGAATTGCTCCATCAATTTCTGATGCTTGTAAGATTAGTTTGCAGCAATTGGGAAGCAAAAGAGGCATGTATTACCTATGTTATTTTCATCGAAATTAGCACCATAATGTTCTTTAGCACATACCTTAACTTTTTTAAAACTTCCCTTCTGTTCTTATTTAGCAAAAACATTTTAAGGAAAACTAATCTGAATTTTATAATTTAAATTAGTGTTTCAATTTCCAGTGTTATCCATCAAAAGGAAAAAACAGTGAAAGAAAATACACTATGAAAGCAATCACAGGTTTTGACAAGCAAGGAACACACAAGATTGCTGAAGTGGAATATAACAGTATTGGGGAAGAAGGTGCTTTTTCAACAAGAGAGTCTCTAAAACAACTGCTGAAAAATAAGATTTTATTTAAGTCATGTGTTACAGGCTCCTGGGTAGCCTTGAGGATTCATATATCCACATAGCTCTGCTTTCTGTCAAAGATAATATCTTTTTTTTTTTACAGAACCCTTTTTCTGGCTTCCAAACTGGAAAGAATACCACAATGGAGAAATGTTTCATTTCCTTTTGGATACTCAACAGCAATGCTTATTGTAAGCAACCTGGTCTGAACTGGTGTTGACCCTACCTGGAGCAAAAGGCTATGCTAGATGTCTGCCCAGGGTCCTTCTCAATCAGAATTATTCTACTAGTCTCAGAATTATTCTACTCGTCTAAGGGACAGAGAGCTGTCAACAGACAGGTATCCAGCACCCTCTTTTTAAGAATCTGTACACAGCTGGAATGAAGCCATTAGACAGATACCTTGAAATTTCCCTGCATTCATGCCATGTTAAGGTCCATGTGAATGAAAAGGTTTCTTCATTGAGATAATGAACCAGTAAAATGTTAACAAGTACATATTTGCAGAAATTAAGATAAAAACACCTGCATATATATATATATATATCTAGTCTATCTATTACATCTCTGGTCCATTTTCCCCTCCATCTGTGTGCAAGCTGCACTTTGCTTAAAAGCCCTCTTCTTCTTACAGTCCAAGTCAATCTTTGGGCTTATTCCCTTACCAAACATCACCTTTCTTTCTTCAAAAAAAGTTACCACTGCTTGTTCCCCTCACCTTTGGAAACACTAATGTCCTCACCCATGGGACATTGCAGCTCTTATGTGCCCGGACGATAAATAATTCTTATTCTTGGCACCAAATTCATACCCTATTATGAGGTTAAAAAAATATTTTCTGTATAGGACAGCACAAATGAGACAGGATGATGAGACACTGAGCTTGGATTTAATATAAAGATGTACATTAACAACCGTATTATGTAAAAGCACAGTAGGCATGAATAATCAATTACTACTGTACTTCAGCTTAGTCATTTTGGGCACTGCACTTAATTTCACTAGTGTGCCTTTGAGGGACACCTCAACAAAAAGAGTAAGAAAATAGGGCGCGTTTACTCAACATAACATAGACAATTTTATGAATGTGCATACATAACCACTACATTTACATACTCAAAATTTATACATTTATATGCATAGATTAAAATATTGGGAAACAGCGGGACAGCTGGCATCCAGTTAAGAAGTGAGTACATCAGAGGAATTTTAGCTCAATATTTAACCAATAACTGTGGCATTCCTGCAATACTCACCATTCTTACCAATGATTTTCCAATAATGGCAAAAAATTACATCTGTAATAAATGCTCCAGCACAACATCCTATGTACAATCTATAGTGCATAGCCTTTACACTGAATAAAAAATGAAAACTATGTTGTAAGTAAATCTAAACAATTGAAGAAAATTTCCTGATAATTTTTCATTTATTTTGACTGGATAAATAAAAATTCATGAAATATCATATGCAGTCACACTAATAAACATTGTTATTTTTAAGATGTTAGAAAGAAGTACTTGATTTATCATACTAACAAAAATCTAGCATTTGTCAAGACTCTTACTGTTAGATTTTATCTAGTGTATAACCAATTTTAAAGATTCTTTTTCTCTTTGGGATTTCTTTTTTCTTAATGATCATACGGCATTCAAAACTATGTGGAAAATTTAGTGCTTTCTTAGTTAATAAAAAACTCCATTGTAATAGCTATGGCAACTATTTATAAGTAAAATCATGAAAGAACATAAAACATAAAACTTTTAATTATCTTTGATTGTAAAACCTTTCACATCCTGGGGAAAAAAAGTTATTAGTTTTGCCTACCTCCATAATTCTTCATTGTCTCTCCCTTGTAATGTTTTTTCCCAGCTGGAAACAATGAAAAAGCTAATATCATGCAATTAGCAGCTCACTAAAGAGCATAATTTGAAAACATATGGTTTAGAAATCACTGCTACATTTGCCTTATATTTAGGAAAAATTTGATTGAGTTCAGTTCTTATCAGCACACTGCATAAATAGCAACTGAACTTAATTCAATTGAATTCAATTATGACAGATAGATCTGAAACTTGTAACGCTCTAATGAGATTCTGTCCAACTAAAATAAGTCTATAATTATTAAAGTATTCATATTAAACCACCATATCTTGCACTGTATTTGGTTTTACTCTACTTTTTAAAAACTGGTTACGGTTTAGTTTATTCTAAAGTTTATCAATCATCCTTATTTTTTCCTCTATGAAACCTTTGTTATTCTTGACACAGGTTGTTTACACTTGAATTTAAATGCACAATCCCTAGCATTAGCTTCAATTTAGAAATTACAAGTAATTTATACAGTTGTGGAAACAATTCAGATTTAGTGTTTGAGTTCTCCACGTTCAGAAAAAAATTGCATTGTTTTTATTTACCTTTGTTGCTCTAAAACAGAAGGCTGTAGATGCTGTGTCTGACTTTTCTCTGTCTAATATTACTACTCCTTCATCCTCATTCAGAGCCAAGTATTTTCCTGTTGTAATATGTCGAAGACGAAAAGGCTGCCCCCACCTGATGTTACTTCCACTCCAGCTAAACATAAGAGACATCAAAAAAACAGTTGAAGTAGAACTAGAATTTTTTCTTTAGGTTTTAAAGAATGTTCAGAAAATAGAGTATGATCTATAAATATATATATATATATTCCTTTTTTGGTTCTGATTACAATACTTGCATTAAATCAGATGCAAAACTGTTGATTCATTTGCAAAAGGAACCCTGGAAAGGATTATGGCTTCCATCTCCTTGTTTCTATACCCTCTCTCCATCTTATCAGGGTGTTACATATGTTGTCCATAAAAAAATCCTATGTGTGTAAATTAACTACTGTATTTTAGTTGACTGACTAAACAAACAAATCAAACCTAAGTAGGGACTCAACATGCCACAGAATTATCCCACATCTATGTTAGTTATGAGGGTATTTCACTTAGAAGCATGCTAAGGGTAAAACAAGCATACAGCTCAGATGGCCATCAAAGGCCATACATACTCTTACAAGCTATATTGAAGTTTCACTTGCAGGGAAATAACAGACAGATAGTCACATAGAAAGGAGATAATGTTTAAAAAACCCCCCAAAACCAAGAAATACAGAAGGATATTGCTCTTATTTCCACTCATGCTTATAAAACTCCAAGTTAAACTAGGAACACATTTTCCTTTCGGAAAGAAGCAATGCTTTAAGTACACATATCTCATAGGCAGTGCTGCTTTTGATATGGGAGACAGAAAAAATCTATTCTATCACAGTACATTGCTTTTTATTATTGACAAAGAGCCTACTAACACATATCATAAAAAAAGAGCCTACTAACATATATCATGAAGTGGGGCAAATATATATTCTGTATTAAGGGTCTATAACAATCAATTTCTATTAATATAACAAAAGTTACTAACCAAAAGTGTTTTTAAAATACCAGTACCTTATTCGAAGGGGTTCTACTCTCCACAATGATCTTGCTCGAATGCCAGCTCCTCCAGTTTCATAAAATACTTTCCTACAGAAAAGATTCAGAAGGCCATCTTCTTATTTGTGTTTATTTGTGCTTATATAGTATTTGTGCTTATATAGTATTTATAACTCCTCTGGAAACTGCACATGACTCACTGATCTTCTCCCAGTAAATAAATGTCATTGAATGCACAAAAGATTCCAACTCATCAGTGAAACTATGATAAATAAACCAAATATCCCAGGTAAATTAAATTATTTCCATTAGGTAGTCTCTCTCAAGAGCTGATAAAATGGCTAGCCTTGAAAGTGGCTGGGAAACTTTTCTTGTCATTTAATCAGCCGTAAAAATATGTAATTCTTACGGTTCCCAAGATATTAATCTACATTACCAATGGTTTTAAATATAGACCACATTTTAAAATAAAGATATACATTTTCAGATGAGAACAACAAGAACATGACATCTGAGACTTCGTTCCAAAAATTATTTCTATGATTCTTATTAAAGGGCCAGAAATTGTGGTGATAACAAAAATTCTCTATTATAATCCTCACAAAATCGATAATGCATTCAGAGAAATAAAAAACAGGAAGGGAAAGGATTAAGCCTTTACTATAATTTAGTTTTCTTGGACTATTGGTTGAAGATTGGCAGTGTGTTCTAGTGCAGCAAATAATATTCTACTCAATAATCAAATATAAACAAAGAAAAACTATGGTGGATTAGCCCTGTTCACAGGAAGTTTTTAATGTTTTAATAAACATTCTTGTCACTAGAATTGGTATATACTTTCTCATTTATAATGAGTATAGGAAATATAATGGATAGTAGGATGATAGGAAAGGTCTGAATGACTACCAAGAGATGAAAAGTTTTTTTACATATTATTTCTCTGAGAAGGACTAATCCACCCTAGCATGCACAGAAGCTGGACCTTCTATGGTACTTAAGTGTCTGAAAAAAAGTGCAGCAATTTAAAATCTGCCTTCCTGCTCTGGCAAACTTGACCGAATACAGCAAATGCATGCATAAGGATGTCACAATCTAGCTGTTATATAGCTGCATTAAAGTAGCAGTTTGAAATGCAGATTTTTAACTGGCTTTTCAAATTGTCAAATTATTTTCCTATTTTTGACAGCTAGTGGGCAAAAAATTTAAAAAGCTGTTTAGTATTGTTCTTATGTGACTATGGACCTGAAAATCAACTTTTGAAACAGAAGTTTTGTTTTTCATATCTGAACAAGTATTTCTACACATTTTCTTCCACTGAGAACACATAGGGATCTCTTTCCTGAGCAAAACCAATAAAATCCTGGATGAATCATGAAGCGTACTGGAGCATGGCTAACCATTTGCACCCAACAGCTTTATAAGATGATGGACTTGTATTTACACCTCTACTTTATTCAGGAGTCACATTTAAGGGCACACGTGTGATATCAAATATTTTAAAATGTTAGCTCACCAGAAGAGTAAGAATAAATATTCCTCATAGTAAAGGCAGTAAAATTCCCTACACATCTTATCTTGCATGAAAAAGTATTGTTACTCTAGAATAAAAATAAACAAAAATAATCCCTAGCTTTCAACTCATCTTCATTTCTAGTCTCTATGAATTTGACCTTTCAAGGTCATTTCCAACCTGGGCTGTTACATGATTCTCTGAATATACTGAATGCCCAATAAGTATCTGGAGCTCTCCATTTTCATTCTATGTCTCTGGTCCCGCTGACCTTACTGATTTTACTTTTGGCAAACTAAATCCTAGCTAAGCTCAAAACTGAGTATTCATTTCCACTCTCTCTGACCTCCTTCATGTCTCCTTGGCCCAGCACAACCATTCTATCTCTAAAGGACTATTATAGGTGCAGTTCAGTATCATAGAGACAGTTCAGTTCACATGATATAGTCATAGCCTCTCTTCACTTCTTATACCTTTATTTCTATAATTTTAAAAAATTCACTTATTTTTCCAGCTTTCTCTATGTGCATCTCTGGACTAGAATTAGTGACCTGCTCTTTGGGTAACAAAGCTGCATGTAAAAAAGAATTGCTGCTTTTTCACAACAGCATTTTTTTTCATCTGATTGATTCCATGTATCCATCTTTTTTTTCTTGCCAAGCCAGCCTTTTTGATGTTCAATATGCCCACCCCAAATATTTCCATTTGGCCTGTAAAAAAAGACCTTAGGATTCTTGTCAGAGAAGAGTCTCTATGTGAATTGTTATTATTTACAGAAGTGTTCAAAAATAAGATTTTTGTTTTACAAAAAGAGAAATCTTCACTCTTGTCTAACTTAACTTATTTAACATTTCTAATGAAATGCATAGAACTGATTAAATAAAGAGATGGAAACAAACACAACAATTTTCTACATCTCTATCTGCCATTTTTATTACTATTTGGGATTTTTTTGTATTTGAATTTTATTTTGATAATGCAAACATACCTCCTACAACTATGACACAGTAAAAACTTGGCCTTATGTCTGTTACACAGCTCATAAAACCAAAAGACAGGACAACTTCAAGTCATCTATCACTATCACACATTTGAAAATGTTCAATATAGCATTTACATTTTTTCCCATTTTAGGATTATAAGTATAGAGATTTCATTCAGACAAATATACATTTTAATTTTACATTTTTATTTACTTAGCATAAAAAACATGGAAGAAAATCTTAAGGCAGTAACAATAGAGATCAACCCTGCGTAAAGAACCCTATCACACTGGGGAATAGGAGGCTACAATCAGCTTTAATATCAGCTATATGTGACTTCTAGACAAGTTAGAGAAGTAGCAAAGTGCAGCATTTCTGAACACACTGAAAGCTCAGCATCTATTTTAACCTTTTTAAAACAGGTCCTTTATAAAATAAGTCTAAATGCAACATAACATATCTGCCACTGGTTTTATATTAGGTGTGTACATTTTCATACACAGTCAAAACATTTTTTCTATTTCTTTACACATATGAAGAAAACAGCAACAAAAATTTCACAAAGTGAATTTTTCTCATTTTCAGTTTGGGTTCTCTTTAGGACTTGGAGACATTTTTACTCCTCAGAAATGTAAACATGGCAAATTTAGAGCTGACAAGTTTACCTGACATGATTGAATGTTACTTGTGGTATCATATTGCCTAAAGCATAACTTACTCACCGCAATAGGTAGAAAGGTCTTGTTTGTTTAAGATGATTTTTATGCTAGCACATTTGTGTAGCAAAATTATTAGTTCACTTTGCTTCTGATTAACAAAAAAAATTTAAAAATACAGAAAAATTCAAATAATAAATCAACATAATAGACGAAATCTGTTGATATAATACAAAAGTAGTTTAGTCTAGATAGTATGATGTATTTTTTTAAATATTTTAATCAAATTTGAGAAAGCTTATAATTTGCCAAAAAAAGTGCAAAATATATAAAATATGAAAGTAATTGCAGAGGCCAAACTTACAGAGAATTTTCATGGATTTTTTTTCACATTACCATCTTCCTGCTAACACTTTCTTACCTCTACTTGTAGCAGTATGAACTAGAGACAAGCAACATAACAGGATGAAATCTCAGTGAAAATCAACTACTTAAATTTCAACAATGAAGGAACTCATGACTGATTTTCAGCTTAGCAGGTCTCAATTTCTTGTACAATGTCACTGCCTAATTAAAGACTGCTCTAAAGAGTGTTAAATCTACCCAACCTCAAATTCAACTGACATCCTGTTTCCTTTCTGAAAGAAGGAAATTTAAAAAATGCACCATCACTTACTTGTGCTGTGAATCATTCTGGTCTGTAGATGGAATTGTCAAGCACTCATCATGGCCATGGAAAAAACGTACTACATGCCCACCAAGAAGATATCCTGAAAAAGAAGCTCATTTACAAGCTAAAACATTGACTATGAATGAATAAAGACCCCCACGAAATTTTTAAAAATTCAAGACCCAGATAAGACCTATTTTCCAAATTTCCACTTATAACTAAATCTGAACAAGAAATAAATTAATGTCTTAACATACTATTTTTAGTACCTTTTTTAAAAAATATTTCTTCTGAAAACAAAAACAAGACAAAAGCAAACTTTTAACATTTAAAACTCAAATTAGGATTCTGAGAAAAGGAAGTTAAAAACTTCTTTAAAACAACAAAAAACAATTATGGCTTTGAAAATTGAATGCTTTAGGTAAAAGCCAGATCAAATAGATAATACCATAGTTTCCTCCCCCTTAATACAGTTTAAATTATCTCAATGCAAAGCAGTTTCATGCTTTCGTAGTTTTTTTCTGAAATTTATCATTTTTGTCAAAATCAGCAGCAGGAAACAGAGGACAGAAAAACACTTTGCAGAACTGCAGATTAAGTTAAATGGAAGCTAACTTTCCAACCCATTTAACACAAGAGTACAGGTCAAAACCAGGCACTCTGCGTCACATTAAAAATGAAAAGACAAAGAAGGTGTAGGAGAATGACTCATCAGATCCTAGTCCAAACCATTCTGACCTTGTAAATGAAGTTACTGCCTTTTAAAAGAGCACACATTAGGAGGAAGGGTAGAAGGAAGCTTTCCTACTGTCCAGCTGATTCAACATAAATTTGTAAATGAGAAAAACTGTAACTGACAATTACCACCTTGCCAATTAATATAAAAGTCAAAGCAAATAAATAATGGAGGGAAATGTACTGCTCTGTTACTTATGTTTTCTTGATGGTTTTACAAATATCACAGAAACAGCATTGTCTAATTCCTAATCCAATTTTAGACTCAGGAAATCCCACTCTCTGTCTCTTCATTCTGCTTGAGCTAGACTGCTATGTCTTCTGACATATCTCTTACATAAACCATTCTGAGAATGTATATAAAACTGAAGCCTAAGTGGTTGAGAAAAAATTGATTGACACACAGAAAAATCTACTTCTCTTCTTACTCCACCCGAATTTTTTTTAATTACAGTATTTTGAATTATGCAAATAATTTTAGGCCACTCAGTATGAGTTCCAAATACAGCAAAAGACCCTAAGATGATTAAGAAGCTGCTGCATATCACACTTGAGGAAAGGGAGAAGAGAAGAGAAGAGAAGAGAAGAGAAGAGAAGAGAAGAGAAGA
>JAYDZK010000268.1:30733298-30767984 GCA_034509185.1 Euphonia xanthogaster
AGAGAAGAGAAGAGAAGAGAAGAGAAGAGAAGAGAAGAGAAGAGAAGAGAAGAGAAGAGAAGAGAAGAGAAGAGGAGGACTCTGGAGGTATCTTATCAATGTAAAGACAATGAGATCAAAGTCTCTCCTGCTTTGCCCAGTGATGGAACCAGAGGCAATGGGCCCACAGTGAAACATGGCAGGGTCTGTTTGAAAATCAGGAAACACTTTTTCATTGGGAATGTGCCAATGAAAAGCACTGGCACAGGTTGCCCAGGCATGTTGGGAAGTTTCCAACCCTGAAGAGAGTCTAAACCTGTCTAGATATATTCCTAGGCAACATGTTCTCGTGGATCAACTGGACAGTGGATTGGACCAAATCCTTTCCAACACCAATGACTCTAATTCTGTAAGCTCCTAGGAAGTTCAGCTGCCAAATCTCTTCAGGTACAGAAATCTAAAATATACTACTGGTCTTCCATGATTTCTCTGTGTATATCATTATGTTTTTCATATGTTACAAGTTTTAAACTTTGCTGTAGGATGGCTTTTCTGTTTGCTTCTTTTTGTTTTACCTGTGAAGGCTGAAAAAACACTGACTTTTCCAGGGTTGATCCCTATTCTATTTCAGACCCATAAGGGTAGGCCTCCAGACAGCCATTTTCAAATATCTACCTCCAGCATGCCAAAGCAATCAGAAAGTATTACAAGCAAAATCCATATGCCATATGATTTTAAAATTAAAACCTAACACTCTGAGACTGGTTTCTTATGGGCCAGTACACAGAAATACTGTGGGATGCTGATTTAAAGCACTTGAGGTTAGAAAAACCCAACCATAGATCAAATAAGACTACCAAATTAAGGCTAACACCAGGGTAAGTCATCTTCTATCAAGACTTACTATAGCTGGTCCCAGGGAAGTGGGATATCTCTCTCTGTTCCCTTAAAGCTCCATTTTGTCCTATGTTATCATATATTAGTATATCATAAATGCTAAGTTTTACAGACAATGACACAAAATGATTCTAACTTCAAGACATTTAAGTTGTTTGTGAATGTCAAGTGCTGATACTTTGAATAGAGAACAGCAAAGGTGAAGCCAGTGTTTGCTACAACAGTGTTAATGACAAACTATGTCACTGAAATAAGGAGAGATACTGAGTGGACCAGACTTTCAGTACAGAACAAGACATTTCTCAGAATAAGGTGACCATGACAAACATGGTCAAAGACTCAAACATGACCATGAAGTGCCATAAAATTTCTCAGAAGAAATCCTGACCCTGTGGTTTAGGATTTAGGCTGAATAAGATAATACAATAAGGGTGCATGGCTGTGACATCCAGAAAGGATATTGGGGAAATATCTGTAAAAAGCAGAACTAAGAGACTGAAATAGGAACTTTGAGAAAACTGCTTTTCATTTTGCCTGTACCTTTATCTCTTCTGTTTTGTCTGTAGTGGGAGAACAGTATTTAGGAAAATTGTATGCAAAAAACCTAAGTTTTCTGCCTTTAGTTATTCTGCAGCTTCTACTCCCCCAAATTAAACTAAGCCTTCATCACTCATGCAGCTTTCAAAGATTTGTTATTCTAAACAGCACTCATTTAGCTTTTCTTCAGTAAATCCAGCTGATGTATCTGTATTTCCCTGTTTTCTCTGCAAGAATTCTTCTATCCTAGGCTCCTTTTCTTTATTTTCTTTAAACTTTTTGCTTGACATTCTGAGGGGAACTTGTTTTTTTTAATTTTCCTCTTTATCAAAAGCATACAAATTAGTCTAATTTATATACGTGTCTAAATAAATAAAGTGGCAAACCTTCTGCAATATTGCTTCCTGAACATATAGGATGTACATTCCATAGTGTCTGCATAAAGGAGGCATCCACCTGAATATTCCCATTTGACACGGAGAGATGCTGAAACAAGACAATGGTAACAGGAAACAAAATTATGCACTTAAAATATTTAGTATGTTAATCAACAGAAGAGAATGTATCATAAAGTAAATATACAAATTTCTTCTAAAATTACTATTCTTCTAAAATTTGGGGAAAAGAAATGGAAGCAGTCTTGCTCTGGAGGAAGCACTCACACACACACAGAGCACAGTGCAGAAAAATAAAAAGGCATTACAACCAGACATTACTCCCTAGATTAGAAAAAAATAATTCATGAAAATCCCAACCAGTCTCCTGATATCCCCACAGAACTTTGTATTTTCCCACCATTTGACCACTATCTAAAGAAACAAACTCACCAGGTATCTTTCAGAGGACACGCTGACCAGGATAAGGTCATCACCTATTCGAACTTTTTCCCCTTCTGACCTTTGCTTAGAAGCAGGGTGTATTGTCCACCAGCATGCCTCACCTAAAGGACAGAGGCACTGATCAAGGTTCTACAAAACAGACAACTCCCAAGAAATCTAAGGATATCTTTATGCAACACTAAAATATCATCATAAAAATTGTCTTGTGAGACAGTCACCTTATAAAATCACATAATTTCTCTTTTCAATCATTTTCGATGATTTTTTTCCTTGAAACTTTTTGTCAAATAATCTTTGCCACATATGATATTTCCCTTTTCAAGTACTTTTAAAGGGACTGTTTACAAAACACTGCTCAGAACTGCTCTCTCTTGGAGGCTGTCCTTGACAGGAAATTGCTGACACCTACCTTGGTATTATTTAACACCTTTTGTCTCTTCTTTTGTTTAATGGTCATATTTAATTCACAGCCTTCTGTATCACATAGCATAACAAACCTGGAAGCAGTTCCACTAGCCCTACAGACCATATAAATACAAAGTAGCCAAGCCTAAGGGTGACAACCATAGAAATGTATGATTCCAGGTTACTCTGCACAGACACACACACACACAGAACTACACACACAGACATTCTGAGAAGATTACCTAGTTCATTTCACAATTTTACACTCTTCAGAGTGTGAAAGATAAGACCTTGAAGAAAACAAGTTGAATAAAACTTACTCACCAGACAAGGCAAAGCAGAAGAAAAAAAAAGGCAATTTGGTAGAATCAAAGTACAGAAATTTGTTTAATTGATTAAGGTATTTCATGTAAAACTTCATTTAAAAAAATTGGAAGGTTATGAAAATAATTATAGTGAAGGCAATAAATAGAAATTACATCCATACAGATGTAAAATGCAAAATCTTCAAAGGGAATAATTTTTTTATAGCAAATGGCTTTTCCCTCTGCTACATGAAGAATACTTCCTGCAGCAGAAACTGATGCGTTAGCACAGTTTCATAGGTGAGGGAGTAGAGCAAGGGGGAGTGATATTACAGCACTCAGTGTATGAGCTTTCCAGACAAGCAGTTGAAAGCAAAACACAACTAAGATTTTTGAATCTTACCAGTGTGTACAAGGGATTTGTTGTGTAGGTACAGTTAAGCAAATATCAATTAAACAACTACATATACTTGTTATAAAACCTAATAGACAGAAGTAGATATATGTACAATAATTCTAAAAAAAGGCTATAAAATTCTAAAACCAGATTTCACTGAAACTATTTTAGTAGCAATTAAACACACGTAATCCTTTTATCACATACATTCCTTTTCTCAACATTCCTAAAGAAAATATTCTCCATCTAAGGCAACAATTAAAGACAGCCAAGTAGCAGACAGCTAATATCTGTCTAAAGCAATCTTCTGTATGGCTGTAAACAACTGAAAGACAAACTTCACTCATTCAAAAGAGAAATTTTTGTAGAGAGTCACCTGAACAGATTCAAAGATTATGATTTACAAAGGTTTTAACACCTACACTGCCAATGCCTCTCCATCATCAATTAATCTATTTGATTTTAATTTATTTTCAAAATAATGAAAAAACAATAGAAAGAACAGATTTATATTAACACAAACAGTATTTCGTTATTTGAGCTTTACATTTGAGGTACTTAGATTTTCCCTTCAAGATATGTGTCTGGGCCTGATCATTACAGAGACACCCGTTACTTTCTGAGAAGTACTCATCACTTTCAGTAACCATGAGCACTATGTACACAGCAGCATGAAAGTCTTTTTGCAGCTCTTTGTGGCTAAGTTACCTTTAAATTTATTTAATATAGCTTATATATGGCAACTCATAATTTATATGTGTTTTCATGGAAGCACAATTTTTTTTTCACTATATTTCCATCAGCAGTAATGGTAATGGCAGTACTCCCAGAAATACACTAATTAGATTTAAAATCTTTCTCATAAAGTCATGTTTGTGTTGTATTATCTCCTTCACTTTGTCCCATTATTGGTTTGTCCATCTTAGAAATGTATTTCTATCCAGCTCTTTTAGCAATGTGTTCACTACATATTTTCTGGTTTCCTGCACTACAGGTTGCGAATTTATTTTGTTACCTGGTTACAGTGTATATTGTGAATGCACCAGTATATGGCTTTTCTATACTCTAAGTGTCAAAACAATAAAAAACTAAACAAAAGCATCAAATTTGTTTTATTCAACAGAAATTTTTTACTTTGACCATTATCATGCATTTTACTGCAGTTAAGTCAGTTTAATTGCAAGACTCTCGCACATCCTTACACAAAGTCATTTAATGTACTCAAAGTCATTAGTACTAACAGTCATTTCTTTCAGTCATCTTTTTTCTGATGAACACTGAAGGATCCCATTCATAAGCTTACAGTAACATTAAACTCAGTGCCTCTTCTAAAACCAGAAACGGGTAACTCATTCTTCTTCAGAAACAACTTGCCATACCTGCTGCATTTTCTCGTAATCCCACATCAAATGCAAGTTTATCTGTCTGGGATCTTGATGATGTTAAACATGTCAAATACTGCAAAACAGTGACGTTATTGAAAACAGAAACCCAACAGTATCCATTAACACACATACCAAATTAATACATCCACATTACTTTGTCTTACTATCATACTTGATTTTTAATGAGTTAAAGATGATGTTGTTATTCATACAGAAGCTCTTCCTGAACTTTAAACATCAAAATCCTTCTTCACTGCAGCACATTTCCACTTCAGCTGTGCAATTTAGCTTTTACCTTCTGAAGTTTCATACAGCTCATCAGATAGGAACAGGCAAACATCTAATTACAACCCTATCATAATAAGTTTGATTCATGAAAACATTAAAAAATGTATCAAAAGGTAGTAATTATACTTGCAGCTCTGGTATATCAAGGCAACTACAATTTTCAAGGTTCATAAACATAAGCAACATAGAAGATTAATGTAGCATTTGAAGATTAATGTAGCATTTGAAGATTAATGTAGCATTTTCTAGTACAGGAAAAAGGGGGGAAAGTGTTTTTCTGACTTCTCATTTCTTCAGCCTTATATTAGGTGTATTTACATGGGCCCTAGTAGGTCAAAGATTCAAAACAGCTGAAAATTTTCAGTTGTAAAGTATAGTAAGATGAAATTTATACAAGGCAGCCTGAAGACAGCATCTTTGTGGACATAATACATGGAAACTATGTATTGTCAATTGGAACACCTTATCTTATAAAATATGATGGGGAAGAAAATAATATATATCAGAATAAGTTCGTTTGCTGTAGAAGGATCATTAAAATGGATTCCTTAAAGACACAGAAATAATAGATTTTAGGAGCTTTTCAACTATCATTCTGAGTTAGATCTAGAATCTGAATTTAAACAATTCTATTGTGTTGAGACACTGCAAGTTATTAACTTCTTTCTCATCTGGTGCAGAAGATAGCTTAGAAAGAGCATTATTCCAAATTTTTATGGATTTTTATTTTGGTGAAAAGACATTTCTTATTCATGCTGCTCATTCTGTGCAGGTGCTCCCTGACTTACCATTTCACTGAAGGAATGTCGAAGCAGTATGGCGTGGCCGTACAGCAGGGTCCGGTGGCCACCCCCTTGGGCTGCCTGCAGAACAGGATGGAGAAGGTCAGAACTCCACTGCTCTGAGTGCACCATGATCAGAACTACACAACAGCATGAAGAGCTGTGGCAGTTCAAGGAAGGAGTACAAATATTCCAATGAATTATGAGATTTACACAATGGGGAAAAAATAATAATAACGAAGTCGATACAGCCATACCCAAATATCTGCCAAAGGAAAAAATGTTGTTCTTTGACAAAAGCTTTCATTTTTATCTGATTTTTATTATGATTTAGTAAAACACAGCATTTGCAATAACATATTTTAAGTTAAGTAAGATACCACTTACCTTTCTTATAAACTTCATGCAAGCATTAAAAAAAAAAAAATAACAACATAAATACATATATATATACAGAAACTGAAAGCTGAAAGAGAAAATAACATACTTACTGCCCAGAACAGTTTAAGAATATACTAAGAATATCTGCTTGCTAATATTAATCTTTAACATAATTCAGATTCATTAAAGCAGCTGCACCCACAGTTTCAACTGAGTACAGTTATTAATTTTGAATATGTAAAACTATGACAAGACAGGGAGAGGCAAAACTGGATTTTCCATTTGCTTCCTTTAGAGCAAATTTCTTTTTAGTTCCTTTTGGATGACATTTAAGGTCAGTTCTCGTCCTTGGATTCATTTGAAAGGGAGAAAGATAATTAAAGGATATTCAAAGAGCTCAAATAATGGTTATATACGTGTAGGCAAATGGTTTTTCATGCTGTGAACAATACATAAGTTAAACTACCACCAAGCTTCTTTAAAACATGCCATTCATAAAAAATTCTTGCAATCCTGCAGTAACTTGTCACTGTTTAGTGAAGTAAACTGGAAAAACATGTAGCAGTGACTATAATACCTCTTTTATACATTAAAACTTCTTTTTTAAATGAAAAGGGAAAAACTTCACAGCAAAGTCAATTGTAATTACAAACTGCTTGTCAAAAGAAAATTACATGTATTCAGTTTGCAACAAGTACATGAATACTGAGAATGAGTAATGAAACACTTCTGCTACTTTATTAGTGAAAGTTTTTAAATGAATCACTTGTAAGTTTGACTTATTATAAAAATTAAAAAAAAAAAACCAAAAGAAGAAAACAACACAACAAAACCAAAACAACAAAACCTCCAAATTGAATAATCTCCAGTCTTTCTCTAGAAAAATCTGAAACTAGCAGCAGAACTCTGTTTCAAACTAAATTTAGTATGAAAAGCAAATATTTTTTATTTCAGCCTTGCTTTTAGTATGGACTACCATGTTCCTATTACAGTTTCCTCAATGGATTGTACCTAAATTCAAAATAAATGAAGGACAAGATAGTTTCAAAATAAATACAGCACAACAGGTTACATTCTTTTTTATTGCCTACTGCTCCTTAAGCAAGAGTGGATCATTTTTACCAAAGAGATTATATGTCTTCTACTTCCAATCCCAAATAAAATATCAATATATCATTATTAACCTCAGATTAAATCTTTCAGCTGTGGTTTGGGGTGAATATTCTGAAAATATTAAATTCATGTAGTTTCTTAGAAATTCTAGAAATGTTTAAATTGATCTTTTGACTTCCTAAGCATATGTGGTTTTTTTTTTAATCAAGACTTATTTTATAGATTGCAATGTAATTGCAAAAATGAAGAATACCACTTTTTTCTGCAGTGGAAAACAAAGATCGGCATTAATGAAGTCTGAAAACCAGTATGCAAAGGTTGACAATGCAAGATCAAAGGTGACAGAACTCCATTTCTCACATCTGTGCGATAATATGTGCCAGTCGAACATCTGAAGCACAGAATAAGCCATTAGGCTGCAAAATAAGTAAAGCCATAGTTTTATCATGTAACAGAATGAAAGTACAATTCAGTTTGATTCAGCTGAAATTGGAGAATTAGGGTCAAAGCAATCAAATTGATGATGTTTCTGGATTTGTGGATCACAATGATTCAAAAGAGTTGCACCAGCTCCTCACTGCCAAAGAGAAATTAATGTGATTACAGAAGTGGAGCAATAATGTCCCAAGAATACTATGATATCAGGAACCTCTTCTAGAAAATCCTGGACAAAGGAAGAAATGAGCAAAATCTGTATTCAGATTTAATGTTCTTTGAGGTCAATTTACTTACCCCTTCACTAGCATTATCCCCTGTGCTGGCCAGCATTTCCTGAAGGGCTCTGACAGACAGTGACTGTTCAAGGACGAAATTACAGACACAGAGGTCTGGAGGGACATACTGTAAAATAAATCAAACAGTGCAAGAACAGATCAGCAGAACAGGTGAAACAGGATGAAAAGTGTGTTGGAACATGCATTTATTTTAATTTTTGAATCTATACTTAATGTCTATTCATTTGTTTTTGAGGTAGATGCTACTCTCCTGTATGAAACCAATATAAATCCATTCTTCGTGAATTGACAACACAGCAATTTTACTTTCTTTGAGCTGTATTCCTCACAGTAAAATGAAGCCTCTTCAGATTCAAATGCAAAAAATTTCCCCTACTTATTATTGTTTTCCTGTCTTTTAGAATGACACCATGGATATGTATTTGTTCTGTAATGCCGCTGACAGAAGAGAAGGTATATGAAGTTGATAGAAGATTTACAGCAGTAACTAGATGGCTGAGATTCAGAATCTTATGACATAATAATATGAACTCTTTAAAGAAATCCTAATTTTTGAATCAATATGTCTGTTGTTTATGAAACATGAAACTTTGCAACAGACTTTTATTTTTTTCTCCAATTTCTTGGCACTGATATATCCAAAGAAAGATATGTTCAAGAGAAAAATGTCTCAAGGGGAACCAACAATGTACATAAATATATGGTAGAATGCACATAGACAGATCCAGAGACTGCGCAGCAGAGCCCAGTGGAAGGACAAGAGTAAATTGATATGAAGTGAAATACAGGAAATACTTTTTAAATATGACAAAACCCCCCTACTCTTACTGTGATCATGGTAAACAGTTAAACAGGTTGCCCAGAGAGGTTGGGAAGTCTCCATCCTTGGAGATACTCAAACTCTGACCCGAGTGTCCTAAGCAATCTGTTCTGTCTGAAGATATTCTAAGTAGATTTTGCACTAGATGACCTTCAGAGACTCTTCCCAACCTTGACAATTCCGTGTTCTGTGATTCATGATAAAGATCATGGCTGCAGATGAGCTTTAAAAGTGGATATGCACATCTTCTTTTTAAAATCAGAGTGACAAGAGAGAATGAAAGTCTTGATAATGCTGCATTTTAAGGTGATGAAAAGTAAAGAAATAAAAACAATTAAGGAAAAAGATGCAGAGATAACCAAAGAGAAGAAAGAGGTCTTCCTCTGTTTGGTTTATTCCTAACATTATGCTTTAGTGGAGGTTTACAGTTTCATCCCTTCTCTCCTTTCTCCTCTCAAGCTCTGATAATTACCCTGGGGGGATTTGTTTGGTTTTTTTTTTTTTTTTTCTTCACATCTCTCTGGATTCTTTTTTCAATTTTCCATTTTTAATCTTCTAAAATTCTCTTTTACTTAATCATTCCTGTTCCTATATGTTCAACTTCCTGATTGATAATGAAGTCAGGAGTAACCCTTAATACCAGTAGCTGACAGGTGACAATGCTTCTAAAATTATCAATCCAGTGCATCAATATATTTGAACCTGCAGCAATAACAGATATATGGGAATTCGATGAACTTAAATGTTAATAACAGTCTGGAGACCTAATCTTGAAAATAGGTAGTAGTTCATTTACAGGAAGTTTCTTAGTTAAAAAATAACAGATTTTCACTGTTCTCAGGTGTGCTTCGAAATTTATTTGGAATCTCTAGGAAATTTTTGTAAACAATTCTAAGATGCAGTCAGGAAGAAAAGCATGTATAAGGTCCCTCCAGCATTATATTTAAGAAACCATTATAAAATGTGCTTGTGAGTAAGTAGGTTAACATTCACTGATCAGTTACACCACTTGAGAGTATCAGCTTCTTACTTTAGCTTCTGATGTTGGCTCCAAAAAGCACAGGCGATTCCCAAGTCCCTCAGCTGCCAAGCAAAACTTCCTTTGTTCTTTGTGGATACTGGCAACACACTGAAGTACTACTTCATCATCCTGTCACAATACAAAGAACAAGAAAAAAAATTATTTTGAAGTTATATGTGTACTATAATGTTAAGGAATCCTGCAACATCAGTTGTAAATTAATGCAATATACTTCTAAATTATATAATGTACATATGCAGATATTCTTTTGATGTATATCTACAACAGATCTACAAATATGTAAAGATTTCTATAGAGATTTACATTCAAGACTTTATCAAAGCGACAAAGACTGCACACTGTCTCCAAGGCTTTTGCAAATGTTGTCACCTTTTGTTTCTTTAGCAATATAAAACAAATCATAAGCACATTGTTGCTCAGTTTTACTCAGCTAAATATTTTAATGCTGACAGTAAAAAAATGTTACTACAATTTTGCAAAAATCAGTGCTATTTTTTAGCACAGTAAACTATCAACACTATTCCTCAGAATGCAGAATCTTAACTTTTAAATTTTCATGTAATATAGATAACTCTGTGTACAACCAAAGATCCAAGAGACATTTTTCAGGTGAAAGTTCAGCCATAAGAGCTTGATCCTCAAAAGACATATCCCAAGAACAAGAACGCTCTAGAAAAGCACTTTTACAAATTGCTGCATAATACAATGCCGAACACACAAAGTGCCAAGCCCTTTTTCACCTCTTAATATGTGACACTAAAGCTGATATAAGAAAGCCAAAAGATATTAATTTTAGTGTTTGACTGTGTCAAAGCTATATACAGAATTCAAAGTAATTTTATTTTCCAAAACTTGTCCGCTAATAATAACTTAGAATAACTAAGAAAAAACCCCTGAGAGAATAGCATGTAGAAGCACTTATTTTTATTACAGGCATACATGTAACTGTTTGCCAAAAGACACTGCCAGACAAGTTTTTAAGGGGGCAGAAGCTGATAAAACAGGAGTGATCTGATATGTCACCGTCCCCTGCAGCTACAAAGTCCTACTGGTGTCAATTATTATTATCAAAGCAGATACACAACAGCCGCCTGTGCTGCGTGCTGAGATCACTTGAACAATTATGTTCTAAAAGCAGCACTGCTATTTACACTCCCCTTATGCAACTGCAGTGCTATGACACTGCCACAGCTTTGGGCACTTTGGGCATTGGAATAAAGGCTGGGAGAAGGGAAGCAATGTTCACCAAAGGAACTAAGTGACACGCTTTCCCTTTAAAGAGGGAAATCAAAAGCATGGTTTTCACTTGTGTGATTTCACAGGTCTGTGCAAGTTACAGGGCTTTTTTTTAGGTGACCCTTCACTGCGTGCTTACCTCTCCTTACTGAAATAGGCAACTATTACATTTCAGATAAATCAGCAGTTATAGACAGTATTTTTCTTATCTAGCTTTGCATGAAAATCAATAGTTTCAACAGGACAGAAAAAGAATTTGAAATATATTTGCAAACAATTCTAAAAAATGTAGCAGTTAAAATTAATTGATGCTAAAAGATTCTTTCCTCCTGTTGCTTCTGCTTCCATTTCTATGTAAGATAAAAAGTAAAGATGTTTAAAACATTTTTCATCATCTAGTTCCTGTATCAATATTTGAAAATACATATTTTAGAGCTAAAAATATTAAAATACTAAAACATGAATTTATGAATACCAAAATTTAGAATAAAATTGAAATTTGCAACTTAGCACACACTTATCATTACATTAAATTACTTCTATATAATTCAAATTGTATTTATATTCCCTACTACATTAAAGTATTCATCATTCCACAGAGGTGTACGTTAGTAGCCTCTATTGTAATTCATAGTTCCCTAAAAAAAATTATGTCTTCAGACTTTTTACAAGGGCCCATCCTATCTTTTAAAGGACAAGGGGTAACAGCTTCAAACTGAAAGAATGTAGGTTTACAGTAGATATACACTGGCACAGGTTGCCCAGAGAAACTGTAGATGCCCCATCCCTGGATGTGTTGAAGGCCAGGTTGGATGGGGCTCTAATTAATCTGGTCTAGTGGAAGGTTTCCCCACCATGGCACTGGGTGGAACTGGATGATCTTGAACATCTCTTCCAATCCAAACTGTTGTATGATTCAATGAACATACGTAAAACTTACCTGAAATGAGAATTAATCACATAAATTAACTATTTTCTTTTTAAATCCATGTGCATAAAAAGGGCAAGAGTTCCTAATATAATTAAACTAATATTTTAATGTTCTAGAATTCAGAAAAATAAGCACTTAGAATTTACACTGGCATCAGAAAAACTTTATCAAACATTAAGTGCAGTAATCTCAAAATACAAGCACTGAATGTCTTAAGAAATGTATGCAGCATTCAACACTGATGTTTTATGTTATTCCCCTAAATGGCCAATGTGCCCTTTCCTTTGTGCTACAACACTTAACAAGCTGGGTATTTGCTATGTAGGTTGAAAAACTCCAATAGTTCTTTTAAAGTGGCAAGAATATTATATTATATGGTATTTCAGAATGTTTCGCAGAAAAGTTTTTAAAAGTATTCATTCATGACTGAGCATAAAGAATTAGCAAAGCCTATACAATCTGCAAATGAGACAATTATTCCCTGTTAAGATGATTCAGTATTAATATATTCTCACTGAAAAAAACCATCATTCTGGCTGAGGTCTGTAATTGCTTTTCTGGCCTGAAGATGCTAATAGAAATGAGTTTTATGGAGTTGCTATGCTATCACAAAAATGCAGACCATGTCTCAGCAGTACCTTGTTTTCAGTGCCTAGTTTGTGAACCATGAATTCAACAAATTTAAATGGTTTTGATTCAGCAAGTGTTTAAAATGCAATTTTTTTTCATCTAGCAGCTCTGACATCTCCATATTCTAGTCCATTTTTTTTTTTTTGGGGGGGGGGGGTTGGGGTTTGTGGTTTTTGTGGGGGATTTTTGTGGGGGTTTTGTTGTTTGGTTTGTTTGCTTGTTTGCTTTGGTTGGTTGGTTTTTAATAAAACAGGCTTAGAGTTCACAGAATCACAGGGAGGAAAGGACACCCACAAACAATGGTCCACTACAGATGGGCATTTGCACAAGAAACTGCTTTTGCTATTCTTCCTCGAAAAGCACACACATTCTAAGCATCATTTAGTAATAGCTGGTTTCCATCAGTGGCATCATCAAGCTAACCATGAGATACATTCCAGACTACCATCATTCCCTCTATTCACAAATACAGATGCATAGCAATTCTTAACTCTTTTATTCGGAATGAAGAGGAAGTGGAAGTTCTCCCCTTCAGTCCAGAAGTCTTTTATCTGGTTAAGATCCATCTCTCAGCCCTTTAGCAAAAGGACACACACAGAGTAACTCCATCCCAAATCAAAGAAGGTTTATACATTAAAACGTGTTGAAATTGCAAAAATATATTTCAGATGGTCTGAAACACTACAGAATTTACCTAGTGTTGTGTAGCTAATGTGTCATAATACCATCCATTGTCCATTCGTGTTTTCACATGCATAACTTTTGGAAAAAGGAAAAAGACATTTTGGGGGATTTGGGGTTCTTTTTGAAAATAGGTAACCACATAATTTTGTGTACTGCAAAAGTAAATTTCTACTTGCTTTGGCTAGAGCTGAAGCTGTATTCCAAATTTGAGTATATAATAATGTCAATATAAACTGAGAAACATTTCTAAAACAGTTACAAATTCAATATATTCTAATGTTAAGAATGAGCAAGTTACAAAAATAGAAATTGACTCTACACAAAAGTATGTCTTTTGTGAATACATTAAATATTTAAATTTTTAAAACAGAAAACTTTTATTCGAAGCCTTCAGCAATACAGATTTAAGCAGTATAATACAACTTTAAAAATGAATTTTTAAAGGACCACAGTCCAGTAGTTCATTACCAAACACTATTTTGTCTTGATGTTCAGGTTGTCTTCATCCTCAGATTTCATAATATAAAGTGATGGTGAGCTTAAACTGAGCTTTCTGTAATAAAATAGTAAGTCAGAACATGAGGAAAATTGATTTTTATGGCTCAATTACTTGACTTGCTGCAAAGGAATTCAGTGATCAAGGTGAATTAATGTATTGTTGACATGACCTTGCTCCTGCACTGTTCACTGGTTTTTCAACATAGAATTTGAGAATAAGGAAATTCCAACAGTTAGTGAAACTCCCTCATTTGTGTTGCGTATGTATTCCATAATTTAGAGTTGTAGTGATTTATATAGTCTGAATAGGGGTGTACTCAAAAATAGACAGAATACAATATCTTTTATATTATCAAGCACAGAACCATGAATACAGTAAATACATACATGCAAATGCTGTTGGAAAATTATACCACAGATTTAGTTTATTACCTACTGAGTCAACATCTATCTAATCTCTATAATATTCTGTGCTGAAAATAAACTGATAAAACAAAATTGACATGGCATTGAAAATTAATCAGTTCTAGATAATTAATCAACTTTGTTATTATACTACAAGAAGAAAGAGTATTCTCAAAAAAGTTGCATATTTTTCCTATAATTTCCTCACAGCTGCACTAAATATTCAGGGAGGTACTTTCACAGGAATGACTAACTTAAATGCCAAGTGATACAGAATTGGTTAAAAGTACATTCTTCCGTAAAACCATGGAAAACCATGATGATAATACATCTTTCATTCAAGAAATATATATTACTTAAAAAAAAAGACAACACATATCTACAAAACATGGTAAAAAATGCAGGCATATTGAGCTGATGCTCTATACAGGCCTGATTAATGTGAGACACTTGCTGATTATAGATCAGTGCTGCAAAAAAATGAACTAAGTAAAAATCCACAGCCACCCTCACTTTCATAGACAACATTCTACTCACATCTCTCCCTCTACCACAAAGCACAGGATGTAAATAAACATCTTGATAGCAGTTGGACACTGGCTACAAAATGATTCTTCTATAGGACTGCATTTCTTCAGAGTTTTCTGGCATAATCTTGGAAAACAAGTGAAGTTCACCAGAAATTGTAATCTACAGCAATCTACGTTTTTCTTCACAAAATAAAGAACTATATGCAGAGTTGACAATCTTCTATCCAAAGATGGATTTGGTAAATTTGTTTGCACCCACCAGTTCCTTGTTATTGCTGAACAGGGCTTGCACAGAGCCAAGGCCTTTTCTGCTTTTTCCAAGGCCACTGTGGTGAGGAATTTGGAGAATCTGGGGATGCATGGGCGGCTGGGAAGTGACACAGCCAGGGCAGGTGACCCCAGCTGACCAAAGGGTCATTCCAGACCATATGACATCATGCTTCAGCATATACATATTCATATTTCACCTAGATAGAGGAAGTAATTATTTTTAATTGTACTATTTTTGTCCATAATAATTATATAAACAGTTTAAGTCTTATTCTCAAAAAATAATGCATCATAACCAGTTTTTACAAAAAAAGGAGGATTATATACTCAATATCCACCTACATAGTGGGTAAAACGGCAGCTTTAGTAAAAGTTGTAGGTTAGGCCATTGAATGTCTAGACAGTGTTTTGTGGGAAGCCAGTCTAAATCACCAGAAAACAATGAAAATATAGAAGTAAATCAAAGTGTTTTTTCACTTGATCTTTTTTACTTTTTTGGTAGAGTGATCAGTCTCTGTGCTGTGGTTAAATTTTACACCTAGTATAAGGCTGATGATATATATGAAACATTTGTCACACCCACTCCTTGGTTTGCTCATTAAAGAAGATAATTGAAGAAAAGTGACTCAAATAAAGAAGCTGATGAAGCATACCAAGGCTTCCTAAATACTAGCATAAAAATAAAGTGAGTTAACTATGTGTTTCTGTTGTATAAATTTATTTAAATGATCCATTAAAAAGCATCCATAATTTACCTAGTTTCCAACTTCTTAGTAGGTATAGTCAATTATTCCACTAATTCTAAAACAGAAGCTTCATAAAGCAGCACATTAAAGGATTCCTCTACTTCCACATTTGAAAGAACAGAACTTTTCAAACCTATAAACTCATACACTATTTTTGGGATTTATTGCTTCAGTTATTGTTACTGCAACAATTGGCAAATATGTATTTTTTTCTCCCTTTTACACTGTGAAAAATTAATTTCATAAAACCGATACAGAAAACAGTTCTGGCATGGCATATTATTTCTGCTACTGCTCTTTTACTTCAGATAAAGGATGTGGAAAAATTCTGGCTGCTGAATTTATTATTTACCAAGGCAACACAGTCTTAAATATTTAGACTTCCTAATTAAGTTCATAAAAATTAAAAGCTTCTTTGATTAAATCTTACTTGGGTTGTTTTGGGTTTGAGGCTATGATCCAAAAAAATAATGTATTCATTTGCCATCTAGCTAGAACAATTCAGTTTTTTTAGGTTCCTGTACTGCAAAAGTAAAATAATTTTCCTTCAGTTAAGAACAATTGTGTATCACATGTGAACACAGACATCAGATTCAGAGCAAAGTATATAACTACATCAGAAGTCTCACTTCGTGGTCATATCACTTTTCCTCTGCCAAATAACTGAGTAGTAACCCTCAACAAAAAATTCCTTGGGGGAAATTTCTAAAAGCTCCACTGCATTAATCTCTGTTTATTTGCTAAGGCAATTCCATTCTTAACAAAGAAAATGTTCATTGTTACATGATGAGTGATACTCCTCTGTCACTGGTGAGTCAGAGATGATGGAGTCGTATCAGAGGGCAAAATGGTAAAAGGTCTCACGTTTATTGAGACGTCTTCTTTTATATCTTAGTCCGACACAGGTGGACCTGATTGGTCATTTAATCATTACATTTCACGTAATTGGTTAATTAAGAAACCACCCTTTGGTAAACATACTTCCATAACACATTCCACATGTTCACAAACACCAGGTGCAGCAACTCAAGATTAAGAATTGTTTATAATTCTTTTCTCTGAGCATCTCACAGCTTTTCCCACAACCATGCCTAGGAAGCTATCCATTTCTCTCTCTCAGCATCCACACTCATGTATAGTATGCAGTCCAGATTTGGCTAATTGAAGTTTTGAATATTTTGGGCTTTGTTTTTGTTGGAAGACCTTTCTCACTTGAAAAATATTTTTTATTAGAGTTTGGCTCTGTGCAAGCCCTATTCAGCAATTACCAAGCTAGTGTGTTACATGGATTTTTCATTTTGCCTACTCTTTGTCAAGATAAAAAGCAACTTCTTTCTTTTTTTGACTAGTCATGAGAAAAAAAAAAAAAAAAAAAAGAGGAAATCAAGTAAACTCTCAAAAAAATGCTTTTAAGTCTCAAAACTGACCCAAACCCAAAACGCATAGAAACAAAGAAAAATTAACTGCACCCTTCTAGGCTTACACATTTACCTAGGTTACACTATAAATGCAACCTAGCAGGTCTTTACTGAAGGCTCAGCATTGATTAGCAGCCCCCAGACATTACTACAGATGTCTATGGAATCCTGAGGTCCCCTGAATAGCGGGTGGCTGTTAGAGGCAGCCTTGCCTCACCAAGCGTGTGAGGAAAGGTGTGACTCAGACATGGTGGTGTGAAGAAGCAGGAGCCATCACCCTCAGCCTGCAGACTTTGACAGAGAGGACAACTTGTGAGCCTCCTCTTTGGACATAAACTAAGAATGTACATTGGGAAATAAAGTGGATTGTGTCTTCCAGGACAGCTTTTTTGTGTATTCTTTTATTCTCTTTTCTTCTTCTGATCAAAACAATGACAAGTCACCAAGTTCTTCAACTACTCAAATCTCTCTTTTTAAGTTAATGTGAGTAATATGAACTTTATTCCTATGCTTCCTTATAAAATTATAAACAAACAAAACAAAGAGGCAATATGCAATGTATATGATCCATGTTGAAGCTGTGTGAAAATTTAAAAAGTTCTGGAAATTAAATAATTATTTTCAAACTTATCTTTGGATGTACTTCTTTGTCCTAATTCAAATGCTCTTATGGTAACTTTATACTTCTATTCAACTTAAAAGGCTGTGGAACAGGTACTCACATTGCCATATTCTATTCAGTATTTACATGTTTCAGAGTTTCAATCATATTATCAGGCAGCAGAAGAAAAAACATGTGCCTGCTCATCAAAAAAATACATAAATCACAAATTATAATAATGGGAAAAATTTTAAAGAAAACTCTAAACTGCTAAGAAAGATAAGTTATCTGGAGAAATTTAATTGTTACCTTTTTTTTAAAAAAGGCCCAAACTACATTTCCAGTCATTAAACCATTTTTATTGGTTTTTCTCTTATATACATGCCAGCAAAGCAAATGTTTCCTGTTTACAGAACTACCAATTTTGTCTCACAGCAGTAACATTTTGCCATTCTGCCAAAGAGACATGAATCTTCTGTACATCTCTTGAAAGCACTTCTTTTCCCCACACTGTCCACTTATAATAGTGAATATAAAATTTTTCAATAAATACTAACAGACTTGCTCCATAAATTTATACTAGGAATATTGTTTAGTAGAGGAGGTATCCAAGGATAACATAAAGCAAGGTTTAATATCAGGGTCAGCTTATGAACTAAAACATGTTCATAAAAGATTCAAATTACATTTTTCACTTCTGTAATTAGAAAAGCTTATGAAGATTTGCTGCAATATGATAAAATTCACGCAGAAGTGAATACTGCATGAATATTTTGGTCCCAAAATACAGACATCACAGTCATGTAATTGAATCAGGATGAGGTCACATGAGTATATCATCTTGGGTTTTCCTTTGCTTTAAATGTCTATAAATAAATCTTGTAAGCAGTATGCGTTAACATCTAAAAAAGAGGTGTGCTTAGACACCTCATATTGCAAATCACCACAAAACCCACAAAAAAAATGAAGGAAACCAATATCCAGTGCAGATCTTCAATCAGTGGTGCTCATGGGGAGGTGGATTCTCAGGAGACAGCTTCACTTCCAGTATTTGCTGTTGGTTATTTTTAACATATTTTTATAAATTAAAAGCTTCCATTTCTTTGTAGTAATTTACTAAGGGTGGGGCCTGTCTGGGGCCTGTCTTTCCCCAGTAAGCATACAAATTTCACCCAGTAACTATAGCCTCTGCACTGCAAATGGATCCTTATGATGACAGCAGAGTTTTTTAATGGAAATTCACACAGCACCCTCTGACAGTTCTCAGAAGATTTTAAAAATAGAGTTGGGGTTTCCGTTGTCAGTCTACGCCTTCAACAGTGGTTGGACAAAAGCCTAATCACAACTCTGGAACATACTCCCCTATCTTATATCAAGGCATCAGCAAGGCAGAATAAGCAAATACACAGCAATAAAACACACACGCACACACAAACACACACATAGAAAAAAACCCTCCACCAAAAACCCCAAACAAAAACAATAATAAAAAATTGCTTCAGAAAATCAAGTAGCATAATATTGACAATTTTGCTTCTTTTTTGTTTTCAATCCAAATCCAGGGAGTATAATTGCCTTTGAAGCATTTAGATAGTTTGCTGCCCTTTGTATCACAGCTTTCTCCACCTTTCCCTTTATGCAGTTCTTTGTGGAAATGAGATAGCATGAGAGAGTGACCACAAAGGGACATCCACACCAAATACCAAGACCGAGTGTAATATCCAAAAATATTTATCTATCATCTGTCATTAAAGCTGAGTACTAAATATTCTTTAGAAATCACTCCTTTGATTTTAAACTGTAATGCATGAGAAAAAGAAGATTTATTAATAGAGCTGGGGTAAACTAGCTGTGCAGACCAGGTTGGTGCATCTCAGGCAAATTAGATATGTCCTCTCCTATCAGGCAGAGCCCTCACATTCTTTAAGAAACTGCTCTGGATTCAGCAGGGGAAGAGTTAATCTTCTTCACAGTGGCTGGTACAGGACCATGTTTTGGATTTGTGCTGAACACAGGGTTAACAACACAGAAATGTTTTTGTTATTGCTGAGCTGGGCTTGCAAAGAGCCAAGGATTTTTCTGCTTTTTGTTCGGCCATGCTGGTGGGGAGGCTGGGGGTGCATGGGCAGCTGGGAGGTGACACAGCCAGGGCAGGTCACCCAGTTGACCAAAGGGACATTCCAGACCTTATGACATCATTGTCAGTATATAAAGCTGGGGGAAGAAGGAAGAAGGGGGGGACATTTGGACTGATGGCATTTGTCTTCCCATTCACCATTACAGGTGATGGGGCCCTGCTCTCCTGGGGATGGCTGAACACCTGCCTGCCCCTGGCAGCACTGAATTCATTCCCTGTTTTGCTTTGCTGGTGTGCACAGCTTTTGCTTTCCCTATTAAACTGTCTTTGTCTCAATCCAGGGGTTTTCTGGCTTTTACCCTTCTGATTCTCTTCCTGATCCCACTGGTGTGGGAGCTAGCAAGTGGCTGCATGGGGCTTGGGTGCTGGCTGGGGGTTAAACTATGATAGAAATGAAGTGACATTAAGCATACACGTTAATCAACAGAATGGCAGATTGACTAAAAGCAGGAAGATTTACACTATGCTGATCAAGGAAGTGGAATTATCCAAGAAAGATGTACCCTGCCTAAGTACTTTACCATTATTACTAGATGGACATATTAGAGCAGGTCCCAAGGAGAGCTGTGAAACAGTCAGAGGTTTGGAGCAGTTCTATTGTCAAGAAAGGCTGAGAGGGTGGGAACAATGGTCTCATCAAAAAGGCTGAGAGAGCTGGAGTTGCTCATCCTGGAGAAGAGAAGGCTTCAGGGAGATCTCAATGAAGTATTTCAATACTTAACGGGACTTATAAGAAAGATGAAGAGAGACTTTTTACAAGGGCTTGTAAGAACAGGATAAGTGACAACAGGTTTAAACTAAAGGAGTCTAGATTCAGGTTGGACTCAAGAAAGAACTATTTTAGAATGTGGGTGATAAGACACCAGAACACGTTGTCCAGTAAAGCTGTGGATGTCCCATCATTGGAACAGGTCTCTGAGCAACCTGATCCGGTGAAAAATGTTCCTGCCCATGGCAGGGGCTAGACTAGATGATCTTTAAAGTTCCCTTCTGACCCAAACATTCTATGATTCTATGAGTTGTGGTGTCAGAACTGGCATGCTTTGCAACTCTCACATTCATAACCTCTGGCAAAGGTTATATAAGCAAATGAAGAAATACACTAGATATGTTAGGAAACAAAGGTGTTATAGTTCATTTTGATGGAGCATCCTTTTGGAGAGAGAAATGGATGTAAGATACATTGTTGTGTATATACATAGTTGCATATATTTTGTTTGTTTTGCCCATTTCTTTTACATCTTGTGCAAGTGAAGCAGTTAGTAATGGGAAGATATAACATAGGACACCCATTCTGACAAATTTACAACAAATTTCATTTCAGAAATTAACTCATAACTGAAGTTCACAAATGTAAGGAATTTTGGCGTAATAAACTCAATCTGTAGGGTTTAGCTTAGAAATTTTTACTGTTTGAAAGATGACTATAAATATTAACGGAATAGCCAGGTCTTGTCTCAATTACAGATGAACCAATTTAAAAAACTTGACACCTGACAGCAAGAAGGAATCCAAATAGAAGCCGTCAGCCTTTTGGAATCTTAGTGCATGACCACTACCAGATTAGTAAAGATACCAGCAGCAATAAACATTTAGATCATATCTATTTCAAAATAAGAATGGGTCTGCACTTTTTTTAGCATATTCTTTAAATCATGTATTCTGTATATGACTAGTCTCTCTGAACTATCATCTATAAATATTTCTGATATTTATTTAATACCACACTTTGTTAAAGATGTAAGATTTCCCTTTTGGACTAAGAGTTTTTACTAGGAAACTTAAATGCTGGCTTTAAGGCCAAAACTCTTATGGATTTTTTTACAGAACCCAATACTATTCAGGATTTTAAACATGGTCTATATCAACTGTTGACAAAAGGGATACTTAACATACAGCTTTGAAAATCAGGGACATACAATGAGACAAAAAATTATCTACCTTAAATTTTAGCAACTCAAAACAAATTGGAAAAGTCCTAAAAAAGATTAAACAAAGCACTTGCTCAGTGCTTTAAACAAAGAATTAAACAAAGAATTTGCTCAGTCACTCTATGAAGTTGTAGGCTAGCTGCTTTCTACATGAAGATAGAAGAAACCTTTACATATACTTTTTTTTTTTTAATAGTATTCTCAGAGGAGATTTTACAATGTCACAGTGACCTGAATTTAAGTCATCCTTGTCAGGTGTAGGCAGCAGAATAACAGATAAATAGACAGTAGCATTTAAACAGATACAGAGAGTTTGCAAGACCCAGGACTTTGCACCAGGTCTCAGAACCAGAGTGGGCCTGCAAATAGCCAATAAATATTTACATGTTACTTATCCAGATTTTAGGAGGAAGGGGGAAAAACAAGCCATGAGACCTGGAATGTTGCTGTATAAATAATTTTTTTGTCAATGACCCAAAGATGATATGACATCAGTATGAGATAAGATAGGTCTGAAGCGGAAATGCAAGGTACTGCAGAGTCTAGAATTGTTAAATGATTCTTTGTAACTATTTTATATCTTTGGGAAGACAACAATGGGTTTTAAAGAGATTTTAACCAAGAAAACAGAGGTTTAGAGTAAAGCTGAGGCTTCTTCCTCAAACCTTCTATAGACAAGACATAAATATGGCTGTAAACATAAAGCTGATAAGCTGCCAGGCAAACATGGATTGGTAAGAATGAGAAAGCTATGAAACAGGTTCAAATTTATATGAGTACATGGGGGATCACAAATTATACAGAGAAAGAATTCTAAAGGAACTACAATACCTGTAGTTACTCTGTACTAGCAAATATACAGATATAAGAATGTATATTTAAGCACTCACTCAATATACAGATATATTAAGGGGTGTAGAGGACACTGAAGAGCTTTTACATGCAGTGCTCTTCCTCAAACAATTAAGTAAAATTCTCTGATACTATCCTTGTTGAGAGAATTTTAGAACAGTGTGACATCACATATATGGTGGTATATATTACCTGGACAAAAAGAATTCTGGGCATAGTTTTTAAAATTTACTAGAAAATTGATCACATTTCAATGGCAAATTCCTTTATGTGGATATATATATATACACACAAGACTCAGAATCAGCCACAAGTACTTCCCAAATGTTAAACCACTGAATTAAAGAAACTTTATTGTTTATAGAACTATACTACCTACAAATTATTTTAAAATATGCTTAATATGAGGATATAATACCTTTGAAATCCAGCTGTATCTTCCATTTCTTAATCCATATTCCATTATGCTGATACTGCACTATGTATATGCACACATCTGTTAACTTGTTGGGTTTTTTCTATCAGTAAAACTTTTTAAAGTAGTCTGCTAAGATGAATTAAATTCATATTTCAACAAAAAGTTCTGAAAACCATAAATTACTGTCATGTATATTTGACCTTAACTATCCATTACAATCCTGAATTATGACTTCTGAAATTTATTTCAGAAGTGAACTCTCTGATATTTTTGGAAATTCTTTTAAACAAAAACCTCACTAATACTCGGTAATCATCCACATCTGTTACAGCTGAAAAGAGACAAATGCATCAGATGCAAGGAAAATTACAACAGTAATCTCTCAAACAGGATTTGAAAAACACAGCAGATACTTTAACAGTCTTATTATAAAATACATAAAAAAAGAAGACTGAATAAATTAGAAGAGCTAGCATAGAAATAAAATGTGAAAACTTAAGTACATTCAACAGCCGTCCATTTTATGTCAAGCATATTAAAAAAGCTGGGCTATAGAAAGTGAAATACTCAAGGTTTAGACAAGAACTGGCTGGGACAGGAGACTGAAAGCACAGAAATGAATCATATTCATCAGCTATACCCTCCAAAATAAAATATTCAAACCACCAACCAGCAGCTGCATGGCAGTTTTCCCTGCATAGTGGTTTAAGTCTTACAATTATTGCTACTCCAGTAGAAGATACCTACAAATCTGCAAGCAGTAGAAATGTCCTAAAAACATGACAGAACAGTCACTCTAGCAAACTGAGTAGGAATATGTGAGTTAACTACATGGTCAGTCACTGATGTCATTACCTTGGATCTATAATTGAGGGCAAGCACAATTCCTTGGAAATAGAATGATTTCTATAAAATTAGGATGAATACTTCCAGTATATACTTATTGATCTTACAAAGCATAATAAAGACATATTCATTTGCTTTGTACTTTTTTCATAAATTAGATGGTGCCAAAGGAAAGTGCACTTAATTTTGCAATTAAGTTGATTTCTGTAGAAAAGTCAGTATCACTGTATTCCCCACTGCTCCTGTCCCAGATAACATTAGCAGTGCTTGCTTACTTCATAAGGTTCACCTAAGAATTCTGTAACACCTGTTCTACCAAAAATCAGCCAACACATTCACTAGCAAATTAGAGAGCCAAACCTTGATATGTTTTCGGCAGAGAAGTTAAAAAAATTTAAATGTTTAATAATCACTTACATACTTTGCACTTTACAAATTCACACCAAATTATGTTCACCAGACAAATTCACACCAATTTATGTTCACCAGACAGCGGCATCAAAAGAAGCAAAGAATATGCAACTGTCTTGTCACCAGGACCAGGCAGCAGGAGGGGACCTAAGAGATGAGGGGAATGGAGCCAGGTCTCTGCTCAAGGCAATTGGTGAATCCCCTCCCAGCCTACCTCACCTTCCCAAGTGCCCTTGTAGAATAGGAATGAGGCTCTGGGAGTGAGGGTCAGGCACATGGCAACATGGACTAAGGTTCACAGGTTGGAGAATTGTCCAGGGTGTTAGTCTACCCGACACACCATGACTGCCTCAGTTATGACAAAAAAGTAATCCATGATTCCCTTCTAAGATAAACAGAGGGATCAATGTGCTGACCAGACCCAAGCCACAGAGAAGTCTGCTGAACTCTGCTTCCTCCTTGGGGTCCAGGTTAGAAAGGTAACCAAGAAACTCTCCAGTCTGGTACAGCCCTCTAATTATCATCCATTACTGGTTTTTTCAGGTGGGCAGCAATGAAGTCCCAAGAAGCCTGAGGAATTTCAAGAGGGACCTCACTTTTTTGGGATAACTCGTTGAGGGATCTGGAACACCAGTCATCTTCTCTCTTCTGGCAGTTGCAGGGGAAAGTGGGAGTAGGAAAATCACACAGATGAATAACTGCTCTGAGCCTGGTGTTACCAGCAGGATTTTGTGGTTTTTCATCACAGATCAGTTTACAAAACACCAAGCCTGCTGACAACAGATGGGGCACACCTGTCCCAAGGCAGAAAAAGGATCTTCACATAGGCTTTATCAGGGCTCAGTGAAAGAGCCTTAAATTAGATCTGAAGGGGGAAAGGGATAAAACCAGGCTTGCTAGAGATAAGCCTGGGGGTAGCACATCAAGGACTTTATCACTTTCTATAACTACCTGAAAGCAGATTACAGCCTGGTGGGTATCAGCATCTCCGCACAGATAACAAGGGACAGTATAAAAAGGAAATTGTCTGAAATTGCAACGGAGGTTTAGATTGGATCTGAGGAAAATCTTTACTGAAAGGGTGGTCAGGCACTGGAATATGCTGCCCAGGGAAGTGGTGGAATCACCATCTCTGGGCTCAATTTGGCACTTGGGGACATGATTTAGTGGTGAACAATGAGGAGCTCAGTGATGATCAATGTGGAATTCAGTGATCTTAGAGGCTTTTTCTAACCTCAAAAATTCTGTTTCTGTCTTGAGGTGGAAGTGACCTTTAGAGACTGTCTAGTTCTACCCCTATGCTCAAAGTAGTGTCAACATCAATGAGGTGCTCAGAACCATAGCAAGTTAGGTTATAAATATGTCCTGAGACAGAGACTTCTGAGCCTTCCTGGACTACCTCTTCTAGTGTTTGACTATCCCAAAATAGGAAAAAAATAATTTATTTTCAGAACCAGGATTGAATTTTGTTAGTGAAGCTCTCTAGACTCACAAGCACAAAAAAATTTGCAGTTTCCTCAATTATCAACTCACCTAATACTTAGGTCTCTTACTTGCCAGCTTGACATTTGCTTTGCAAATTGCACACACATGGCCCTCATGCTCCAGGGAAAATGTTGACTCCAGTGTCACCCCCAGCAGCTGGTGTTTAGGCACATGGGCCCTATGAACCATAGTTCCCATGCCAGTTACTCACACTAAGACCCCCACTTCATTTCACCCAGACCCCTACAGCTTGCACCTAGGACCAAAGACCCAAGGTCCTTCAGCAGCAGTTGATGCTGAGACTCCTGCTTGCTCTAAATGCTGGTACAGAAAATGTGTGTACCTTCACCCAAAGTCTGATTCCAGTTCCTGCCTCAGATTCACTCACCCCAGTTCACTCAGTAGCTGTCAATCCTTTTAAGATCCATGGAGCCCAGAGCCACTGATGAAGATGCTCTTACTTGCTCCAGTTGCTGGCACCACATACACACGAGAGCTTCATTTGAGGTCTCATTCCAGTTGCTGGCTACAAAATCTGGGTTCCCCAGTTGCTAGCATCCCTCCTTACAGCACTCATGCACAGGGAAAGTAGTGACTATTAAGCAGGAAGATAAACTGCTGTGGTCAGGCATAGGGCTGCCAGGCAAGCACACAGACTGGGCACTGTTATGCAAAACCAGCCCTTTTTATAGCTCCACCTGTCAATCCCCTAGCATCATTTTTCTCTTGCCCACTCCCCTTCCACCAAACAGCTCTTCCTAAATTTTGCAGTCTAATAGATTACCTTCAGATATTTGAAAAACCTTCATATTTGCTGCCTTATCAGTTACAAAGTCCAGATGGGTCTTCTCCAAATGCTGCCTGTGTGTTCTTAATGGGCCATCAAACAACAGCTGAAGAGCCCTGGTCTTTGCCATTGTCTCCATTTTCTCGTGTCTACTATGTTTTATCTCTGTGTGGTTTTGTTTATCTGGCAATCACCCCCACCTTATCCTTTCTTCTCCACTTACACCTTATTTTAAGAATAAAAGGAAAAACATTCAGCAAAGATCTTAGTGCTGCTTGTGCAAGGCAATTATATGCAAGAACCTATAAAATGCTTGAACTTTGTAACGTCAAAACCAGCAATAAGTGCACTGCTCACTGAGCACTTCATACAGCAGAAAAAGGTTAAGTCTTCATAGTATGTTAGGTTGGCATATGTCCCAAGATGCACAGAACATTTGTGGGTTTTTTTATGCTACACCACCATAAACACCTGGTTCAACTGATTGCCAATGCAAATACAGCACACAGATGTAAGCAAGCAAATAGAAGTTTTTATTTCTGATATCCTCTTTCAAATGCAAACACTCTTGCAGAATAACAAATTTTCTTCCTCAAGTTTACAAGTCACTGTGGGCCTGGACCTTCAAAATTCATACTGCCTGCTTCCATGAAACCTTAGTTATCACTAAGAGCTAAATTAGGTTTTCTTATAGTGAATACTGAGGCCGATTTTATGCTTGCACATATGCTAAGTTGGTTTCATCTCTCTCTTGACATATGAAGAAAAAGGAAATTACGAAGTTACAAAATCTATCACCACTTCAAACTGTCTTACAGGGAAACTGTTATATTCCCACTGTGAGTTTCTGCCACAGAAATTACTTCCTGACATCCATTATTTCAAAATGTTCGTGTCTACAAAACTCCTCTGGGGAAAGAAAATTACTAGAGATATGAATATTCAAGTATTCTGTGACTTTTTTCTTTTTTTTTTCCCCCCCAAATCTAGAACCACATTTTTCTTCACACAAAACTTATAACTTTCTGTTAATCTAAACCTGCAAATTATATCCTGCAAAACCTCTCATTCTATTTTTATTACCGCTGGGTAAATTGATGATCTAAGTTACATCAATTCCACTCATACTTCAAACAGAAGTATCAGTGAGGTAGACAAAGATTAAGAGTGCATCTGCTAGACCTTCTCTTCATCATGAGTTACACAAGAAAACAGAGACTTAAAATATAGAAAGATAATTAAAGGTTCAGATTTTGATAGAATATTTTTAAGAGATCAGATTAAAAATTAATTCAGTGAAAAATCAGGTATCTGAAGTTAGAAAATGGATGAGATTTTGAATAGCTGTGGCCAGACAAGACCAAAACTTTGGAAATAAATAACTAGAGCAATTAGTGCAGGTCTTAATGAAGACACAGTTATGAAACATTAGCATAGCGAAAAATCTCTTCAAACTAATGCACCTGGCATCCCCTCCTGTAAAATTTAGTACTTGCTTCCTTTGTAGCTCATCCTGGATTAATAAATATTCTGTCTATGCTACAAAGTTCTTATTGTCTCCATATAAACATAATCTCTAATTATCACCTTGGATCCATAAAAAAGCCAGGACATTGAAGATTAGTGTAAACTGCATCACAGAACACAGTAGAAAACAATGCCTGTAATTTCTGTAAAAGTCCAGTAATCATTAGGATGAAGTCCAAAGCATAGATCTTTGAAGTTAGTTCATCAGATATGTTCCTTTTGTTGTTTTGTTTTGGTTTTTTTTTTTTTTTAATAAGATCTGTACATCTACATTCTGCTAACATTTCTACCATTCCCATCCTAACCTAGACTTTACCACCACATTTTTGCAATCATGGAGTTTTTTGGGGTTTTTAGATGCTCCTTCAAGATTAAATAAACAATATAGGCCAATTTATTTATTAATTTAAAATCCCCACTGTCTCAAAATGAAATGAGTGTACTACTTATTTTCATTCGTGGTAAGCACAGAAATTTGAGTTCTTAAGATAATAAAGAGACGTTCCAGCAGTTACTACTGACATGTTATCTGACATTCTCATCTTGGTAGCTTTTGTCTAAAAATTACAAATCGTTTGACCTGGAAGTCATGAGAAACTTTCAGAAAACTATCACTCATTGAACAGTCATATCCATCTTTTGAAAATTCAGATATTGCATAAAAAAACTCTTTACTGGATTTGATTTCATTCATTCAGGTGTCAAAAATGAAGGCTTGATGGTGCACACTGTGTGTGTCAGATACAAATAAAGACAGATTTTTTTGCCTGAATGCTCTTGTTGAGGTGCACTTAACTTGGATCCCTTACATAAAGTTCCTGAAAATCTGAACCTGGATCTTAATTTCCTGCCTCTAGCCTATTTGTGGGAAAAGTGAGAGCCCTGATACTTTCTACTCCTGTTATTTGGGGAATGAGTGGGAAATCTTCTGGACAGAAAACACTTAAAGTTTTGTGTAAAGTCCTGTTCATATAGTGAAATTTGTAAAGTGCTTTTGATCTGAGAATGAGATCAGTTGAATATTTTACTTCAAATTATTTTGGGACCCAGGGGGCTCTGAATTGATCTTGAGCAGGTTCAGAATGTCATGTTAGTTGGTTGACATTGATATTTCAATCTAACATGAATACATTATTGGCAGCCAAAATTAAAACTGTGACGCTACAATGAATGTGTATTAAAATGCTAAGAAAGAAAACCAAAACCACAAAAAACCCAAACCCCATACACACTCCAAAACTATGCAACAACGTATTCTGTCCATAGTCACAGAAGTTTATTACTGTGATATTAATCAGATAGAAATTATTTGATATGTCAGCAAGCCCCATTACCCTTCTATTATCCGTCATTCTCTGTAGTCAGTAATGCACTCTGCCTTACAAAATATTTTTCAACATCTGTGGGAAACTGTCACAGAGCCACAATAAAAGGATGGAGATGAACATATTTGTCATCATCCAAATTCTAATCAAATTTTACATGTGTATCTGTGTGCATGGTGGTAAAAACTGGCTGTCTGTTGGAAATCTTTTGGAACATCTCTTTCTCCTTCAACAAGATTTTTAGGCAGAAATACAGAACAGTAGGAAAACAAGTACAGAAAAACTTCCACCCTTACTTGACTGCTTAGTAACTAAAAGAGCATGCAAAGACATGTTCTCTTTAAATGATACACCAAGATAATTAATTGCACTAAGAAAATTACAGGCATTATTAGAGCAGTGTAGCCCTCACGTACACACCTTCTATCAGGTTGCTTAAGAAAGGCACATTGTACAATGCAAGTGTACAGTGCTTAAGCATATTTTCACTGAGCATACAGTAACAGAGCCTTTTCACTTATCAGTTTTTTACTAAATGCTGACTGTTCACGCTATCAGCTGGCACATTTCAAATGAGGAAAAAGCTACCAATGAAACTGAGAGTAGGCTACGTAGTATCTTCAGTCACCTTCAGCAGCATGACATCTCTTGAGTGTGGTTGTTATGATAAAACCCTAAGGATAAGCCTGAGTTAATTGCTAGGAATAACATTTCCTTCACAAGATAAGAGCCAAATAATTGAATTATAAACACAGCAGACAAATGCATAATAAGTATATCAGGCTGAATGTTAAAATCATGAAACTCCTAATTAGAATACAGATCCTTTTGACAATTAAGTGAATGAAACATATTAGAAACATGTTTCTGCACTTTTGTCCAAAAAAGATTGTGAAGATAATGATCATCCTCAATGATTACTTCTCTGGAGTTCTATAGGAGAACTCAAAAAAGGGGACTTAAAGCTTTATCTGATAATCATTATTAAATACTTTCCAAATATTGTTACCTATGGAACCACATTTTACAATGAGGTAGATTTTATACTTTATGGCCATCTATTGTTTACTAATGCAGTCAGATAACATGTTATTTTTACATATACTATAAACAAATTACGTAGTCTAATACTGCAGAAAAGGCAATTGCACTGCAAAGGCACCACTCATTATCCTTTCTTAAAATGTTCAGATGAGAATTCTGACATTATTTTAATTATAACAAGAGAGAAAAAGCTATTTCAAGTAAAATTTTTCCACATACCAATATTTCAGATCTCTTTTCAGACCAGTTGTTTAAGTAATCTAAAAAGGTTATATGCTGAGTTTTGAGAAGAGTTATATACTTGGAGAAAGGCAGGTATGAGAATAATGACGTTAACTATCAAGTGTTTTGTACTGTCGTCAGAGTTAAAAAAGGCTCTCTGCCACATTCAAGTGTCTCACACTCTCTCCTCCATCTTTAACAGAGCAGGTATTTTTAGTTCAAACTAAAACTGGCTAGAATAATAGGAAACCTACAAGGTACTACACCCAAAGTTATCAAAAGTCTCAATTCTACAATCTTGCTTCTGTATCTTTTGTATCTAATCTGTATTCATTAGTACAGGGTTCAAAGACATCTGAGATTCCTACATAACCATTTTCTTGTTGTATTTTGACTCATGTCCACTAAAGGAAAATATGCTTACATGAACAATAACACTCCTGGAGGATCCTACTATTTCTAGATGAAGTTTTATGCATCACTACAGACTTCAGTAATTTTTTTACCTCTTTCAAAATATTGCATCACTAGCTGCAAAGTTCAAGGAACATCAACTTTAAGTCTATACCAATAATTTTTTACTGGTCTTTATTTTAGTGGGAATTCAAAAGGTGTCTCTGAAGATTCACTGGACCCCATCTGACAGAATACCTATACAGAATCAGCAAAATCTTAGTGAAGTAAATGTGTTCCCCACAGCTGTACTTAGACATGAATATCCTAAAAGAACACTTTCAAAATGTTGAACCTACCTAGCCCAGCTATCAGTTCCTCTTTTCCAATTTTGCACATCTTTCATGTCCATTCCTTGCATCATTTCTCACCACAGTCTGTCATATATTGATTTTCTTCACTCTTCATTTAGCACATCAGTCTTATAACCTCTTCTCTCTGTATATTCTATCTGCCTTCTCCATTCCACACCCAATGTGTCTATTTCAGTTGAAGAAGAGTTCTGGCTACTTCTGATATGTATGGGCATGCCAAATGCCCAGATACTGTTTTTAAGATGTAAACTCTCTTTCTTGATGCAGACACATCTCGCACGAAAATTTCTACCCAGCTAAAAAAACCCACAACTGTAAACAATTTTTTTAAAAAGAATACAAGGAAAGAAGCCAATCTAAACTTTAAATAAGTGTCAGTTTTGTGGTTTGATAGTTGTTAAATATCCCAGCCAGACACAGTGCAGCATATAAACAAATGTGCAAGATTTAATATACAGTAGAGCTATTAACACTTTTTTTAAGCATGACAAAATGTTGTTCTGTTACTAAACTGAGTCTCTATTGAAAAAAATATGACTATGTTCTGTACCAGGAAGGTGCTAACAGGGCTCCATCAATTCAATTAATCTGTTTCTTATTTGTGATCAAAACACAAATACCCCTACATTAGGTCTGTTCTTCAAGGTATGCCATCACACATATTTCATTCAGACATCACTTCACATATGTTAAAGATATTTGTTTGATCATGGGTTGTCAGGATCACCAAAATGTAGAAATGTAGCAGGTTAGAGACTTGTCTCCCACAAGTTGGTGTCAGCTTGTCTAGAGGAGTCTGAGAGCATCTGTTTGAGAGGCAGACACCAACAGAAGACCTCCACAGCATAAAACATATCTAAGCCAAAACAGCCTGTGTCATGGTCATCAGTGACAAAGAATGTCTGGAATGGTAACTTTTACCATTCCCTTTTACCACCCCTTCTCTGCCTCCTTTTTCAGTCCAAATATCAAAAGGGACAAAATGTTCCAGTTTTCTCTACTTCTCTGCTACTGTGCCTTCTTCTACCTTATTATACAGCCCCCTAATGCTTAGCAGGGTCTTTGTTTCTGCCTCTCTTATCTCTTTTATCTCTTATTTTGCATGGGAAATTCAAATGGGTAAATATGCTGTATTTGCGAAAGAGCAGCACCTTTTTTTTATCTCAAAAGCTATATATCTATCTCCTTCATCAAGTCATTTGCCACACTGGAACTTTCTACCCTCTTTTCTTTACCAAGATCTTCAGAGTGAGAATTCTGCCTCAATTATGTGATTCTAATTTTTTTTATTAAATTAATCTAAAGAGAATCAAAGAAAAATGTGAAATTCTATCTCAATTTATCAGGAATAAAATAGAAGCAGAAAATCGGGTAACAGAACCTGACAGGCAGCAAAGCAGAATGAGATTTTTAAAAAAGGTTTGTAAGCAGTTATTTCAGTAAATATATAGCACAAGCCAAGGGTTCAATTAAATTTGAAGGACTTGCATCACCAAGCTGCTTCACACCATGCATTTCCAGCATACAAATAATTGAATCTAAGTACTTCAGAAAAAATTAAGTACTCACAGCACCTATACAAGAAGCCACATAGGTTGCTTTATTTTCTTAATATGATAAATCTCAAGCCTGAGAAAGCTTCTAACTATTTGTGAGATACTGCACATTAATTACAGAAGTAAGATTACTATCCCTTCCTAATATCTTGTCCACTGATAATAAAATTCTTCCAGAGTACCATGTGCAATATTTTGCTAACTGAAATAACTACTGATTTATGAAAGAAAATTGTTATAGGGGTAGGATCAAAATTGTCTCAAAAGCATCAGATCAAATTATTGACTAATCTGAATTAAAAACCCAAAATAGAGCTTACTTTTTTCCTCAAATCCCATTAGAGGGTGAAGAGTAGAGCTTACATAGGGGGCTGAACAGTAGTCAAGTGTATGAAGCTGAACAAGGGCAGGTGCTGAATTCTGAGCTGGAACAGGGCAGCCCTGGTTACAGATGTAGCCTGGGGGATTAGAGGTTGGAGAGTGTTGTAGTGTATACTGTGTAATACTTTGAAGTAGTTTGGTTTTGGTATCCCCATAGTTTTTCCAAATGGTTTACCCCAGATTGTACCCCCTTCCCTTTACCTTTGGAATTCCTCTCCCTTGATGAGATCATCCCCAAATCCCCACCCTGGCTCTCTGTCAATCACCCAGCATCCCATCCCCTTCATCTAGAAGCTTCGGCTCAAGACGTCGAGTGATTAGCCAGAGGCCAGGGGTCAGCCCCCCGAGACTTGTTTTATACGCTGTCCTGAGTGACTATCCCCCAGTACCCATCCCTTTGGGTCATTTATTGGTTGGTAAAATGTTATCTACTTCTGGTTTCCTCCTCCCTTTAAATGTAACCTTGGCACATCTCCCGGGGCTCTTGGCAGGAGGCCCCCTGAGGTGCAGGAGCTTCCCAGACTCCTGAATAAAACCTTGGATTAACCCCTGCTAAGAGTTGGCCCCTTTCTTCTACTGATGTCTCTAATGTCTCTTCTGCTGCACAGGGGAATGGCCCAGCTGCCCTCAGCACCCTCGGGCCACGAGAAAGTGTCTCCCCGCAGTCGGCCGTGTCGGGGCTGCCCCCCGGTGTCTGCCGACCCGGGCCTGGCCGGGGGCTCCTGAGAGGCTCACAGAGGGACAGAGACACTCCAAGATACACTTCACCTAGTAGTTAAAATTTTAACCTCTGCTAGATTCCAACTGCAGGAAGACAAGGTTCAGAAGATGCCACCTTGGAAGTACCTAGGCTTACAAATCACCACACAGACCATTGTTCCACAGAAATTAAAATTAGGAGTGATCCCAAAACCCTAGCAGATCTCCATTCCTTGTGTGAGACTTTGAACTGGGTCAGGCCTTGGCTAGGCCTCACCAATGAAGACCTAGCTCCCCTTCTCAATTTAATGCAAGGAGAGAGAGAGCTGGCTTCTCCCAGGGAACTGATCCCAGAGGCAAAAACCGCCCTCCAAAAAGTGCAGAAGGCTTTGGCTGAGAGGCAGGCTCATCGTTATCAGCCCGAGCTGCCTTTCAAATTCATTGT
>JAYDZK010000268.1:30768084-30812870 GCA_034509185.1 Euphonia xanthogaster
ACAGCATCACAGCCAGGCAAGGGAGGGGATTGTCCCCTCTGCTCTGCTCTGGGGTGGGGCAGCCTCACCTCGAGTGCCGGGGGCAGTTCTGAGAGCCACAGTATAACAAGAGAATATGTTAGAAGATGTTAGAGAATACCCAAAGGAAGGCAACAAAGATGGTGGAAGATCTGGAGGGACAACTGTATGGGAAATGGCTGAGGTCACTAGGTCTGTTCAGCCTGGAGAAGAGCAGATGGAGGGAAACCTCATTGCAGTTCCAGCTTCCTCAGAAGGGGAAGGGGAAGGGCAGGCACTGACCTCTTCTCTGTGGTGCCCAGTGACAGAGCCCTAGGGAGCAGCCTGAAACTGTGCCAGGGGACATTTAGGTTGGATATTGGGGAAACATTCTTCACCCAGAGGGTATCTGGGCACTGAAACAGGCTCCCCAGGGAAGTGGTCACAGCACCAGCCAGAGAGAGTTCAAGAAATACTTCATCAACTCTCTTAGGCACGTGGTGTGATTCTGGTGTCCTGCGCACAGCCAGGACTTTGGTAATCCTTGTGGGTCCCTTCCAATCAGAATATTCAACAATTCTCTAAATATCTGATAAGGTATTCGTGTTTTCTGCTTTTTACGAGTTGGCTCATTTAAAAATTAATTTAAATTATAATTGAGGGAGTTTGCTATACATAGTATTATAATACACTTTGGATTGTACACAAGTGTACTAATAGCCTGCACTGGCATAATAACAAACAATAACTAAAATAAATTATGAATCCAGTTCTCCAAAAAAAGCAGAGTTGATTTGTAGATACCAAAAGTAATTAGGAATACTTTAAAGAGGCTGTTATATTAATTTCCTAGTTCTTAATATTTTCTCGGCAATGGAGTTGAGACACTATGAGACACGATGGTGTGTGATGACATGACATCAAATATCTTCATCATATGATGAAGGACAGGTTTTGCTGACTCATAGTGAAACCAATCACAGGCTTGATGGTTGTCATGTGGTGCAAAACTGAGATTTTCCCTGCCTGTAGTGGAACTCTTGTGCAGCATATATATGCAAAAACCTCTAAGCATTTCTGGTTATACTGCAAGAATACCTGGTATATCCAGTAGCCAATAAACTGCTACATTATTTCCATATAAAGCTAATTTTATTAGTAATAGTTTTTATATGAGAAATTATAACCAAGCTGAGAAAGCAGTAATTTTGTGCATGAAGCTCCAAATTATATAGTAATTTATGTGGTAAAACATGAAAAAAAAAGTTCTTTTCCTGCAGAAAACAAGTGTTATTATTAAACTGTTGCTAAAGCTTTGCAGCTTTTACTGAGTGAATTAGAGAAGCTGTTTTATATACAGAACAATTCAAAAAGGTTTACATAGTCACACAGGCAATAAATATTTCTGTAAGTTCTAGAAAGTTTGCACATGGGTTTATATGTAAAATCGGCATAAAAAAGTGGAGCTGTGAGTGTTGGAAAGATAAGAACTAATTCTTGTAATGCAAGCCTGATATAACTTGCTAACAGAGACTCCCTAACTTTCCAATCCTGTCTCAAGGTAGTTGGGACATCAGATTTCTTTTCACAGGACTCTTTTGTCACTGGTTTGAAATCAAGCATAAAAAAGTCTTTGATGGTTCTAGTGAGCGCTAGAGGAGTTGTAAGAGAAAATTTTCTGAATATAATAATTTGAGAATTATTTAGTAACTTCAAACAAAACTGATTTTATATTAAAGGAATAACACTTCAATGACAAAAGACAAAATGTTTAAGTAACTACAGAGTCCTCTGCTACAGCTAGCACTATAATCTCACGGTGATTATATGTCATTTATAGAAATAATTGACTCAAATTTCTAAAATAGCACTTATTTTTAAATGCATTGCATTAGCTGGAAATCATTTAGGACATAATGAAAAGTTGGCATTTAGGTTTCTAAGCCTGAAGGTACTTAAAATACCTTACTATATTTTTAGTGAAGCGTTCTTCAGGGAGACTACATCATTAGTAAAAGTACAATCTACAATTCCAGTATTCTACATGTGTGAACATTTTATGATTTTTAAGATAAACAGTCACAAATAATTTTTCACATAAGCTTATTTTAAACCTCACATCTGGGAAAAAACTTATATTTCACAAACCTTAGCACATTCAGCACAAGCAGTCATTCGTGACTTGAGCAGCCTTCATGGAATAGCCTTCTTGTTAATCTTAATTTAAAAATAAAAGCATAAAACACGTTGTCCCAATACAGATTTCACTCTGCACTGGATAACATATACTGAGAATTTAAAATAATTCCCATCTCCTAAAATAAGTACTTCCCCTAAGTTTTTATTAAATATTTAAACCTTAGCACCACAGAACTGAACTGGCTGTTCCCAATATGATGAAACAGCTTGGCAATGATAGAGGTCTGTACTGCTTTGCATTTGAAGATATTCCTGCCTCTCTTCTTCCTACAAGCTCCGCTTTCTCTTGTCTCCCTTGCAGAGATTTCACAATACATTTTACTAAGATTTCTTTTATTTGCCTAAGAGCACAAATTCAGCAGCTTGATGGGCACTTTTCTGCTTTTTGTATCAAAAGTACATAACTATACGCGTCTCCACAGCTTCAGCACTAATCTCATATTTTAGTGCCAGTGCTTTTGTCTGAGTAAGTATATTACTTTAGTGACTGTTCTTTATTCCTAAATCTCTTTTCTGTATCGGAATTGGTCAAGCATGTTAATGTTCTCTTTTCTGCTTCCTATCTTCTAGGTAATATATTTCAGATGTCAGTCTCCTCTTGGCTTTCACTGACAATTTTGGAAAAAGCACAGACAAATAAATAAATAAATTGATAATAAATATTCAAGACAATGAATTTAATGAACAAGATAATGATGGTATTTGCATTATATTTAATTTTATCACATAAAGTTTGATTAATGTCATAAGAACTATTTATCAGACAGGTGTGAAAGACTGAATTTTTGAATTAAGACTGTCTGTAGTCTGAGATTCAAGCACACCAAACATAATCAAATGTTGTTCTGAGATTATAGCTCTTTGATGTAATTACAAATAAAAACTAAATCCAAACACCATCACCACTGCCAACAAAAAAAAGACAACTGACAAAATACGTATGGGTAAGTGAACAGAATTTTCTGTTCTAAATAAGGAAATTGGTGAATTGGAGACAGAAAGTGATATGATTTGCAAATCTATTGTGGATTATGTGTTATCTGAGATAGGAAAAAGAGAAATGTAGCTAAATTGAATATAAACTTTGTGCTTCAATTATTTAAAAAAACAAACTCAAAACTATCTTACTTAGGCTGAATCTCTTAAAGATGTTCTGGGTTTTTTAAAGGCAATTCCAAAATTAATACTCAGAAGACTTCATGTTCTACTTCTCTTCCCTCCTCTTCCTTGAGGTTCTAATAACCTCAAATTTAAATAAAATTCTTTCCTCAGCAAACTTAAAAATACTGCAATAAAACACATGTTCAACTGTCATTAATTCTAGTATGTCAGTGTAATAGATAGCAAATTTGGGGATACAAAGAACAAGTCAACTTTTTAGTACCGCAAAAAAGGGAGGTAATAAAACTGCTGGTCCCAGTTTCCTTCCTGTATGCCTGAAAATATTTACAAAAGCTATTTTACCCCACTGAGGAGTAAAAGTTACCTGTTTTCACACACACTAAGACATAAATTTCTCACATTGTTAGAAGCCTGGATAAAGATAAATCAGAGTGGCAGAGAAACAGTTTCTGATTATGTTTATTTTTTTAGCCAGTGAGATCTGCTTGGCAAAAACTAGTACTAAAAATATAAAGGAAATTTAAAAATCAAATTCAAATATGTATATCATAATTTCAGAAAGGAAAGCATACTTCGAGTATTAGGCACAAAATTTTTTTTACTTAATTTAACAAAGAAAAATCCTGAAAAAAACAGAAGCATGGCTCAATTCTGTGAAATTAACCTGCAATTTTTTGGTCAGTGATGGCCACAGAGGGTATAATATACATTGTATTAACATTTTAACTGTTAAATGCATGTATACATCCCTGGTCCTGGTACTGCAACCACAACTTCCCTCAAATGTGCTATTTCTGACAAACAGAAGAGTGGAGGCTCATATTCTGCCCATCAGTTTGTGCAGCTTCTCTGGTAGGACATATAATCAATTTCACTTCACTAGCAGATGGCTGATGCCACAATTCTAGGGGGCATTGAATACTACATTTTCCTAACTTAGAGTTTCAACTAGGAGGGCAATTCAAGCTCTCTGAGTATTTTCTAAGTAACAGGAGACAAAGACAACCAATAATTCAAAGAAACAATTTTTGTGTGTTTACACAAAAGTGGGACATATTTTAAAGATGCAGTATCCGGAGTACTACATTAAAACTGGTGATGCAAGCAATCAACAAAAAATTTCAGCTATAACAAAATGTGTGCAGTTTTCAAGCTGTGCCAGTTTTTCATAGCTATGTCTTTGACTAACAAGAAAAATTAATTCTGAATAACAAATACGGCAAAAAAATATACCATCTATTGTGACTCCACTCAGAATAGCAGCATAGAGTTTATTTCAACAAAGAAGAATGTGAAGGTCTCAGGCAAGTTGCTGAGATTTCAGTATGGCTTCATTGTAATAAGTAATAATACAGTGAAAGTTAAATGGAAGTGTAACCAGAAGGACTAATATGAGATTAATTTAATGTCCTCTTTAACTGACAATAGTTGATTTCTGCTTAGGAGAGAACAGATATATAGGAAGAAAAACAAGAAAATGTACATTCAGTATGCACCAGGCATCAGACTTCAACATGAGACAGAACTCTCTCTCCCTGGCTATACACAGACAGCTGACTGCAAATAACTGAAATCCACAAAAATTATATATCATTAGGTTTTAGATCAAATTATTTTGGAAGCAGTCAAACCAGTGGTATAGCTTCTGATATGTCACTGTGGCTTTAAATGAACACCATTACTTTGAAGAAACTGGTAAGTATGCACAACCAACCTTCCCCCTCCTTGGACACTACACAAATCATCATACAAATCTAAGTCACTTATCTTAAAACCGTTTTGGAAACTTCTCATAATCTTCAAATGTATAGAGGTTACTTTATATCTCTTGTACTAGGGTGGAGTGCAGAACTCCTTGCAAAACCTTGTACATTTTTATTAGAAAATGTGTATTTTATTCTTTCTGAACATGAGACTTTTACTTCAATATGATTCATAAGAATTTGTCACCTTTTCTCTTCAAAATTTATTTTATGCTAAGAAGGAGAACGGGCACTCCTATGAAACTTACAGAGCATCTCTGTCACAGCACTGTTTCTTTTCTAAAGGTCACAATTATTTCATCATCAATTCATGCAAGAATATTTCCATCCTCCTAATACTTTTTTCCCACGTCCTGAACTTCAAATGTGGCAATGGTACTGTTCCTGAAAATTGTGAGACTACAGTCTGAATCATCATCTTAGTATTACTTTGTCCTAACAGAGTGATTCTCTTTCTGTATTTCTCTTCTTGTTCATGAGGAAAAAATGAATTATTCTGAAGCGATTGTCATCCTACTCCAGAGGATCAGTTGCATCCACATTTAACAAAACCTTACTTGACGGAAGTTAGGGAGGAAAGGAAGACAGTTAAAAGGAGACTGGAGTAAATGTATATTGAATAAGAAGATTTTTTAGAGATTCTGAAAGAGTTAAACTGGATATGGTTACCATGGAGCTAAGACTCCCACAGAAAAAAATTACAGCATTTTGAAACATTTGTTGGAAGCACACAGGCAGACAAATAAGTGACACTGCATCACTTTCAGGCTTAATTAGGTCACTTAAATTCTACCTGCAAGTGGAAGCTCAAGGGAGGGATTTTTATAGGCTTCTACTGACTATTTCAGCCATAGCCTTTCTAATTTAGAAATCTTTGACAGAGAACTGCAGGTAAGTTTCTTGGGCAATGGAAGACATGACTATATTAATGCACTTCCTTATTATCAGCAATGGTTCCAAGTGAAATGAGGGGCTTGGTTTAACTGTGAATGTAAAAAAAAACCCCAACAACAATCAAACAATAAAAAATACAAAAGAATGCTGACTTCAGTCTTCCCCCTTCTTAGTAGGAACTGCATTCCTCCATGTCTGAGAGGATTACTGCTATAAAAATTACCTCTCAATAGCTGGGCACAACACTGACTTCTGTGGATATGTTCGTGTTTTGTCTCAGACCTAATTAACACGTACTCTAAGAGGAGTTTCCAGCTCTAAAGCCATGGTAATAAGGACATAGTCAAGATTTTAAGGAGTTTTAAAAATAAACTATTCTATTTTCTGTTGAAGTATAGCAGTAGCTCCAGTTCTACTCTAATGCACACTGATTGCATGTTCTAGCCTGAATACAATTTTTCACCATGGTCTTCCTGAGCACAAGTCTATTAACATTAGGGCTATCACACTCTATTCCTCATAAACTCAATAATCAGGAATGCCATTCCTGCTCTTTGAGGGCAGTTCTCTCACAGCAATCCAGCTATGACTGTAAGCCTGGTTTAGAGAGTTTTAGCTTATAGACAGCTACAGTGCTATTCCTAATTTTTTCCTTCTGACTCAGCACTAAGGACTCTTTCTCTGGCTGAATCTGTCTCAGAGGACACACTTCTGAAAAACTGCTGTGCCATATAAAATATTAAGCTGGGTGAGAAAATACTGTTAGAACTAAGTCACTCAGTGGTAACACATAATCTGTGTAACAAACTGCTTAGGGAAGAGTGGCTGGAAAGCTGCCTGTGGAAAAGGACCTGGGGGAGTTGGTCAACAGCTGTCTGAACATGATCCGACAATGTCTCAGAGAGCCAAGCCAGTCAATGGCATCCTGACTTGTATCAGAAATAGTGTGGCCAGCAGGATCATTCCCCTGGACTTGGCACTGGGGAGGCTGCACCTTGAAGACTGTGTTCACTTTTGTGCCTCTCACTACAAGACACTGAGGTGCTGGAGCATGTCCAGAGGAGGGCAAAAAGGTGGTGAAAGGACTAGAGGTGTGGATGAGGAAGCTGGGGCTGTTTAGCCTGGAGAAAAGGAGTTTCAGAGGAGAACTTATTACCCTCTGCAGCTCCTTGAAAGGAGGCTGGGGTGAGAACCAGTCTCTTCTCCCAAGCAGCAAGCAACAGGGCAAGAGGAAGTGGCCTCAAGATGCACCAATACAGGTTTAGATTGGATATCAAGAAGAATTTCTTCACTGAAATGTTTGTCAAGCATTGAAACATGCCGCCCATGGAAGTGGTGGTTGTGACACCACACCTGGATGTATTTAAAGGTTCATAGATGGAACATGGTTTAGTGATGAACACAGCTTTTATAGCTTAACATCTGGACTCAATTTTAATTGTCTTTTCCAACCTTGATGATTTATGGTTCTTTCCTGTGGTGCTATAAGGAGAAAGCATAATTCTGGAACTACTTCTTTCATTCTGAATTAAAATTAAATTTCCTTCAAAACTAAAATGTGATGCTGGAAAAAACACTCTTAAGAGCATGAAAAGCAGTATTGCAGTCCTCTCTGATGCCAATGTAAATAAAGACTTGTGACTACCTGAGCACCTGACATTTCACCAGTTTCTCTTAGACAGTACAGAGAGATTGCCCTGACAGGAGACCACACTCAGCATGAATCTAGGAAATATGCTGCCCTGTACCTACCAGGGTCTTGCCAGAAATACCTTGGCAGGTCAGGGACTGTTTCCAATAGGCAGTACAGTTAATATCTTGGGGAATTTGTTTAGCTGTATAGCTCCACTTTGTGTCAAGGCTAAAGAATTAATTGTGGCTATTTAATTTACTAACATAGAGCTCTCAGAAGAGGTTTAGATACATAGCCTGTCTTCTTTTTTTATGTTGGTGTCTAGATTGAATTTATATTCTTTAATACATGTCAATACGGCCTTGCTATGAAAGTCCTGGACAAAAAAGAGGAATTTACTATGTCACTGTCCAAGAAGTGGTTGGGCATCAATGTTTAAAGGTGAGTGAGACCGCAGGAGTATAAACAAGGGACAATAAAATTTTAAGGAAACTAGACATCCAGTCACATGAGAGCAAGCTAAACAAACTCAGTTTACTTACTCCAGGAAAGACAAACTGTAGAAGGAATAGAATTTTTCTTATATAAACATATTGATAAATAACAGTTAAGCCACATAAAAAATCTATAAATATATAAAAATATTTAAGCTGAAAAAATGAAGGAAGATTGCTAGATTAGTGGACTGGTACCTTGAGAAAAGCAACAGAAGAAAAGATATAATTAGTTCTAAAACTGAATTTCAGTTCAAAATTAATTCAATGACTAAAGAAGTTCTTCCCAGTCTTCTGTTCTTGTGATGCATAAATAATTGTTTCCACATTAATTGAAAGCAAATGCAAGACTAATCTGAGAAAAGATAATTCAGATGGATTCTATCTGATAAAAATAAGGTGAACAAAAAGACCAGAAAGTCTCAGTGACTTAAAAAGTCTGAAGAAGAGCCTGTGAAGATGGTCTTTGAGGAGTAATGACAGAGAAATTTCAGCAATATCAGCAAAGTATCTTTATTGTTTGTTGCATTCATTCCATATTTAAGAAAATAAAGCCTTGTTTATTACTGAATGTAGATTCCACTTTGAAGCTGGAGAAGAAAAATACCGAACTATTTGTAATTTTCCACTAAGAGCAAGAAAACTCCTGGTAAGACCCACAATTTTGACAAGTCATGCATACAAAAATTAATTAAAAAGCCTGCAATTTGTTATAACTGTGTGATAGTTCTTATGACATCAAACAATAAGAGATAGCAGGACAGTTGTTCTCACTCTGTTTTTTACACCCTCAGGAAGAGCTAAAGAGGAAATGGGTATGAACTGGTGTGTCAGTCTCTCCTTGAGAATTTTCACTACTAATGTGTACTCACAGTGACTGAACATAAAAATTCTTTCTCTCCCCAGTCAACTTCATACCCAGATCTCCCTTTTTTTTCTCACTATGATATTGCTTCCCTTCTTGTCAAAGAAAAAAATCCATCCCTTCAGGATAATTGTACCTTAGGCTTTTCCTTCTTATCCCACCCCAATGATATCTTTTACAACTCATCCTTCTGTTGTCCGCAAAAATCACATTCATTTTCCAGATGCAACAAGCCAATATTTACACAGTTGAAAGTGACATTGATTACTTATTTCAGAGCTGTGCAAGCCTGGGTGTCTGGCGGTATTCCACAAATCAAGCAGCACAGCTATTAAAATTTTTTATTGTCCATACATTTTAGCTAACTAAGGAATTAGTGTTCATTGGCTACAAGTTGCATAGTTCTCTTATTTATTAGTATTCTATCTTATGTTGGTTAATGATTCTCTCATTTCCCACACTGATTACTCCCCATGCTCAGGCTTTCTCTTTTTTGAGTTGGTGTGTTTCTTGTTCCAGTGATCACAATCTCCCCCTGCTGGAATTACCTTTTAGGCAGTTAGAGCCCACTTCAGCACAGTTGCTGGGTTGGGTTTACTGGTTTCTTCCTTACCTTGGGAGTTCTGCCAGGTGGTCTATAAATTCTGCATTCTTTGTGTCCACTTCCAGTGGGCATCCTACTTCCCAAGGCTTGGTAACCTCCTGCTAGGGCTGAGATTGCTGAAGCATGTCCAGCTCTGTACCTTAACAAGGCAATTCTACCAACAAGTAATTTGTGTTTCTAACTCATGGACATCACTTGGAGCTTGCTTGTTAGCTGCTCTCTGTTTCACAGAATTAATCTCCCTTCCTGTTGATTAGGCTTGAAAGCATAAAAAAATAAAAAAATCAAAGAACATTCTTTCTTGAGGGGATATTCCACATTTTGCAACACTTACTTTAAAGGCCACCCCTTCAATCAAGCAAGTTCCTTTTCTGTTACGTTTGTGGTATTAATCACAAATGCCCATCTACAAAACATTCAGGTTAGGGGTTTGTTTTAGATTTTGGTTGGGGTATCATCTATCATCTCTCACAAATGGTAATTCCCTGCAGAGGGCTACCACTGGCCTATTCTGATTTGTTTGAGTTTTTGTTTATTTATTTGTTTACTCTTGTGGTTTCACCTGTTTCATTTAACTTTTATTTTATTTAACACCTCCATTTTGTGGTGTAGTATTTAAAATGTGTGAGGACTCCTGTTCATAATGACAATTCCTCTTCCACTCATCTACAACCTGTCCATCCACACATCGACTTTATGTCAGGGAATCTATTGTTTTCCTGCATTTGTACACAAATAGATCCTAGCCTTTATCTGGGTGTATTGGAATAAAAACCAAAACTATTCAAAAAAAAAAAGCAGCAAAACAAAGAGTTTCTTGCCCAGAAATTCTGTACATTTGTGGTATATCAAAGGTACTATTTTGCTTACTTAGATTAAAACCACAGTTTGAATAAAAGCTACAAACATTAAGAGAGTACTTCAAAGCACATTAATTAGGCTAAAACAGGGGTTTTAATCATGGCTCACTTGAGATGGTTTAAGATAATTCTTTCAAATTTGGCCATCAGTAGATTACTGGACTGAAATTACTATTTCTCATTGCAACATGAGAAATGGTTGTTCTACTTCTCTAATGCTGAGTCAAATCTTAATATAAAAGGCATAGAAATTAAGTATCCAATTGGGTTTTTTTAATTGAACCACAGATGCAATAGATCTCCCTTTCTGCATCTACAGGCTCTCACATTTAGAACATTTACCTTCCAATTACTATTTAGCAACAGTACACTCTCACCACATATAACTACCAACAACTGACTCTTACACATAGCTATAACATTTTATCAAATGCTGCATATCAACATTACACTAACTTGTAAATAGCTGAAGATGAGACCTGCAGCCCATGATTCAAGCACAGCTAATAGCCACAAGAGCCCTGAAAACTATGTACATACTAGACAGAAAGTAACCAGAGTGAATATGCATATAGAATATGGTAAAAGGAGAAGAAATACTTTGGAAGAAGCAGGTGTTGCCATTCCTTCAGACCTCTACTTTAGGACAAATGCACATCGCCCAGCATTGTCTAAGATAGCATTTCTGCAAATATTGTAACTCTTCACTTTGTATATCCCCACCCCCCAAATGCTGACAAATCAATCTGCAATTATCCTACAACAAAACCACCAACTTAAAAAAACCCAAACAATGGTCATGTTTAAGAATCCTGACTACTTAAATCTCTGCTTAAAGAAAAGGAGATATAAGTTATTTTTGGGATGCCATCTCAATCAAAGAAACTGCACTTGCATGGTGACATGGTCAGATGGGAGCTAAGTCAGCACTCCTAAAAGCTCACTACTCAGATGGGAGCTAAGTCAGCACTCCTAAAAGCTCACTACTTTTGCCATGTTTATACAATATTACAGGATCACAGAATCAACTAGGCTGAGATCATCGAGTCCAGCCTATGACCAAACACCACCTTGTCAAGTAGTCCCTGACACCAATGTGACCAAGAAATGGCCACATCCAGTCTTTCCTTAAGCACCTCCAGGGATGGTGACTCTACCACCTCGCTGGGCAGCCCATTCCCATGCCTAAACACCCTTTCTGTCAAGAACTTCTTGCAAATGTCCTATTCCTAGTTTCCAGAACATAACAGCTGTGTCTTCCCCTCTGTCATCTGCAGTTGCATTTAAGAGCAATAGCTCTGTGGCTTCTATTGTAACAACAGCAAGCAGTTGTTGTTGTTGCTGTGAAAACATCTGGCTTAAGAAATGACAGAGAGAGAAAAGAGAGTACACAGAGGCTGGTATCTGGTTCTGGTGTTCTGATACAGCTGCATTACGCAGCTAGCTGAGTGGGTGTTTCCCTACAGCAATAGTGCTGGAGATTTAAGAGATGCACAGAGTAAAGAGACTGGGTATTGTTAACTGATGTTGCCTGGAAGTTGCCTGAGGTCAGGATAATCTTCCATCTTCCATGTCATCATTGACTTTCTGTCCAGTTTGTTTTATTAAAACAAAGAAAACAGGCAGAGATGCAAAAAGATAAAAGTAGTAATCAAGATACAGTTAAGTTGCATGAACACATGATAGAACTGTGTAATAATGTGATTAATTTTCTAAGTAGTGCTAGAAATATTCTATGGATGTCACGGACTATCTGTAGCAGGATATCACCCTTCTTCATTTTTTTTTTTTCCTTGCAGATTTCTGCTCCCCCTTCCCTCCATTTTTTACATTATGGAGAACACATTTCACCCTTTAGAATGTTGTGATTTATGATTCTAAATGGTCTTCACATTGGCAAAGGAAAGAAAGGTCATATTACCACTCTAATTAGCAAGTTAAGCTTCATAAACAGCCCCTTATTTCGTCAGTGATGTTATTTAAGCCTAAGGTCAACCTTGAGAGAAGCTGGCCTAGGAAGATCCCTGGTAGAAAAATATGTGTTTTTCAAACAGACATAAACTTCTGCCATGAAATTCAATTTACATGCTCTGAATGAATCTAGAATCTTCCACATACCACCAAGCTTCCTGAATTTCAAATAAATCACAAAAATCTGTATTTCCTTCTTCAGCTTCTCTCAAATTTGGTGTTTTTTCAATAGCAAGGCACCAGCGGATACACTATTACAGCTTATTGCTTGTGACAAGCAAATATCAACTATGACAAGAAATAGCAACTATACTCCGATTAGCAGTAAAAGGTCATTAGCAACAGCTTCTGTAACTTATCTGCAGTTAAGCTAGCTAGGCCATTCACAAGTAGTCATCAAATGTTGGCTTTTCAAATAAAAAAATGGACAAAAGCCTTAGAAAGAAAAGCATTTTCCCTTCTGATAAAGTTCTCTTCCTTAATAAAGATTTTTTTTTAACATTATCAATATATTTTCATATATTTGTATCAATATATTTTAAGTGCAGGTGATGTCCTTCTTTTCCTCTTTGGGGAAACTCTACTATCTAACTTAGCAATCAGTGTGTCTTCTCTACTGAAATAACAATCTTGCTGTATAAACAATATTTGCAACATATGACATATATTGTAGCACATTCTTTAGGACCTTATCATTTATTTAGGGCCAGCTGATTTTCTAGCTCTTAACTTCTCTTAGCTTTCACAATGATACAAGCATACCACACAGCATCATTCATTTGGTGCATAAAGGAGATCAGATGCAAAATGTATAAATTAAAGAATTATTAAACTCAGGCTGATTTGTGTGATTGAAGCAAAGGGATTCTTCTCCAGGCCAGCTTTGACATACTAAGCTTTTAATATTTCACACGTGAAACTGAAGCAACAATGGGAAATGTTCATATCACTGGTGAAGGATATAATCCCAAGTACAATCGAATATCACTGTTGTATTCCCTTCTGTGAAACTTTATCCAGTAAACTTGTCTTTGCAATGCAGCTTAAAATCACTATTGGAAAACCATTAGTCTTGAAAGAGAGTCATAACAGTTTCTGACTTTTCCTTCTATTATAAAGCAAAAGTTTATATTATTTATAGTACTTTTATTGAAGTTTTGGGGGTTTTTAAATTCTATTATAGTTGTTTTTACTATGTATGTACAAATCAACTTCTTTCCATCTTTATAGAATCAAATATTAGGAAAAAAGCTTTAAGCTATGCAAGAAACACATCAACACCATTCTTTTACAAAAATATATATCAACATCTTTCTTAAGAGAAACATGAGAAGAAAATATTATGGGTCTAATTAGATAAAAAATCAAAGATAATAATAAAATCCAAATATTCTAATCTTACAGTACCTGGCACAATATGAGATGCAACGTCACTTAATCATACAGGTGAAATGTTTTGGACCTGTACAAGGTGTAAAATTTTACCTCATTCCATTCTATGGAAGATATTTTTAAAGATTTAGGGATATCTTGAGGAAAACTACAATAAACACAGTAAATAAATCTTGAATAAAACCAAATACTTTAGGCAAATACGGATAATCAGCATTGACAGTGACTGAAGGAAGAGGTATTGATTGACAGAATTACTTTAACAAGTTTTAACTGAAGAAATGTTACTAAAATTTATAGATTTAACAAGGCTTTATTGAAACTTTTGAAATAATAATCAATGATAAATGATCCAATGAGAATACCTATTCCTTATAATCAAGAGTTGCTTGAAGAGTTATTATTGAGGTACTACTGGATATTCAAGCACTCAGCTCTTTTATTCACTCACAGAGCAGAGATAGATTAAAGATGGGGCCAGTTTGACATTGCCTAAGAGAGTCACCTAGGATCCAGTGTAGCACACAGAGAAAGATCTTGACATTTTTTGTAAGCTTGGAGTTAGAATTTTTTTGTTATATTGTGTAACAAAAAAAAAAATTAAAACAAACAACTTAATTTTTTTAAACTCTACCATCCCAGTTAACATATGAGTTATTCAGCCATCAAAAGTGCTAGTCACCCTCAGTCACTTGTAACTTCACGTACACCAAATTACCTGGAACTATTTCCATATGTGGTAACAAATTAATTAAAGTAAACAAAGATTTCCAACAGATCTGCAAAACTTTACTAGGAACACAAGTAAGTAATAACTCACAACTTTTAGAGAAAAGTTTTAGTGTCTGAAAATTAAAAATGTTAATATTTTCCTATGCGTTTAAAAAACCCTCACTCTTTATTAATTCTAGTATATCAAAGCAGTTCATAAAATAAAGGGCAAATGCAAAGATTTTAATGAAGGTTTGGCACACAATCATCACTAACTTTCCACAGACAAATCAGAAAACCAGATCTTATAAATCCCCATAAGCATTTAGTCCTGTAATGGTCAATATGAATGAAGCAAAGAATCTTTTGTCCCGTGAATGTTCTTCACAAAAAGGTTACCTTGTAGCTACAAATGCAAGCATAATATACATGATCAGACTGAGGTCTTCCAAATTCTAAACTCTACTTTTCCCAGGTTTGGCCACATAGAAACTATAATGTCTATTGATTTTGATCTCTTGAAAAGTTCAACAGAAATGGATATGCACTCAAGAAGACAAGCTGGTAACTTGCAGTTTAATACTGAGCAGTGGGGGTTAATTTTCTGTTAGTCAAAATGTTAACTAACTGTATCAATATTTCTATGTATTCTTCATCAGCTTCCAAATTATACAAACTACTGACAGTAAGTATCTTTAACATGTATCAGGTGTATAAGTCTTCTGAGAATTTTCCATAGACAGAAAAGATGAGGCAGTGAAGGCAATGAACATCGGATGGAGTCTTGGGAAATAGGAGTCATTTGGCCTTGGGCATCCTAGTGAATCATCTGGGACATTAGCACTAGTACATATTCTAAGCTTGATGATCCTTGTACTCCCATTTGTACATGGTACTGCTGATGTAGTTCAAAAGCATGTTAAACTTCCAGTGCTATAAATTAATTATACATCTTCTGTTAAAAAGGCTTTTCAATTTGCAAGTTGAAATTCTATTTTTTGTACAAGTATTTTTGAAATATTTTATTTAAGCTTCAATTCTTCTGTATTACTTTGTTACTGAAGAGATTTTGAATTGTTGCAATTGTGTCAAGGGAAGTTTGTTTTCTGGCACAAGGTATCAGAGAGCATGGTTGAGCGCTGAAGTAGCTGGAATACTCAAGACTGACAGAGATGTTTGCTGTGGACCAAAAACAGCTCAGGCGTGTGCTGACTACTCAGCTCACTGAGGAACTCGCACTTGCTTATTTGGATAAAAGCCCAGTAGAAGGAACAAACTCCATGTTACTACTGAATCTTTCACCTTATGTTGCTGATGTCTCTGCTATTACTTCTGCTGGCCGTAGCTGACCCTCCTGCCCATGGATGAGAAGTCCCAAAAGAGGGAACCTGAAAAGGGCGGTTACAGACTGGTCATCACCTCCTATTCACAGCTGAGCCCCATCTGTGGAGACTGAGCCTTGACTGACAGCAGGTGTGCAGTGACTGACAATCAACAGCTCTGGGTGCCTCATACCAAGACACCACCAAAAGCAGATCTCAATTTCCCCATAGGCTTTTGTAATTCCAATACATATTCCAACCTTGAACTACTTTAGATGCACCCTGAGGTGTCACATATTTGCCATTTGCACTTCAGAACATCATTGTAATTTTCAGAAAACATTTTTCCAAAAGCTAGCCAAGCACATCAAGTATTTGGGTAGAAAATATCTGCTGAAATTAGAACATACATTCTCTTAAAGTAATGTCCAATTTTAGATCTTCCAGCACCAAAACCACTATATCCTACTAAGTTATAGACAGAAGGAATGGTCTGGTGATGTTGTCATGACATTAAAGACAGAATATAAATTTAAAACTTCTGCATTGAGAAAACAAAGCAAAATAATCATTGAGGCATACATTAATACCTCATGTTTTCTTTCTGAATCTTTTAAAGTGTATTTATGTTACCAATTGTTTTTTTAATTGAGATGATAATTTTAATGTCTTTAGATATCTGTGCTTATAACATGTCTGCAGTGTTACTATGTTCAAAATTACTGCATGCCAATTTTATTTTTCATCTCCTTCATGCCTGCAACTCTGTTTTAATTTTCGGAATGTGTAGCTGGTGCACCTGGCAGCATTTGGCTGTGTGGTCACAGCACTGCCATGGGAACTGAGAAGAGGCAATATTCACTGCTGGATTTCAATATGAATCATACCCAGTTAGTATGGCACGGGACTAGAGATCAGAAAACCTACTTGCTGCATTCTATAAAAATGCATAACATCACTAACAAATTTACTACTTATTACTGAAGATATTCATTCCCATTTAGACACCAAAAAGCAGACCATGAGCAGAAGACAAACCCCTACAACAACCACCAGTGTGGCTAGGAAGAAATAGGGAAATATATGCTTGGGTACTAATTTAGGATTATTGCATGGTCACAAATCCTGTCAAAAGGCTTTTCAGTCACTAACATTCTAAGGCAAGATAGAAGAGTTTTGCTTGACTGTAACAAATTTGATGTTATTTCCGCAGAACAGCATCAACATCAAATATCCCCAGAAATATAACTGGAGGAAAAAAAAAAAAAAAAAGGAAAGGAAACTAACATGGAGTTAGTTAGATCTATCCTAGACATCAAATCAATCATGAATACATTCAATCTCACTAGTATTTTCTAACAATACACTGAATTTGTAACATTGTAGTATATGCACTGATTTCTTTTTGAAATAGCATTTTTAAAATTTATGCTGTAGGAAAAAGCAGTAGAAAAGCATGATGTTGAGTTCATGTAGTATAATGTTGCTTTGATTTTAACTGATGCAGACTGGTCTAATATGAAGCAGCTTGTTAAAGTGCAACTTGTTACATATAATTACATATATTCTTTTGATATTATATACAATATATCCCTACATATATCACACATATGATACAATCATATGTACTATGATTGTATATTGTTTTACAGTGCACCTCTAAATTTTACCAATCTACATTCTTGTAGGAAAAAAACAGGATTACTGCCTATTGTATAGATCCATGCTAAACAAAACATAAGAAATGTCTCAAGGAAACCAACCAATGTACCATCTCAAGATCAATGTCAGGACCTTTTGGAAGTGTATTTCTACCTCAGCTACCTTCAATTTGACAGAAAGAAATCTCACCTCTGATTAATCATGATGCAACTCTTCATCCACTGTTTTATCTGCAAAAACTCTGTCTTTTCCTCTTTCTGCTCCCCTTTACCTGATCCAGTCTTACAATACACCATCACCCAGAAAATGCATTTTCCCCAGATTATTTATTACAGTTGGGTTTTTTATAAACTTCAAACAACTTTCATTAAATTAAACATAACAAATTACTAAAGTATTTCTCTTTCCATCTAAACATGGTGCAAAGAATTTTTTCATGCCAGGGGCCTAAAATACACATTTACATTTATTTCATTCCAAAAGAGAAATTATTACAAATTAATTGAAAGGCTGTTATAGATATCAGGCAACTACTCCAATATGTTTGGAGGTTAAAACACACACTACAGTCAGAAGTAACGACCGTTGTCTTTATACTGTGGTAGACCATTTGCTTAAAATTCTGGCTTGAAAAGGGGTTGCAATTAACTGCAAAAGATTTATTATTTATTTTATAAAAAAATAAACACAGCATATCACAGCACATGATGCACTGGAAATTTTGTCATATTCTAAATCTGTCCTTAACATGATCCTTCTTTCAGCAGGGAAAGAGTCCTAAACAAAGAATGACCATGAGTAGCTTTGCCTATAGTGACAAATCAGACAAAAATATTCATAAAGTTGAGAACACATGCAGGAAGTACAAGTGGGACCTGAATGAGTGAAAATGAACTGAGCAACATTATTTACAAGGAAGGACACTACAAGTTCTTAGCAACACAACTCAGGATAAATTTACAACATTAAGTATGATTTCCATGGTAGAAAATGAAGGAAAACAAGAGTGATTGTGACTAGTTGTACTGGTGATAGCCTGAAGTTTAAGAAGGATAAACAAGTATATTCAAGAGACTTTTTTTAAATAGAGGAAGAAACATGGTGCAGGTTTTTTTTTGTTTGTCATAATTTTTGTTGCACTACTTAAAAGCCTTAGAAGTATGGACTGCTACAAGACTACAACTGCAGCAATAGGATCGGAAGGGGGAGATTCAATGCACAGAGATGAATAGATAAACAGAAATATTTAACTCAAAAATAACTGAACTCCTAATACAAACCAGCTTTCAGAAGTAATTCAAGTTTCAGATAGCATTATACTTTATTTTTACTCCTTTTTTGAAATCAATTGACTGACTAATGAACTGCTGTGTCATGAATTGCAACACATTTCAGTGACAATAGACAAAATGTTCTAACTAATTTGAAAACAATAAAGTGCAATAATCACAGTTGTTCAAAAAGCACACAGAATTTGTTCCAGCTCCCTTAAAAAGGGCATCAGGAAGATTCCACTGATTTTATCTCAAGGCAATTCCTATCCTTTCTATACTTTTCTGTAAATTCATGCACAACTCACTGTGATCAGTTTCCACATTTTCACAGTTTTTAATTAGGCACTGCTGAAGACTTCTCCCTAGAAATATCTTCCATTATTGTTTGGTATTTGGACATTTGTCTGATATATTTGTTTACAAGTATTAGTCTGGTGGGTATTTTATAGGGCGTGTACTTTACTCTGTACTTTACTGAATCAAGCCACAGAGATCTGTGCTACAGAATATCAGCATGCAGTTAGTGACATAACTATTTGATATCAAATAGTTGGACTATTAAGGAAAAATTATTTTCATATCTCCACTTCTTATGTTCTTTGTTATGTCACTAGAGATACACCACTAGGAACACAGATTTGATGAAAAAACGTGCTAGAAGCATCTAAAAAGAACTATTTTTGTGCCACACTGATCCCTGAAAAACTGAAATTATTTAGTACAACTCTTAAAATATTATATAATCACAATATAATCACTTTTTGAATTTGTCAACAGTGTAAATGATGGTGGAGAAAAAAAGAAAATCTAAATCACTCTGTACCTGACAGTTCATATTGTAAAACAGATAACATTCCATGTCATTTATAACATCTGAACAGTAGAAAACCTCATTTTCAAGTGTAAATAGGAATGGGTATCCACAAATAAATTTGTGTATGAGCTGTTTAATCATCTTGATTCTGAGCAGCAACACAAATGATCCTAAAAAGGTCTGTAAACACATTGTGTAAATTTACATACATGGACTAGATCTTGAAAAATAATCCAAATATTCTTGTCTGGATCTTTGTAACAACAGTATTTTGCCATTTAAGCATAATAGATAATTACAGTCAGTCTATGGAAGAACACACTTTCCCAATCCTATGTGTAAATTTTTAGATTGTGATTGGAGAGGTTTATGAGAACACTTAAAGTTAAGTCTTTGAGAGAAGCTGTTAAAAGAGCATAAGTTAAAGAAGAACCAATTGGTTTATCACTCACAGAAAGTGAGGACTAGTAACCAGCTGGGGAAAGAATCACTCACACAGACACAGGCACAAAGGCATATGTACACTTATGCCCAGACACACCAGCACAAACAGTATTTAGATTGACAGAAAATGAGGCAAAATTGTGTTGACTAACAAACCATCTCAAAAAAATAAAAAACCATCTCCCCAAAAAACCACCACCACCAACAAAAACAACCAGAAGAGATATCTCTATTAAAATAAGGAGAAAATCCTTCCATTAATAGCATGAATTTCAGGAAACATAGCAAAGCAATAGACCTATCAACAAGTGTTACCACCATAATTAGGACTCTAAGATGGCAAAAACTTCGATATGCTTCATTACATTTAAAGTGCTTTGGGAGGGGTGGGACTTCCCCTCCATCCTCAACCATGTGCTCAGTTACTGTTAGCAAGTTACTATTTAGGTATTTCTAATGGAGGAAGGCAAAAGCTCTTTGCTCCAAGACAGAGCCCACCTCATATTTGAGTAATTCAGCAGCAGCAGGAACTTGTGAATAATTTCCAGAGAGGAGAGAATGGTTTCAATTCATCATAGCAGTAAATTCCCAGCAGCTAGGAAAGGCTCAAATGAGAATGGCTTACACTCACTCATTCACACTAAGGGCAACAAGGCTCTTCCTTATCTCTCAGTATGTTATCTCAAAAAAGCACAGGTAACTATATGTATTCTCACCTAACACTGCATAATGTCAGCTACATTGATTTCTTGTGTATTCACACCTTTGGAGGGGTAACAAATAAACAATATGGGAAAATCATCTAAACAAAAGGGAAACAACCACAACAGTACTGCATGTTTGTTACATACATGCAACAAGTGCTTTGCTTCTCCCTTCCATACGACACCCTGAACATCCAGAGACAAAACCAGAAGGAAACCACCAACTAGAAAAATAGATAAACAATTCCAAGCATTATTACAAGAAAGAAAACACAAAAAAATTCGTAACAAAGACACAACAACAGGGTAGCAGTGGAAAAAAAAATATGTGTGCTTATATATTTATTTATGTTCATACTGAACTTACAAGTCAGGGGAAAATTCAGAACAGAAATTACACTATAAATAACACCTTCCTTGAAATGCTGTCATTGCATGTAAAGGCTTTACACAAGCATTGGGACATTTTTGAAATGAGTACTGAAGACATACTACTACTAGAACAATGATAATGGTGTTATCCTCTCTGGAATCTGTTCTTTAGGTGTATCTCATTCCCATTGCTGCCAAACTAATTAAATATAAGAATGTTTTGGAACAAAAAGTGACAGTAAAAAGCTTCCATCAAGTCTTATAAATGTGCCCACAAGTTTGCTGCTCCACAGAATCAAATACAGATTTCATCACCATGTATCAACAAGCTTCTTGACCTTTCATATGAGGAGAGAACATAAAAGTGAGACACAAAACTAAACAATGACGTAGATCTGGAAGACAAAAAAGTCATAACCAACAAAAAATTGAGGACGAAAAGACATTTGTCTTTAAGACAACAACAAAAAAAAAAATTAAGCAGATTTTTAAGAGTTTATTCTCTTACTCTTTCAAAAAAAATGCGGTAAGATACCTCTGAATCAAAAGACATCTAATCTTATTTTATACCTAAATAAGCTATCCCCAAGACCTTAAAATATCCTAGATAACTTCTCTCTAAAGAGTCAAAAATAAAAATATGGATATCAACATTTGCAAAGGAAGATTCAGCTGCATAAGCCTTGGAAACATTCAGCAACAATCCAAAAACCCAGAAAATATTTTGATTCAGAGAAGATTCTAATTGATTAACAATTTCACTGCAAGACTGCTTAAAGACTATTGTACTATATGTTTGTAAGCACAAACACTTCTTATGCAGAAATAAAAGCTGTAAGAAATCAGTACTGAAGGTGTATCTCGCTGTAGCACTCAGTATCTAATGTTTCCTTCTTTATACAAAGAAACTACAATTCATCCCTTGCCCGTGAAGGTGAAGGAAGATTTATAATGGAGAGGAGGCAGCAGTAACTGATACGATTGTTTAGAGCAAGAAGTAGCTAGAACTTGCAAGAGAAAAATCTAGTCCTTTCTCTCCCCTGTAGAAGATTTCCTTGCACTATGTGGAAGGAGCGCTTTTGCTATTTCCATTTTTGGCCCACACTGCTATTGAGTGCCTCTTTTTAACCATTGGGAAGAAGCACAACAGAGTTACTCTAGCATGAGAATGTATCACAGCAGCAGAAATTGCCATCTCGTGTAGCACACACAGGCTACCTATGAAAGGGCAAAGATTCTCACTCCATCGCTGAGGATGGCTGTTCAGTCAAGGCAACATCCTAGAAAGTGAGAGGATGAAGGATATGCATTCAAAGCTCCAGTCTCAGATTAAAGGCTGGAGTAATCTGCTAAAAAATGTACCTTTAAAGAGTGTAGTGGAGGGGAGGAATGTTGGAAAAGATTTTTCATTGTAATTATCCCTCACCCCCGCCCCCCCGCTCCACCCCAAAATTCTCTGAGGCTTAAAAGTGCTAATGACACTTCATCACACCTGAACAACTTACAGCAGCAGCCAACACCTCACTCCAACCTTTATTTCCCATAAATAACTTATCCCAGCTTCTCACAAATCAATCTGGTAATTTCATACTTCGGGAACTTAGCATTTTTTATTTTAGTGACTTATCCTTTCAAAGTTGAATCAGCTCTAGAGGAGCTTGTTTCTGGAACATTATTTGTGGTAAATGCAAAGTAAAGATATCATGGAAAGGTAATACACACATCTAATAGCAGCTTTTCCACGCTAGTTACACAACAACACACCCTTAGTCATGCAGGGTAAATATAAGGAGACACAAGGTGAGACATGAAAAGGATGTTATCCTCTTCCCAAAAATTAATGCATGTACACTACTTGCATAAAAGTCCAAATTAGTTGTCATACTAGATTTGTGTAAAGCTTTAGGAAAGAATGGTGTGAGGGCTCTTTATAGAAAATTACACCAAGTGGAGGGTATTTCACTAATTAACACCCCTTCCCAAAGAAATGCTTATGTCCTTTAAAGATAAGCTTCTTTTAAGTAGAGAAAAGACCCCAAACATTTGCAGAGCCCTGACTTCAACATCTGTTGGTATTCCCTACACACAAGTGTGCTTCTGTGTGCATGTTTATCAGAAGAGGTCATCAGGGGCTTGCTTGGTTTATTCATCATTTTAAGGCACTCCTATTTGCAAAGCTTCTGTTAATGTCAGTGAAATCTAAGCCAGACAGAAGTTTCAGAGGTCACATATTTGGCATGCTACATTTAGAAACCCAAGTACAAAGTTGACGGGGACGCTTCAAACACAGGGGATTACAGCGGAAATAGGTCTCCTTATACCAAACTGGCTATTGAGCAGATTCAGGGAAGAACACACCGAGACTGCATGATGCTATTAGAGCTCTTATTCTTGCTTTATTTTATCCACTGACTAAATCAATTCTGCCATTTGGCAAAGCCCAGCACAGAAATAACACTTTATTTTTAATACAACAGAAAAGAAATAGACATGAGGCACAAAATCATGTGCTACATGACCGATAAAAAGCAGGTACTTACAGTTCGAAGGAACTGTATTTCATCTTCCCCTCCTTCACCCCCTTCAGCCATGGCTCTTGAGGAGTCAGCTCTGCTGAGGCTGATCGCCTCCACCGTCAGCTCACTGCGCTCTGTACGGCTCCTCTCCTATCAGTATTAGCATATAGCTAATCCACAGCCATATAGGGAGCTCAGCTAACTCCACTGCACTGCAGACTGTCAGTCAACCCCCTCACTGCCAGAGCCAACTGCGCTGCTGCTTTTCCAGCTCATAGCAAGCAATTCTCTGCCTTTTCTCTCTACCCTGGAGGCAGAACCCCCTACTGTTAAGGTATTGCAGGAAGCATTATATGCATCACTAGGTGTTGATTTTTTTCCCTCCAGATACTGTCTGGGCAGAGCAACAAAAATGGTGAAGTGTTAATAAAAGCAGAGCTTGAGCTTCCATTTTCACGGATCAGGATAGCCAATTTTGCATTAAAATGTATCAAATTCAGCAATTCTGAACCTACTGATTATGCAGCAGAAGGATGTAATCCTGATGATCACAGGACAAGCGGGTTTTGACAGCAGGTATTTTCAGCTTGCTTACAATAATTTCCATTTCCTGCTTCTCTGCATAAGCAGCTGAAAATCTGATTTCCAAGATTTTATGATCTGAACCAACTATGTGTAGTTATTTCTGCTATCCCTTTACATGGTTATTTATACCTCTATTCTAGGGACTTCAAGGGCTTTATCTGTATCTTTTTGGAACTACACCTGTGTATTTATACAAGATGGTACATATTTACTTCATAACCCATAAAACAGTTATGTTAAAATAAAACAACTTTAAATTCAATATTCATTCAATAATTAAGACGTGTAATTAATGAAAATTGCTGTTTACTACTTCAATAAGGGCAAATAATGAAGGGAAAAAAATAGATCAACACTAGAACAAAATTTCATTAAGTGAAGGGAGGAAAAAAAAAGGACACAAGGAAACAGAAGAAACTGCCAAGGAGGCTCTAGCCAGACAATTCACTGTGTGATCTTGAATCTTGTGATAAGATTGCAACTACAGCTTACCCCTACATTCAACCCCTGAGAAGAATTATCCAAACTTTGTGCACTCCCTATTTAACATGACACGTTCTCTCAGAGACTACCATAGGCATACGGTCTTTTTCTCAACAAGAACATATTTATGGTTTGCAAAAGAAAACATAGGTACAATAAGGGAACAATATCTTTCCTGGGGTCACAAGGATGAGTGCAGCACACTGAAAACTGAAACTACATACTCTGTGCCCACAAGCTAATAACTTATGGACAACTGTCCTCTGGACATGGAACACAATGCACACTGCCTTTCCGCCCCCCAAATTAATCTTATTCTGATTTTGCACTAATTAAAATAAGCATAGTCACAAGCAACAAAATGAGATGCCCAAGATTTTCTCTCCTTGATGGGCAGAACTCTTTGAAAAATGTTTTGTTTCGCTCTGTCTTATTACCCTGAGAAAATCCATCCAAAGAACAATGCCAAACACATTACTCAGCAACAGACAACTTCAGGTCAAAAGCAACTCTGAAGCCTTTAGTTGGTATAGTCATACTGGCTCTCCCTGCCAGTCCATCCGCTTCCTTTTCCCCAACCCACAGGTTTTGTTGGTTGCTGTACAAGGCAAAGGCAATGTAGCAGAAAAATGTCTCTCTGAAGTGCCAGAAAACTGATATGGTTGGCATTTGAACATCCATTTTTGTGTCTGGGGCTTTTTTGTGCTGTTTATTTTAACTCCAGCCATCTCTGGATCAACATTTTATCTCATTCCTCACCAATAAAAAGAACATACCATAACAGATCTTCCTTATGGAATACTGTTATTCCAGAGAAAAAGAAAAAAATCAGAGAAGTGGGCAAAATTTGCCCAAAAACAAAGCATGCCACTCAGTGATTTTACTAAAAAGAGTAGACAGTGAGGCCTGCTATGACGTATGCTTATCCATACATTTATATTATTTTTATAATTTACATTCTAGGAGAAGGTTTCTTTGACCAGAGTAGGTGAAGACAAGGGTGTTGGAACTAGATGATTTTTAAGGACCCTTTCGACCCAAACCATTATATGCACAAAGTATTTGACACAGATATTGCATGGCAAAATTCAATACACATGTAAGGACACCTTTTCTGTAACATCTTAAATGAAACAACCTTTCAAGCATACTACTTTACTTTGAAAGATTATAAGCAAGAAATAACCAAAGTCCTGGGAAAATAAGCACAAGTGCTGATTTTTCTTCACAGATAGAAATCAATGTCATTTAGTGTATGTGCTGGCCAAATTTTATTTCAGTTATGCAAGAAGATTTCCAGAGTTCTGAACATGCAAAGCTGAGATTAATCCACCTGAATCAAATGAAAAGGGGGAAAACACATAACTTTTCAACTGTTTTCCTCATATGTTGGAGTATTCCATTAAAATGCTTCCTATGAAATGAAGAATATTTAGAGTAAAATAATATATTTATATCAGTTAATATACATAGCTGTGGATATCTATGTCTGCAACTCCTAATAAGGCAGATAGAAAGTGTACCAAAGTTTTTTCCTTTAAGCAGACACCAACATGCTAGGATATCTCTTTAAATTTCTTTAAACAATGGACAAAGCATAGGAAAAAAAAAGGAATGTTGGGAATACCTTGAGCATTATAACAGAGACTAGGTAAAATTCTGATTCATGTCAAACCAGTATGTTTGGGGTTTTTTTTGTAAGTTCCTCTATTGTTTGATACTCATCTTTTCAATCTTTTCAAAGCATCCCATGGATTGTTTTGGGAAACAATATCCTGCCATTATAAACAAAATATTTTCTTAGATTTCCTCTTTTTTAAAATTTTCAACTGTAATGCAAAACTATTGCATAGCACTTCTGCTCCTTAGATTTATTTTTTTTTTCTGCTATATGTTTAAGGAGAAAATTATTCACCAGCTACAGCATAATGAGATCCACATCTTCTCAAGACATATTTTCTGTCTAGGACTTCCCCATTGCTACAAGACTGAGATTTGGCTGTAATGATCACATATTGCACCCAGGGTATATATGTGCATATATCTATATGTAGATGCATGTGTATATATATATTTACACACAGACACTCTGCTGTACTGGATATGACTGTAAAGTGCAGCATTCCACTGTGAAAGCTACACAGGTCCAATAATCTGAATTGTGGCCACTTGTGTGTTTTATGATATTCTATTCATCCCAATCAATCCTCAATCTGTAATTTAGCACTTTTGCTCCTAAACAGACCCTGGAGAGAGTTCGTGGTACTTTAAAGCTATCAGAAGGACTTGTCCACAAACCAAATTTAAGGAAAAAATTCATTTTGGTTTTCATTACAAACGTGCAGCCTGATTACCCTACTAACATAAGCTCTCCTCTCTCCCTGAGGGATTCAGGCTGACCCTTCACTTGTTCTTGATTGTAGGATAGAATTTTTATAGTAGCAGTAGCCTGACAATAAAATAGTAAGATGGCTATTACAAAACAAAATTGAAAAATCACTCCGTAAAAAATGAATATCTGAACAATCTGTAAACAACTTTTTTTGTATGTATTTTACCTTTATGAAGATTGACTTAACATGACCAATCAAAGACAAATCAAATACTAAGAAGAAGATATTTTAAAAACCTGCAATGGTAGTACATACACACTGACATTTTAAAACGTATAGGTACTATCAGTTACCAAAGAGTCAGTTGGGTGAGGAATCAAAACTAAATTTTCCACTGATAATGACAGGCCTTAATGGTAAAAGTTAGGTGCTGCTTAAAAGACTGTCATATTTCTGCAGTCGTCATGTGCCTCTTAAGTACAAAACAAAAAAAAAAAGCACAAATACAGGTTTTTAAAATGCCATTAATAGTAAAAAAATGTTTTCTTTACAAAAACATCACAAAAGTATTCAAATTTGTTATGTTGACTATCTTCAGCAGTCAGCTCCTTGTTCAGTTCACTAATGTTAGGCATGTTTAACAGGTGAACATTTCATTCACTGAAGAGAAAGCTACTTCTGTGACTATCCAATGAAAAAGTTCTTTTTTTGCTTCTGGGGTTTTTTTGTTGTCATTTTGTCTTTTTACTTAGAGTTTTCTGTTTGTTTTGTTTTTTTTTGGGGGGGGGCATCTTTTTAATTTAATCTGGAGGAATTACATTTAATTTTCATGTGGAAAATCTAAGATCTTGGTCAAAGATTTCCTCAAATTTTAAAAACAAAATAAAACCTCTGATGCCATTTCTATATGAAATGTAAAGTATACTATGTAATGTTTCAGAATTCATAACACAGTATCAATATTGCTTATAAGGCCTAATTCAATGGCTTTTTAAGCAAATTCAGCACTACTTAAAGCAAAATGAGGAAAGAACAGTATCTCAAACCAGACTCAAAACCTCATTCACCAATGATCAAACTTTTATGTCACATTGCCATCTGGTGGTAAAGTTTAAAAAAGATTCTGTGACTGGGCAACATATTACTGTTTTAGCCTAAGATATTGGGAGTCTTATTTCCAATTTTGCTACAGATTATGCAGTATATTTGTCCACAGCGGACCAATCTCCCTGCTCAAGCAAGGCCATCCCAAAGCATGTGGCACAGCATTGTGTCCAGACAGTTCTTGAATATCTCCAGTGAGGGAGACTTCACAACCTCTCTGGGCACCTTGTTCCAGCGCTTGATCCCCTGCACCTCCTGAAGGGCTGCACAGCCCTCTGGGCTATCAGTCACTCCTCCCAGCTTTGTGTGCTCAGTGACCCTGCTGAGGGTGCATCTGCCCTTCATCCAAGAAATCACTGAATTCAGGTAAAGAATTAAGAACACAAAAGTGAACCTGGGGGAACACCACAAGTGACAAGCTCACAAAAAGACCCTGTGCCACTCACTGACCACAATACTCTGGGATCTGCTGCTTGGCCAGCTCTCAATCCACCTCACTGTCCACTCCTCCAGAGTTTACCTGTGAGGATACCATGACAGCAATGTCAAAAGTCTTGCTGAAGTCGAGGTAGACAACATCCACTGCTCTTCCCTCATCCATCCAGACAGTTGTTTCATCATAGAAGGCAGTCAGGCTGGTGAAACATGAACCTTTATTGAATCCATGCTGAATACTTCTGATCACCTATTTGTCATCCCTGTGGGCAGAGATGGCCTGCAGAAAGAGGCAGTCCATCATCTTCCAGGGACTGATGGGAGGCTGACTGTCCAACAATTCCCTGGGTCCTCTTTCTTGCCTTTCTGAAGACTGGGGGAAATTTGCTTTCTTAAAATCCTTAGGGACCTCTACTAATCAATACAACCTTTCAAAGATGATCATAAGCAGCCTAGGTATTTCATCTGACAGTTTTCTCAGCACTTGTGGATACATCCCATCAGGACTTGTGGACCTCAATTTTGCCTAGATGTTCTCTAACCCAATCTTTCTTGGCCTAAGGAGTCTTCCTTCCAGCATTCCTTTACTCTGCTCTCCTGGGTGAGAGATTCCCGAGGGTTGGTCTTGTTGGTAAAGACCGATACAAAGAAGGCACTCAGTAACTCTGCCTGCTCTGTGTTCAGTAACCAGCATCCTCCACATTATGCTTCGTTTTCCTCTTGCTATTGATATGTTTCTTGTCCTCGACATCCTTGATCAGATTTAATTCCAGATGGGCCTTTGTTTTTCTTTTGTCATTTTTACTTACTCTGACAACCTATCTGCATTCATTCCAAGTGGCCTGACCTTGCTTCCCTCTCTTATGTATTTCTTGCTTACACTTGAGAAATGTCTGGACTACATTCCTTATTTATCCACACAGGTCTTCTGCCCCCTTTGCCCAATTTCTTGCCCACAGGGATGCATAATTCTTGAGTCTGGAAGAAGTGATCCTCAAATATCAACCAGCTCTCTTGGACCCCTCTTTCCTGCAAAGCCTGTAGTCACAGGATTCTCCCAGCATGATCCCTGAAGAGGCACTAAAGTCAGCTCTCCTAAAATCTGTGGTTACAACCTTACTTGTTGCCCTGCTTCATCCTCACCCAATACTGAACTCCACAGTCTCATGGCCACTTCAGCCCAGACTGTCCTCCACCTTCCCACCTCCAAAGAGGCCTTCTCTGGTTGTTAGCATAAGGTCAAGCAGCACACCATTCCTTCTGGGATCCTCCGCTACCTGTGACAGGGAGTTGTCATCAGCGCTTTTCACGAATCTCCTGACTGTGCTTCACTGTGCTGCTTCTCCAGCAGATAAAGGAGTAGTCAAAACTAACTTTGACTACACTCCACAGCATACTCCATTCTGAATACTACTACACAATTAAAATTGCTCTACATATGCTGATACTTCAGTCTTACAGAGTATTAATGTCCATAAGCTTTACCTTATTACACATATGATAATTAGACTGTGTATCACATAATCAGGTCACCATTTCTAGGGATACCAAGTACACAACCATACCTATTCAAACCATTGCGATCTTCATCTTATCAGTTTGGGTTAGACATAATTCGAATTGAGCAGCCATATTAATTCAAAATTTACATAAACACTTATATTGGACTTGCAAATATAATTAGAAAGTTACATAAGGACTGCTAAGTCAAAGTAAAATGGCATTTCAGCCCATTTCTGGCCTTGCCCATTTGTGAATACTTCAGAAAAAAAAAGTAAGAAAAAACCAAATCTGCTGTAATAGTCTCAAAAAATCTGCCACTTTCTGCAAAACTAAAAATACGGGATTTTAAAATCCTGTTGTATCAGAACAGTTGAATGTAGTAACTACAAATCAATTGTAGAAAACAGCACTTAAAAAAAATTACTTTACCATAACTAATAAGATAAAGATGTAAGAAAGTAAAAATTGAACAGAATTTGTATTTCATTCAATAATGAATTCCAACTTCTACTTTTTAAGACATTAATTTTTCTAAATAAAAAACACCTATTTTTCCTCTCTTCTCAATGACTGAAAACCAAGAAGCCTAAAATTTTTTCCCATAAAATGACTTGTGCTGTACTAAGTGCTCCTTGGTGTAGTACAGACTTATTGATATATGTGGTGGGTGCTTTAGAAAAAGTTGCCATTCTCACTTTTATTTTTACGCATATTTCTATTTATTCACACCTCTGTTTACTTGGTTTTTACTTTTAAGTTTTGTTGTCAATTTTATACAGCTTTAAATAGGCAATTTAATATCCAAATGTAAGATTTTTGTCATATCTGGTTAATCAAATGCTTTTTCTCAACTGCAGCATAGACACTGTGAATGTATTAACCTTAGTTGTGTTGCAGCAAACGAAAATTTGCTGGAGATGCTTTAATTAACTTTTGTAACAAGATTCTGAAAATATTAGCTATGATCTCTTGGGAAAATGTAGAAACCAATTATAGGACTAGCTCTTCCAAATATTCCCAAGATAAAGGAGCCTAAAGCTGGAAAAAAATAAATAAAAATGCAAAAAAAAAAAAAAGTCTGCTTTCATAATCTACTTCGGAATACTTCAGGTTCAAGAGCCCTTCTTAAAATGTGTAGTTTTATTATTTTCATTCATCTACTAGATACTGGAAAATGAACATATTTATTTTTAATCAATTACAAAGAGATGGCACTCTCTAGGTAAAGCAGTCCTAGAAGATCAAGCTTAAGTAAGAAGAGGTGTTAGCCCAGATAGAGAAAATTGTCATCACTCAGACTGTTAGATGGTCTAGCCAGCTTTAACAAATAAAGCTGTCCAAAAGTTGTGTTAAGTCATTTAGTAAAGAAGTAAAATTAAAAACTAGGGCAAGGATGTTCAATGCTGTTTCAATTAGTGCACTATTCTACCTAGTCAAATAAATTACTTAGGTTCCGTGTACCTGAATCCGACCACAGAAGGTTTTTTTAAGCCCCCTCTCACCTTCAGCGGATCCTGTGCTGTGTTATGAGCCATCCTAACTACTTTTGCAGTGGTCATGCAGAGGGGACCCTGGCAGTCCTGTTACCTGAAAAGCAAGGAGACTTGGGACGTCCTGTCTTCCCCTTCCCTGCAGGAAAGCGGAATCACCTCAGTTCCCAGCTCGAGTGTGATGCAGTCACCTCTTCTTCATGCACCAAGCAGTAAGGCTCGCAGGCCAGGCTCGGAGCGGGAGCACAGCCCTTTCCCAGGCACAGCGGCAGGGAGGATGAGGGCCCAGAGCCCCGCTCCCTCCTGCCTGCCCCGGCACCGGGAGCACTTGGGAGGCACCAACTGCCCAGCAGAGCCAAGGCTGCCAGGAGTGACTGCCCTCACCACAGGCAGGTCCCAACAGGTCCCCAAAAAAATGCTTGAGAAGAATATGCCTGAATAGACGTACTTAGGTCTGCCATGTCTCGGTGTTATTGCAGTGCTGGTCTTGGCCTAGTTAGCTGTAATTGCACAGAGAAATCCTGCTACTCCCAGTGCTGATGTCCCAGTGCCGCTCTGCTGGGGGCCCCTGTCACAGCAGATGGCACCGTTGAGGTGGCTATGATGCACAGAGCATCCCCATGCAATAGCAGAGGGCTTTAAGTGTCACCCATGCAGAGTAACACCATGCTACATGAGAAGGCTTCAGGCACCTGCCCATACAGAGCAACAGCACATCACTTCAGAAATCTGCAAGCATCCACCCTTCTTGCTCTTCAGCCCATCCTCTTACATCCCTGGTGTTCATGCATGGCACCTGTGTGCCCTCTGTTCTCTTTGGTGGTCAGTCAGTGGCCCTGGGCACTCCCTGGCTCATTGCTGTCAATGCTGCTCACCTGCTGCTCACAGCTGCAGCCCTTTGGGATCGAGGCTGGCCCCAGCCCCACTCCCAATTCCCACAAACTGTGTGCCTGCAGGCCCCAGCTGTGGGACCAGGCAGCCCTGGGGAGCTGTGGCTTCACCAAAGGTAGCTTGATCTACCATCTATGAACGTCTAATAATAGAAATAACCCAGAAAACAATTGGTTCTTTGTTACTTGACTTCTGTAACCATAGTTAAATGCTACCTGCCCCACTGAGTCACCTCAGGAAACAGAGGAAGCAAATCTGGAGTTGATGCTATGCTGCCTCACTTTTCTCAAATTTGCTTCTGTCTCCTGAGCCCTGCACAGATGGGTTCAAAAACACTGCAGGCTGAAATAAGAAATTGATGGGAAATAATATTTAGCATTCAAAATGCCACAAACTTTTACCTAGACTCTAATGAACCAGCTCTGCAGGCAAAGAAAGGGTATGGCTTTTGCAGATGAAATAAAGGCACCTGCAGCAATTTGTAACAGCTCTAAGAGACTGCAAAGGAAAAGCTGACCACCTCCTAAGGGTGCAGGAGTTGCCTTTATCACCCCTCAGCAATTAATTGTATGTATTTGCTTTTAGCACACTGGGGATAACACTGGAAATTTATTACATGTGAAGGAGATCTGTCCAAACAGCTTTTAAAAAATGTGAAGAAAATTCAATTAAAATTTAGGATAATCTTCTCAGCCCTCAACTCAAATTATGTAAGCCTTACCATATTTTCATGTAGTCTTAGTGTAACTGACTGCCTTGGATTGAGGAGTTAATTTTATAGCTTTGTGTTTACTTTTATAGTTCCTCAGTACCTTAACTAGCAAGTACTGAAGTTTTATGCAGTTCTGAAAACCATTATGGAGTCAACTTTGTGGTTTTCATTAATTATGTGGGAGTCATTATGTCATATAATGTGGGCAGAATGTTATAATACATATCTTTTTTGCCCCAGAGAGTGTTTCCAACAAGTACTTCTAATAAAAATACTGAATTCTAATTAAAAAAAAAAAACAAAAAACCCAACCCCCTATGTAAACTAAATATGGCTTTACAAAGGAAGGTAGTTACAATGAAGTTCAAGAAACCTTTGATTAATGTTTTTAATGCCTTTCCAAAAAAAATCCCATATTGTGTCCAACTGTCCTAGCAAATTCTTAAAAAAAAAATTAATTATTTTGTTTTACCATTTAAAGTATGGTCAGTGTTTAAAAACCTGCTGTGAAAGAACAATAAGAATTGAGACAGGAGAATCAACAGTTTTCTTCATGAGCAAAAATAAAATTAACAATAAATAAGGGTAATGCTTTGCATAGATATAACACAGTAATTGTTCCTGAGTTAAGGAAAGTCATGGCTAAATACTGTAAACTGTCATGTGGATTTACTTCAACTTGCAGTCAAAGAAGGTGCCACACAGTATTGGTCCTAATGTTTTTAATTTTCCCTTTTTCAAAAATATATGTTCAAAAGAGTTGTAGTCACAAAAATGTGGGCACTATTTATTTGCCTCTTGACCTGAATACACATATATTTTTACATTTACAAACATGTAGGAATTTTTGGCACATTCTTATACTTAAATATGTGAGGTCATGTATACCTGACCCTGTGAATTTAGGCATTAATTTTTGTCTTTTTCTTTTATGCAGCATTTGCTGGTTTTTTTGATTACCCTTATGCTAGATTTTGATTACCCTTATGATAGATTTATACCTATTTCAGTTTTAGCATGATCATGTTTCTTTAGCCAAGAGGCAAAGATTAATTTTTCTTTCATTTTCCCATTTCTAGATGAATATCCCTGTTTCTAGATTTATATTTTATGAGAATTTCAAACTTATTTTTATAGCAGATTAAAGTTTTTGGCCCCTTTTACAGCAGAAATAATCTTTCTCCCAGTCTAAAAACAATTCAAAAAATCTGCTGTGGTGCCATCAAATTACTTTATTTTTAAAATATTATCAGTTACTTTAACATTCTTAGATGGACATCCTAGGTTTTTCCAAAAGATACTTGAACAAGTGTTATTTGAAAATATTTCATTTACCATTTTGTCTTTTAAAATTGTGTTAAAAATACGAGTAGATCTCTATTTTTAGGATTTGAATCTCAGTGGCCAGTTGCACTGAAACTTTCATAGCTTAGAGACATGCTGAGTAATTTTGTCAAAAGATGAATACTATTATTTTAACGTAACTTCATCTTACAGTTACCTGTTAAGAAATTCCATTTTACACTAACAAATTGGGAAAATGTAGATAGTTGTGAGTCACCATATCTGACTCTATATATGGTTGTGTTTCTATTCCTCTGTTTTGCTTTCTCTCATAATCTTTACCCACCTTAATTTCTGAAAGTTGTCAATTTTGACCCCAGATTGCTGATTTGTAGCAGTAATTGACAGAACATTATTCAAGCAGAATTGCTTTTCTTTAGCTTCCAGACAATGCAGAAGATAAAGTCAGAGACTGCCTGTTATTATTCTGTCCAGACAGAGATAACACCACCTGCTTAGTATTGCTTTTGTCACATGTCTAAGTTCTTCCAAGGTCACAAATCATTAGAATATTTAAAAGAATAAGATACCTAATTTCTACCAACAGTAGAAAATTTATGAACAATCTTTCTGACAATGAATGAAGCAGTTCAACAACAGTGACATCTCTCTAGTTCTAGTTGTATCACAAACTCTGTCCCATAGATCACTTGAGTATGAGACACCAGTGGAATACCATCTTTCTAACAGGTTTATGGGCTGAGTAGCACACCATCTGCACTTGTTTCCTGCTAGGGCTATGGCTGAGCTTATGCAGTTAGTTTTAATCCATAAAATCCTAAATGACTAAGTCCTGGGTATTTGTGGTCACCTCTTGTTTGGTGCTACTATAACTATATCCATTATATTTTATATATCAGAAGGCTGTTGGAAGGTTCTTTCACTTTCCATAATTTACCTATGTAACTTTTTTTAAACTATGGGACAAGTCTATAGAAGATATAAAAAGCTGATTGGAATATTCTGCTGCTTTAAAAATTACTAGAAGAAATTGCAAGTGAAGTTATACTTCTAATTTGAAATTAACAAAATAAAAAAATTACATGTGAATTTGAGTGAGCGTATGCAAATCTTAAATTACATAAGGGTTTATATACTATTACAGCCATTTAAATAACATTTTTGGATAGCTTACATTATCTTAATTTGTTCTAATTTACATTTCTTCCATAAATAATTTGATGGCTTTAACCTGGGTTGTCATAAAATACACATTTAGTTTGGTTTTTTCCTCAAGAACCTCGTTTTCTGGACACTTTTCTCTTTCTTAATACATATAAGTATTACCAAAACTGCATTTAAATTATCTTGACAATGTTTCTCTGGGCAAAATGTCACATTAAAAACATTCTTTTTCCTTTACCACCACTCCCATACATTATAAATTTTTCAGAAGTTTTCATTTTATAGGTTTTGGTAAAGTATCAAGCAGGCTGGAAGTGGTTTCTAAGGGGAAAACATGAAAAATGTACTTTAATGTTTATAATAAAATGAGATTAAATTTCATATTAATATTAATGAACATACTGAATTAGGATGAATATGAAACTAAAAGGCTGTCAGAAATAGGGTCAGTATAACATCTGATGTGGAAAATTGTAAATACCTTCTTTGTGGTTTGAAAGTGGCTTGGTAATTTATGAGGATAAAGCCTAACAGTAATTTGTAGTTCAATGAAACTACAAAATACCTTGATCTGAAGCTTCATAACCATGAACAACACCATCTCATGAAGCATCTATAAAAATCTTTCTTTTTTCTTTCCTCAATGTACACACCATTGCTTACCATTATTTCCAGAACCTTATGTCAATTTGACCTTCAAATGTGCTTCCTTAAGCCTCAATTCCGTTTCACATATTCAGTCACATCTTAACCTCCGAATTTTTTTGTCACAAATATTTGTCATTTTTCCATACATCTCTTTGAAGCAGGTGTATTGTTGTATGAGTAGTTCAATTACAACTCCTCCACAGCATATCTCAAGGTAATACAACTCCTTGTTGACAACTAGTTCTGTGACAATGAAAACTTTCCGTTTGAATTATTTTGCTTCTTACATTGTCTCAGCTGTTGTTCTGATCAAATATATCACACAAGTTTGAATTACCTTACTGTCTCCTGAAAGTGTGTGGGCTAACCATATTTTCACACTCTTTAGTTTTACGAAGTTGCTATCTCTATTTCAGTGTACATAGGCACACAGTTTGTGGGAATTGGGAGTGGGGCTGGGCCCAGCCTTGTCCCCAATGGGCTGCAGCTGTGAGCAGCAGGTGAGCAGCATTGACAGCAATGAGCCAGGGAGTGCCCAGGGGCACTGACCGACCACCAAAGGGAGCAGAGGGCACACAGGTGCCATGCATGAACATCAGGGGTGTAAAAGGCTGGGCTGAAGAGCAAGAAGGGTGGATGCTTGAGGCCATCTGCAGTGAGATGATGTTACTCTGTATGGGCAGATGCCTGAAACTTTCTGATGTGTTGTGATGCTACTCTGTACGGGCTGAAGTTTTCTGAAATTGTATGGTGACACTCTGAGTGTCATGGCTGTCTCCACTGGGACATTTGCTGTGACAACTGTATGTTTAAATTTTGAGGTTTTATCTCTTCTGTTGTCATTATTTGTATTGGTGCTTCAACGGAAAAGGTTTTTCAACAGTAACTAGAGCAACTGAGCACTGCAAATCTAAAACCTGTTGTGCTCCTTCTCCTGACACTGTCTTTAAACAACCAGCCAGAGATTTTTGATGGTTGTCTGCTCCTTGGTTTACTGCAATGATCAGAGTCTGCAAGATGTAATTAATTTAAAAATACTTCATAGCCAAATTAGTAACTGCTTTCTTTGGCTGATGCCTAACCATCTTTCAGGAGATGCCTAACTGTCCCTCCAACATAAAAGCAGTGAATGGCATTCTAGTAATCTTCCTTGCCTGCTCCTCTGACATGTGCCATTCCCAGAGTAAGGTGTAAGGGCCTTATTTATCTGACCAGTTTAATTCCATGCAGAACTTCCTTGTAGAAAAGATCTTTCTCTCAAATACTGTGGTATTTACGTCTGTATAATGTGCTTACAGAAATAACCACTTTTGATGTACTGCTTCTGCTATGAGTATTTAAATATTTTTGTCCCAGAGGCAAACTTGTAGAATTTTCTAGAGTATCAAATTGCAACTGTGCAATTAATAGATGAAAATTTTCTGAAAAATGCACGAAGAAGTTTTTTGTGTATGCAACAGAAGAAAAACACTTTTGAAATTTCAATAGTTTATTTTATTCGTCTAAAAGCTTCTTCCACATTTAGGCAGGCGGGGGGAGGGGCATATTTCAATTTTTTTTTTGTTAATCTAGGAAGATTACACATGGCTAACCCTTGCATTTCCTGTCAAGTAGACTTTAGTGAAAACAGGCTACTACGTGGCAGTTTTTAATAACCAAGACGTGGTTTGTATCTTTGTAACTGCTATAGGATCTGTCTTCCAGTGATTTTACAATACATACACTTTTGACGTGTTTGTGCTTTATGCTGGAAAGTGGCTTTGGATAAAAAGTTAGATTGCTGTTATTACACATACTGGTTTTAAATCCTATGTTCAGGCCTAAAATTTTGCTATTCTAGTATTTTTACATTATTAAACTACTGCTGAGCAGATATACCTAATGGCCAGTCCCTCACTGTCATCTGCTTTTGAGTACATAAATATTATACCACGAACTTTGAGGAAATATCTGGCTTGTGTGAGTAGAATAGGTCATTTTTTCCCCTTTCACAGTGCGCCTTTTATCAATACTGTCATTGTGCTCTTTTCAAATCCTTAAGAAACAGCAGCAGGAATGTTTCTAAATGGGAGACCATTTGCCCATGACAATTAGTTTCAAGAAATTGCAGTTTATTCTTTCATTTTACCTGCTCATAAACTATGTATACACTTACCAGCCATATACAGACTTAGCTTACCTCATAGCTCAACAATTAAATCCTGTTGCAGAGGCTAAGTTCTGTATTGACTTTTTCCAATCATCAAAGCAAGGCTTCTTGGTTTGCTTTTTTCCCCTGTGCAAATACTATGTAAATAAACCTTTCAGCCTTTAACATTTTTTTAATCTGTTGGTCACTGAGCCTATTCCAAGATATGTCAGTATCTTTTTTTCTATTGTATGTTGAAATACATAGAGGTAATATTGCTCCAGAGACTATAATTTAAATGTAAAAAATATAAAAGCTTTTTTTAAAATAAAAAATTTACTTAAATCACTGGAACTCTACATTTTCACACCTTCTACATCCAAAGATTACTATTACTTCAGAAAGATATAAAATTTATCCAAGTATATGGCTGGGGGAAGGGGGAATTCCATGGCATTTAAGGCCACAGAAATATTATGCTAAAGTAAAACTAAAACTTTTAATATGGTCAGACTGATGACTGTCAGCTGATTATCCTATTTAGCATTGTAACCACTGTCTTTGAATCTGTTAGGATTGCAAAGCTTCCAACTGCTTAGAATCTGAAGGTAAATTAAGCAGCATTTGAAAGACTAGCACCACTGCTACATGAGTCTTCTTTCTGGAATAATTGGGAATATAAATTGTGTTGCTCTCTGCTGCCTTAGACTTGGCATGCTCTACTCTTTTGTAGACAGTGTGCATGCCAAGTCTGGTCAGCATCAGACAGTTACAAAAAGTTCAAATTGGAGACACAATTTCAAGAAATGAAGTCATTAAATGTCTGAGGCACTTTAACTTCGGGATTTGTTTTGGTGTGATTACATAAATGATGGCTGTAAATATAATATTTCTTAGTAAATTTCATCCAAAAAAAGCTACTTCTGTTCTAAGGTAGATATTCTTATGAGAAATATCAAACTTATATGATCAATTTATGAAGGGGCTTATGTGATTAAACCATGCAGGACTATCTGTTTTTCTCCTTCCAAATATGTGTGGTGCTTGCAGAGCAGCTGTATGTGTGATTTTTTTTCCCTAAATAAATTGGGAAAAAAAACCCCATGGACATAAAAAGAAAATTGTTTAAAATAAAGATTTCTTCATAAAGAATATATATAAGAGTAGAAGCTAATTGTGATCTGACAGTACTATAGCATGGTCTCCTACTGTCACTGCTTGGATTAACAGATATTTTTCTGTATTATATAGGAAGAAGTAATAGTCCATCTTTGCAAAATATGCAGAGAATTGAGTTTTCTTGGTCTCAGTTCCTGATTTGTGGTGACTTGAGGCATTCCCTTATAAGGTTCTTTGACTCATCAAAGTGTGAAACTGAGATTCTCACAAGGTAATAGCTTAATGAAATTTTGCAAAACACCTTCACATTTCCAAAAACAGTTGAAGTAAGTTCAGAGAGGTTGCAAGAGCCATTGTATGGGTCTGAACTTATTTTGCAAATATTTTCAGACAATGATGCTGAACATTCATGTTTTACCTAGGTGCGACTTTTCTTGTACATAGATTACTTTTCTTCTCCTCCACCTTTTTCTTCAGACTACTAGGTCTGAGGAATTATAATTTTGCATCTAATTAATTCTGCTGTTGCTTAACTGCATCTGGTTGACGTGTGTATAAAACTTCTGATATGGATAGACAAGCATTGATTATTTTCCTATGTGTCCATGTATTCTGCAGAACTGCAAGATGTTTTATATTAAAAACATTGGATCATTGAGTGTTGGTGTGCTTTTTTTCTTAAGCTGGCATTTTTAAGATATGCTGTATCTGTTAAGTAAGCCTTTTGTTATTCTTTTGGTCTCTTTATTTTCTCTCCAGAGTTTTTAAGTATTAAACTGTAGCATATATATCATGTATAAAAATGTTAAAGTGAATACTGGAAACAGGAGTTTGAATTGCTGTTAATCAGCATATAGAATAGTGTACTGAGACTGACATGGAGACCAAGAAGCTCTCCACTCATGCTCTGCAAAGTTTTCCATGAATCCTGTGTTTTGAATGTAACCTTTCAGCATACTGAAACTGGGCTCTTAGTTATAGCTTTTCACATCTCTGCACAAACTGAATCCATTCTGCTTAAGGAAATGTACCTGGATTGTTATGTTTGATTCTAGATTCACTAGTGACTGTAAAATAGGACATGTACCAGAGAAAGAGAGAGGAGTGATAATGATTTTCTGCTGTACCAAGATTCTTTTATTCTTAAGACCATTTCTGAGGGCAGTTTGTCTCCACAATCTTTCAACCAGCACAACTGATACATATATCTGGTAATTATACTCGACCTTCTTTTTCTTTTCCAATTTATTTTTTCTGGACACAGAATTTCACTACTTACTTAAATAAATGGCTGTATCTACAGCTGTTAATCTTTCCCAGAAGATATTTAATGCCATACATAAAACCACATTTTTTTCGTAATCTTAGTGTTTAGTTTGCATGAGGAGAAGTCATGCCAATTTTATTGATTTTATAAGATTTGATGGTGTAATAGCTTAATGTAAATCTGTTGGTATGTAGTATATGCCAAACAGTAAACTCCTCCTTTTTCAAGTAACAGACAAGTAGTTGGTGTTTATAATCTTCAGAGAATGTTTGATGTTTCCATGCATTTATTTACAGAATGCAATATACAAATAAAGAGAGCTTTTCCTTAGTATACTTTTATTTTGAAATTTTAATTGTCACCAGTTCCCTTAATTTTCTTCTTATATTTAAGCCTGGCAGAGAATATCTCAATTTCGATGTACTGATGAAATTGATCCTGCCACTTCACCTTTAGTGTTTGAGCCACTTAAACACATACTCATTTCCAGAGAGGTCTTCCACACTGTTTTCTGAAACATTCTGTCTGCTTTCTGTAACAATCCTGATTATGCTCTTTTCCCATGAAAATAAGTAATGGTTCAGCCTGCTCTCAGAATTTTGCATACACACACTTGTATTTGTTGTAAGACTGGCTTCCTCCCTGTCCAAAATCAGGTCATTTAATAACAAGACTTGGCAGCACTTCAAAGTCATACATCCAGGATTTTAAAAATTACAAAGATTCTCTTCTGCTGTCTTTTGAAGTTCCATTTTATTAATCAGAGAAAAAGCTATTTTGGCCAAAGTTACTTAATCATTTGGGTGATTTGGTATAATTTGAAAAGGCAAACCTGTATTTCTCATTAGGATAAAATGTTTGATATTGATGTATATAATGGACTACTAATGTAAACCATAATATTTCTGTATTAGACAGTTTTAGGTTAAGAATTTATGAATAAACCAAATTAACAATGCAGTATATGTTGCAGAGGCAAAAAAAAAAAAAGCAGCACTACTCAAAACCCCTCCATCCAATCAATTTTAAACATGCATTTCAATATATTTGTATTTATGTTGTTCGTATAAACAGTGATATTGATTTTTTTCCTATATGAAGATACAAATTAATCAAGGTCCAATACTATTTATTTTAATAGTTTTTAAGAAAGCAGATGGTTTCTTACACTTAACTAGATGAGAGGGTTTGTATTTGTTTTTTTTCTTTGTCTATCCATTACATCAGACAGTAATACCAGAATTGTAATTGGCCCTGTTAAGGATTCCATAAAATTTTACAATTTGTTCTCATTCTTATTAAGCAGAGTCTCTTCTGAGTTTTAGATATGAGAGTAAAACAGGCAGCTGGGACAGCAGGGATTAGAATCTGAAGTAGTAGTTAGTACCTGGTATTCCTGGAATGACAACTCATGCTGCTGTTCCACGGCACGAGATGTTTTGGATTGAAGAATATGAGATGATAACACTAGGGAGATTTGAGAGGGTGCAGGAGGAGGAAGTGAAGAATAAAGAGTTCTGGGTGTATTTGCTATGACATAAATATATTCAATTCATGTTTCTAAACAAGTTCAGGAATAGATTTAAATCTTTTTGGTGCAAAAGCGGCCATGTCAATTTACGTAGACAAAGATATCCTGCATTGTGGAGCTGCATTTATTGGGAATTCAAAGCATTAATTTTAAGATGAAAATATTAAATCTTATATCCCTGCTGTGTGGAAGTGTCAGCTCTGATGTACAATTTTAAGACAAGCAAATAAACGTATTAAAAGACTGAAATACCTGTTCAGGGATGAGAATTTGGTGCAGGTATGAGGGAAAAAAACCCCGGAAAATAAAATTGTCTTATGCATGATAGCTCTTTGCTTTTTAGATCTTCAAGTGCAAATGTACTGGTAACAATTGCTTTGGCAGCAAACTGTGATTTATTTCCTACTCCTCTTTATGCAGTTCGTGTTTTCCTTATGTACCCGTAGATTACCCATACATCTTCATGTTTAGATTACCATACGTCTACATGAACATGTTTACAGAATAATACAGAAAAATATTCATCCTTTGAGAGAAGAGCACAAAGAATTATAAATATGTAGCTGGCCAGCCTGTCTCCTCATTGCTAGTCCTTAGAACTTAGGTTGTCAGGCATCAAAGCTAATCAGACATTACTTCTGAGAACACTGCTGTTTAATTGATTGTAGCTATGACTTCTGGTGATTTTCCAACCTTTCCAAATAAAGGAGCAGCCTGAACAGGAGGCTGTTACTCATTGCTTTGCTCCATGAAGGTCTTTACTTCTATGAGCCTTCCACACTCAGCTGGACTGAGACTAAAACGAGCGAAAATAACACTAGTTCCACTCAAAAACTTGGGTTAGTCACTGGAATTTAGCAGTTTGTAAAAGCTCCTGAAAGGTTTAAACAACAGCTATTTTTTATTACCATACACAAAGTCACAGATTCAGAAATGAAATGGTAGCTGAAAGTAAAGGTTGTTTCATCTAAAGCAGGGTCAGTTTGCATACTGGATGTAGTGAATAGCTTTCAGCTCTAATTAGTGCATTAACTTAGCAAATAGAAGACTTCCAAGCTTTAATTTCCTTTAAGAATGGAGTGGTTTTGAGTTCCTTTCCGAATACATTTCTACACGAGCTCTTACCGGTTGCTTCCTAGCAATCTATACCAGTGTTCTATATGGGGTAAATGAAGCAGAAGGCAGGTTGCATTTATCCTGTGACAAGATGAAAAGCTGATTACGCAGATGAGTGCAGATGAAGTGGAAACCTCTCAGAGATTAGGTTTTGCTCTCACTGTGCCCTACATTGCAGCCCAGCCTGACATAATCATTTCATGTTGGTTGCTTTCTGTGAACTCTTGCTTCCACACAAATCACGTGTGTGCAAAATGAAGTTACTAAGAAAGTAATTGTTAATCTTTGTTTCAAAGCAGAAGACAGTCAGAAGAGCAAGACTTACTTTCAGCCAGGGTTTTTTCCATTCCCTAGTCTGCAGACATGTCTCAATATGCAGAGTATGAGCTAGTACATGTGTAGGTGACCAGCTGACGGTCAAAAAATATCAGGCAAAAAGTAGGAAAGCTCATTTTGTTAAGTTTTCAAAAGGAGAGGAAGATGTGAGTGGTCTAAAGTGATAAGAATCTGATAATCTCTAGTGCTTCAAATAGAGGTAGATGTTTTCTGTTTAAGTCCAGTAAGATCATACTTATTTATGAAAGATCTGCACAATGAGATAATAAAGAATTTAATAAACTAATTCATGAAGCAGAATGAAATGTGACATTTTCAGGAGGCTACAAGTTACAGTGAGAAAAAGTATTTTGGTGCAATATTTGACTCCACAGGCAAGGATCTTAAATGCCTATGGAAATTACAAGATAATTTCTTTCTCCTAATTGTGTCTGTTACTAGAAATATTTTAACTTTAACTCTGTTACTACTGAATTGTCGCTATAATTTTTACCTATATCAGTTATTCTAAAAGCCTTTTTCTCCATTCTTCAGAAAGGAGAACTTCCAGGGAAGAGTAGCAGGAAGATTACTTATGGAAAAGTGCGATTCAGACCAATGCACTAGGTCCTTGCTCCGCCTAAAATTGTCCCTTGAAATACCAAGGTAGTTCATGAGGTGGTTTAGGACTGCAGCTTGCATTCTGATTTTCCTCTTCTAGCAGTGTTAGGAGTAGAGCAGAGAATTTCTTGTCCTCTAATGTTGCAGTCCAGAGTTACGTCTGGCTCGCTCGAGGGCTGTATTGCAATTACTGTGGTGAGCGGCAGCGGCATGACAGGCAGCGATGCTCATCCAGGAGGAGAACAGATTTGATGGATTATGCAACGGCAGTTAACGACGAAAACAAGCAGGCTGCTGCCGTGATGCGTTAGCTGCCCTCAGCCGCACGCTTTGCCGGAGAGGCTGTTTCTGACACCTCCAGGGGCGGCAATCCCGGCACCGGGAGCGGCGCGGCCCCGCGCGCGCCGGAGGGACCCGCGGCCG
>JAYDZK010000268.1:30817398-30859431 GCA_034509185.1 Euphonia xanthogaster
CTTGTTCTTGATTCTTAAGAACTTAATGTGGGACAGAGTCTTTGACCTTTAACTACAGAAAGATATATTCAAAACCTGCTGTATTTTGTGAAGGAATCCTTCTATAGGTATAAAATGTTGTTATGGGAGAGGTTTTAATTGCTGTTATTATTCTTTAAATTCAGTTTCTCTCTTGTTTTCACCACTGAAGCGTCCTTATGATTTTCACCTCATTTTGAGATTAGTCCAAACTTTTTGCAGCTGTATTTTCTTCTGTTGCTGATGAAATAGCTCAAACATTTGCTGCAGTGGAGCCTTTTTGATACATTCTTTGCTTTCCCTGAATACCGTACTGGGTTTAAAGTTCAGGATATATGGCCAGATAAGTCTCTGAAAGTGATGTTTGGTGAAAGACCTCTGATCTAAAAGGCTGTACACTAAATGCCTCATTTAAATATCACCATGAAACTAACAAGCATGGGCATTCAATAAATAAATAAATATGTTATTTCTTGGTTTGGGGAAATTAAAGATGTTATCTATACAATACCGAACAAGATGCAGCTCTTGCTGAAGAGTTGGCTGAAGAGTTGGCTGCTTGAACAAGCAAGATTAAAGCTTTTGGACAAAGATTAACAAGAAGATGATCCTTTTATTTAGAAAATACTTATTTAATTCATGTTATTTTCCTGTAGAAATATCCTATACTTGCTGCCAGAAGTGGAAACAAGTTACTGTGTATCCTGTAAAACTTACCCTTTGATAAAGTATTGAGAAAAAATGTTTTATTGTGATGGAGTATTATCTATCTGGGTTAAAACTGGAAAAAGTCATGTGTGCAAGTTTATGACCCAAGTCTGACATGTACAAATATGATATTGCAAGTTTGTGGTTTTTTGTTCACTGTAAATGTATTTTTTAAATCTTACTTTTTCTGATAATATATTTTATCAGGATATTTATTTATCAATAATATTTTTGTGCTGGAATGTGTAAAGGTTATGTTTTAGATAATGTGAATAGTTTGTCTGTAGTAGCTGTTCTGGTCTAGTATGGCTTTTTGTTTGTTTGTTTCTTTGTTGCTTGAAAATCAGCTGACAATTAATAAGTGCAGCTTTTCATTAAGACATCTGTGACCTGAGGCAAAAGATATTTTCCTCTTGCCTCTAATTACTTTTTACATCACTATATGAGTTTAGTTAGCCACTATCCCCTGCACACATATTGAGTAGTTTTCTATTTTAAGATTTCATTGTGAGTGTTCATCTCAGGTACAAAGGATATAGGGAAGGTGTTAGTGATGTTGTAGGGGAGAGTTATTTGTCTGAATGAGGTATATATATTGATGTAAAATTAGTAAAACACACTATACCGTGTGATTGCTGTTGAGGAATAAACCCTGCCTTTATTTTAAAATAGACAAAATAATTGTAACATTTATTTTAATTTCTAGATTTGGCAAAATACTCTCTTTACAGACTTTTCTGAACTGTAAGAGACCCACAATGATCATTGAGTCCAACTCTTAAGTGAATGGCACATGCAGGGATAGACCTCACAACTTTGTCATTATTAGCACCATGCTCTAAGCAACTGAGCTAATTACAGGTTTTCTTACCATCAAAGAGAGTTTGGGCTAGTGTTTGTTTGCTTGTTCATAAGCATCTTTTGCATCACTGTGAATCATAATTTTGGGCTTCTACATAAGGTGAGAGTATGAGGAATGTTTCTAGTGGTACTTACCTTTCAGTTTGCCTCTTCAGCTGTCAGAAAACTGTTCTAGTAAAAAAAAAAACAAACCCTAGAAGCAAGATGATTGACTCATCTGCTCTCTTGGTTCTTTCCATGCCAAATGTCTAAGAGCAAGATGGAGAGTGTAAAAACTTGACTGAAGTGCAGGAGGAATTTGTTTGTTTAAATGTTGTACTTCTTGAAATAGTCTGTTTCAAACAGGCTGTTACTGTGTTATTTCTTTGGGATATGTGTACAGATTGCCTTTACTCATTCCCTGCTTTAATGTCTGCTGGTTTGCTACTTCATGTACTTCCTACATGAAAAACTTTTCATATTTGTAATATCCATTGGAGACTTTTTTATTAGCAGCCTCTTAAACAGTCAGATGGGTGAGTTTGTGATGGAAATCTCATTTGGTAACTAATTCTTGCAAATTAGCCACCTTTGACAAACAGATTTTGGACATTTTTGTGGTATGGTTGACTCCAAAAACAGTTTCATGAGGACATGTTGTGTGACAACTTTTTTTTTTTTTTTTTTAACTTGCTGGTGCAGTTGTGTCAGAAAAAGATAGATATTGCTTTGCTAAACTGAAGTAGACTGCAGAGGGATGAGAACTTTCATCAGACTCCTTTCGGGAACATTTTTTTGAGACCTGGTGGTACAAATAATACATATATTATTTTATATTTGTCTAGTCAAAGATGATATACATTTTTTTGTGTAAATGGCGAATATTAGTTCTAAACTGCAAAGTATCATTGCTGTTTTTATCCATCTTCTGTACACTAAGAAGCTAATATGCATGTTTGCAGCTATGTCAAATGAGACAGTGATCTACAGAGGACCAGAACAAGTATGGGGCACTTTGGCTACTCAGAATGTATTTGCTCCTAATGAGGCATCATCATATTATTCAATTCAGCTGGAAACTTTTAAAACCAATTTTAATTAGCTTTACATGCCTCATGTAAATTATCTTTTTGTTAAATTATGGTTTTAGGTTTCAAGAAGTTTTGAGGAAATCCAAAGATTTCCTCATCTTCGGATCACAAGGATGATGTATTCAGAGATCTGGGTTTCAGATTTTTTGTTTCATGGACTCTGTCCTTGATTTCCTGGTTCTCGGTGTTAGATTGAGCAGAATGACACAGCCAAAGGTTGTGTTTATGGTTAGAAATTGGTTTTGGTATACAAAGCTTTGCGCTGTGGATTGACTTAATGACTTTCCACCCTATGTTTTGGGTTATTTCTGTTTCATCTGAATTTGTTGGCAGGACTCTAATATGCTTTAATACTTCCCTTGTGCCCTTGGATGAGATCTGAAATTTAATAAAGCAGCTTCCTGTCTGGCATAGACTCTGTTTTATAATGCTCTCTTTGCTAGTGTAATTCAGTACTTGTGAAGTTGAGGAGAGCAGTATTTTAAACTACCATTGCTAACAATAAGCAGTATTGTTCCAACTATTATACAAATAATTAAATACTCTAAACTTGGTTGGTATTTTTTTGTGTGGTGTTTGGTTTGGGTTTTTTTTTTTTTGGTTGGTTTTGCCACAATCCAATAAACACAATGTAGACATAGAGTTGGAAAATTCTTTATGGAATTCTTTTATTTATGTCAAAGCTGCTGGAAGGAGCTGTAATATTTTGTCTTCATTAAGATATTATAACCTTAATCTTTCTAATGACAATATCTTGAAGTCTAGTGAAAATTTGAAAGAACCTCAGAGAAACTTGAGATTTTAGGCAAGAGAAGAAAATGATGGTGTTTGTCTCTATTTGTCTCTATCAAACCAGTTGTGCTCAGTAAACAAATATTATGGTAATTTCATTTCATTGTCTTCGATCTTGAGATGTGAAGCCTTGGTCTGTTCACATTTTTACCACCTTTCCTCTACCATGCTTTTTCTGTTGTGATGTGTTAATTAGCTACATAGCTCAGAACATTTGTCATAGTGTGCTCAGAAACAGGTTGTCACCTAGTAACAATCAGGTATTAGGGAGAGCTGGGAAAGTAAGGAATTTCAATTCTGGCTCACTTAAGTATCAGAGAAAGGAGGAAGACCATCTGTCATGCTGAGAAGTGAATAATGTGTCCTGCTAGAGAAAAGGAGCTGTAGGAATAGGGTTCTTGGTTTTTAAGAGCACATTTTGAACAGCATAATGAATGGATGTGTTGGCATTAGACTTTGAAGACTACTGTGACATTTTTCGCCATTGCTAAACTGAAGGAAAATCCATCAGCAGAGCCGGTTTGCTTTTCAGCTGCCTATTTAACAACTTCAGCTGTTCTTTCCAGTTATTAGCTTTCTCTAAGTAGATGTTTTTTTCCTTGAAGCAGTATTCTTTACAACCTGAATCCCACTGCTCTGCTACTATGCATTGGAAAGCTGCATAGAGAAACTTAGCAATGATGCTGAAGGTTGTTTTCATTGCCCCGTGTTATATGTTCTGTAGCTAGAATTTTAAGTTTTCTTGGAATTATGGGATTTCTACTTAACTTGTATGCTTCACCTGAATGTGACTTTATTTTACGATATTTCACTCCCTATAGTAAGGTTTGCAGTAGATACAGTTTTATAAACAGATTGCAAAGTAAACAAAAAAGTTGAGGATGAGTGTTGTAATAACATTTAAAAGTACTTTACCAGTTTCTTTCCTTGACATAATTCTCCTTATACTTTCTTATAATGCTTCTGCTTATAGAGCAGGGTGTTCACTTCTTTCTTTGTTTTCAGGTGGAAAAAAAAGGTAGAATAAGGTGCTGAAGGCAGTGAAGTAAAAATGTTTTCTTGGTCATAAATATATCTACTAGTAGAAATAAGCTTCAAAATACCAATAAACAATGCTGTGCATGGTATCAAATTATCTTTTAAATCCATGGAAGTTTTGATACAGAATATGGCATTGGCCTAATAGTGACAAAGTGTCCTTTCTGTTATTGCTCTTGTTGCTATTGCTGGGTTTTTTTCTAATAACTGACTTTTAATACTTGATTTCAAAGCCTGTGAAAATTTTTTCCTTACAAGGAGTTATGCTCTACTCACAGTGATTCTACATTTTAATGTGTCAATGTGTGTGTACCAAACCCACTGTTTTATTTGGTGTAACTAAGAAGAAACTAATAGGATGTAGCCTTTATACTAGGCTCAATCTGGCATAAATTTGTTATTCAAAGATAATAACATTAAAAAAAAAAAGAAGAATCAGTTTTCACCCAGAGGGTGGTTGGGCACTGGAACAGGCTCCCTGGGGCAGTGGTCACAGCACCAGCCAGACAGAGCTCAAGAAGTTTTTGGACAATGCTCTCAAGCACATGGTGTGACCCTTGGGGTGTCCTGTGCAGGCCCAGGAGTTGCATTTGATGATCTTGATGGGTTCCTTCCAAATCAGCTTTTCCTATGATTCTATGAAATATGTTACATAGTAATAATGACAGCTTTCTTTTAAATCCTGTTGCCTAAGTTTGACTCTTTTAAAACGATAAAAAGTTCTGTTGCATTTATGCTGTTTCAGTTGAAAACTGAAATTCTTGAATTTTTCAGTGTAGGAGCAGGTGTTCTCTAGCTTTTTGTGCTCCTGGGCTTTAGGTCTTTCCCTGATGCTTATGCATTTCCTAATGACTTCTGACTGCTCCACTTTAATAGTGGTAGCAGAATTCCAGATAAGAAAAAAACTCAAAAGAGTTTTTATTATGTATCCAAAGAATGTAAATATATCCAATCTGTAGGAAGAAAATATGTGATGAAAAGGATAGGAAATAAAAAAGTTCAATAAATCTGCCTATAAAAGTACAATTACACTATTGCATGTTGATCCAAAATAGATTTGTTTACTACCTGTATGTTAGCCAAGTAAACAGACCCTATATTTTTTTTGTTATTCCAAGTTTTCTTGATGTCTTGGCAGTTCCACAAAATAGTGCAAGAAGAAAATATTCAACCTTTTTTATTGTCTAAATGTTTTCTTGATAAATAAAGCAGTGAGACCTAATTACATTGTGATGGTGTTATGCTGGTGCTTGTGCTGATTAAAAAGGTGACAGGCATGCTTGGGTGGTTCTTTTTACTTAATGTTCAACAGCAAGTTAACTTTTAACAGAGAGAGGGCAAGAGATTCCACCATTCAAAAGTGAAGTCTCTTTGAAAAGGGTGTTTTAGTGACCGTCTTTTGACCTGTGGCACAGCATTGACTGAGAACCCTGGAGGCAGAGGAGTGATATATGAGAGAGAAAGATTATGACTCCAACTATGAGTCTTGGCAATGTCATTGTTTTTGTGTCAGATTTTCAAGGTAGAAGATTTGTATCAGAAAATACTGAGAGAAGATTGTGCTTCTGCAGGCTTGTTATTTGTCATATTAAATTTGCCATAATCAAGTTTGACAGGCTTCTCTTTATTTTTTCCAGCAGACAATATTATTGTTGAAGATTAGTCAGATGCCTTCCGTCCATTCCCTGCCTCACATGCTATGTCATGCAAGCTTTGGAACACTTAGAACGTAATTTAAATGAATGACTAATTTGGCAAGCATAATGGAAGGCACGCATACCATCCTCCTGTTGCACAAACCCATCACAGAGCTTTGTTACATCAGCTTGTATCATCCAGGGGGGGAAGTCACAGGATTCACTTACATGGGCTCTGGGACTCTGGATAGAACCAGTGAGAGTTTCTGTGGCTGCTATCAAGTAAGGGGAAGGTTAGACATGGTCCTGAGAGAACGGCCATATAAAGACCGTGGAGTTATTATTTTCAAGCAAACTACCACAAAAGACCTTCTGAATGAAATGTACAAACTAACTGCTGAAAAGGACAACCTGTCATCCGGTGTTTTGAGCTCTCATCATGTTCCAGACCTTAAGGCAGGACATCAGGAGGAAAAGCGACAGGATGTTTCCGGAGTCCCGAAACTTAAAGGTGATACTTACTCCATTCTTACATATCAGCAGGAGTTATTGCTGGATTCTGCAAAGAGAGACAATTTGAATTACAAAAAAATGAGGAAACACAAAAGGAAAGAGAGTTTTGAGGAATTCAGACATCGTAAAGAGGGAAAAAAGATACATGAACATCTCTTTTTACTGAGTACACAAGACATGCAACAGAAAAATAAGATGGTCTCCACAAGACTTTCTACCAGGAGCTATCCCAGCTCCTTTTCTCCCTCCAGCTGGCTAACAGTAAAAGGTAAGCATAATTTACCAGTAGACAATAGAATACAACCAGAAAGGTGGATAGACGATGGGTATTCTCTTAAGAGTAACAAAGCTGTGAAATTGGATGCTGACTTACCAAGTTCTAGCTCAAAAGACATCAATGATGTCATTGCAGTTGAACCAGTGGAAAATGGAAAATGCATTCCTGAAGTTACCAAGGTACAACAGAGGACCACTTCAGTGAATTCATCTCACTACAGTCTGTCTAACAAACTTGAGACATTAAGTAACACTGCAGCTGCTAAAATCTTGAAAAGTAGCAAGTATGCTGAGCCAGTATGCAAGGAGAAACCAGGAATCGCAGGTCTTGCTGAAGTCCAGGATTTTGACGCTTGTGTTAAAAAAGTTACCGCCCCCCCTGCACAGTCTTTGCCTGACTCTCACAGAGATAACAAAACCATTTCTCCTGTTCTCACAACAGCACATAACGAGTTTATATCAAGAAGTGATGTATGCTCTGTAGATGAAGCTGCTGGAGACTCTAATAGCAGTGTGCTGCAGGAAAAGGAGGAAGACAGCTCTGGTTTGCAGTACAAAGCAGAGAGAGTGCACATTACTGATGAGTCATGCAACCTTGTGGGAGCAGTTAATAAAGCTCTTCTGAAAGTTATCCGGAGCGACAGTTTAGATGAAGCTGCAGAATGGAAGAGACTGCAACAAATTACAGGAGTAGACAGAAACCTGCCAGGCTCACTATATGAGAAAAGGAGCACGGTATCCCGGGGAAACGGCAAGCATTTATTTTTGAACCTGCCTGTAAATGAAAGTCCTGATATTCCTCAGACAAGTAATAATCTTAAACTGGAAGAGAAAAGGCTGCATTCACCCCCATTAGCAGCAGTGAGTAATGTTTTTAGTAATTCATATCCGCTATCTAATACACACAAACAAATGTCACCTATTCCTTCTCCGTTATCTTCGAGACTGCCCAGCCCGCAGCTGCACCACCGGATCCTCCCGCTGCCAGCACAGAACACCGAGGACGAATCCATGCTCAGTGACTATGGCCATGGAAGGCACGGTGCTATAAACTTCTCTCTCAGTGATTTGGAGCCGCAGTTTTATCGGAAGTTTTCTGATCCTGGAGAATTGGGATTTGCCAGCAGACAAAGGGGCCTACATCAGAATGCAACTGCAGGACATTTTGAAAAGTGTGCTGTGCAAGAAAAAATAACTACTCGGACACAGCAGAATTTCTGTCCAGGTCAGTCCTATTTTATGCATTTTTAAACTAATAGAATTAACCAAGCATGAAAGTCTTTGAGTGTTTTCTGGGTTTCCTTGGCTTGGGTTTTTTTAATACTAACTATTAATAATAAATATTTTGTTAAATAGAAAAACTATCTTTCACTACTTACAGACTAGGTGAAAAGTTGCTGAAGTTTTTAAACAAAAGTTACAGCTATAACAAGGTTTCAAGATACATTTTTCTGTCAGCTTATTTTCAGTCCTGTTGTTACTGAATGACCTCTTAGCCAAAGTTAAGGAAAAATCTTTCCATATGAAATGAAAAAAGCTCGCATGCTTATTTTCCTGCTTTTCCTGTACTGTGTTCTAGTCTTTCAAAGTGTTATGGCAACATTTATTCTCCAATATGTTCTTTTTGCTTGTTTGGCTTAACTGATAGAATATTTTCTGAATATTTTCTACAGTGCCTTAAGTATAGGACTAGTGCTTTGACCATTTAGCTACAGGGTTGATGCAAATTCTGTAAAAAAAGGCTTGTTTTGAAAATGATTGCATGCAGGTGTCATGTTACAATGTATTTGAGTACAGTGCATGAGTTTATTTATAAAGATGTACCACATAAAAATGCATAATTATTTTTGTTAGTCAGAACATCAACATCTCTACCCTTCATTTTTAACTTAAGGAGTGGGAAAGCTGAAGTGGAAGCTTCAGCTGAAAGCTGAAGTGAAGCTAATTCTGCAGTGGTCTAGGTGTGGCTCAGACTGGTCCCTCTGTCTTATAGGGGGGGCTGGCAGAGCAAAGTGACACAAAAGGGGGCTGGCAGAGCAAAGTGACACAAAAGGGGAATTCCAGATGTGAAACCATTACCTTAGCCAGAGGGTGTTTAATACTGCCCATGAGTTTTGCATTTATGCCTGCTACTTCTAGAAGTTGTGCTAGTTCCACTCAAGACCAAATCAAATTTAAGGTGTTGTTTGGTGAGTTGACAAGGCTGAAAAGATGGGTGCTATGCTCTTCTTTCGTTCCTTTCTTGGTTCCTGTTGTGCTGTGCTGTCCTACCCCTCTCATTACATCTTGTACTCATTGTACCTTTTGGTGAGCTGGTTTAGCTGACAAAACCAGCAATTTCACACCTTTATAAGAATAAAGTAGCACTGCAAATCTTTTTGTTTTACATTAGTATTTTTTAACTTACTGTATCAGTTAGAATTGTTGGATGTGGAACTGTACCTAATATGCTGTACTCTTGTACTGTCTTTGCCTGGGATAGGGTTAATCTTCTTTACAGTAGCTTGTATGGAGCAGTGTTTTGGATTTGTGATAAAAACGGTCTCGATAACACCGGGATGTTCTAGCTTGTGCTGAGCAGTGTTTGCACAGCATCAATCCCTTCTCTGTTTCTCATTCTGCTTCTCCCCAGTGAATAGACCAGGGGCTGCACAATAGGCTGGGAGGGGACACAACCAGACAGATGACCCAGACTAACTAAAGAGAAATTCCCTGCCACATAATGTCATGCTCAGGAATAAAAGTGCAAAGAGGGGGCTTTAGAGGGGTTAGCCATCTTTAGCCTGGGACCGGGCAGGGCATCAGTCTACCCATGGGAGGTGGTGAGCGATTGCTGTAGCATCACTTCTTTCATTTTTTTCTTCCCCCTTTTTCTACCTATCTTTCATTTATTAAACAAGTTTTTTTTGTTTGTTATCTTGACCCCCAGTTGTTGGGGTTTGTCCATGCCTCTTCCCCCATGCCACTTGTGGAAGGGGAGGAGGAAGAAAATGAGTCTTTGTGTAGTGCTTATTTTCCCACTGGGCTTAACCCACAATGGGCTTACAAGAAATAAAACAACACGCATACGTACTAATGGCATCTGTTGGCTGAAAATCCTGGCTATTAAGCAGAAACATCTTGTGAAGAGAAGAAAAGCAAACAAGCCCAATATTAGTTCTTGTTTACATTTACCTGGCAACATTAATACAGACAGAAAATATCACAAGGTTTTTTTGGTGTTGTTTTTTTTTATTTCATTTTTGTTTTGGTTTGCTTTTGGTTTTGTTTCTTTTTCATTTTCAGGTATGAATGCATGCCATCATTGTTACTGGTGTGTCAGAAAATCTGTGACTTCAAGGAAAAATTCCCTATTTTGCTGGCATATATAATACTGTAGATCTGTCTGGATCTGGGATAATGACTTCCATTTCCATCTGAGCCTGGGGTGGAATCATTCATCTTGACAGAGCATTTGGGTGGAATACCACTCTTCTGTAAACATACATGACTAATAACTAACTGACTATAGTTCAGTGAGACAAATGATGTACCTCCAATTTTAGTTAATGTAAATGATATTAAGATTTACAGTTATAAACCTGAATTCCTTTGATTTTTATCAGATTGATTCTTATCAGGTTGATTCTTATCAGATTCCTCCCATGTGGGAGGAGGGGAGAGTTCAAGATTATTTTTCAGATTTGTCTTCAGTGGGTGTTATTGTGAAATGTTTTCTTTCAATTCCAGTGTAAATTGTGTAAGTATCTACAATGATTCTAAGAATTATGGATAATTTTGGTCAACTTTTTATCAGTCAGGTTGATTGAAAGATTTGCTTCATGGCAAAAATAATGGCCTTTTGTATATCTTTTCAAAGTTCCATTGCTGCCATAATATGCACTACTTCTTCCTGAAAGACTTTTGGAGCCTTTTGTTACCCATGTAACTTTGTATTTGGAAAATTTCATTAATTAGTTAGATATTCTAATTTATTAGTTTAAATTACAAGTTGGACTCATCATACAGCTCTACAAATAATTTAAATTCTCTTTTCTTGTCATTTGTAATCATGATTCTTCACAGACTTTCTCAATAATTGGCAAATATTCCTTTAGCCAAAACTGAAGCACCTAAGGCAGAGTGCTTGACTTCTGTACTTCCACTTTTCCTCAAATTCAGTTTCTTTATAGATATATAGATACATATATGGCACACATATAATGGTTTCAATGCCCAAAGCTCTATGAGTAGTTAATTTGAAAGTACAGTTTACTGGATCTTCGTGTTGAAGTGCAGCTATTGGCCATGTGAATAGGCCCCAGTTTCATCTTAGTAAGTTAATAGTTAACTGGGAATAATTTATAGTTCAAAATAATTATTTTGTAGGTGGGAATGGGAATCAAAATTCCTGTATTAGCATGCAATAATTCTATCTGAATTATCAAAATTCTAAGAAAAAGCTTTAGAATAACTTAGGGCTTTCAAATGATAAACTGCTCAGTTACAAGCAGCAAAACCAGAAGTACAAACACTAAAATTTATCATAGAATGACATTTATTAAATCCTCAGAAACATAATTCCTGCATTTCTCTATGAAATTCTTTCTGCTCTAATATGAAGTATATCATGCTTTTGTAGGCTTGGGGAAGCCTTTGAAAAGATCTTCAATGCATCTGAATATCGGATGCATTTTCTCAGGGAAAGATTTTCTGAGACATTTTAGTTCTTGTCACTGCTTCTCTCTCAAGTTTCTACAGCAGTAGAAAAAAACTAGGGAGAAAATTTTCAGACCTATTCTATCAATTTAGTACTGAATAACATCAATATACTATTTTACTAAGTATTGCCTAAGTAAGAGAAAGAAGATTAGGGGAGTTTTTAGCAGTTATTGAAGTGAATTTGATTCAAAGCAGGAAACTTAAAATCACTGGTTAAGACATAGCTTCCAGGATAGTGACTGGTAGCTGTGCTTTGAGTCAGGATGAGACTGGCAAGAGTTATTCACCACACTTTCTGATATATATTTTACTCCTAATGTGGAAAAAAAGGATAAAAATCTGCCAGGGGGGAATGATGAAAGCAAGAAAGGGAACAAATGAGAAGGATGATGGTACTCTGTCCCCAGCCAATGAATAATGCTCCTTTTTTGGTATCTAGTAGATGTGAAGGAATAAGATACCCAGGAAACACAGAAATCCAAAGTTAGTAGGACCGTAGAGAAACTAAACCAAATTTGGAATAGAACATAATGATTAAGGTTTGTGTCAGGTGAAATGGCTGAGACTTATGGGACTGAAAAGACAGGCCCATTCTCTTCTTACTCTCTGTCTTCTTCCATTGAAGGCCTCCTCTCTTCACTTTTCCTCCCCTTCTCTGCCACAACTTTGGTGTTTTTCTTGCTTTTCGGTAATTTGAGTCAAATCACGAAGCAAGCTGAAAACTGAGCCAGCAAGGAGAGAGGTGAGTAGCTGTGGCTGGTGCAGTGAGCTGAACAGTTCACAGTGGGCTGACGAAAACCACAGCTTGGATGAGGGAGGACATGCAAGTGTGGCAGAAAGGACAAGTGAGCAAGACCACCCCTCCTGCAGGGAATCATTTGCTCCCCAAAAATCTCAGTTGCAGCTAAAAACTGGAAGCCAGAAGGCTGGCTGGGACTGGCTAAAACAGAAGCTGTTGGGAATGGGAAATGAGATGAATCAAGCTGGATGGAGGGACTGTGATATTTTGAGTGGGTGCTATTAATACTGAAGCAGGAGGAACAAGAGATGGAGGACAAGTGAGAAAGGGGAACCCCAGTCTGAGTAGACAGTGTTACCTTGGCTGTGACAGAGAACATTTATGGAGTATGACAAAACAAGTAGAACATTGCTGATAAGAGATGAGATAATTTTTATTTTTGTTTTGTTGGGGAAGTCTGCAAAAGGAACTTTAACCATTAGAATGTACATTATGGCTATAAATCTATCTGGCTTGCTGAGGTTTCATGAAGTCAGTGCTCAGTATCAGGAAATTTTGGAGATGCAGAGAAGAGAAGGGAGGAAGAAAAGGAAAAGTGAAGTAGAGTTCTGGATTTAAGGTCTTCAAAATTATAATGCTTATTGTGTTGTAGATAAGGAATCTTAACTGCTTGAAAAGGTTGGTGAATATAAGTTTTTTAGGTTATTTCTCAAATAATTTTCTTTAATTGACTAGTTAAAGATGTTTACCCAAGACTTATTTGCAATATATTCTGGGTGTAATTGTAGATGCATCTATCCCTGTCTCTGCTGATTATTAGATGGAGAATGTTGTGTTTGCTTGTTTCTGCCAATGAGAATTTTATGGCAGCAGTTCACTTTCCATTAGAAAGAATTGAAAACAAACATTCTGGTAGTTTTGTATGGCTGTCAAAAATTACACACAGCCATTTGGAAACGTGCCAATTGCTAATGGCTATCCCTGGAGATCAACTTTGCAGTCTCAAAATATAAAAGTACTTCAACCTATAAAGAACTGTTTAATGTATAGATAAATACTTGAATAAGTATTATTGTTAAATTGGTGTAAGACTGTATTTTAATCCTCAAAGTTCTCCTTGGTGGCTAGAGAAACACTGTTCCATATCCGTGCTCTAAGAGCTGCCCTACTCCTTAGGTCTTTCAACTGCCTGCTAAATCTGGGTTATCCCAGTTTTCCTGCATTCGTTTCTGTTTGCAGTGTAAACATGGCTTTCTTCCATGTGAAGAAGAACACTCTGATTCTATGGAAGTTCTATAGTCTATAGTTCTACACATCTGTTTAAATTTCCAGCATTAAAGTAGCAGGATGTGAGAAGTTTTAGTTTTGGCTCTGGTTGGATATATTATCATTAACTACATGATAATGAATCTATTGCAGAGCCGGTGCCAGGAGACTGGTAATTGAAAAATATAGGAAACCTTTCACTCCAGATACCTAATGAAGGTAGCAAAGATAATTAATATCGAGGTATTGGAATATTGGAATATTATTTTGTCTTTACCTAACTTAACTCATTCTTTAAGCTGAAAAACAGCAAATAGTCAGTTAAGAGAAATTCAATAACAAGGCTTTATGATGTGTCCCTGAACCATGGTTTTGCAAAATGAAGTTTCATATAAACAAAACTCTGTTTGAAGGCTCTTATAACAGGGAACAGATTATATTATAGTGTTTTTGATGTTCCTTTTATAGGGAAGGGAAAGGTTTATGAATATCTTCTCTAATTGAAGTGGTTCAGAGAATTGCTAATTAGCATTTGAAAAGCACTATAGCGTTCTGTCCACAGTAAGTATGCACTTCATGAAGTAAGTTTGCATATGGATCACATGGAAAGATGATGCATTGTTTCTCACAGGTGATTCACATGAAAGTAATTTACATGAGTGTGTTGCTTCACAAAACCCATCTTATTCAGAATAAATGTTCTTTGAAGATGCTATAAAGGAGAGAGGAATGAAGAGACTGGTGTAAGAAAAGAATTAAAATAAAAAAGAAGAGAGAATTAATCATAGAATCTCAGAATTATTTAGGCTGAAAGGACCACTTGAGATCATCTAGTCCAACCCTCTGCTCAGGCAGGATCACCAAGAGCAAAGTGCACGGGCCTATGTGCAGATTTTTTAATTTCTCCAAGCATGATGACTGAACAACCTGTCTGTGCAACCTGTGTTAGTGTTTAGTCACTCTCACGGTAAATGTGTGTTTTCTTTAGTTCAGGTGGATCTATGTAAATTTTGAATTTACCATCTCAGTGTTATAAATACCATTAACTTCTGCTCTAAACTTGCTTCTTTTAGCCCAGTGTGTCTCTAATATTCTATGGGAATTGTGTTACCTACAGACTCAGTGTGGATAAAACAGTAAATTATTTCTGAAGATCTTTCCAGCTATTGGCTTTCTGAGTGGTAACACCACTATCCTGACTGTCACTTAGGACTTTGAGGTAGATAGCCTCTTTGGTAAGGATTTCTCTTGCTCCTTCTGGATACAGTTGCAAGCTATATCTCAAATTTTTCCTGTTAAGTTTACATATTCATTCTATATAGGTAGTCTTGGAAAGTTTGGTAATTGTATGTCTAAGTAAAATTACAGTCACTACATAGCTGTTTAATGAATCTTTGTTTTCCTGTTATATTCAGTGCAGTTACTCATTGTACACTATATTGTGATTGCCTTCTAGGACATTATCCTGTATTCTCTATTGAGGTTTATTACACATCGTAATGATAAAAGGTCCTTCATACTTCATCCCAGTGAAGCCAAAATCTTTTTGTACCAGAATCCACAAAGCAAGGCAATGCTGCATTGAAAGGCAGACCTATGGCAGTTTGAAATGAATGTAGGCAGGACTGGAAGTCCAAGACATGGTCTCTGAGTTAAAAAGACCCTCTGAAGACTGGCCTTGATAGATTCTGTGAACAAATAGCTCCTGTTTTAGTTGAATGACTTCTCAGCATGACACTCTTAAGCAACAGTTATATTTTCTTCTCTCTTTGAAACATGTGACTCTTCAGTCAAAGGCAATCAGTGAGGGGAAACCAAGTGAATTAAATTGGAATAGAAAACCAGAGACAGCTTAATGTTTTATACAGGTCATAGATTAACAATTTTCTGTTTCATGGTGGGAGGAAAGGCCATAACATTCCTTCTGGCTTACAGTTTGTGCAGTCAGTTTAAGAAACTTACTGTAATGAAATGGACTTCTTTTCTCATCAGTATAAAAAGAATTTCTTGAAGTAAAGTACTGGAATAATGTGATAGTTGTTGTTTCTTAAATCTTTATTATTCTGTTGGCCACTATAAACAAGTTGATAGAAATGGCTCAGCTGAAATTTTCTTGATGGATCAGGATGATATATAAACTGAGATCAGATTCAGGTATTTATCTCTGTAAGTATGATTTCATAATGTATTTAGGAATTTTTTAAATCTCTAATAGCTACCCTTTTGTATTTTGTCTGAAAAAGTGATATAGCACCAAATCCCACGTGTAAAAGTAGTGAAAAATTCTGCATACTCCCATCTAAAAATTTACTTTAAAATACTGAAAATTAATAAAGATGCAATTTATGTGTTTGTGGTGTCCCATGACAGTAAATAATTTTTAATAATATTTAATTATTTAGATGTGACATACATCTATAATAATACATTTGAATAATACCTGTAAGTTGTGAATATTATTTATGAGTCACAGCATTAAAATAGTGCGCCTAGTGGTTGAATGTTTTATTTAAATGTGTGTCAGAGTAATTTTCTTCAGGCTTAAATTATGAGTACCCTTGCATTTAGATTATGGTGTCTTCTCAACTGCACTGTTTATGATTTGCTAGACCATATTCAAAGATCTCTTCAGGCTTGTCTGTTTTGTTGCTGGGATCTGCGAGGTAAAAATAGGACAGAGAAAATAGAGGTGAGATGTTGACAACCGTTGGATGTGTTTTACATGAGGAATTTTAAAGGCTATGGGAAATTCATCTTTATCAGAACAGAAGGTGAGGAAAGAAGGAAATAGAAATAATTCACAGTCCCTCACCTGAGTGACAGTCTCTATATACTGCTACTTGTAATGTCCTATGTGATAAAGATTTCAGTGCTTTGTAATTTTCTATTTTTTTTTTTTTTTCACATTTACACTTTGGAAGTGTTAAAATGGGAAGTGCTATGGTTTTTTCCTATAAGGTTTGCTTTTACAGTGAAGAGGCATATGGGACGTTTTTGCATTCTGAATACAATGAGCCTCTCTGAAATTGTCCTAAGCAGTTACTTAGCATTTCTTTGCTATCAATACACATTTTAATGATTTTTTGACTTGGACTACTAAGATTAAGGTTATAAGTGATGAATGGTTTCACTAACCTGTTACCATGTTTGCTCTTGCTTTCCTTGATTATGTTGGAAAATTAAGAGGGAAAAATTGTTTGAGAAAAATCTGACTTTATGGGAGAAGGTATTCTGAGTTTCTACTGTATAACATTTCCAGTCATTTCAGTATTCGCTTCCCTATCTCGTGAGTAGAACTGTTTATTGGTTGTCAGCCCTGCAAATCTGAACCTGTTAAGTCACCAAAACCACCAAATATTTATGAATAGAAAATAATTCTTATTATGTGTACAAAATTAAGTAGATTGATTCTTGTTCTCTAAGCTTCAGTGTTTCTATTACAGAAACATAAGTAAAACTAACAAAACTGAATTACAGGGGAGTTTGGCAAACAAAAAGTTATTCCTTCTATGAGTGCATGAACTTATTTTTGAGTCATAAATTGTAGAAAAGCTAAAACTGGTTGTTTCCATCCTTTTGCCCCCCAACACTTGCCATTTTTCAGCAGCTAGGCTAGTAGCCCTGGGAGCTGCCAAGGCTGGAGGGCACACCCTCAGGTCCTAACCTGCTCCCAGCAGGTTTAATTGTTACTATTTGTGAAATACCAGGTGCTCTCCATGACCTATGTTAATTGCGCTTAGCTCATATACATAATTTGTGTACTGGATCTGATTCATATTGTCTGTGCACTTAGAACAAATAGCTTGATTTCCATGCCCAGAGAAACTGAACACTACAGCTGCTAAGGCAGGCATATTTTAAAGCTGCAGAATTTTCTTAAGCATAGTATGGTAAATTTGGAGCATTAGTCAGCAGCAGTCATTCCAAGATCTTTGGAGCAATTACTCAAAAAAATGGTTTCTTTTAATTTATGCAGCACTGAAGTCAGTGGTTTTGTAGTCCCTCAACTAACATTTCGTTAACATATACTTGAGTCTGATAGTTACTGTTGCATAAGCAAAATCTAAATCTTTGTTAAGTTTGTTGGAGAAAGTAAAATTTTGGGGGTGTTTTTCTCTGTGTTAATTTTATTTAAAACATATATGTATATGGCCTGTAAAGCAGCTGGCATTGAGCCATTTCATCTTACAATAACTAAAATTTAGAAGTTATCTTCTCTTTCTTCTAGAGTATATATTTTTGTCAGTAATGTAGTTATCAATATATTGTAAACTTAAGCATATGATCACTATTTTCTGATTTTTTGAAGTCAAAATTGTTTTGTCGTAAGAAATTATATTAGTCAAGTATGAAAAATATATTGAAAAAGTTATTAAAATACAAATGACTCAATTTTTGAGAGTATATGTTTTTAAATAAATGCATATTAAAATATACATAATACAGCTATACATAATATAAGGTAATATAATTTATACACAGTTGCTTATACATTTTCCAATAGGCATTACAGTTTAAAATTGAGCATGTATTTGACAGTTATACAAAGTCATGCCGCTCAGATTTTTTCTTCTTTTTGGAAAATGCCAGCTTTCATAGAAATAAAATTTTAAACAAAGAAAATCCCAAACAAACAATTTTTTTTTTCCAGAAGTTGCAGCCTTCTGACAATTATTTTCCAGGTGAATAATAAACTCCAACTAATATACCAAGAACAGAAGATGGCAATGCATCTTTTTGCATAGGCCAAAAGAGCAGTCTTGTACAAAATCTAAGTACTTACTTACTATGCTTTTCAAACCTAATTTCCTTTGATATGCTTCTTTCATAGGATATGGACCTATTTTTGTATTAGTTTACTACAACAGATTATTCTTTAAATCTGACACATAGTGAAACCATAGTTTTAAGTATTATAAGTAAGATAGATAGCACTATGTAAATTCCCAGGAATTTTTAACTTGTTTTTTTCTTGTGATTAATTTGTATTCCATTTTTATACTTATTTATGCAAGTTATACTTGCATAAGGCAAAAATGAAAGATGTTTTTCATCCAAAGGCAAGAAGAAAAATGTTAGGACATACTTTTTCAGGTTTTCACTTTTTTCAAAAATCTCTTGCCTTTTAGCCTTCAGGTTTCTATCTTGTCGTCTTATGTTTAGTATGAATGGCAGTGGTCCATTTGAATGTTTTTGTTACGGGGAAAAAAAAATCTAATTTTGTTGCTTGGTTTGTCAGTCTCAATCCACATTGAGAGTTTTTCTCCAATCTGTGGATTAGTAAAAGAGGCCAGACCTAATTAGTCCAAAGGGCCCTGTTTGTCCTCTCATCAGGCATTGAATATTTGTCAGATCCTTTTCATCAAAGTGATTGGATAACATTTCAACTGTTTCACCTTGAAACCAAAACTAAAGGTTTGTTTCCATTCTATCAGATTTTGGCTTCCTGTAAAAACTTTGAATTTGAAGGCTTTATTCAAAGGCTATCAGAAAATGAGCTGTAGTTAGAAGCTATTTCAGATTTCCAGGGTGACACTTTGCTAGAGATCTCTCTTCTGTTGAAGAGATACCTGTGAGACAGCTAAGTACAGTGAAAAGACTTTCTTTTGTAGCTCCTCCAAAGTGAAATGTTTTTTATTGAAAACAGGCAGAAGTCTGGGGGTTTTTAAAGTAAATTAAATAAGTGAGAATTTCCCCCCCGTCATCCATGGTATTTCTAACCATGCAAATTGACTTTCTAGTCCTATTTTTTTCCCCTCTGCATAATTGTATTTCACTTGTAGTAGTGTAGATGCTTTGTATGAGAGGAGTCACACAGGGTGTGTTTGCATGGCACGTCTAGCCCACACTAGCCACCCACTGCTTTTCCAGTTTACAAGACTCACTGGATGGATACTCAGGCACTTCAAAGAGAAGCCTGAGCCTGAAGAATTCTTGCAGAGTTGCTGTTGCTAAGATATGTCTGCACAGACTTCATACATCTATCAGAATCCCTGTGGCATGGCTGGTGCTACACACGTTCTCTCACCCCAGTGGGTTGCAGTTATTCCACCCTTGTGGCACGGAGCTTGGAAGGATCTGAAGCTTTCCTCCTAGGTGAGACTACAGGCTCAAAGGGAATTCCAGGCTACCAGCAAGGCTGTGACATAGCGTGGGCTTGAGGCATTAATAATGTGGATGGCCAGTGAGACTGAGCATAAAAGAAGGTTCAATTAACTTTGTAAAGTGAGTTGCAGCTCTGTCATCAGAGGGTTGAATTCTCTTATGTGTAATTCATTGACATTGATGTTAAATGTGCAAATGGAGATGACAGCTGGGTGTTCCAGTGGAACAAATGAAAGGTTTCTTGGAATTCAGGTCTGCTTTAGCAGCTTTGGCTGCTAAAAACAACATCTAATGATACTAATATTTAAATAGTCATGACTTTGAATAGTCATGGAAATATTTCCACCCATCCTCTTGTACAGTAGCATGCTGCTTTGCTTTCTTACTCAGCAGTCATCCTTAAAACACTCCCACAACCCCTTCATCATGTCTCCTTCATTTCCATTACTTTTCTCTTTCATCTGACTTACACTCTCCTATCTGCACCTTTTGAAACAAGCTCATACTTTGCTTGTTCACACAAAATGATCTCTGCCACCCTTTTCAATATGCTGGGCAATTACCTGTAAGATAATTTCGCAAATGAAAGGAAGGAATGCTGAATGTTACCTCCTTGTTGCACAAGATCTTTGGAATGGATGCAAAATTGTGCAGGATGGAAAAAGCACACTTTTAGGTGCCCTAGGGGTGTCTGAGCCACAGGCACAGAGCTGGCAAATCTGACCTGGAATGATCCACACCTTTGTGGACTGGGATAAATTAATTTTGGCATCTAACATTCATTTAGGCAACTGAGTCCAAATAATTGTATTGTAAATGATGTTTCAGCTTTTTATTGCAGCAATGTTGTTAACTTCATCTAGACAAACCATTAAAAAATTGATTTATTCCTTCAGAAAAAAGAAATTAAAAACGCATTTGAATTTAGGTCTAGACTCTCATCATACGTTTTGGTGCTTTGTAGTCATTGTTCATTGTTCTAAAAATTGAACTCTATTTAACTCTGTATTCTTTCTCCTGGGAGCTACCTCTATTTCTTTATTACATTTCTCCTTAAGTATAATTCAGTCCTCGCCTCTGTGTCACAGCAGTAAGGCATTTCATTTGACTTTTAACCATAAAACTTAGCAGACTATGCTGGGATTTTCTGGAAAATTATTTTATGGTCCTCAGTCCACAGATACAGCATCCCCCCCCTTTTTTTTTTTTAATCCTAGCAGGAAAATTGATGAAGTGAAACTAATTTTACTTCTTGGTGACACAAGTATAGGGTTCAGGAGGACAAACCTCAGAGGTCTTTGGCCAGTGTGCAGAATCTGCATAACAGGTTTACTGTTGCAACAGACCTGTGAGCACAGAAATAAAAGGAAGTTATGCATTTCATTTGGTTTCTTTGGCATCTACATGTCGAAGATGAAAGAATTTTAAAATAGGAAGTGTATCTTTCATCTGAATCAGAAATATGACCACTAGAATTTTGCTGTCACATTCCTATAGCATGTTCTTCAGAATGGCATATGTTATCAGTGTGCCTTGAAAGACAGAACCACCTTTTTCAAGAACAGCACTGAATGCAGCCTTAACTCAAAGCATGACAGAGAACATATGCTTATGATTGATTTAAATAGGAATGCTTTCCAAAACAGAATTATATGCTAGGTGGCCCACACTTGCAAAGTTGTAATTTTATATTTAAAGTAAATGTAATAATACTGGCAGCCTTGAGGTTGCTGGATTGCAGTAGTGACTGGTATTTATATCTGGTTCATTAGCAACCCAATGAAAAATTTCATGTGACAAAAATCCATTTGGCTAATGAGCTACCTTTTAATTAGCCTCTGAACTTTCAAAAGAATACAGCTTATTTTTTTCTTCAGTAGTGTAATATAACTGCATAAAACACTTTTTTTTTTATAACTGCATAAAACACTGCAAAAGTGGATTGAATGACAGAAATATGTTCTAGTGAATTAAGCAGACCACTTGTTAGGTACTTAGACATCTAAGGCTTTGTTTCACCTGACCAAACTGAGGCCAATCAAAAGGCCTAGGTTACATAATAAAGAGTGTTTTCTTTTGTTTTGTAATAGAACACTTTGAGTTCAAGAAAGCCTTGATAAAGCTGAGATGCTTGTGGCTTCTTCTGGCTGTTTATAGAGCTATTTTGACATACAAGTGTTATTGAACATGCACGTATCTTGCAGTCATTATGCAAACAGCCATGCACTGAAAAAATGTCTTTCCCAAAAAAGTAATTTAAAGAAAATAGAAAGCTGTCTCCAAATTTGACTAGTTTTAACATGTAGATGTGTCAGAGTTGAGACTGTGAAATGTTGCTTGTCATTTTGGCAGATACTTGTTAAAATATGAATAAATACAGACTGTATTAAAAAGAAATGTAGGTGGTAACTAGTAAAGTTCTAGCTCTTTTTTTTTTTTTTGCAACATTTCTGCTCTGCAATTTTAAGATTGCTATAATTAGCCAGTCCTACACTGAATCACACTGTAAAATAAAGGAAATGAGAGATGTTGAGAGGTAGTTGCTCTAAAGTAGTACATATCCTCCTGACTTCTGAAACTTCCTCCACTGTGCTGTTTGCCTTTCATTCCTCTCTTTATCCCAAGAGTTAACCAAGTCCTGGTCAGTCTTCATCACTAGCTGTAAAATCAATGTTTCTATGCCTGGGGATGCATACCCTAATATCCAGCCTGACCTCTCTGAGGGTAAGGAATACTGCTCTAGTCAATGAATATCATATCATGATATTTGGGGAGAAGTGCTGTGAAGAACTGTAGAAAGCATTTACTAAGTAGAAAAGAGCAGGTGGACTTAAAGGAAACAAATAGGAAACCATGCACAAAACCCCCTTACAATTTCACTTCATATATAATATGAAGCTGGCTGTTCTCTTCTGCAATGAGAGCTTTGAATCTTTACAGATAGTCCCATGTAAATGCTTATTGAAAACTCAGTAACTTTTGAAAGAAGCAAATTGAGAATTTTTAGACAAGTAACCCCCAAAAACATTCCACTTCATGAGATCCAGTGCTCTCACACTTCCAATATCTTGAACTTCTCATTCTCTGTCTCAACAAGTATGTGGTAAAACTGGGTCATATTCAGGAAAGGACAACAGGATATTTTAAAGTGCAAAAATATTGTCTTTAGCCTAGGAGAAAAACCCTAAAGATAACTGACAAGATGTATGATAGAGATTGTAAAACTGAGTGGCTGAAAAGATTGATAGGGTTGGATTTTTCTCTCTATCTTTCCTGTATACCAACTGAAGTGCACCAAAATGTTGATTGTGGAATGAAAATGCTAAATGCACACCATCTTCTTTGAATGCAGAATTTTTAGCTGGCAACAGTTTTTAACAGTCGAAGGGAAGCCATTCATGGATGCCATTGTGACTTAATCTTGTGCTCACATGCTGTTCATGTAGGGTACATCTCAATACGTGCCTACAAAAAAACCCAACATGCCAGGAAAAGCATAAATGTAAAAGATAAATAGTTTGAACCTTTAATTTATTCAACAAAATTTTAAAATACTTTAAGCACTCTATTACCACTTCCACACCCCCATGTTTTCACAAGTAACAGTACCTATATAGGTGGCATAATTTATTTTCAGAACTACTGTTCACCTCTCAATTCTTGTGAAATCTGTGAAAGTAAGGAATATTCAACAGCTTTTTAAATGGGAAAAACTGTCCAGTGGTTGTGGACTAAATCCGACTTAAAATTTCCTAAATACCAAGAAAAAGGAATAAAGTAGTTTAAAAAATTAATTAATTAAGAAAAAAGCTGATGGATTGAGTTTTTTTAAACTGATTCCTTGTCCAATGTCCAATACAGTGAGCTTGTGATTAGCTGAGGCAAGTAAAGCTTTGGAATGCCGTAAATAAAATAAAAGAGTGGATAATATATATTAAAAAGTAAAGTAGGCTGTTCAGTATTGCCATTTAGGTTTAGAGGTAAGAATACAAGGCAATGTCAGTGACACAGCTCAAATTCTTATACAAGTGCTGACTGGAAATGTGAAAAACACATGTCAGTGCCCCATGAATATGGTTAAATTGCTTTCCTCAGGTTTTGGATGAATTGATGCCCATTTGTGAGTCATGGTATGCTACAGTAAAGATAAAACTTAACTGAGAGTTCACTGTGAGCATATAAAAAAATTGTATCCTATCCAGAATCTTTTTCCTTGGCGATAGGACTTGGACATTTGTGAAAACTCAGAAAATTTGCCGGATGGGTGATCAATTCTCTTTGCTCAGTCATCCAATTTTCCTAAGACTTTAAAAGTCACTATATGTCTGTCTATGCCTGTAAGAGTAATTGATTGTGCGTCAAACATCTCAATGATAGCATTTCATTAACAGAAGCATAGCAGGGCTTTGGAGTTTCTGTAAGCTCATGATGCACTAAAAGGCATTTAGTAATACTTGAATTAGAAAAAGGTCAGCTGAATCTTTTGAAAATTTATGTGATGTTGGCTGATTTAGGTTCAACATGACCGTGTGAATAGTGACATGGGATGTACTGATGCCAGACTTAGCAAGAATGTGAACTAAGGTAATCTTTTTCTGTTTGCTACTGTCCTCAGGCTGAGATATTACCACTCAGAATCTGACCATTGCAGAAAGGTCTTCACTTCTTGTTTTCCTGTCTTAGTAAAGCAGAAAAGTTGCCACAGCATGCATAAAATAACAGTTGTAGATCTTTGGGACATGAATTATCAAATAATTTTAAGTGTCAGACTTGTTTATTTCTTTTATGATTGGATGTAAATATTAATGTGGATGCTTTTGCAGAAGAGGATGGAGATTCCTTAATGACTCACAACTGTGTGATCCTACATTTGCAAAAAATGTGTTTTACTTGTCCTGGATGCAATTTTTCACTTACTAATTTAGAATTACAGAATCAGGTTGAAAAAAACCACTAAGATCATTGAGTCCAACCATTAACCCAGCCCTGCCAAGTCCACCACTAAACCATGTCTGTAAGTGCCACATCTACATATTTTTTAAACCCTCCAGGGATGATGACTCAACCACTTTCTTGGGCAGCCTGTTCTGATGCTTAACAACCTTTTCAGTGGAGAACTTTTTCCTAATAACCAGTCTAAATCTTCCCTGGTACAGCTTGGAGTAATTTTCTCTTGTTCTATCGCTTGTTACTTGTGAGAAGAGAACAAGCCCCACCCTGCCAGTACCACTTTTCAGGGAGTCGTAGAGAGCAGTAAGGTCTCCCCTTTTTTTCCAGGCTAAATAACCCCAATTCCCTCAGCTGCTCCTGACAAGACTTGTACTCCAGACCCTTCACCAGCTCTTTTGCCCTTTCCTGTACTCCCTCCAGAGCCTCAATGTCCTTCTTGTAGTGAGGGGCCCAATACTGAACAAAGGATTCGAGGTGCGGTGTCAGTAATGTGGAGTACAGTGGGACAATCCCTGCCCTGCTCCTGCTGGCCACATTATTGCTGATACAGGCCAGGATGCCATTGGCCTTCTTGGCCACCTGGGCACAGCCTGCATCGCATTCAGGCTGCATCACATTCAGGCTGCATCATCATCACTTCATCATGGCTGTCAACCAATAGGCCAAAATCCTTTTCTGCTGGGCAGCTTTCCAGCGTTCTTCTCCCAGCCTTTAGAGCTGCCTGGGATTGCTGTGACCCAAGTGCAGGACCTGGCACTTGGCCTTGTTGAATGCCATACCATTGGTCTCAGCCCATCGATCCAGCCTGTCCAGATCCCTCTGCAGAGCCCTGTTACCCTTCAGCTGATGGACACTCCTGCCCAGCTTGGTGTTGCCTGTAATCTGTCTGAGACTGCACTTGATCCCCCATCCAGGTTGTTATAAATGTATTCAACAGGACTGGTCCCAATACTGAGCCCTGGAGAAAGCCACTTGTCACTGGCCACTGGCTGGATGTAATTTCTTCATGACTGATCTGGGCCTGGTCATATAGCCTGTTATTTATCCAGTGATGAATGCACCCATCCAAGCCATGGGCTGCCAGTTTTTCCAGGAGAATGCTGTGGAATACAGTGCCAAAGGATTTAGTATAGTTTAGGTTGATTCTGTACATTCACAGAATGTTACCATTCTCACTCAAGATAATGTATATGTTAAAGCAGTCTGGACAGCAGTAGGAATGAGGTTAGAGAGAAAAGGAGACACTAGCTGTTAAATCCTGACTACATCTCTCAGGTTCTGCTGGACTGGTCATTAAACAGGTGATCCTTTTCCTGCAAAGACTTATGTCTTTTGTTTTTAATTAATGTTAAGCAAGGTTGCTGCCCATTTTCCTGGTTCCTGATTTTCAGTATATTTTGGGCTGTCGTGTGTCTTCCTGTTGGATAAAAGGCAGAAGACTGTCCCATGCAATGCAATGTTATTCCAAGAGCAGGAGAAGGAAGAGCACAGGCCATGCAGGCCGTGTGCATTCTCCTGTTATCACAGTGCAGTCTTTCACTGATGAATCACGGTCTAGTTATAAATAACGTGCTCAGTGTTAATTAATTTTGTTGCTGTCGATAATGTCCCTGATTATAGAGGCTGTTCTTTGATTATTCCTTCTGGTGCTTTTGTATATTTCTATCCATGCTTCATTATATCAAATCTTAATATTTGTGCTAAAATATTTATATGATAACATTAATCCAATGTAGATGTGGCTGGCCTAAGTGACCTCTACAAGTAGATGCATTGATATTAAAGCTTATTTTAGGCAACTTTCAAAATTTTGAAGTGTAAGGTAAAAGATGTAAATGATTTTAAATCAATCCTACTGTCATTAGGTAATTTTTTACTTACCTAATGTCCAAATCAAATCTTTTTGGTGGTGACTTCGCCTTTCTTATGGTTAAGAGTAAGAACCAGTGTATAAGGAAAAATATAATAAAAAGCACATGAGAAAAATAATGTTTTTCTATATAGCTCTTCATTTTCCTTATTGCACTAGCTATAGATTTCTAATATTTTCAAAAATGTTGCTTGCAAGGTCTAATCTTGCTAAACAAAATAAGGAATAAAATGTTTAAACATCAGTCTCCTCCTCCACATTCTTTAACTAACTGGCGAATACCACAGATGAGAGACCTAATTGTAAAATGTCACAGTGAAACATTCCCCATAACAACAATTTCAGGATTAGGAATGCTTCCATTTTTGGTAGTTGCTTTGAGTGTAATCTATAACAAATATGATATATGCTCTGATTGCATAGAAATTACTTCAGGTAATGAAGTTGTAAACAGATGTAAACTGGTTGTGGAAAATTATCATCATCTATTTTATAGTCCCACAAGATACTTAGCATACGCTTACTAGGAAAAACATATGTGAATTGTCAGGTATTTTAAAGTTTTCTGTAGTATTTAATATTTGTGTGTCCATAAAAGGCTCACCTGGGAAATGGTGTATAATTAATACATGCTGATTGGATATTTAACTAGGTTTAACTAGATACTTTGGGTATTACCCCCATCTGGAAGTTACTGTGAGCACTGAAGATCTTTAGAATTAAAAATAAGCCTTTCACTAAAAGTTCCTGGTATTGCAGCTCAGAACCTTGGCCTGAACATTGATTGTGGCATTTGACTGTGGACATGTGAAGTTTCTTTGGGTGAAAGATGAAGAATTTGCACTGAGGTGCCAATTGCTTCCTGTGTTATATCCTCTTGGGGTTTTTAGTATCTGGCTCTTTGTTGAGCCAGTTGGGAACACTTGGAGGCCTCTTGCTTGCATCTGAAAGCAAGAGTGGGCTGGCAAGAGACAAGGCAGGTCTTGTTCCTTGTTTGTGCAGTAACTAAACTCATTACATTTGAGTATGTGCTAAAGCAGTAGGCTTGTATGGGGCCAAACTGGCTCAGCATCTTTCAGGTCTCTATCCTAATTCAGAAAATGTATTCTGTACTTGCTACTAGAGTTCCTGTTCCTCGGGTTTCTCAAGCACATGTTGGATGATACAGCATTGAATCTTGAATAGAGTTCTCTCATCATTCTGCAGATGATCTTGCTTTTTTCTTTGTTTTGTTTTTGTTTTGCTTGTTGGGTTGTTTTTTTCCCTAATCTAAATTGTACTAGTTCTTTTAGACCAAGTTGGTGATAAGTATTCTTATTTTTTCTATTAGAGTTTGCTCTCTTACAGACTGGACATTTTTATCTATAACAAATAGATTGAGATGAAGAAAAAAAAAGCAGTATAAAGTATATAAATTACTGTAAATGTAAACCCTTAATAAATAGAAAAAAATATAAATCACATTCAGTGTCAATAAATGAAAAGAATAAAGGAAAATATACTTTAATACAAACCATTTAAATTTATATAAGGAATTTATAGGATTTGATAGATATTGCTATTTTTCTTAGATTTCTGCTGATTCTGAAGTATTTTTTAAAAGCTTTGAGTGGTATCACATGCTTTTGCAGTTGATATACTCTGCATTGAGAAGTTGCACAAATGTTTTTTACAGGAAAATAAGTATTTTGGATTTCCTTCATATGTCTATGTTTGGGGTTGTTCACTCAAACTTTCTACTCCAGAGAGCTTTATTTTCACTGTTTTTTTGCTGCTCTTTTCTTTTAATGATAGGCATTTATGTCAAGCTACATACAGTTTTTCACCTCCTGCAGGAAGATATCCTTCTTCAAGTTCACACTTCAGAATAACATACTGATTTTTATTTGCTAGCAAGGGAGGGAGGTCTTAATTTTACTTGGCAATTTTTTTCTGTTAGCAATTGTATGGATTTGAAACCACTTTCACTTTTTTTCTCCATTATTAGCTGTACTAAGTTGTACTTACAAGAAGAAAGAGGACACAGGCAAAATACATTAAATGGTTGATTGTTTTGGATATTGGTGCTTTAGGAGCTTCTGGCTTTCTGAGCACTACAAGGACCTTAACTGCCACTGCAAGGTGTTGCTGCTCCAGGGCTTTGTTCCCACACTCACCACTTTGAGAGAGTTGATTTAAGGACTGTGCCATTCAGGCTTCTTTGTTAGAGCAACATAGTAAGTAGCAGGCTTAACATTTGCGTTTTAAAATCCACAATTTGTCATCATGCAAAAAGAATTTCTAAATGTACTGTGGAAACAGGCAATCTTGAGCAAGGATTTTGTTAAACTGCTTATACTATGAATTGCCCATACTACAATACAGATTAAATAAAAAATATATAAATTAGGGGGAAAGATGACATATGTCTTCATTCCCAGAGACAACATTTAGTGCCATTTTCCAGTTTCTTTAGCCTTGCACGATGAGTTTTCCTCATGTAAAAAGGATTTATTCATCTACCTAATGCACAATGTTCACTTTTCTGCACAGACAGCTACATACATTCTATCCAATAAAACAGAAAGAACTGTATTGATGCTGAGATTTCAGTCTTCTCTTGGGTCTCAGAGAAACCAGAGCAAACAGGTTTGTTCAATTTGCTTCTTTCCCATTAAGAAAATATGTAAAATTAAAAAGGGAGGGAGGAGGGCCTCTGTAGCATCCCATCAACTCTCTCCTTTTGGTTGATCCCGAAGCCTCCTCTAGGTTTTTAAATCCCCTGTCTACTTCTCTTATTTTTCCCTAATTATTCATATTTCTTCAACTTCACAGTAGACTTTAACTCCAGAAAACCAAATCTCTGTCCTCTGTGTCAGCTACATACAGAGGGACACTGAGTGCATAACTTATATGTTTACATAGAATTGATGTCTTTATATACCAACAGATATGAGGTACCAGAGATGGCATGTGGATGGAGCTGTGCAGTATCTGAATCTGAACCACAGAATCTGAAACTGCTGAGACTACTTCCAATGAGATTTAATACGTTGGTGTATCTAAGAACAAAAATAAAAGAGATATTTTAAAGAGGAAAAATCAGAAAGCTTTTACTTCTTAGAAAGGAAAAGGTCATATCAGAGGGATGGATCATGAAATTTGAAGTTCCCATGCAAAACAAAAAATTTTGGTAGGATCCGCATATTTTGTATTTTCATAATTTTAAAAAATATGTTGACTCAGTTTATCTTCATGTTCCACCAATGCTCTCAATAACAGTGGTCAAGCCTTATCTATTTGAATAAGGAAGCGTAAAGACTCTGTAACATGCTGTGATTTGCTGACTTAAGATCTTGCAAGAGCTAAATCCCTGCAATAATAACATTCTCTTTAGTCAGTAATACTGTAAACCCTCTAAAGGCAGTTCTGATGCTTAGAGTGTTCATTTCTACTGTCAAAATGGTGCCTTTAAATACACAACTTCTGAGTTAGATTGTTCTAGTTTTGTGGTTCACTTGCTGAAAAACCTATTTGGTTATTTATTTTGTTTGTTAGGGTTTTCTTTTCCTAAAATGTAAGACACCCAAAACTCTAAAGGTCCACAAAACCTGGCAATCTGAGACTCATTCCCAAATGGTGCACAAAGATTTAAATTTAATTTACCTTCTTTCCACTTCTTCCAAGAGGCAAGCAGTGAATACAAGCATGTAATTAACACAATTTCTTTATTCATGCATATAAGAGTACTTATTCAATCAACTAGGCAACAGAACTACATTACAGAGGAATCAACATACAAAAAGACCAAGCATTTTATTTTTATCCTATATGGTAGAGCAATCTAGAAAGAATGGAGTGTGATTGAAATATTGGTATATAGTGGTCAGGAAACATAGCTAAAAGCAATCAGTGTAAACACTGGCCTGAGAGTTAAGTGAGTTGTGGTTAAGCAAACCATCTACTGAAGGAAATGGATATCATGACATTGTAATTCCTTGAACTAGCAAAAAGAAAAAAAAAAATAAAAGTTTAAGAAGCTGATATTTTCTGAGTTCTTATTCCCAGACAGCTGAGAAAGCACAAACAGGTTTTCTAGAGAGTCTGCCCACAGAAGCTGTTCCATAGAGTTGTGTATTCCAGAATGGCAACCTAACATAAATGTACTACATGGCATCTAATGTGCCTGCTTGCTAACTTAGCAATTTGTGTTTAAAAGACTTTGTATGACAAGAATGGCAATTTGTACAAAAAATGTCAGATGCAATTACCTTATAATTATGTATGTTCAGCATAGGACTAGAAGGCTTAGGAAATCCTGGATATACCATTTATTGTCACAGTCTGATGACGAGACCCTGTCTGTACCCCTGAAGTTTGACTGCCTCCTCTGTCTTACCTGTGACAACATAAAAACTTTGTTTCCTTACACTCACAAAGTTTCATGGTAAAAATTGCCAAAGAAGCATTAAGTATTCAGTCTTCCCTTATTTACACTGCTCTGTCTTGCATTCCCTTGGGACAATAGATGGCAGCAGATCTGTATTTGGGCAGTCTTCTTTGTACATACAGGGCACACAGGAGGCATTCCTAAGTGGCATAAACTTTAAAACCTGGAAGACAGTTTGAATAGCAATTGAACTTTCTTGAAAGCCTTATTTTTTTCAACAGGAAAAAAAATGTTTTTGATTCATTTAAGTTGGCTAAAGGATAAACATACGCATTTTAAAACTGCCTAAATTTAGCCTATGATCCAATGATTTTGAATACTTGTGTTTGCAAATGCATGCATAAAGTATATATGACCTTTTTTTTTAGATGCACAATCAGATTACAGTAGGTTGCTAGTTTTTTAAAAAACTTTTCCTGGATAAGTGTAAGTAGCAGTAAAATCCATCTGTCAGAGCTCACAGAATGGTGAACTTCAGTGCAAAATATGGCCAAACATTTAAGAATTTGCTTAAAATATAATAGTTAGAGAGATGGTTAAAGTTCTCCTTTCATATTCCACTGTCTGCTGGGTTGGATGGGTCCCTTACCATGGAAGTGGTTGTATGCTAATGGTGTATGCAGGTGAGGACTGGATCAGGGAGGAAAGCAATCATCAGCTACCGACATAAATGCATAGAGAACAGATCATTAAGTAATAATTACATAGAGGGTGGAGAATAGAGGCTTGGTAGCAGACTTGGGAGGAGTCTGCCAACAGCAAAAATACCATAAATTAATAAAATGGTGCATAAAATTAAATTTGGACAAAAACTGAATCTCCACAGCTGAGGGAGGTATTCGCTTTGTTCGTTGGGTTTGTTAACATGATACAAATAATGTCCAATTACCTTAAAAGTGGTGATTTTTACTTTCTCTCCACTCACCAGGAACTTCCTTTTTATTTTCCATGTTATAATCATGTAAAGGGAGGTGGCTAGAGGTAACTGGGCTAATTGTATGGTGCAACAAAAACAAGGTCAAAATTCAACCAATACATTTTATTCAGCTTATTATAGGTGTAATATTTGTATTCAATATTAAAAGAATAATATTTGTATTTCTGATCTTAAAGCTTTCTAAATATCAAACTGAGTAGGTTTTAGCTGGGGTAAACTTAATTTTCTTCACAGTGGCTGGTACAGGGCTATGTTTTGGGTACATGATTGCTGCATGGTATTTGGTTGCTGGCTGAGGTTAAACCACAACGCTTACATAATGGCGTAAGGGCCAACCAAAGAAATATTTTATCAAGTGTGTAAAAATATACAGAAAACCAATGACTCAGAAAGTCAGAAAGTAATTCTCTCTTTAGATCCCTGGTCTAAAAGATAGCACATCTGGACCTGTGGGTCTCTTAAAATGTGCTGTCTTGTCTTTGAATAACTTGATATAGTTTAATACCATATGCAGTGCATAATTTCAAACCGTGTAAAGGTACGTGTAATACTCTTCTGCAGAAATGCTGTATTTTGATAGGATCTCACTCTGAGATTTCACCTGAATAAGATGAAAGATGAGTATATTCACACAATAATAACTGACTTGTACTTTGGATTATTGGCCATTTTATCAAGTATTATACTTTACTATGCTTATTGATACAGGGTGGCACCTAAATTATTTGGAACTTCAAGCCATCAGAAAGTTTGAAAGTCATCCTATATTTAAGCAAACATACAGAATCTGATCCTAGTGCCTCTTTTTAAAATGTCTTTTAAAGTTAGGGAAAAAGAAAATACAACTTTAAAAAATTACAAATTTGTAAGTGCCATTATTAGAATCAGATAAGGGCCTGGATTGAACAGGACCATAAAGATCATCTACTTCCAACCCCCATGTCATGGACAGGGATATCTTTCACTATGTTCTCAGAGCTCCATCAAATCTGGCCTTAAAGTCTTCCAGGGCTGCTTTTGTAATGCTAAGCTATGATATGCAGCAGCCAGGAATTCTGCTAATATCTGAAGTTTCCAGTAAAATGTTCCAAGATGGATGTGTCTGTGTATATGAAAGAGTATCTATATATAAGAGGATATATGTATCCTCTTATATATATATACTTATATAAAGAGTATATGTAAGTATATATATATATATATATATATATATATATATACTTACATATCCTCTTATGTGTATCTGTCCTATAGGATATAAAAAGAGATGTTATGTATCTCATGTCAGATATTACACTTCAGAGAACTAATTATCTTCATGGAATTAATTGGTTTTCTCACTGCTTAAGTTGAGGCTATCATGCAGAAACAGACATTTTTGAGGAGTCTGATAAACCAGCAATGCTGTGAACAGAAAGGGCAGTGCTGAGTGGTTGCACAGCATGCCATACAGGAGTACACCCTGGCTGACAGGTTTTGTTCTTACCTTTCCCATTAAATCTGGTTGTTTGTACCTAAACCATTCCAAAACCAGGCTGACACTATGTTTTAAGCTTACTGGAGAAAGACAAAATCTTAAGTATCGTTTCTGATTAAAAGGCCCTGCTTTTTATGCACTTGGTGTAAGGGACTGAAGTGGATTGGCACCGTCCCCACTAAGGCTGTGTTCAGCCAATGTCAGAAAGCTCATCAAATCAGTTTATGGAGCTTCCTTAGTTTAGTTTTATACTTCACACCCACCTCTGAAATATGTGTGTGTAATGAGCACATTGAGGATGGACCAGTAAGAGTGCCTTGGCAGACGTAGAAACTCAAGCATCTTACACAGAGTCTGTGTCTGTATATGGGGGAAAGACAAGCAGGCCATTTTTTTTTTTATGCTAGACCTGACCCACAAAATTTAAGGACAAAAAAGATTTTTTTCTGAGTCAAAACAAAGTTGTTACCCCCTTTATACCATTCTGTTGCGCTTTAAACAAACATGAGAATTTGCATATATTGGTAGTGTGTACTAGAGTTTCAAAAAGATACAGAACTTTCTGTACGCAGGGATTATGTGCAGATGCATAGAATTATTTAATTTCATTTCATTTCATTTGGGCTTCTCAGCAGAGTCTGCTTTAAAGGATGACTTCACTGAACGACTGACTAGTTTGGATGTGGCAAACAGAGATGAAGATACGTGGGTTCTGGATTGCAGACTGGGGCAATCAAACGCATTTCCTCATTCAAGTGAGAAGATCAACAGAAGTGTGTTGCATCTGAGCCTGGAACTGAATGTGAGTAGGACTGTATTCATGCTATACTGGATTTCAACAAGCATTTATTATATATAATTACATTTTTGGTATGCATTTATTTCGGGTCAGTCTAAAAGCATGTTCCAAAATATCTGACAAACTGCAAAGTTTTGGATGGGATACAGTTTTCCAGATGGTCTGTGAGCCCATATGTCTCTGTGCAGCTGAGAGCAATACATATGGAAACTGTTTGAAATTATATAAATAGATTAAGATACACTATGTGCCATTTCTAAAATCTTGATGAGTGTTTAGTTTGAATTAGTTGGTTCCTGGAGATGCATTGCAGGAGCAAGCTGTGTGTGTGCACCTGTGCACAAGTGCATGTGAGTGCGCTCACGTGCATGCGTGCAGCACTGGGATCCAGGCTGCTGCTTCTCAGAGTTTTGGAGAAGCTGAACTGGCACTCGAGCCAGACTGGCCATGATCTTGACAGGAAAAGTTTCTCAATTTCCTGGGGTATGAAACAATGAAGCTTCAGAGGGCAACCTGAGTTCATCATAAGGTCAGGCCAGCTTAATGTAGCTGGAAGTACTTACATGCTGTCAGGGTGAGCAGTAAGCAGCCTACAGAGACATGTTTTGGCAGAAGGAAAGGGAACAGAATGCAGAAGAAGAGGAAAGAAACATGGGAAGGATTGAATGGTTGGAAGAAATTGCTCTAAAGACTAGATTACATAATACAGTTTGTGCAAAGAAACACTAAGAAAAATTTGTGTAAGAGTGACATCTATTGGTGGAAATAAAAGAATGGACTTAGAAGTACATTTAAAATGCTTTTTAATGCTTACAATCACCATTGGTATTCTCTTGAGCTTGTTATAAAATTGATTTTTTTGTCCTAACTTCCTTTTCTTAAAATAATTCTTTAGAATAGTCTTGTATCAGTTTGAAGGTACAGGTTTATCCTTGTAATAAATTGCTGAGATGAAAACAAATAACTGAACTGACAGGAACAGTGACATAGTTGTTATCACTGCTAGAAATATGTGCTACAACAGAAAGTATATCATCCTTGAGGATTCTCTCACTGCATTTAAAAGTCCTTGTATAGAGCAGGAGGAGTTACAAATGAAGGCCATTTAAGAACAACATTTTGAGTAACATAAGAAATATCTGAGATTAGTAAACAGTTTATTTCCATCTTTCTTACTATTTTTAAAGAAATATTTTATGTCTAAAAATCTAATTAATTGCATTATGAAGAAATGGAATAATTTCAGTTTCTTGTAGTTAAAAAGGAAGAATATTTATTCAGTTATTTTTAAAATACTCAGAACAAAAGTCTTAATTTCTATTAAAAAAAGGGTGCTCAACGTGGGCTGATGGACCCACCAAGAAACTTTATCCTGCAGCTCACTCCCTGTGACTCTCTTTCTGGACAGAATTCTGAGCTGAATTACAGAGCCCTTGTATCTCCAAGATTATTTTTCTTCTTCAAGATGCGTCCATGGGATTGAAGGAGGAGTTGCCAAAAGAACAATAGTGAGAAGGCTGCTGCAGCAGTTGCTGCCATCAGAATCTCTTTGGACTGCAGCCCTGCTAGAAGTAGCCTGTAAGAAAGATAGTGGCCAAAACCAGGCTGCATGAGTTGCTCTGGTGACAACAACCCTTGGGCGTTCCCTTCCTCTTTAGGGTGGGACGTTGCACCCAGATATTGTCTTCCCTGTGCAGTCATCAGACTGGACAGCAAGACAATTGTGGTAAAAAAGGAGCCAGTGTCTGGAGAGCAATTCTGATGCTAAGATCATGTTCCCAGGAAATAGCATCTAAAATGGACCAATTTATTTATTCACAGTTGCACTACACCCAGTCATGTTATCTATGGGCCTTTTCTGCTCTTAGAAGAAAACCTTTAGCCTGACTGATCAAAAGTTTGGCTCTATTGCTTTAAAATGCAATTATATTCATAATAATAACCATATGAAAAAGCTATTTATTGAAAAGCTCTGCTTGCTCTGGATTAGGAGCACCCTAACATTAATGTATAATCGTGTATGTGCATCTATAGATACCCTAGTGTTTGCTTATGGAATTACAGAATCATAGAATGATTCAGGTTGGAACAGACATTATAAATCATCTAATTACAGCTCCCCTGCCATGGGCAGGGACACCTGTCACTAGAACAGGTTGCACAGGGCCCCATGCAACGTCACCTAGAACACTTCCAGGGATGGAGCATCCAGATCTTCTCTAAGAAGCCTGTTCCAGTGCCTCACCACCATCACAAGCAAAGAATTTTTTCCTAATATGTAAACCTACACTCTTTCAGTTCGAAAGTCATTATTCCTTGTCCTAGCAATACAGGCCCTTGTAAAAGTCTCTCTCCATCTTTCTTGTAGCTCCCTTCAGGTACTGAGAGGAGCTGTAATGTCTCCCCAGACCATTCTCTTCTCCAGGCTGAACAACCCCAACTCTCTCAGCCTGTTGTCACAGGAGAGGTGCTCCATCCCTCTGATCATCTTCCTGGCCCTCATCTGGACTTCAACAGCTCCATGTCCTTCTTTCTACATTCTGTTCCCTTTCCTTCTGCCAAAACAGCTGGATGCAGCTCTGGAGGGGGGGTCTGAGCAGAGCAGAGGGACAGAATCCCCTCCCTGGCCCTGCTGCCCACGCTGCTCTGGATGCAGCCCAGGACACGTTTGCCTCTCTGGGCTGGGAGTGCCCATGGCTGGCTCATGTCCAGCCTCTCAGCCAGCAGCACCCCCAAGTCCTTCTGGGCAGGGCTGTTCATCCCCAGCCTGTGTTGATAGCAGGGATTGCCTTGAGCCAGGGGCAGCACCTTGCACTTGGTCATGTATAACCCCATAATATCCCCATTGCCCCAGCTCTCCAGCTTGTCCATGATGATATTGAAAAGATGTTTCTATGTTTCTATTAGATGGAAGGCAGTAGATAATCTAGATGAGAGAGAAAGTGAGTGAATTCTACTCTGACAGGACTTCTAAATGCAATCTACACCAGAAGCATGAAAAAAGATATTGCATTAGATTTTAAACCTTAGGTGGGGAAAAGATGGAGATATGGAAGGTAATGAAAGAAAATAGAAATGAAACTCCACCCTGTTTTTTATACAGCATTTCATCTCAGATAAAAAAGCACATAAGTGAGATGTGAAAATGCAGCTAAAATTGCAATTAACAGTTAGTAATTACTTAAGAAATTATGGTAAATTAATGCAACTATGTGGATTTTATTTTATAAAGCTTTTTGTTTAAGCTTTAAACTACCAGATCATATTGTAGATGGGAACCAAAAGGCCCGTTGAAATGAAAAGAAGATGAAAAGAGAGTAACCTATAAAAGGAAAAGGATTAAAAATTCATCTCCATTCTTTGTAACACTAAGTGCCAGCCTTTGTGCCTTAACATACAAAGATCTTCATTAGCTTGCTTACACAGTTTATAGTGATCGTCTGTTCTCTGTCTTTGTTACTTGTATGTCTGCTCATATTAACCAGACCCATCAATGTATCTTTCTAGAATTTCTGTGTCAGATGTACCACTGCTTTTCCATATGATATGTTTACAGTTAATATTCCATACATTTATTGATACAGTATATAGTATGCACTCTTGCAAAATAGTAAACTGAGTTTCTTAATGTTCTTTCTGATTTTATAACTGTATAGGTATTACAGTGCTTTTTCAAATTCTCTAAAGTAGTCCATATCTCAATGCCAATCAGAATTTAGATGAAAATGTTAAAAAACCACTTTGCATTTATACAGATGGATTTACACAGACCCCGTCACCAAATGTGTCTGGTGTCCACACATTCTGTTAACATCATGTATTGCTGAATTCTGATAAGAATTATCATGTCTATGTTTCTGTTGCTACATCTAGATTAATTACTTACATTTAAAGCAGTTATGTTGGCATTACCCAATTCCATCAAAATGCAGGAAAGCTGCTCACATAATGGCCTAAGTGAGGTAACAAGGCAGATAATAATGATGAAAATCAAGGCCTTATAGTTCTTCTTCTATCTTCCCTGCCTCTCCTCTTTTAGAGCATTTAACATGTTAAAATACCAAGTTTAAAATGAGGTAATCAGCAGGAGAGACAAACAGGAGAGCAGGGGAATGTTAAGACCATTATCAACCTGCACAGTAAAGGTTAGGCTGAGGACAGGGCAGAGGGCAGACTGTGTCAGCTGAACTTCAGATCAGTTCAAGCCACCTGAGCTACAGACAGAGCCTGCTGCTTCTCGTGGCTCTTCTGAAGCCTGATGCAAGTGGTGCATATTTGATTCCATTATTATTTCCAAGAATTTATGCAAACTTTTCTAGATTTGGGGTTCTTTATTTTGAAAAAACAGTAGAATATTTGTTTTCAGTTTAGCAACCCTGCTGTTTTGTAGAATGTCTGTCTGTCCTGTTCATGGTTATCTAGTTTGTTATTACAGTGATCTGAAAAGGCAATCTGAATAGATAAGGGGTCAGGAAGTGTTGAGCCCTGCCATATGATAGTGGTAGAAATTAGATGATCTTATTCTGGCTTAATGTGTGTTTTCTTCAAAGCCAGTTTTAAAACCTACTTCAGGTGAGCTTTTAGACACCTCAAGAACAGAACTAGAGTGTGTTGTGGGTGTGACTTCTGTCTGTGATGAAATGTAGGTCAGAAAGGGTGTGGATTGTTAAATGTGCTTTAAACAGTAAGGAATGGTTGTCCTTTTGTATAATTAGTGCATTGACTGCCTTGAAAGTTGCTATGACAGGTTTTAAGGGCTTTTCCGAGGCACCAGAGAGCTGTCAGTTTTATTAAGTAAAGAGGCTTGTAACATAATTAAAACTGATTTTTTCTAAAGATTTTGAAGTTGTTCCTTTAGATGCAGTGTTACAGCCTGTTCAGAGAGACTTTCCTTATGAGATAGATCCACCCAGCATTAAAACACTTCTGCCAACAAACCGACTCCATCTCATTTCACATCACAATGATGACCTCTTTTTTTATCAAAATATTAAGGGCACATACTGATGAATTTTACCCCGAAACACTCTATTGAGTAAGTAACCAATATGTATTTCATTGTCAGCTACTCAGTCCCTCAAAGGACTCTCCACTGGGCTGATCATCAGAATGCAGGAAGCAGGTGTCTACAAAAGCCGTATTTTAGGCTGGGAGTTTATGGACTGTGTGGTGAATTTCAGAGACTGACTGATTCATCACAATGACTTTCAGGTTTTGAGTATTTCTCCAGGCATATATGTAGAGATGAGTTTCCTTGTTAATCCTAGAGCTCAAAAAGCTTGAAAGTTTCTCCACACTTCCTAGAGTTTACTACAAAAAGAGGTACACATAAAGGAGTATCTTCTGCAGGCTTGTGAGATTACTGTGGTTATATAGGTCATATTTCAGCTTCTGGAATTTTAATTATTCACTGTTCAACTCTGTGATTTCTAGCACCTCAATATATTGTATTACTTAAGCTTTACGCTAAAAGCACCATTCTTTTCACTTCTAATTTGATTCTGGTCTGCTATATTTTGTTGGGACCTTGTTTAGACATAAAGTATGAGAATCCTGTTTTAAGTCCACTTTTAAACTAAACTTTTTATAAGTCCATTAAAACCTTAAATAGTTAAATAGTGGCTGTAATCATTAGCTGTCTATTCATAGGATTGTTACAGCTTGGTGACCCTTTTTTATTACAGGGAAGTTTTATTCTAAGTATGGGTTATTGTTAATATAAAGAGATGAATACATATTTTGGCATAATCTGAATCAATATGTTTAAAAGGTATCATGAAGTTCTTGATAAAGGCATATTTTTGTTTAAGACTAACAAGACTATTCTTGAAAATATGATTTAATGTTTATCCATCAAACCCCAAATAAGCAGGCACATAAATAAATAAGCAAGACATAACCATACAATTTATCAGAACAATGAACAATTGATCATGTAATTGAGCATAAAAACAGATATGCATTTAAATGTAGAAAACATTGGTCACTTTGCTCCATTTATTTTGCTGTAAAATGGAATATAGAATTGCTTTAGATTTGCCTTGAAGAAATTTTGTCTTGGGGGAAGTCACCAGTGTTGTGGTAGATTCCTTCCACCTGTTTATAAGTCCTGGAATTATAAGAATAGGTTGGCATAGGGGGTGGTAGGGACTCTCTGTCTCTTTCTTTTTGTAGCACTTCCTTATGTTATTAAGCCTAGAAACCAGGGGAGCCTGTCAGTTGTTTCTGACCTTGGCATCTGATGATTAAGCATAGCGGAGAAGCAAGTCCAGGCCTTGCTAAGGAAATGCCAGGCAGCAGAGCAGAAGACATTGCTCCTTGTGAAATCACAGATAAAGATGGGAATGATTCCAATGCCCTTTGTCTATAGGCATGCACTCAACCCTGTAATTGAAAAGGTGTCTGTAAGCTTCATCCAAGCCCTTAGTATTACAATCTGATTTTCAGGAAACTTTGTTCCTGCAGGAGATACCAATGGCTTTTGCTTTTGCTGTTGACAAACACATGGGTTTTGTACAGTCTACATTTTTAAGCATTAAACCAAAAGCTAAATGTGTTGGGATACTTTGTTGTTGCTTGTTGGCTGCAATACTCAGCTTTTTAGTAAATGTTTTTTGGTAATCACATATAGCAGTGTGATCTGCAGCTGATTTCCCTGTGAAGGACAGCTTTCCCCATGTTGCTTGCTTAAGGTTACTCATCACAGCTAAATGGATGACTGTAGAATGACCCTTCTACTGTAAATAAAGAAAAAAAGTAGCAAAAGTGGAGACTTGTGATGGAAACCTGCTCCAAATATCACTGGCTTTCTGAATACCAATAGTGCTTAAGAGTATTTTCTACTTTCTCCATCTGTATTGCTTAAAAAATACACTGTATCCCTGGTAGTTTCTGTTAACGTTGAGTTAGACAGTTTTGTACATTTCAAGTGTTCTTGTTCGTTTCAACTAAACAAATCTCACACATATCGCAGTAAAGTCTGTGAAAATCATCACAGAATATGTCAGCAGAGATTGTTGTGGGTCGGACCCATCCAAGGCTGGTGCCCAGGATGGACAAGGCTGTCCGATTCCTAAACAGTTAATTTGGCCTTCCTGGGCTCTGGCCGCTCTCCCGCCGCCCAGCGCTCCCGGTCCCTGGGCGCGGCCGCAGCCTCTGATAAGTACCTGCGCGCACCTCTCTGCAGGAGCTGTGCAGGGCAAGGACAGTGGTAATATGAAACCAGTCTCGTTGGTTTTTGTTCATGGCCCTGGAGGCTGAAATCTGCATTCCAGATGAAACCTCCAGCAAATCGGAAGAGAGTCTCTCTTTTTCCTACTTTCCTCTGCTTCAAGGGCGCTCACCATAGTTGGCTCTGCCCGGCCGGGCACTGGGGGCTCTTCAAGGGCTTCAGGAGGGAGCACGGGAAGCCTCGGAGTCGTAAACTCGGGTTTCCATTTGTCATTTTTTGGTGATTATGGATTTACAAAAGAAGCTCTTTATCCTAGTGGAAAGACTATGCAAAGGAATCCGTCAGGAATTTTCTGCTGAAAACCCCCCAGCGCTGGCGCACCGGGACAAGGAAGTAGGGAGCAGCCGCGGCGCGCTCGGCCCGGCGGGACGGCTGCTGTAGCTGCCGGGCGCTGCGGGCTCGGCGCCGGGAGCCGGGGCGCGCAGCCCGTGGGGGTGCGGAGCCCCGCGGGGTCCATCGGCCGGCTTCAGCCGAGGTTAGTGCTGAGACAAACCCCGCTTGTGCGAGGGAACAAGCTCCAGACGCTGCCGAGAACTGTTTTTACGGTGGGTCGTTTTGCTGCTCCCTTGGCGGAGCGGGAGCCCCGACGGCCGGGGCGGAAGGAGCGGCGGGGCGG
>JAYDZK010000268.1:30871197-30933684 GCA_034509185.1 Euphonia xanthogaster
CAGAACAGCTAGAGTAATAACAAGCCCAAAGAAGAAAAGGTAATTCTTGCATTGCAGGGTTGTGAACACAGTAGTATAATACTGAATAATATTTGAATGTGTGTATTTGCTTTTTGCAACAGTTTTGAAGAATGAAAATTTCCCTTTGAAACATTGTGACCCACCCTATCCAGTATTTCTGGGGTTGTAGGTCGAATTTTCAGGTCACCAGATTGAGCAGTGAATGCTTGTATCTTTTCTTTTAGAACTATTGGTGAAGAGTGCAGCACACTCAGTATTATAAGATTTTTATGAGCCTGTATTGAATACATTTGTAAACATTGTTGTTGCTTTGTGTTCAGAAAAGTTCTGTGTGATGATAAAACTGAACATACGTTAGACATTTTGATTATGTAGGTTGTCCAAAACATCCCAATTTTATTTCATGTTCAGTTTTCTCTGCATTAGGAAAAGCACACATGCTTTAGTGTGTATATACTTTGCCAAATAGTGAAGCATGCCTCATACTTTACTAATCATGAGGAATATCTTTTGGTTTTGTGTTTTATTTCTGACACCTGGTGGCATATTTTGTCTGTCACATATGTCAGCAATATCAGTCACTGCTATTGCACAGTCTAAAACTTTCTTTTTTAAATGCATGCTTTGGAAATGAAAAACAAGATGAGGAATTCTTCAAAGTGTTCCCACCCCAAACTTCTGTCTTCTAATCAGATTGTAAGGAGTTAATCTCTTAGAAAAGTCTAAGCTTTCTGATCTGCTTTGGTCTTCTTCCCTTACCACACAACATGAAATTACGATAATGAGTGAGCATGATTGTTACTTCCAATTGTAAGTCTTGAGGAATTAATAAAATAAGCATATGGTATTCTGTGTATATATCAAGCTGTGAGCTTTACAGAAATATTTCTAAGTGTGTTTGGTTTGTGTGGCCTGTTTTTGGTAGTGGGGGGCACTACAGAGGTGGCTTTGTTTTCATAGTGTTACTGCATGTGGCCCATGGTTAACCAAGGAATATCCACAGGATATTTTTACATGGTAGGAACTTATTTAAGTACTTGCTATTTGATTTTGGTTTTATTTGATAGGCTGAGCTAGTGTTTAGCAACACTTTAGAAATTCAGCAGTTCACAAGCAGTTCGTAATTTTTTGCAAAACAAAATAACATAAGGGGGAGCTGCAAATACCAGCTCAGTTATATATTTTTAGTAATGAATGAAAAGCAGGGGATGTGCAAGACTCCCTGCTAGTATATAAACCTAATGAATGTGAAATACAGGTTCTCTGAGTGAAGCTTAAATACAATCTTACTTATGCTTTTGTCTCTAGCTCACCTAAAACTTTACAAGGAGGGACCACCAGGTGGGTGGAACAGTGTAATGTTGTCTGTCTCTGTTTAGTCTTTGGTCTCTTTTGTTACCATAAAGATAGTATTTGTCTTTCCTTGATGGAATAGAAGTGGTAAAATGTGAGTCTGCTATATCTACCACTCTTAAGAACTAAAAATTTTGTAAGACTACAGAAGTTCTATAAGATATCAGGAACTGTCTTCAGAATTCTAGCTTGTGGTACTTCAGTTTCAATGGCTGCCCTCCCACTAAAGTGAGTGGAATTCAGGTTAATTTCTTCTTAATCTCACATTAGACATGTTGTAATTTGGCAGTGTTTTTTTTTTCTAAAGTCTTTGGAGCAAAGACAATAGTGAAAATTAATGTGATCATAGATCTTAACATTAGAGTTATGGAAAACTATTTGGACATACACTGATCCTTATTCAGAACAAGAGCACATGTAAGGCTGACCAAGAAATACAGTAAAATCCCATTGACAACCATATGAGATACTAACTGATAATGTCATTAGTAATCATAGAATCTGATTAGTAATGTCATTAATAATCACAGAAACTGAGACTTGAAAATTAAGAGATGGGAATGGACCTTAAAGATCATCTTGTACCAACACCCCTGCCATGGGGAGGGCTGCCTCCCAGTAATGAATCAGTAGGGTTGTCTTCTGAAGGAAAAGGTTGTTTAATTGTCCTTTAAGAAAAGGAATTAATTATATTAACCTCATTTTTGGAAGTTTATTTCACTTATAACCCCTGCTCTTTCTTGCTCAGTTTTATACTCACCAAGAGCAGGACACGCAGAGCATGGGCCATTTTTGGATTTTAAGTGAAGCTTAAGAAAGACATTTTGAACAAATGCTCATGACTCAGAACAAATGCTCATGAATCCTTTTAAGCAGCTCTTTTGAATTATCAAATTATAGAATCATAGAATAGTTAGGGTTGGAAGGGGCCTTAAAGATCATCTAGTTCCAGCTCCCCTGTTAGGGCCAGGGACACTTCCCACTAGACCAGGTAGCTCAATATCTCATTCAACTGGCCTTATCACTTTTGCAGTTGTTTGCTGAAGTAACTGGCAATACTGACTAAGGCATGTTTCAAAGCATTTATATTTTCCTGTGTATGTTTATTCAGTGGGTAATTTCCTGTTGTCATGCTTTTCATAAATTACAAAATAGCAATCTGCTGACTTAAAACTTTGTAGGGATTAAGATTTGTTTTTGGTTTTGTTTTTTTTCTTGATCCTTTTTTCTGATTGAGTTAGGAATACTAGACGTTGGTGAGGATTCAGTCTGATTATCTTATAAGATTTAAAAACAAACCTTATGACCAGGATAAACTCTTCTTACATTATGTCAGTGAAGAACTACTTCTTAATTCTACCACCATTTAGATGATGATGTGAGTGGACATCATATTAGAAGAAATAAATCCAAAGTACTTTGAAGCCCTCCTAGTCCCTTTGAAGTTTCATAATGAAAGTCCAATCATGTTTGTCACAGCTACATGGATACTTCGTAGGAAATAGGACGGTGTTAAGACAATTTTGCATTAATTAAAGCAACTTGTATTGGAACTTGTTAGAATTTCCCTGCACACGCCATTAGGTTAGGGAAGTTATGTTGTCTGTATAGACTGCCATTAAACAGACTTTTGAGCAGTCTGGTCTGAGACACCTTTCTCCCTCACAATTCAATTGCAAGCATTTCCTATTTCCCTCATGTCCTAGTTTCACCCAGGACCCTAATGTTATTTGATACCACCTTATATCATTGCTAGGCATGGGGAGAAAAAGACTCCAGCTTCCAGTCAAAAAAGCATGGCAGGAGAGGGGACACCATGCTCCATTGTTTCTTGTCTCAGGGTCCAGGGTGAGCATTTTTGCATGTGAATCGCCCTCAGTCTTGTATACTTTTGTTATTAATATTGTTGCCATTACTGTTCATTTTCTTAACTCATTGCTGTTTCCAGTAAACTGTTCATATCTCAACCTGTGATCTTCATTTTTGACATCTCCAGTTCGCAACTCTGTCCTGCTTCAGCGGGAAGTGAGAGGGAAAGGAGGAACAGAGGAAAGAGGAGTGTGTCATTTGGGGGAGTCTTGGTGGGGGCGCTGAACTGGGGAGTCCCATTCCTAAGTCTCACTCAAAGCGAGCTCTTCCACAGGACTCTGGTGGTGGTGCAGAGTTTTGTAGAAACTCTTAGGTACTTAGAGGCCACTTGTGTTATTTCCTGCCTGCTGGGAAACCAGGCAAGCAGGCAAATTGTATTTGCCTGTCCCATAAAAATCTCATGTTTTTCCCTTCATCCTAATGAAACAAATAAGTAAACAACTTCTTAGACTTGTTTGTGGAACAGAAAAAGAAAATCCTAGCACTCATCTCTTCCTATGTAACTTCTTGAACACAGTTGACAATACTGATTATACAGATCCATGGTTCACATTTTGAAGATCATCTGAATTTGTAACTAAGAGGATTAGAGGTGTACTTATTTGGGAATTCAGTGGGTTTGAAAGAAATCAGCTGAAGCTAAACTGTCCATTCAATATCCTTAGCACTTCAGTATTGTAACTCAGCTGTCTCTGTAGAAACCATAGACCCAAATGGGCTCACAGAAATTACAGGTATGTTGCCTGAAGACCATGTTTATCCTAAAAAGTCAGGAAAAATAATAAAGCTGAGCAGTTGGGCCTATAAATATTGATGGACTTGGTCATATTCAGATACCAAAAACCTATGAATACTAGAATATCCTGCTGGTTTAGATACTTGATTTTTATGATTGTTAAGGGTAGATTCAAGCAGTCCTGTGTTACACTTATTTTTTTTACAAGATTAGCTTTCAGGGCCAAAATTTTAGAAAATGCACTGCTTTAAAAATTAGCCCAATATATTGAATATATCTTCTTTTGTTTCAAGTTATTTTATGTTTAAATTTAAAACTCATGAAGTACAATAACTGTTGAAAAGATTGTGCTTTTTGTGTAACTTAATCAGGATAAGTAGCTTTTCTGTATTGCATTACTTTTTTCCCTATATGTAAGTTTTGGTATCTGTCAACTTTCTGAGTTCTGAGTACTTTTTAATTTAAAAATTGCTATTCAGGAAAACATGAATAAAACTTCTGATGCCATACCATACTCCTAATGTTTTCTGGGTATTTGTACAGTTTTTGCTCTAGCAGATGGTGATGTCTAAAAGGGTATATGCATTTGTCCACTGTTCACAATGCATGATACTCTGTTGCTTCACACAGTAGATGTTTGTGATTCTATAACAAATTCCATGTCTGATGCTCTACAGCTCTTAAGGCTCTTTGTTCACATCGTGTCCATCTTCCTGATTCAACCATTTTGAACTGTTTGGGGTTCCAGCTTCAGTTTTTCCATTGTGCTTCAACAAAATATCTTTTATCTGTTCACATACTATGTTTGATGAAATTACAGGACACAGAGTTACTTCCTCCTTGCATTTGGTAGTTAGTTAAAACACAATTTTATTTCCTTCTTGCAGCCCATTACTTGGGTAGATGTTAATTGCAGGCTTTAACTGGAGTATTTCAAATGTTGTAGTACCTAATGATAAAGAAAATAATGTTTTTTCCTGATGGACTGGTATCATTTTAGTCATTGTTATCTTTATATGATCCATATTGACAACATACTCTAAAATCATGAAGCAGACTGATAGCAAACATGACAGTTAGGGAAGGAAGGTTATCCTGTTTGTACTGGTTCTGTCTTTGCAATGTTCAATGCTAAAGTAATTTTTTTTAAATCAAATCAAAAAATTTTTAAATAAAATACTAATTAGATTTACTTTTTCCTGCAGTTGCATCTAAGCAGAACCAAATATAGCATGACTGGAAGTTAAGATACTTTCTAATATTGACTGTAGACACGGGTGGCAGAACAGGATCATGACAATTATGTAGTTCGTCCCTTCCAAAATTGTGGTTTATTTTTTCCTAAGCATCTTATAAGAATGTACAGTTGAACAAGGAAATGTAAATTATATATGTTACTATTAAAAACTATTTAGCAAGCTACTCATTAGGAAAAAAAAACAAAAAATGGTATTAAAATAAAAGTTTATGTTAAAAACTAATGAGATAACAAGTTCATATCTAGAATAAAACAATAGGATTGAACTGGAAAAGTAAGACTTGAGAATTTGCAGCTGATACAACGTTAGTAGAAGTAGGGAAGACCTGAATGCAAATTTAGCATTCTCTTATCAAAATGTTATCTGCTGGCTATGGCAAAACATGCGAGTAAATGGAAATTTAATTTTCACAGTAAGTAGATATTTTTTTTACAGTGAATAATTGATTTATTTTTCCAACAACAACATGGAAAAAGGAAATTTTGCATTTTCATGTTACTGTATATCTTTAGTCATCACTGAGGTGTCTATACAGCTTCTGGTGTACTTTGCCAACTTTCAGATCACTTTCAAAAAATGTTTTAGTGAAACATTTTACAATGACATGATATTATGTTGCTAGCTATCAGCATATATAACAAATATTTGTTTAAGGCTTGTTAATGTATTTCTGCTTCATCTCACTATCTTAGAAAAAATGATCAGTTTTATGAAAGTTTGCTTTAGCTTCAATGGGTTATAATTATTGATTGCAGGTAGCATCAGGTTGCAAAAGTAAAGAATATGTCCAAGTGGGCAACAGTTTACATGGTCTCTTACATTTTTCTTGGAATGGCATACTCTCAAAACAAAGGAAAAAGTAGTAAATTAGAAGTAGTAAATAAAAACTGAGACTACAAGATGTTTGGAGTGGAATCTGTGCAATGTGATTGTTTACTTTTTTGCTTGAATGCCCTTTGTAAAGGAGTGACTTTTAAAATTATTTTCTCAGTAACAAAACCCTAATTTGCATGTGGTAATTTTTTAGGATTGGCGCACTTAGCACTTGCAATCTGATTTTTATCTTATTTGTCTCAAAAGTCCTTAAGAGTAATATCTGCTTAAGGGGAAGCTGAATTTATGCCTTACAGCCACTGTCTTCTTGCAGGCAGATTGGAGACCAGGCAAATACAACAGGATATTTGTACAATCAGCCTTCTGTTGTGTGTCATAATAAAAGAATTTAAAGCTTCAGCAAATTGACATTGAGGTGTTTAAGCGTGTCCAGGGCAGCAAAGCTGATGAGTGATCTGGAATTTAAGTCCTATGAGAAGCAGCCAGTGGAGCTGGGGTTGTTTAGTCTGGGGAAAAGAAGGCTCAGGGGAGACCTATTGCTCATGACCTGCAAGAAGGTAGTGGCCAAGGCTTGGTTTCTTCTCCTAGTCAACTAGTGATAGGATAAGGTGAAATGGCTTCAAGTTGCACCAGGAGAGGTTCGGTTTAGGTGTTAGGAAAGAGTGGTTAAGCACTGAAACAGGTCACCATCCCTGGAAGTATTAAAAAAATAAGTAGATGTGGCACTTCTTGATATTGTTTGGATGTGGTCCTGGGCAACCAGATCTGGGAGAGGTGGGGGTACAGACCAGATGGCCTCCAGAGGTCCCTTCCAGCCTCAGCCATTCTGTGGTTTGTGATTAGTTTGTGTCAGTCTGGAAGGTCCCTGAGGTAGGGCAGCACCAGGAAGTGGGAAGTGCTGCAGTTCAGCTGCAGCCAGGTTTCTGGGCAGGCTCTCAGAGCTGCCCTCAGGTGTTCATGTGCCTTAGCCAACAAAGGCAAATGAGTTACAGTGGTTATGTGAGAGTCAGGCTAGCTACAGAGCCGTATCAGATTTCTTCAACTCTGGCATTGTTAATTTTTAACCTAGACAAATCACTCAGTGATACATTGGTATTTCTGGATTTTATGTGTACTCTACATGAATTATTTTTTGAGTGAAATGGAATTTAGGAATTCAATAGCTTATAAAGCCTGACTTACATTTTATTCCCCATTTAGTTCCTTCTGTTAAAATGTCATTATTGTTTACTTTGCTGGTTTGATTTTTACCACTCTAAGCAGCATCTCAACACTACTGCATAATCAAGCTTCATTATTCTGTTGCCAGTATGTTAAGGAACTGATTTTTGGAATTACATGAATGAAGTTGTTGGGTTTTTTTTCTAGTCAAATTCTTCAGCATTTTATTGATTCTGATTACCAGATCAGGCATATACAGGTTATTTTCTTAAAATCCTAACTATCTGTGTACAATTGTACTAAATAAAGGTGACCTCACAAAAGACTGAAAATGAATGGTCATGAGTTACCTTATGTTATGCAAGAAATATAATTGTGATTTGATTTTCATTATTATATCTTGTACAGAAAAATAAACATTTGCTTGAGAATTAAAGTACTTTGCTGGGTGTCAGCTCCTATCCAATAGATAGTTTCTTCTAGTTAAAAATAATAAAATCAGATGCTTATGCTGTTGAATGTCAGTTTATATCTTAAACAAGCTATTGAGTCTGTTACAGTATATCAGTTTATGATGGACTTGCTTTTATGCAGTAGCAGTGTTTTAGGAAATTAGTTTTTATTATTAATTCTTATAGCTTAGTACTTTCTAAGCATATTTTTAAGGAATAACTAAATGGTAAAAGAATTGCTACTCTCTCTCTTACTTCTGCTTTAGAACAAAGCTTAAAGCAATCTCTAGAACTTGTTTCAGAGCTTTCAGCTAGAAGCAATGAAAAACAGGTGCCAACAATCACATATACTTAATTGTTAAATTTTTTTTTAAATTCCTGTGCTGTGTTAGATTTCATTCATAGGGGTTCTTCCATCATTCTCTAATTGCACAAACATTTGTGCCAAGATTAAAAAAAAAAGCAATAGAGGGTTGGGAATGGGTAGACATGGTGAAAAATCTGCTTCTGGTGCTAGTGCAGGTCTATGTCATCATAGGTGAATTATGACTCTCTTACCCAAATCTCAAAGAATTTTAATCATTGGGCAATCCCACATAGAAAGTAGATCTTTTGTTAAGATAGATCTGTATCCTTCTGTTAGCTAAACTAAGAACTGATTGTTAGGAGCATTTTCAAAGCCTGTTATTTGCTTCAGTTATCATGTGACTTTAAAGAGCTAACCTTCAAGTTAGGGCATTCGTAAGGTTCATGCCCTGCAAACTGAGTGCTTAAGGCAGCTGAGGTGCCAGAAGGGTCACAACTTTTTCTGGGGACCTGAGGCAACTGTTTTATATCCTGTTTAGGTGAATGGATATGCAGAGCCTCTATCCGTAGGGAATATCAACCAGTCAAAGGAATTAATAGCAGAAAATCTAAAAGTTTGTAGACCTAACCAGTTGTGATTCCAGCAGAGCAGTCAGGCAATTTTCTTATGCCTGAAAGCTCTAAGTAGAGACCTGTTAGAGGGCAAGGGGAAGTTTAGGTAGATGCTATAGCTAGCTGGAATCACCAAGGTTTTTATTTTATGCTGTATAAAATATTGATCCCTTTTCCTTTTGTTTTTATATATCGGTTATAATCAGTTATGCTTGATTATAACTTCACCTGTGCCTGGAAAAAATCCGTGTCTACATGACATGGAAGCTTTACATTAAAAGCTTCCATGTCATGTAGAATTCATGGTGATGATCAAGTTACCTTTTCTTTCCTCTTTCCTTCATGTGCTCTGAAGAGAAAAAGGGAAAAATAAAAGAGCAGATAAGCACTGGAATATTTTATTTATCTGGTACTTTGGTCATACTTGGAAACTTTAATGCTATTTTGTTTGTTCTTCTGTTAAATGGATTATGCAGACTCCTTAGTCTTAGAGACCATTGACAATAAAATTTAAATTCTTTGGCCTATTTTCAAACCTTGTTCAGGTTAGGATTTAGTTGAGGGGGCAGAAGCCAAGCCAGAAAATTGGTTACACGCTTTTGGATAAATTTAGATTTGAAAGCAGATGGAAGTGGGACTTTGGTTATCTAACAAACTCAGTCACGTGTTTAGGAGGGCTGTAGCTTCTGGGCCAGTGTCTTACAAAAGACTCTCTTAAGGTCTCTTAAAGCCTTACACCAGTGTTTTGAAGGGGTGTCTGTTTCTTCATCTGGCCAAATGCAGTCGTGGTACAGATTAAGGGGAACCATAGTATCAGTGGTCCTAGAGGTGTGTTTGGTAACTCTGTGCCGTCACTAAACCTGCATGATCAATGCCTGGCCTCCTTTTTTCACTGCTGATTTAAATTTCTCTGGCTTTCAGTTTCATGCTTTCAGCCTTTGGATTTTGTTATATTCTTGCTAAATGGCAGAACTATCCTGTACCTCATTCACAGTATTCTGTACTTAAACTCTGTAATTATTCTTTGTATGATAGAATTAAGAGAAAGAATTCTTTGTCTCTCGCTGTTTGGTACCTTCTGAGGTCTTCATTTGTAATTGTGATTGCTATTTTATCCAGTTTGACTGTGTATAGTGATTGTATGTTTGTCCATTTAAATCACTGTACTTGGTGCATGTTGTTTTAGAATTCAGGTGAGCGTGTGTGTATGCATGCATGTGCATGTCATAATATCCTATCAGTTCCACATTTATTTGCAAAATTAAGCAAAGCTATAGTTTCCTTTTGTTATTTCAGTCTGTCATATATTTTCCCCCATTTCCCTTCTTAGCATGGAAGACCTCTGCTTTATCCTCTTCTCTCAGAAACACCATGGAAAATCTGGTCATGTGGTCTTAGGAAAAAAAATGCTAATTACTGTGTTCAGATTTTCTTTTCCATCACCACCACAAAAGGTCATTTATTTGAGAGCCTACACCTGCATTCTGGACCCAGTGAAATGTTCTATGCTGAAGATGGCACATTGTTTTCTGACTCTAAGGGAATGTACTTTTTTTATTTCTACAGAGTACCAAGCTGCCATTCTGCATTTAAAGAGGGAACACAAAGAAGAAATTGAAACATTAAAGGTATAGTTTTGAAATTATTTATTTCCCTATCTAGTGCATTTTACAGATTTTTACAGGTGCAAACATAAACTTTCTATCAAATGGTAAGAATTTAATTTTCTTTCGTTGTTTTCAGTTGACTGCCAGCTCAGCTAAAATTAGTTTTGTTAAAATCTGTACCTGCACTCATCAATGATGTCTGAAAGCAGTTTTATTTGTTTCCTCTTTGTAGTTCTCCTTATTGTTGTTCTGTTAAATTCTTCCTGCTAACACAGCAGTGCAGTATTTTTGCATTGGCACTGGTGTTTAACTGCTTACTTTTTCTCAGTGAAACATACTTCTGTAGAAGCAGTTTTCTGTAATTTTAACAGGAAAATAAGCATGTGTGAGACTTTCTGAAATTTACTATTGAGCACTCTGTATTGATGTCTCCTCTTTTAAAGTGTAAACTTGACCAACTAGTTATCAAAATCAGAAATAACGCAGTTCAGTATTGAAACTCGTTTTCCCTTGGCTGTGGTAAGTAAAGTAAAATATTACAAGAGAGTGTTTTTATCATAAAAGTGGGAATTTAAATGGCAGTATAACTGAATTTGGTGGTCACCTGTTAAAATTAACAGCATCTTCCTTTTCTCACCAGCTTTGATATATTCTTAAGTATAGCTGCACTGTGTTCTAATACAGGTTCATATGCTAAATTGTTAGTGTACAGGTCATCAATTACAAAACATTCAGTATTTCCTTTGTCATCACTAAAGCAAATAGAATGGAAAATAAACAGATTTACTGACATGGCAATTCTGATAATCCAGTGCATTGATACATTAACTGTGTCATTAGGCAGATTACAGTGTATAATGCAACGTATTGAAATTTACATTATAAAATGTCAGTGGGAACATATACTGGGGGAGTAAAATGGTGTCATGGTTTAATGTAATACTTTGTTGCATTTTATTCTTTAATGGTATAACAGAAAAATATGGTGGTAGGTATCCCAACTATGGGAAATTCTTGGGTTAAATCCGATTTTGTGCTATGCACTGAAGGAACCTACAGACAGGAATTTCTTTAAGCAGCTCTTTTACAAATGGATCCAAATTCCTTATGTCGTGTTTATGAAGAAGGTTTTTGATTATCATACTTTCTCTGCAAAAGGTTAGGAGTAGACCATGTACAGGAAAGTTCTCAAAATATTATTGAACTGTCCTCTGAAGATGAAAGTAAGCAACATTATCTAGATTCTGTTTTTTGAAACCTGTATATAGTGGCTTATAAATGAGTGATATGTTTATTCTTTAGCATTAGGAAGTGCCCTATATTTTTGTTCTCTTTCTTATTGTAGGGTTTTTTTCCTTGAGTATGTGAACAGGAATCCCAGATTGTTTTTAATTCTTCAATATTGTTATCACTGTGTTAATTTCCTAATAACTTAATACAGAATACCCAGAGTGCACCCAGGGCTTTACCCATACCACTAGTTTCTGAGGGTTGGTGCTGAATCTATGAGACTGAAGTTGCAGTGAATGTAGCAGTCTTGAAAGATGCACAGCAATCACTGGGTAGGGAGGGCATATGACTGTACTGTATTTTATTTTGCTATATTATTGTTATCACCAAAACTTGAAGCTTTGTTCCTTTTTTTGATGTCACTTGAATTCAGTTTTTGTCATGTAGTGTGTATACTTATTAAGATTACAACATGTATTACACCAAGTCAATTACTTGTGAATCTGAGCCTTCTCTTTTTGCATAACAATCTCAATTAACTCTCGAAGGGTTAATTAATGTATATAATTCAACTGAACATCCACACGAAAGTAATGTCTAAAAAGAGTAATGCTGTTGCTGCATTCAAAGGAGTTCTTGAATTTTTCACTTAGTGGTTACAAAATATTGAATAATATAGTTTAAAGACATGGAACGATTTCTGTTCTGTACTGTTAAGTGCTTTGCTTTCCCTGCTCTTGCCACTAGATGCCAGTTGAGTCCTTCAGAAAAAGTTCCCAAAAACGTGTGCATGTTTTCCTACTTCCTTCTAAACTGAGTGTGGTGACATCCTGCCCACTGTTTGTGTATCTGTTTTAGTTTTAGGTCAAAAATTATCTTGCACATTATGAAACTAAAATTGAATTTGCTCAATTGATAAGTCATAGCTGTCAACGCCTTCACAGTGTTTGTCCAGCAGAACCAAATCTTGAGTATCTAATAACCAACTAAGTAGATGACAACAACATAAATCAAAATAATGTAAATGGACTCCTGACTTCTGAAATAAAGAAATTTACTTGAAGGCAATATTCTGTCTGTGGTGCTTAATATTTAACCCAACACATAGCTGCACAAGAGTGCACCGCGCTTTTTTCCCCCTGTAAGTTAAATTGATAAAATGAGTAAAAATTCAAGCATACATTCAAGCATACTTTTTCCCTAATGTCTCTGTGTTCCCTTTAGAACAAACCTGCCAAATATCCCTTCATCTTTAGTTACATGGGAGTTTAAGGCTGCTCATTGAAGATGGAAGGAAAGTCCATAGCTGTCCTGTAACCTGTACCCTATGCATGGGTGTTTTTCTCTGACACAGGTTGTTAGGCTTCCACCAGCTAGCTAGGTCTTTTATATATTTCCAAACTGAGAATATTAGTATCTTCAGGTATTTCTATTACATGATAGTGTTACATAATGCATGTCATATAATATAGTGCAAGATATATTAATAGGTATTTGATAAAAATTAACTACAGCTAGCTTATAAATTATTCAGTAAATATAATATAATAAAATCCTGTTTTTACATCTCTTGAAATATCTCATGGCAAATTTTAGAAAGAAATATCTGTATAGTTCCATCCATCACAGTTATGAACATGTTACTGAAACTTAAGAAATAGTGAATGGTAATGCAGTTGGTATAAAGCTGCCCGTGACATTACGAAAGAGCAAGCTGGCCTCATTTAGGGAAGAATGTATCATGAGGTGTTCATAGTGACCTTTGTGGCCTCCATGGTAATGTTTGCATTTTTGCTTTTTTTGTGAAGGTTCTAAGAGCTGAAATGTAGAAGTGGGTAGAAAGTAATTTCCTTTTCACAGAAGAACTTCCTTAACTTTGAAAACGATTTCATATCTTAAATTGAGGTTAAAGACCAGTGCCTCAAAGTGCCCCAGAAAACATTGAAAAATGAGGAAGAAAAAGGAATGTGAAATGAAAAGTCATAGCACCAGTCAAAATTATCTGATTATTTAAAGATAATTTATTTTTATTTTGTAGTGAGACCACAAAAGCATAAAAACATTTAGGGTTTTATTAAGTAATAAAACTCTAGCTCTATTATGACCATTTCATTCTTTTACAAATCTATTTTTTCATGTGTAATGCTTCCTAAGTTCTTTCTTGTCCCTTTGTCTTTTCACCTTCCCATTTGTTTTTCCTTGTGGTCAGTATGCTTCCATTTATGAATGCTTCCATTGCTCTTTAATTATGGTATGAGTATTACAAAAGGTGCTGCTTCTCTCTGCAACATTTCGCAATTTTTAATTCAGCTGTGGGAAGCAATGGTGAATAGTGTTGAAAGCTCTTGTATGCCAGAATGCTTATCAAAATATCTCTTTATAGAAGTGGGTGATCTCAGTTTTATTTTGGCAATTTAAAATGTTTTTTACTTAGATGTCAAAGTAAAATTGAATTTCAGCTTCAGAGCATACATCACAAATTGGATGTTTTAACACCAAATCAAAACATTTTACACTATTTTAATTTGCCTAAATCTTCTTTTGCTATAGGTAGACTATTATAACAAACTGGAATACTTTTGAGCAGATTAAATTGAAAGAAATCTGACCTGGATGCTGTTAAGGATTTTTATTATTCCTTTCTGGAGAAAAAGAATTTTTTTCCCCTCAGTTTTGTTTGTGCATATGTGAATTCTTGCATGGGATAGGGATATCATGATTTTTGAAAAGTCACTATGTTTTGAAATCTGCTATTAGGATATGGGGTCCATTGATGAATAGTGCTGAAAGCTTTAATATGCCACAGTACTTATAAAATCCAAAACTTTTTAATATATGTGGATATATGCTGACTTTTGGTAATAAGGTTTTGCTTCAGGATGAGATTGTTGTTTTAACTTTTACAAGATGAAATCCGTCCATAAGGTGGCTGGCTGCTTTGAGTGTTCTCTGTTGTATTTTTGTATTCCAGCATGCACATACAGAAGAAAATCTGTATCATGTATGCTTCTCTATCTGGTGGAGCTGCAGCTCAAAGCAGCAGCCAAGGTCAGCAAGGGTTTATTAGCCAGTCTTTCCTAATGAGCTGTTCAGGCTTTTCAGCATTTCCATGTGGTGAACTGATGAAGGTCTCCCAGCTTGTGGTTAATTATTGATACTAATCTTGCCTAACTTGAAATGTTTCAGTCTTTCAGCTGCTAAATGTATGGTTGCACCACTGTGTGTGTACTGTGTGCCTTTATGAATCTTCTTCTTGGTTACTTCGTCCTCTTGGAGGAATTCTCCCTGTTCACTGCAGAGCCTCTCTGCAATGCAAGAAAGGAATGTAAATGTAAAGAGTGAAAAAAGCATAAAAGTTATGAGAAAAAAGAGACTGAACTCCTATGAAATTGTATTAAAATACTGATTTCAGAACTCCTAAGGCTGCCAGGCAATGGGAGCAACATTATCTTTAAAGTATACATTTCCAAAAATAGTAAAATCCCAGCAGGAAAAAAAATCTTCCTGTGCTGAAAAATTTGCATAGCCATTACTAGAGAAAGTAAAGTGGCAGACTAGAGAACAAAGGATAGGAGCAATAAAACAGTATCTTTCTACAACAAACAGCACTTAATCTCTTTGGAACCACTTGACAATTTCATCTTCATTCAGAAATGAAGCTTGGAATGATTCTTCATGTTGTGTGAAGATATTCCCCAGCTAGTTAATATTTAAAAAAATTGCACATTACAATTTCTATATTCAAATCATACTCCATAATAAAATTCTTGATGACATTTTAAGCATCCCTGCTGTGCTCTGATACTTACAGTAAACAAAATTATCCCATTCTTTTTCTCCATTTGTCATATTTTTGATGCAATGTATGCTTTTCATCCTTATTTTCCTTTAACAATATGTTTACATTGTTAATATTTTCTTATCAGACAGTTTGAATATCCTAGAAGATTCTTCTTTCATTGTGTTGCGGGTTTTTTCAATATGGCCACTTGCCATATTCCCATTCTGTTATTTTCAATGCGATTTCGCTGTGAGACTTGGATTGTTTAAACTTCATGTCAGCTGCAGAATGGTGTTAATTCCACATGTTGATCCAAGGATTCTCCTGTTTATTTAAGAAATTACCACAGACCATATTCCCTAGATTAAAAACAGTGAAAATCTCTTTAACTCTATTTCAGCACATGGAGATGGTAGTACATAGTTAAAATGTGCATAGAGAGGACAAAATATAGCGTTCGAACTTCAGCAAGACTGAGTTCCTGCTCAAATTTATACACATTACAAAAAATTCTGCTTAGTTAGGGCTAAAACAAAACTCTTAACGTTCCTTATGATCTGCTGCATTTTTCATAGTTTATGAAAGTTTATTTATCCCATCACCTTGCCTTGAATAAATATGTTATATACTCAGGAGAATAAAGTAGAGCACACGCTTTGAACAAGAGGACATTTTATTTTCATAGATATTAAAGATCTCTGTAATATAGAAAACAATTGTATACAAGAAAAATTAACTGAAGTGTCATCATGGAATTATAGAAGTCATTAAAAATTAAGTAGTACCAAAGTTACCATTTTAATTTTGAAAACATGTACCCCGTGCTTTCTTGCCAAAATTATCTGCACTTTGAAATTTACTACATCAGATATTTGTTTAAATCTAGTAGTTGTAAGGCATTTTTTTCTGAATTAAATGTGTAATATTCTGTTAATGAAAAATTCTGGCTCTAATATTCCTGATTTTAACAGGAACAGGAACAAATTTGTCAAGGAGGAGCATTTTGCCAATAAGGGAAAATCTGTCCGAAATTGGAGGTTAAAATTTTTAAAATAAAACAATTTTTTCTCATGTTCAGTAAAGACCTGATTTTATAGCAGCTTTTGACTTTGCAAATCTAGTAATCACTGATTGCATCTTCTGGTGTTGAACAAACTTTCAATTGCCATTTCCACAAAGCCACAAAAGTTGTTATAAAATAACACTGGGTCAAAACTAAGTTCCACTGATTAATGGTTGACACAAGTCACTCTTGATTAGGTGGATGCTTTCAAAATGAAAATCTGTCTCCTGACCCCCTTATTGATAATTAGGCAATGAAAGAAAACCCACTGGAACGCAAAGCAGAAAACAAGAGCTGGATGTATGTATGGAGATGTGAAAGGTACAATTTCAGGTAAAAAAACTGTGAGTAGACATACTGAGACTGGCAGTCCTTATAGCATACACTGCACTGGCAGGATGAAGGGCAAAAGAGGTAGCCTGGAAATTAGGACAGAAAACAGTAGGAGATAGATTGTAAAGACTTGGGTCTGGACATCACAATACAAGTTTTACTTATATGTGGGCAGTATTCTCCAGAATATGTGTCCTGGAATGAATACAGTCCATTCAGTATTTGATTTTAATTTTGTTGGTCAGTCAGCAATACCCTCCCTTGCTTTATTAGTCAAGATTTGATCTGAATATAAGTAATTTCATTACAGTTTTTTCTACTGTCCTAAGTTTTAACTTCAGGATGTTTAAGTATAAACTGGACTTTACAATATGTTAGGATAGACATGTAATCTTATTATTCATAGACCTAAGGTTTAACAGATTTATTGGGATACTTACATTTGCATAAATGTTCAATCACAGTTCATTTTTAACTTACTTTGCAACTATATGTTGAGTCCCAGAATCCCAGGATAGTTTTTTGTAAAAGAAGGTGTATCCTTAGTGGCTTCTTCAGGAAATCTGACTAAAATGACCCATGACTCAGCATGCAGGAATTTTGCAGATTGAGCAAGTGTAGAATCTGTTTTCCCAGGTCAGCATTGTCATGCCTTTACTATACTGGTGTTGTTTCTTTTTCTGAGGGTCCACGCTTTGTTCTTACATACCTTTCAACTTCTGCGCACGCAGTACAGAAGTCTTAAAAGCTTGCTGCTTTTTCATTATTGAATTTTTAACTTTTGTCTGGAATATCTCTCATTATGTTCACTGAATGAGGTATTAGTTCTGTCAAAGAGAAAATTTCTGCATAGCTGCACAACATGGAAGCGTTGATGGGAAGGGATAAAATTAAGATTGTTCTGATTGCTCCCTTTTGAGTAATTGACCAAGGCTGTTTTTTCTGAGACTTTTTCATCTGCAATATTTTCTTCAAATTCTATAATGGGAATGTCTGGAGTAGTGTGGTGATGCATAATTAGCATGCAGTATATGTTAGTTTAAAGTAGGTATGTCTTTTACACAGAGTCATTTCCATAATTGATGCTATACTTCTCTTTATCCATGTAGAATCTCTTTTTGTTGTTTTGATGGCACATGAGAGCACTGTTTTGGTGAAGAGGCTAATCATCTCTAAAAATTCTCAAAACTTTTAGACAAAATTTATATTCATTACAAAAAATGAAAATTGTTAGTTTGTAAAAGTGTAGAGTTACTTTTTTTTATTCTCATGGCACTATTTGGTTGAATAATTCCTGTTGAAAAGTATTCATTGCTGCTCATTTTCTTTCTATAGATATATGACTTTATCTTTGGTTGCTGTTTTTCATGTGCTTTACTAATAATGCTTTTTGCTTCAGCTTTTACTTAATTTAAATAATTGGTTGTAACTTAGCAACATATATCTTTGCTTTCCTATATAGTTAGAAAGCTTTGTTATAATGGCTGATCTTGTAGCCTGGTTGCCAAAGAAATTAGTTCTTTATATGGTGAAGCAATGTTGACAGTAAACTCTCGTTTCCATCCCCTTCCCAAAAGAAAAGGAAGAAAAGCGAAGAAAAACAAGGTTGCATTACAATTCTGGCAACATCAGCCACACTAATAAAATCAAATTCAATGTTGGTTTACGACTTTGAATTTATGTGACTGCACAGGATCAAAGGATTTGTATCCCACTGGACTGCAAGGTCTATAGTTCATGGCAAAAAACCTCATCAAAAAGAACATTTTAGTAGTAGGGCTTTTCATTTTAATCAGCCACAGTAATAAAAAAGCTGTTAGGTGTCCAAAAACATTCTCCCAAGATCAGAGACAACTTGCTCTCTACTACAATCAGTTTTCTTATTGGATCCATACTGCCTCAGTAGTTTTTGTCACTGAAACTTCATCTTCGACTTGTTTTCAGCCATTTTTTGCATTGTTTTCACATTTTACATGCCAGATAAAAAATATGCCACATCATCATGTAATTTCCCTGGCAATTAAAAGATACAGTAACTTATCTCAAGTAAATTATCATCAAAACAAATAATTCATATAGAATTTTAATTATCAGTCTATATTTCTACATATTGTATTTTAAAGTATTTCATTAGCAGTGTTCAGGGTATTTTTTCTTTGTTGCAAATAATCTTCTGAACACCACCACAGAGAATAGGTATTAGTATTTTTGTGTGCATAGTAACTGAGGCTGTCCTAAGACTATGGTAACAGCTGCAAGTGAGAAGCAGAGTAAACTCGTAACTACAAAGTTTGTGATAGGAAAGGAATATTTGGATTTTGCATGTTCACTGGTCTTGGCTCTAGTTCAACAAAAGTTTGAAATTAATTTTTAGCTTATGGTGTTCTTTCATACTTTGATTAGCTTCGCATCAGAGAAATTGCATGCAGGATATAATTTACATTTATTGGCGTGTTGCATGCTGAGTCACCTCATTCCATTCTGCAGAATTTAACTGTTTAGCAGAGTTTAACAATATTTAGAGATCTTTCCAATTAAATTGTCCACAAAATTAAGTTTTCCTAGAAATTTATGTGTTGGTCTCAATTTAGCTGGGTACCCATTTTTTATATATTATGTAGGATTTATTTTTCCTGGCATAAGCTATCTTACATTTAGGGAGAATCAACACGTAGTCACTTTCTATAAGGATTGTTAGCTATTGAATGGCATGACAGGTAGCTTCTTTTGGCAAATTCTAGTGGGTGTGGTATTCCATTGTCTGGGAATTCACTGCTGCCTGAGATACATGCAGGCTTAAAGTGGTTTTTGTCAGTGAATATTTTCATGGGTTTAAAAACATTCATTCAAATGAGAAATTTTAGTATTGGTGGGAATTTTGTAGGTTAGCTACTGAACATTTAAAATCTACATAAAATGTTAAATTATCTATTGTTAATATTTATTTATTAATAACATGAATTTACCCCTTTAAGCATACATTGTTAATAGTTGGCTGTATTAAGTATTATTTAATCTAGTTTTTTATCCTTTGTTTCAAGAAATTACATTGTTTAGCAAATGTTCCTGTGGTAATAAGCTAGTGAATCCAAGGCATTGACAATTTTCTGCTTGATATAAATCAAGAAGAATTTAGATTCCAGTGAGATTTCTCTGTAGGCACAGAGATTCCACAGTGGAGTACATCACTTACCAGGTGGTGAAGTGGACATAATAGGATCTTGATGTTCATTGTATTCCACAGCACACATGTAGTGTGCTGTGAAATACAATGAACATCATTAGAGATATTTTTCCATATATTTGGATTCATAATGTTTGCAGGATCTTGGAAGGTTACCTAGAAATTTCAGGGGCACATCAAGGGCACTGTGTGATTATTTCATTAGACGTTATGGAGAAGTTATTTACCCTTTTTAATTGGGTTGATCTGAGTAAAGTGATATATATGTAGGACAGCTGTAGCAAAAGAACTGGAGATGAGCTGTTGTGAGCTATGTGTTGTATAACAAACTTTTCCAAGTGATTTGAGTAATCTTAAATTGTTAGATGGTGGTTCTTAACCAAGAAAGGAGTGAAGGAAGGATCTGTATATCTGCAGGAAACAATACCTAGATTAATGTTACTTGACAGAAACATTTACAGAGCAGACACAAGGTAATGAAGACGAGGAGCACAAACTTTATGGCAACCTGGAGATCACACTGTGAGGAGCATGGAAAAGAGCACAGAACATTAAGAGGTAATGGAAGGTCCACAGAGAGCAGCAAGATGCTGGAGCTTAAAAGAATATAGGACTTTCTGCAGCCCATAATGAAAGGGGCAGTTTGTATCTTGTACAGAATTGTCTCTTAAAATACATAGTCCTGGTCAGAAAATATCTAGAGGGTCCTTGTCTCAGATCTGCTTTGCATGGCTGTTCATACTCTTTGGAGAGTGATAAAAATGGAAGTGTGTCTGTTACCTTAGACTTAGGAGGTCAGTGGAAACTTATCACTAGTGAGAAAGAATCAGAATCCCAGTCATAGAATATGCTGTGTGGTAGGGACCCATGAGGGTCATCAGATTCAGCTCCTGGCCCTGCCTAGGACACCCAAGGATCATTCCATGTGCCTGATTCAATTCCTGTTCCCAGTGTATTCTACTGCCAGCCTTTGGCCAGTTTATTTGTACATATTGAGTCTAGTGGATCTATAAGGACAATGAGTAGGAAATAGCCGGGGGTTTTGTTTGTTTGTTGTCCCAACTACTTTTGCTACATTTCCTCTATAAAGTTATGTATTTTTTATTTTTAAATTGGAACGAGAATTGGACTCTCTATGCATTGCTTACATTAATATTTAGAGATCTGGGATTGTTTGAGAGTGTTTAGTCATTGTGAGGTGAAGGAACAATTCTTACTGTGTGCCCTTGACAGTGATGATATACCATATGTAACTGTTATGTTTCTTGAGGTATTTGTTAGAGAGGAATTTTGATTTTTATGTAAACTGGCATGGGTTTAACTTTTTTTCCCCTGTGGATAAATCCTTTGCTAAATCTCTGATTGTTGTTAAAATTTAAAACAAATGTATGTTTTTTCAAGGACACAGATTCAACAAAAAAGAGCTTCTTTTCTTTTGTAAACACAATAGAAGAATAAAAAAGTGTGAACTCTTCCAAAAACTGAAGATTAAATTACTTAGAATGAACAAAATCAAGTTAGAGGCTCTCTCTGAAAAATTTGCTTTTCCTCTCTTTTCTGTGCACCCTACTTTGATGGCCAAAATACTATTAAGAAAAAAAGCTGTAAAGTATATTAAAAATCTTCTAATTGGCAACTCAGTAATTCTTGTCTTTTTTTTTCCTTTTTTTTTTTATTTTTCTTTTTTTAATATCCTCCTTTCTAGAAAATATCCATGGCTCCTAACTATATCCCTGGATACTTTGTGTCTTCTTTGTTTCCACTTCTTTTTATTTTCATGGTTTGGCATAAGTAACTAATTAGACATAACAATCACTGTATAAAAGTCGGAGAAGGGAATGAAATCAAGCTCACTTTCTCCCTAATATGTTATTTTTCCACTCTAATTAGAGTAGAAACTTGTAAAAGTGTGTGTTTCTCAGTTAAAGACGAGGTCTGTCTCTGATATACCTAGCACAGCTTTCTTCATTAAATATGTGTCATTTTTACACAGTCACTTTTCAGAGTAGAATTACACTGTAAATGCTCGTGAAAAAGTATTAGGCATTGACAGTGAGCATGAACTTGCTAGTTTCAAAGCAAAAGTTCTGCATATTGCTTGCTCTGAACAGTGTTTTAGGGAACTTTTTTTTATGATTTACTGTTAAAATTCTCAGAATTTTTAAACATTTATGGTGCAAATAAATCTGGTCTAGTAAGTTAGGAACTGTTTTTTGAATGTAAATGCCTGTAGAACTTTATGCTTTCCTTGTGTTCATACATACAAATTGTTCTACGGCTTTTCCTATCAGAGCAGTTCTGCGTCGTGGTTAAAAGTTTTTGTTCACATAAAGTCACATTATATAAAACAGTGAAACAACAACAAATATTGTTCAGTTGATTGCATTTAATTGACTGTAATTTACTATATTGACTGTATGAAATGAGGCTGTAATCTTTCACATATCAGAGCACAGAGAAAAGCTGTCACATTGGTATTCAGATTTGTCCATGTCAATCCACATTATCATTTCATAGATATTTGGTTGCATGAATGAGAGGATTTAGTCTTTTGCTTTTGTTATTAATTTATGATTTATCATCTGATACTGTAATGATTAATAACAGTATTGTACATGGATTCGATGTTTGGAATTTTTCTTCCTTGAGCATATGCTTCATCATTTCCTGGGTCCCATGGGACCAAGGCTGAGTTGTTGGCATTGTCAGAAAATATAATTTGCCTTTTTTCTCTGTATTGTGTCAAGTCACTTAGCAGATGCCAAAAGGGGGTTACTGGAGACATACACCAGAGGGATGGGTGTAAAGGGAGAAAACAGGAAGACACTAGAAAACCTATCCAAGCAATCCTGTTGTTTTCCAGGTTACAGTGTATTAGTATTTTTTTATATTTACATAATCCTCTTACATGTATTTTAGTAAAGAGGGGTCTTTATTTTTTTAGGAATGGCTTTTATTTTACCCATTAACAGAAGTAATTTTTTAGGCAGAGGGCAACACAGGCATTCTAAGCTTAAATATAAATGTCTCTGTTCAAGTGATCTGAGAGTCAGCTGGTATCACTTGCTTGGTGAATTGGTTTTACCCAAGGAAAATGGATCCTGTCCATTTCAATGGCAGATACCAGACAAATCTCGACAAATTAAAGAAACTGATTTGTAAGTACAACTGCACTAGTGAGGTTTGAAAAGCAAAATAGGCAAGAACATTCTTTAGTCAGAATCAGAGGTGCAAAAAAGCCTGCATTCCAAGCAAGAGCAGATTTGGAAGCAAAAGACATTTTATCAAGAAGGATGGACAGAACTGCCTGTTTATTCAACCTCTTCAAAATGGGTATTGGGTGGAAACAGAGAGCCGTGGAAGAAAGGAAGAGGAGGTACATTAGCCAGGAAGGCTAGTTTTAGAATAGAGAACAGAAAAGGGCATTTGACAATACTCAAGCTGAATCACATCTTGCAAAGGAAATTTAAGGGTTCACTGAAAGTATTTTTCAGCAGTGGAAACAGAAAGAAACTAAGGAAACAAGGGGAGCATTATCCAGTAAGGGTGAGGTGGAGACAAAAGGCATTGTTGATTTAACCTAGAAAATTAAGACCAAATGAGCTGCCCCAAATTTCAATAGCAGTGGTCATGAACACAGGGACAGAATTTCTCTTAAACTGAAAAAACACACAGCTTTTAGTACTGAATAAAGCACAAAGATTACTTTTTTTGCATATGGCAATTCTTTTTATCCTAATACAGGGTTGACTCAATCAGTCTGTGATGTGCTTTCCTTCGCAGATCCTTTCCCCCTAGAATTGCCATACCACTGATCAATCCCTTCTGTGGCTGTGTACACTGCAGCCCTCTTTCTTCAATTGCAGCATGTATTTTCAGACTGTTTCCTTGTCTGATAAAATTATTGTGAATTCTGAATTTTAACAGTGTATTTTAGCTTAATAGCATAATATTGTTTGCCTATTTAATATTGACAATGCAAGAAAGATCGTACCAAAGCAAGGCAACTTTTTTCAGTAGCACATTGCTGTGTAGATTAGGCTTATGATACTCAAGAGGTACTTTCAAATTGATGATTGAAATCTGATTTCAGCACATTAGGGCTTTTTCTTTTAAGCTAGCAGGATGAAGAAAAAATAGTAATAAGGCTTTATTGAAACGTTCATGCTTCAAATATGGTATTTGTAGAAGTAACCTGGAAAAAATATATATCTCCTGTCATGGAAATTTAGGCAGCTGAATCAATTCTGTGTGTGTGTGTGTGTGTGTGTGTGTGTGTGTGTGTGTGTGTACAGGAGAGGGAGTAATATGTCAGTGGCGGAGTGGTGAGAGTTACTGATTCAAGGGAAAGCCAGAGAACCTCAACAGACCAAGGCTTCAGGGCTTAATTTGATACTCTCTAAAAAAGCAGATTATTGCTGGAAGAAAATGAAATGGTCAGGGGAATAGAAATATGTTACTTGCAATAGTTTATTTGGTATTGAATGTAGCTATACAGTCCAGATTTCTCAAATGAGTGCTGCTGGGAAGCAAGCAACCAGGCTTCTATACCAGTCAGCAAAGTGGTAAATGCAGTTTTCAAATGAAAAGAAATATATCTAAAGCTTGCTGATGAACATCTCCCACACTGTTCTTTGTAGTCTTGCTTTCATTTCATGCAGCATTTTTTATAGAAATTTTCTTTGATAGGTTTCAAAATCCTCTGCCCTTTTTCAGAAATTAATCATGTTCATTCATGTATATAAGCTTTAGTTTCAGCTGCCTTCTAATATCTTCTGCTCCTCCAGCCTTCCTCCCATACCTTCCCTCCATCAAATACCTTGTTTCCTGCTGAAATATTTTTATATTTCGTCTTGCCTAAAATAGTTGTGACCAAACTACTACATTTTGATGTTTGCTCTCCATTTGATTTATCATATGACTTTCGAGCACTTTATCTCATTTTAAGAAATATTTTCCAAGAAGCAGACCTTTATTAAGAATATGTATGTATTAGTTATGTGTATATATAAAACTAGCACATATTAATATTCTTGACACTTTTTGAAAGTATTATCATAGGTATATAAGGTAATCTTACTTTGGTGAAGAAGACTTACTTTGAGATAAAAAGTAATTAAAATAAAATTGATTTCTTACTTATTACTCAATAGAAGTATTACTCCTTTTTGTTATCACTAATGCTTAGTATTTTTAGCTTTAATTCTTGTTTATAGGGTTTTTTCAAGTTACAGAAAATAATTCTGAAAACGTGCAAGTTTTATGCTTTTTCTTTCTTTTCATTCTTTCACCTCAAATATAATTTTGACTTTAAACTACCAATTTTATATTGTAAATTAAAGCTGGAGATCTGTATTTGGAAAGGCTTATAATACTAACATGGTTGCTTTTATGCCCATTTAAATGTAATAAATAGTTTTGTTAGATACTGTGCTTCTTTTACAGTGTGTTTTTAAGGTGGCTTCAGATTTACTGCTGGGAAAATCTTAAACGTTCAAAGTAAATTGTTCTGTGAGGGAGTTTTTGATGTCCAATAGGAGCAAAGTACTATGATAAAAAAAACCCTGTTAAATTCCTTAAGGCAAACTTACTTCATTACCTCATTTATGGATCAGTATGCCAAGTTTAAAAAGAAAGGCAATTTCTTTGGAGCAATTCAAGTGGCAGAAAATCATGTGGTAGTTGAATTGAACTAATAGTAAAGATGAGTGCCAATAGAGTAATAGTAGAAAAAATAAGAAAGATAAGTAAATGTATTGTTATACATATTTGTTCTGAGTAATCTATAAAACTGACCAAAATTGGGTTTTTTCCAATGCAAATCTGTTTGATTCTCTCTGTAAGACTTCAAACTTGATTTCCCACCTTCACACTTGCCAGTGGAAAGGAGCACTTCATACTCAGTGTGTTCAGATTGTTTACTTTGGATTTTATCCTACAAAATTGATTACAATCTAAGCTGATGATACTCCTCTAAGTATGAGTATCTTGTTTGCATATTTAGTCAAGCTTCATTTTATAATATAAAACCACAACTATTATATTATATTTGCCACGTTGAACTACACATATATGACTTGGATGCACATTACTTAATGCTGTAAACTAGTAGCTCTGCCTAATACTCAACTTGGAATGGTAAGTAGGGAGTGCTGTGTTGCCACTTCTGACAAGCACTGCATGGGAATTTTAAGTATAAATTCCTGTGCCTGTAGGAATTTGGAAAAATCACAGCTCATTAGCTGTTTCTGTTAAAAGGTTGGCTTTCGTTTTGTAGAGGGATCCTGAAAGAACCATGAAAAACTGTTTTTCAGGAGTCATTGCCTTGCAAAGAATCCTGATAATATCAGCCAGCTGCCTGATAGTATCATGGCATAATAGAAAATAACTTGTAGGGACCTAATTACCTGGAATAGCAGTATTGGATTGTATTGGATTTTTTAAAGGAGATATTTCTGTGCCAAATGTTTTGTATCTTTCTGACATACTGTAAGAAAAGTGGGTTTTTTTCCTTACTTACTTAGTTATCCAGTGAAATCCTCTTGATTCTCTTAGTTCTAATGTTTATTTTCCTGAATTGTAGATTAAAATATATCTGGAAGAAATGAAATTTTAATCTAATAGCAGAGATAAACTTGAAGAATTTATATGTACCTCTGTGAATTTTATTGATGATAACACTTAATAGATTGAGATATTATTTTATTTAATGTTTTATCTTGAATGAATTTCAACCTCTGTTGTGTTTAATCTATTTTTTAGTTCCTAACATGTTATCTCTCTGTATATGTATATATGACATATATATTAAATGAAATAAGCAATAAACTCGTGTCATTAAATAGAATAACATTTGAAAAAGGTACTTTTTTCCCATAATATACCATTAATTCTTTTATTCAATTAAAAATCGGTAAGTCTGCTTAACGTACAACTTAAAAGTTGCCCAAGTTGATGTTCTAGATTTTTCCTTACGAAATATATTTTGTTAAAACGTACCCTGCTTACACTTTTTAAAGATTAATAATTGTCCAATTATATAATAGCTTGCAATAAAACCATGTAGAACTGGGAAAGAGAAGTGTTTCCCACTTTGATTAAGAGCATAGTTTAGTTGTGAAGGTTTTTAACAGACTACAAAATAAACACTTCAAAAAATATTTGCACTAAGGGTGTTTTTTTTCTTGTTGCTCTGCAGTCTCAGTTTGAACTCAGGGTATTCCATATTCGCGGAGAACATGCTGTCTCAACTGCTCAGCTTGAGGAAACCATTGCACATCTGAAGAATGAACTTGATAATAAATTAAACCGAAGAAGTGAAAAAGCAAAGGATATTGGTGTTTCTACTGAAGATGATAACCCACCAAAGGCATACCGAAATGTATGTATACAGACTGACAGAGAAACTTTCATAAAGCCTAGTGAAGAGGAAAACAGAGCTGTGAAAAATAACCAAATAGTACCCAAAAAGCTTAATATTTCTTCTTTGACACATAGTATATCTGCCCAAAGCGAAAATAAGGACAATTACAATGTACAGTCATCAGAAAGTGTCTTGTCTTGTCAACCAAAACAAATGCTGCCTCCATCACCACCACCACCTCCTCCCCTTCCTGATTCTTCACTGTCCGCTGTAGTTCCTCCACCACCACCACCTTTGCCAATGGGTCCGGCTTCACTGACCTCTCAGTTTGGATCTGGTCCGCCGCTGCCACCTCCACTTTCTGAAGGCTGTAGGAATTTTCAAGCACCACCACCACCGCCACCCCCACCGCTTCCAGGGCTGGGACCTCCTGTTCCTCCTCCACTGCCTGGATCTGGGTTACCTCCACCCCCTCCACCTCCTGGGCCTGGGTTCTTTTTTAATAGCACTTTATCTTCAAGCCAAGGTCCTCGAAAACCTGCCATTGAACCTGGCCGTCCCATGAAGCCTTTGTACTGGACACGAATACAATTGCAAGATAACAGGTAAAATATACTTACTTGGACTTAGAGTTGCTGCTTACAGGTCAGTGTAGAGACATGATTCTACAAAAAAACTAGAATCAGTTTTAGAAGTCTAAAAAAATAAGTTGTTTTAAAATATCATATTTAAATTAAAATTACATGTATTATAAATGAACATTTTTTGCATCATAACAAAAACATGTTTTAGTTGGGCTTTTTTCCCAATACTTCAAGCATTGCGTGGATAACTATAGTAACAATAGTGACAGGGTGCTTCCCAGATTTAGCACTAAAATGTAAAAGGGTAGCCTAGAGATTAGAAAGATTTTTTTTCCTTTTTCTTAAAATTAAGTCTGTGTTAGCATTAGAATTGAAATGTTAAAGTTTGGTCAGGTGAGAATTTAGTTCCATTTTTTTTTTTCCAGTCACTTTGTGATCCATTCTCCAGAGAACTATGTTGTGTCATCCTCTATGATTCCAGTTCTAGAAACTGGAAACAGTTAAACTGGAACCTAAGCTCTGTGTGTAATTCTGTCAGAGCAGGAAGAATAAAGCATATTGCAGCTCAGCAACCTGTAGCATGAAGTGTCCATTATGGACAAGTCTCAGTACTGATGAAGACCTGTACAGCTTTAAAAAAATCAGATATAAAATTTTAAAAAGAATACCCACTTTACTGTGATTTAGTGCAGGGATGGAATCCCAGTTTGAGGGAGGGATGCCATCCAGAGGGACCCTGATTTGCTTGAGTAGTGGGACTGCAAACAAGGCCAAGTGTAATGTCTTGCACCTGAGTTGGGGCAACTCCCAGTATTGGTAAAATCTGTGGAATAGAGGAGGTAGATTTAGGTAGAATATAAGGAAGAAATTCTTTACTGTGAGAGTGGTGAGGCATTGAAAGGTTTCCAAGAGGAGCTGCAGATGCCTCTTTCCTGAAAGTGTTCAAGGCCAGACTGGATGGGGTGCTGCACAGGCTGGTCTACTGGAGATTGTCCCTGCCCATGGCAAGGGGTTGGAATGAGATGATCTTCAACGTTCTTTCAATCCAGGTCATTCTATGGTTTTATAACAGTACTCTAGTAGTGTATTCTGTTGTATCAAATCCAAAGTTACTACAAAACATACTGTTTTATTGATTAGTTTGGAAGGGGTCATTTGGTGAACAGGCGTAAATAAACCATTTTTGGCCAGTTTTTTTTTAATTATCCTACAGTCTTTGTTTATGCTACCTGTTTATTTAGCCGACAGGAGAAAAGCAATTCTCCCAGTCACACTTTCTGAACCAACATTAATAAATACCTTACTGCCACAGTTACTCAGCTGCTCTTTTTGGATTTGACTGATACTGACGTTCCTTCTTGTGTTTATTGCTGTAATATAGAGCTCATTGGGAGGGATGGATCAAAAAGGATTTTTGGGGGATGCTTAAGTGACACAGACTATTTTATTTTAATGAAGAGTTGTTCCTTAATTCGGGTCCCATATTAATGCAAGTAATGAAACTACATTATTATTTGGATCTTAAAGTTCAAACCATTATTATCTGTGTTCAAAATTAGGTTGGCCTAGCAGCAGTTACCAAGATGCTTAATTTAAACATTTTAATAAGCTAAATTATATTACTATATATGGCTTGCAGCCATAACGCATCATAATATTATATGTGCTATACAATATATATACGGTATATTACTACTACTACTACTTATTTCTTCTTTCTTTTTCTTCTTTTTCTTTTTCTTCTTCTTTCTTTTTCTTCTTCTTTTTCTTCTTCTTATTTTTCTTCTTTTTCTTCTTCTTCTTCTTCTTCCTCTTCTTCCTCTTCTATTATTATTATTATTATTATTATTTACTGTTAATTTTTAGAAATTATTTATTATATCTATTTATCCTGTAACAATGATTTTTATAAATTATGTATTTATTTAAATTATTTAATATTATAATAATATTTTCAGGTTTCTCTATTACATTTAAACACGTTTGAAGTAAATATCTGCAATTAAGTGAATTTAAATATGGGTTTTATTTTACTTTACAGCTCTGGATTTATTTTGATGAGAAAGTACCATTATTCTGGTGTAATAAAACATTGTAAGAAGTCAATATTTTATATAAAATATTTGACAGGAACAAAGAAATTACTGAAATGTCAGTTGTATAGTCTTAGTTTTTCAGAATTAAAAAGAATTAAAATTTTTCAGAATTGAAATATTTTGGAGCAGGAGTCTTGAACATTTTGGTTTTACTTTCCCAGTAGTTCTTTGGCATAATTGTTTCATAGTAAATAAATAGTTGGTCCATAAATAAACTTTATTGAAATTCTTCCCATTGAATCAATTAAATAAAAATTTTCTTTCTGAGATGTTGCTGGTTCACCAAGCTTTTGCAAGGTAAGGAATAATTCATAGCATTCTGATGAACTGCTGGTCCCCAAATATAATGGTCCAACATTTTCGTGGTCTGTATTAGAACTGGAAATTTCTTCAAGGGTTTGCTGCTCAGATTGGAAGCTGTACAGGACTTCTGGTTGCAGAGCCAGAAAGAATCCTTCATTCTTCAGTATTGCTAACACAACTGTCCCGGTTCAGAGACAGCAACTAATGTCAGGAAGAGCAAAGCTGTGGAGCTCTAAGCATGTCCTGTGACATGGAATATGCTGCATCAGCAGATGCTAATAGAAAATAATGAAAAGTTCCTTAAACATTCATGACAGTAGACAGTTGAGTATTAAGTAGAAAAAAAAAATCCTAAATTTGAAAAGAAAAAAAATTAGTTCCTTTTGAATTGGTAGGAATTTGATTTTGTTGCATATTACATCTGTGTTTAGTGATATCAGCCATTTTTATTTTATAGTGGTTTTCTTCACTTTTTTTAAATTGCAAATAATTTCACTGCCTTTTAGTGACATCTGCTGGAAGGCGTGGTCCCACCTTCTACTGATAAACAGACAAGAACATTCAGAAATTTTGTCCCACATATTTTCCTGAAACATTGAAATTTTTGAAATGAGGCCCTTTCAGAATTGATGTGCAATGTTTGTAGCACTACATATTATTTTCCCCTAATCCAGATAAAACTAGAGGATTGCGTAAACAGGCTTCCAACTGATCCAAAACTAAATCTGGTCTTGGACGGCAAAAAAAGAAAGAAAGATAATCCACATTTAAAATTTGCAGTTGGTTGAATGGAGAAGAATACTGGCTAGTCTCCCAAAATATAAGCCACATAATTACTCTAGTTTCTCAGAACTACAACAAGGATAAATATGAGCATACAACATCTGTGGATAATGTGAAGTAAATCAGGTCCTATAAAAATTTCACCAAACACTCTTAAAATATGCTTGAATAAAGTTTGTTCACTATTTGTTGATATTGTTTATTTTTATCAGTCTAAATAGATTACTGGGAATTTCTTAAAAAAGCTGACATTGGAGTACTTCTAATCCTAATTGAAGTGGCAGAAATCTCTTGACATGTATTTGCACAAGCTGCTGTTGCTGCACAAAGAACGGTACAATACGAACGATGCATAGTCTAGCAGGCATGGACTAAGTAGCTCAAACTAATAACTAAAATTCATATGAAAACTTCTGACTCCTTACAGGAGGAAAGTATAGGAAAGGAATGCTCTGTGTGTATCTTTGAGTTTAAATCTAGCATGGATTTTCATCTGTTATGGTTAGATCTATTATGGTTTCTCATAATGTTTAGAAATTTTATTATTACCTTTCCCTTTATAGGAAAACTGCTATGCCAACATTATGGGAATCACTGGAAGAACCTGATATACTTGACACTACTGAGTTTGAATATTTATTCTCCAAAGATACCACTCAGGAAAAAAGAAAACCATTATCAGAGACTTACGAAAAAAAAACCAAGGCCAAAAAGGTATTTATTGTTTCTTTGTCTTTTTTTTTTTTTGTGTGTGTCTCCGTGGCACTGTTTTGTCTTTCATTTTGAGAAAATTCCCTTTTAATTTTTGAAATTTTTGTGAATGAGCAAGAAAGAAAACTATGGATTGCTGATTCAATCTCAATTCTCTTGCTTGAGAATGCAAGGCTATTATTTACCTTGGAAAATCTTTTACCTTTGCTAATGAAAGTTCTGCATCCCAATGGGGTAGAAAAAATACTGTATAGGAGAATAGAATTAAAGTTCTAATTAATATCTGAAAGTGCCAGCATTTCTGGCCATTATTTGCCCTTGCGCTGATGTATAATCAATGCCTGTCATTAGTTACTCCAGCAAACCTCTCTTCCACTGATAAAGTTTATTAGAAAAATAAAATTTAAAACAACATTTTACATAAGGAATGCCAATTTTTTTTCCAGTATAGCTAAGGAATTGTGTCAGGAAAGGGCAGGACAATCATGTCCTTAATGGCCAAAGCTCCATGCAGTACCTGTGTCATTCAGGTTTAGACATGATCCATTACAGAGGCAGCTGGCACTTGCCAATTGGGATGGGCAGATAGGAAAAACAAATGCCATTAGCAGTATTTGCTGCCAGAAAAATTCTAGACTGAATAATAATCAATACTGTGTCCCTAAAACAGTGTGATTACACGTCAGAAACTACTGAAACACTTATTGTGTTTTAAATCTCTTTGAGTTTACCTGCTTGGAGCCACAAGAGGGCGCTTTGCATGTGAACTGTGCTTGCTACCTTCAATTGTATAATACATAAGAGCGTGAAATATGTATGCATGTTGGGGCTTTCAGACCTTTCAGAACATCTTTGATCATCAATTCCCTGTATTGTGTCTTAATGCAACAGCTAATGAGAAGTATCAGTAAGGCTGTAGAATTTGTAGAACTCAAATTCATGAAATGCAAAAAGTAAATAATTAAAAATGAGGCCTGGATGGGGTCATGCTAGCATTTGTAAATACACACCAAAGAAATAATAGCTACAGACCTTCAATTATTAGACTGAAGTTGGGCATGAACATCTCTGTAAAAAATATTTTGATATATTTTACTCGACAAATGCTTGAGGTGAATGTGATATGTAACAGCAGCTGTATCCATAAATTCCATTAGTTCACATATCTTACACCTTCTTTCTAATATTTATTTTTACATTTCAATAATTTACCTTTTTTCAGAAAGAATTATGTAATAAGAAATACAGGTTTCTAAAGAACTTTGAAGAATTTAATCACTGTAACGTTAATGGGGTATTAATATGCACAAGTGGTTACCTTTTTATTTCAAAATCTCAGTAATTAAGTATATCTACTTCTCCAAGGGGGTGACAGCAAACCAGGTACAGAAGTAGGCCCATATACTGAAAGATGAAATTGTGCTTTTCTTTTTCTTGCTGCTTTGCAAACTAACTTACTTGTTTGAGCAGCGTTATTTTTTAGTGATCTCTCTTGGCTTATCCAAAATTGAATTGGGTAATACTTACAGAACATATTGTTATAATAATATGCATTATTTCTTGTGAGCAACCAGTGTATTTTCATACAAAGACATCCTTTTTATTTCTATCAACGTTTTAATTATTCTGCTTTGTTATTAGAGGTAAACTTACTATTTTAAGACAATGGATATATTACTGACAGTAATGAAATGAAAAAGGTTCCCTTAAAGTACTGTAGGAAAATACAAAAATAAATCCCCTTAGAAATAAATTCAGATATATATCTATTACCATGTCTTTAGTTTGGAAAACCAATGGGATTGTGATGATGGTGTTACAAACCATGGGAACTGTGGGGTTTTCCATGAGAATTTACAAAAGTCATGGTCAGTAGTGTAAAATTCTATCATTTGGTCAAATTAAAAATTAAAAATAAGCCTGTGTTTAGAATTCAAAGAAAATTTTAATTGAGTACAGAGGCATTTTCTTTTTGTGTATCCTGTCTTTTCACCTTTCTCAGTTAAATTACTCACAGTAGCAGCTGAATGTTTTTACAGACAGTTGGCCCTCCTAAATGGTCCCATGTTTTTCTTTGTCTCTGAAAGCCCAGATATGTGCAGGCTGGCTCCAGTGGATCAGTCTTGGTGTGCTGCAAATGATAGAGTAGTACAGAGGCATTTTATTTACTTACAGGACGATTTATTAGTAGATAATGCTTGGTTTCATTTCTGGTTTCTCATGCTTCTTTTGGCTCTCAAAGTTTCTTGCCTTTTTCCTAACAATTACATGTACTAGGGTTTTAGCAGGAGTCTTTCTTTGCTTCAGTACATAAATTTCTGCTTTTCTGGTCTTAAAAATGGTACCAGTGTCACATTATAGGGAATTGTGTAGTCCAGTTAAAGATGCTTTCTACAGACTTTAGGAAACACAAATCTTATATAAGGCTTATCATATAGATATAGCTGATGCCGTGTCATTGTGTACTTACTTATAGATTCCTCTTTCATGTTCACTAAAAAAATCTTCCAGAGCAAGATATAGGTACAGCAATGAAGTTGTAGTTTGTATTTGAAATAGTTAAGCTGTTTTATTTAATGATACCTGGTAAGACTGACCCACTCCCTGAGCTAAACCTCTGCTCTGCACAAACTATGCCTTATTTCATAGAATCTTATACAAACTAAGTTCAGCTTCTTTGGTATTTAGGGAAATGACAGACCAATAGATGGTGCAGGTCTGCTTATTAAAACATGATTGTTCAATACTTGTTCCTTGAATGAGAATTACATCAGTGCCTCACAGTCAAGTTCCTTTTTCAGTTGGAATTAAGATTTTATCTTTTGAATTAGAGGGTAATTGTTTCTCATTTAACTCTTTTGCAATTCCAAATAAAACAGTATTGCTCATTTTATTCTCAGAATTATTAGTTTTGTGAAACCAGTTGGAATAATCTGTATGCTTAGGCTGTGAAATGACTGCTTCTGTGGAAAGCCTATAGAAATTTCAGTTTGTTCTGTTCTTACCCATTTTCCCAGGTAGTAGACACTGTATGGCAGCACAGTTTAAAAAATTCACTGTATGCTCTGCTTTTTTTAACTTATATCTGATAGACACCTGCCATTTTCAGCCAGAAATGTCTAAATGTCCTACATAAGCTGCACCAGGGAGGTTTAGGTTGGACATTGGAATGGACTCGCCAGGGAGGTGGCAGAGTCACCGTCCCTGGAGATGTTTAAGGAAACACTGGCTGTGGCACTCAGTGCTGTGGTCTGGTTGACATGGTGGTGTTCAGTCATAGGTTGGACTTGATGTCAGAAACCTTTTTCAAACTGATTGATTCTGTGATTAAGATAAATAGAATGGCTGATCTATTTTCCAGTACCATTTGGCAAGTCATGCTCAGAAAGGAAACTTCTGACTATATATTCATATTATACATATATATTTATACTCATATATATTATATAATTATAATTTAATAAATGTTTCATAAAATGAATATTTATAATATATCAGTAATATTTCAATATATAATCAATAATATTTCTATTTGCACATATATATATACTCACTGTCAAAACAGGAAAATACACTGAGGATTCTGTGGACTTCTCTGCTGGTTGTAGTCACCTTGGTATTTTCACTTATTTCTTGGGTAGCAGAATACTAACTGTGCAGCCACAACCTATTTACGAGAGGCTTCAAAATGTAGTGAAGTAGATCCTTCACAAGACTTTCATGTGTCTGAGATCTCATCTGACAGACAAAGATAAGCACAAAGCTAATGCCATTAACCACAAAGTTAATATGATTAAGAGTATTCAGCTACCTAAAAAATAAGATGGGGTACAGCTGGCTAACTGACTGGTAATAGTTCAGCAGAAAGAGTCTTGGCATTTTAGTGGCCCACAAGAGGAACATGAATTGTCAAATCATGGTAATACTAAAAATGAAAAGCAGAACTCTGATAGATCAAGAAGTATTGCTTGCAAGACACTACTCAGCCATGTCTCAGTTAAGAACTGCATCTACATTTAGGCAGTATAACCCTTCAGTAAAAATTTGCTAACTGTAAAGAGTCAAGAAGAGGGAGAATGATGAAAAGTGAAGTAGTCTCTAAGGAAAGAATCAAATTATTATGATTGTTTAGTCTAGAAAGGAGAAGGTTGATTGGGACACACAGTATAAGTGTAATCAAGTGCATGCAGCTGCTGCAAAGAAAAATTATGAGAAGCTTTCTGAAGGAATGCAGAAAAATTTTGGCTAGGGAAATTGTGTTTCTGTATTTGGAGATCTTTAGGAAAGTTTGTTTAGAGTGGTACCCATGTAATTGATAACTGTCTTGAAGTGCAGAAATGCTGTGAATGACATTTTGAGGGCCTTTTCAACATCTTGACGCTGTTAATCAATTTAAAGACATAAAGTCCACCTTCTGTCCGTTGTCCTATGGATTGAAACAGCTGGCTATACTTTTTTCAAAAACACTTTCATGATTCCCAAATTTGTTGCATTCATGCCAGATAGAAATGGCTTACTGGGTTGCACTGATTTCTAGAGGCTTCTGACAAGTATGTGGGGGAAGAAAGGAACAGAAATTAAGAATCTAAACAGCGGTGGTGATACAACTTAAAGGACTGCATAAAAGGTGATTTTACTTATTTTTAGAAATATAATAACTTATTTTGGAAAAAATATAGTTCATTTGCTTGATGGTGATACAATGTAAACCCAATATAGGTTAAACGAAGGTCAGGTGTACCTTTCTAGTACTCAAATATATATACTTGAAGACTTGAAGTTTGTTGTGGTAGTGCTTATCTGGGCTCAGAAGCTCTGCAAACTGTGTGGGTTCTCATGCTTCTTTGATTATGCAGCCCTTTGGAAAATGTAGCACCTTTGGAAGAACTTTAAGGTTTTTTCCCAACTGTACACCCTCTGAAATAATGCAGGAAACTCTTCTTCTTGTGTATTTATTTTCTCTGCATGTATGCAATCTTTCATTTAATGTTCTGTGTATTATGTAGATAATGATCAAAATTAATATTCTGAGGTTTTGATATTAGGTCTTGAGAATAGAATTTGTTTTTTCTGGTTGGGAGAATTTACTGGCTAGATGAATATATTAGTTATGTCCCAATATTAGAGCAAGATACTATGCAACATATTTAAACCTTAAAAATATAATTCTTCTCTCATAAAAGTTTTTGAATTAAGACTAGATGCATTATAATCTTATATGAAGTAACGTAATGCTGTAAATGTTTGGAGTTGATGTTCATGAAATGGAGATGTTTGCTGACTTTCCCAGAGAGTCTAGATGGATAAATACTATAAAGAAGGAGTGGGATTTATGTCGTAGTTATGTTATAGTTCTGAAGTGGTTGAATCTACAGTAGGAGAAGTTCAAATTATTGGAGGAAAACAAACATCCCTTAGCACCTGAATATGAATCAAATAAATAAAAGACATTATTCATTATGTAATAAGCTATGCTACTCTGTAATCTTGAAAAAGAGATAATTAAAAAAGATTGCTTGCTGCAATTTTTTCCATGTGCATTTTGTAGCTCCATTGCTAGATCTAACACATATTTTGATGTTGTGTTAGATTTTCCAATATATTTGAGCACTTGTTAGTAATTTATCCTCAAAAACTCAAGTATTTTCTATACTTTTTCAAGAAATAGGATAGTTGGATATTTGTGATGCCACTCTGTCTTCATCATACCAAAAAAAAAGAGTAAATGTCAAGTAATTTGTGTCAGGTGTATGCTCCAAATGAAAGTCCATCAATCATTTTTGGCCCTTTAGTGCAATGATTATAATTTCAAAGACACAGGAGGACATTAAAGATAATGGCTTTTCTGTTGTCTATTATCTCTAACAGACTTCACATAATTATTAACATGTGTTCTCATTTACGAAGAGTGTCAATATTTTGAGTGAATTGCATTTTTTTAACTGAAAGGGATATGCCTGTCAGCAAGTTTTTTGTCCATCTAACTAAATGAGGAATTACAATTAATAAATTTTGCGTTTCCGCAAGAAGGGCAGATTATTGCAGAAAATGTTGGAAGCTTTGCTGGGTTGAAGCACAGTGACTGTCTTCAGCCGTCTGCATAAGATAATAAACAGTGCTCAAACTTAAGCAGAAGTAGTAAAATGCTAGTGCATGCTCGTCCGAGGCACTCTCACTTTTTTTTTATATTTTATGCTGTGCTGAGAAAAATAACTGGCATTCCTTGTTTATCACAAAGCCCTGAAGTCATGTAGAATATAGAAATTATCCACAGGGTGAATATCTATTTTGTGGTTTGTCTAATTTTTGCAGTTCTGATAGGAGTAAAGATACTGGGAAAAGTTTCTTACTAGCTCATTCAAACCTCCTATTTGAACCTGATATATTGACATTTAGTACTTTAGAAAAAGGCTAAAAGTAGTGGTGTTTTCAGGCTAATAAAATTGTAAATAAACTTTTAAAAATATAAAGCTATGGTTCACCCAGATTAAGGAAAACATAGCTAAATTTGGCTCTCCCTTGAGTAGGAATATGAGAGATAATGTCTAGTCTTAAGCTTCTGAAACTTCATTGGTAACTATTGGAGTGTTTCTGCAGAATGGCTTGAGGACATACTTTGGCTTCTTGTGCAGGATATTCTTCCTGTGTTTGAACAGGATTTCAGCAATCCAAACATGGGTCCAGGCTGTTGATTTGCTGTAAAAGTTGGTGAGTGGGAATGGAGGGAAATGCTGTAATATGCAGGACAGCTTTTTAGCTTATGGCTTTTCTCAATAAATTTAAATATTATGGAAGGAATCCATGCACCACCAGGAGGAAGGATGTAACTTTCAATCACTAAAGTAAACTGAATCTCTTCAGATTTCAGCGCCAGTAAGTGTCCTGGACAGAATATAGGCATTTAGAGAAACACCTTCTAATGGAAATGACAGAATAATTTATTAGTGTATTCAAGCTTTGGTATATCTTCATTTCTTAACTAGATTATAAAGATTTGAATGATGTAGATGAGACGCATACAGCAAATCAGCTAACTTAACATTAAAAAATAAGGGAAAAAACCAACAAAAGTCAAATAATGCTATGGATCAGTGAAGTAAAGGAATTATTAGAAAGCAGTCACAATTTTGTCACTGTGCCAGAAGATGCTGCATCCATTACAACAATACATTCATAGTCTGGAGAAGCAACAGGCAGCTGGCAAACCCCACCAGCTGGCACAGCAGCATCAGCTGGCGTCAGCTGGCTTGTAGCTGCTTACCTGTCACTGCCAGCTACAAGCAAGTCCCAATATGCTGAGAGGTGATCAGTGATTTGTCTTTTAAAAGCATAGACTAAATAGTTCAACACAGTCTTTACGAACTTTCCTTTTATTTGCCTTATGTTTTTACTGAACTGAAAATGTGCTGATTTTTTTTTTGTGTCTCCTTTCTGTTTGGAATTCACACATATATGTAATTCCCCCCTAGAGATAGAATAACCATCATTGGGACAAAATTAGTATATTTGAAAATTAATTCTCTGTTTTACTACTGATTATATATTTTAACTGCAAAGTCTTTCAAGTTCCACATTGATTCTAAAAATCTATGACAAAATTCCAGTATAATACTTAGCATTATAACTATGGGTTTGAAGTAGTTTTATGCTTAATGTAAGCTATTCTGTTATCGTGGTCCTCCATTTTTGCTCTCTAATGAATTAATTATTAGCCTTTAGTTACTTGGTTGAAGCTATTTCAGGTAGTCTGCATCTAGCATGATGCCTGATAATTGTGACCATGTGTACATTTGTCTAAAATGCAAGTGAACATACAGTCAGTTGCTGTTTTAAATCATTAATCTCTGGTTTAACTTCTAAAATTATATAGGGCTTTCTGTAAAGATTTTCTCACAAATTGTTTAGGGGGGAGGTCTTGCTTAGTGATGTGAGCTAGTTTGATCATATATGGAGGATATAGTAGCACTTACAAATACTTTAGTGGAACGATTTCAAATGTCGTATTGTCTACAGCAGCTGTAGTCTGGAAAGGTTTTGCCTCAAACTAGGCATGTCTAATGGGGTTTATGACAACCTATGAATTTGCCCTGAACAAGGTCAACTTGGAGGTCAGTGAGTGCTGTACAAATTGCATACTGCTGAAACCTGTAATTATCCCTGTAAGAAGTTAATGTGCTGCGCAGTTCAGCAAATTCATGTAAAGCTTCAGTGATGACCATGATAAACCGAGCAGTTACTTGCATTTGCTCAGAAGAATCAGTCAGCAGGATGTGATGCTTCCAAGTGTTCATTTAAGGTAACTTGGAGCAAAATCATCTTGTCTGCTTGTGTATTCAGGAGATAAAGAGCCTGAATACTTCGTCATTTGAACAAAACACTTTCCACAGTATTAATTTCTTAATACTCATCGTATGTGCTGTCCATATAGGCAGAAAAACTCTCAGGATAGATTTTTTCCAATTTTGGTAGAAAATATGCACAATCTACTTTAACATAAATTTATTACTTAGTACCTACAAGAGGGACCTAAAATATCTGTCAGATTGTTGAAGAGAGCATGTGTTCCAACTTGTGCATGTATTATCCAATTTCAGTACTCTAAATACTAACTTTTCATTTTCACATGAAAATATCAGTATGATTTCTTTTTCCTCTATTTGTCAAAAAATATAGTTTTTTATTGATGAGTGACTAAGCATTTTCGTAGGTAAATATTTGTAAATCACATAAAACACAGATAGGAAACATTTTTATGAGTTAGTATAAATTTTGTCAGTTAACTGTCTTTAATTTGAGTATCAATAAAAGTATTTTAGGAATAAGGGATAACAATTGCTTTAAGTTCTTACTATGATTAAATATCCAAATATAAGTGCCACCTTTAATTTAAATAATAAAATTAAATTTGGAGAAATATAGATTAAATATTATTCAAATACTAAGAATATAAATTTAGGGAAAACATAGCTATTAGTTTTAATTTTGCATAGGAGTTAGTGTTTTTGATAATTTTTGTACATCAACACTATGAAGTAAGCCATCTGCTTGGATCAGAACATTTTGTATTTTTGAAGAATTTCTGTCTGTATTGCATTTTGTGATGTGCTCCTGTCATATCTTCTTACAAAATAAATCAAAATCACCAATAGCCCAAAAATTGTGGGAAATAAGTTTTTTACATTTGTAACATCTGAGCAACACTGATCCCCTTCTTTATAAGTAATTTCAACCAGCCAAAATAACATTAAGTTTTCCCTTCCTCCTCTTTCTTCTTCTCCCCCTAAACTGACATCAGAAAGTAGTACAGTCTGAATGTCAGTATATTATACTATCAAATATCTGTACCCAAATGTGAAAAAAATCCTGAAATCCCTGTGGAGTGTCGACAGTGTGGAATAAGCACATTCAGACATGAGCAAAAGAAATACTTTGAGTAGTGCCCAGTGTTCCAGAAGTAGTGTTGAGAGGACATAAAAAGACAATTCTTCAATTCTTCTTGGTCAGGACTTGATTCTTTGCTGAAAAAACAGACATAAGCCTGTTCACACTGAAATGTAAACTACCAGACAAACTAAGGAACTTGTGATGTACTCAGTGCCTTTAATAGTTCTTAAATGTCATTTAAAGAAAAAGGGGGAGAAAAACATATTCCAGAATAAATATTTGATGTGCCTTTTTCTTTTCCTGTGTAACAGCATCCTACAAATAAGAGGTCATGTTCTTTGGTAGACCTGGTGAGAATTCAGTCTCATAATTCATTTGTTAAGGTGCAGAGCACAAAGATAAGATGAAGGTCTTACTACCACATTTAGTTAATAAAAGGGTTTGATGTTTGGAGAAATATTGAATTCAATTCACAAATTAGCTTCTGTTGTAAAAGTGGCTAAATATTTTGTAGAGTGTTCCCTTGATCTCAGATCATTTTCCATCACCTTTCTAGATTATCAAATTGCTGGATGGAAAGCGGTCTCAAACTGTAGGAATTTTAATATCCAGTTTGCACTTGGAGATGAAGGATATTCAACAAGGTAAGTGTTTCTTTCACTTAATGTATTGTACTTGCATGGATATTTTATCATAGCCCTCAGATAATTTCTGACAGTGCAGAATTGTGTTTCGAATAGTCTCTTAAACTACCAGATGAATCATTCTTCCAGTATATTCCAGTTTATGTCAAAGTTTCACCTAAAAACTAGGATTGAATTTAGGTACAACTCTTTCTATACCTTTACAGTTAGCATAACACTTTCAGTACAGTGTTTCCATATTCTTCCCCTGCAGTTCCCTGCTTTTTCTAAAGCAAGTCATCCACCAACAAGAATTAAATGGAGAGCTTACGCATAAATCTTTCAGGCTTCAAACATGCAGTCAGTATTTTTTAATATTTACATTTTGCTTCATTAACAGTATAAGAAGTACATCCCAAACTGATGTTACCATGTAAGAATTAGAAAGAGAATTACTGGATGGCATTTTTCAAAGCATGGGGCTAGTCAGTTGTAAATTCCATTACTGGTAGAAATTATTTGAGTTTGCCAATACAACTGTAGAGAAATACAGATTTTTCAGAACACTGGGGTGATTGAGAGTCTGCTTATGTTCTGGATTTAAAAAGATATTGTTTAAGGATATTGTTTATTTCTTTTTCACATTAAGAAAAGGAAAATATTCACCATTTAAAACAACTGCTGGAACAACTCAAGTTGATGTCTCCTTTTTTGCTATTGTTTTTCCTTCCATCACATGCAAATACTGGGTAGGGTGTTGAGATGCTGCTGGCATTGATTATTATTAATTTCAAAAGAGCCTTTGAGCATCAAGCACTTTAAAAGCACAAGGGCTTACAGATGTCTCCTGGGATGCAGAGGAATAAGGAAAAGAAGGAATAACTTTGTGTCTGCCAGTATTGTGTGAAAGGTAGCAGAATGGGATGGAAAAAAAAACGCTATTACTAAAGGTCTAAATTTGCTGGTGGTGTCAGCAGCACAGGGATAGGATAGAAGCTTTATTACAAAAACTGGGTAATATTCTTAAGAATCTTCAGAGATTGGTTTTCTTTTTATTTTCCGTGCCATGACGTTCTACTAAAATAGAGCATCTCTGTCTCTCTCAGTTGTTTGCTGTACTTGTGTAGCTTTTGAAATCTTCTGGCCAATTTATACCAACTCTAAGAGACCATAATGACTCAAATATCCGAGTATATATCCAACAGCATTTTTAACTTGAGTCAGCAGTGCGCTTTTGAATCACATGTATCAGTTGTCCCCTTGGCTGTGTTTGCATTGCAGAGCAATGCAGAGCAGTCTCAGAGTACACAAACATGCTTCAGAATCAAATTAAAGGAGAAGATTTCCTTTAGGAACATGCCATCAGTCTCCATGTACAGCAGTCTCTAAATTCCCCAGGATCAGATCAGAGATAGTTAAAACTCCCTGAAAGGTGTGTAGTGTGAACTTTTGCTGTCTACAAATCCTTTTCTAAAGACTACACTACTTGCAGTTGTAGACATAGCTAATGTAGTTCTACAAGTTTAATGAAAATTAGAGAGTTGGTAGAAGAAAGACACCAAAACAAGTGCTGTCACTGAAGAAAAGTTTAGAACTCATCGCCCTTTCTTGTCTGAGGTAGCAAATGACTGGCCTGTCACCACATGTGTTGCTTAAGGCAGCAATAGGATATGCTGCCTCTTGCTTATGGAAACAACTAGGAGCTACCGTCAGGATTTGGGAATACCATTAGTGGAACTTTTTAAAAAATATACTAACAAGGCAGTCTGGCTGATTCTAAGCAAAATCTGTGTTCAGAGACTATCTATGGTGAAAAACCAGTTCACAAAACTCAGAGAAAACATTGTTCTGTAGAGAGAACCTTTAGAAATGTGCATTACTCTGAAAACAACATTAGAATTATGCTTGTTTCTCTTTTAATGTCTGTTTATTTCATAGTATTTTGTGTAATTTAAATCTGTGGGCAGTCCTGCCTCTCAGCAGACAAATTATTTGAAGACTGCTGTAGTCCATGCACTGGATGAAAAAAATTCATAGTAGGCTAAATGGTGCATGACAACGCCTAACCAAGAAAAGCATGTCATCATTGGGTCATGAATGTCAACTTTTTTTTTTTTTTTAAAGAGGAGTTGCAAAGAGCTACCTCTAAAAACATGCAGATTAAGCACTCATCTCTTTTTTCACGCCAATTTCCATGGCGTAATTCAGTATGGGAAAAACGGAAAAATTAATAGCCTTCGACCACTTAAAACAGAGAATATACAAGTCTGAAGCAAAAGAAAGTCAGAAGTGAAAAAAAAAAAAATCTAATTTTTATTTCAAGCTTTTATGACCATGTTTGTTGTAAAGTCATGTACAAATGAATGTTCGGTCTATGTGTGATGTGCTGGTTAGTCTACCTTAGGTAGCAGTTATAGAATACAAGTAGAGTAATTCTCAGATTAACTGCCCTGTGCATACAGATGCATGCAAAATTGTAGAGAAGACAAAAAAGTAACCAAAAGAAAAATTGCATCTTCCTTTAAAATAGTGTGAGATTTCTGCATCCATAGGATTATCCTCTCAAGTCGAAGTACATAGCTTCACAGGATATTCTGTAGATAACTCAGCAGAGCAAAACAAGCAAGTGACCATATCTGGCATCCAGATGTTTGAGTTTGCATTTGATAATGCGCCAGCCACCACACTTCAGGAGGGGGATCTCCCACACGTATTTGTTTAAGAGAATGAAGTTCATCCTTTGCAGATAAGTTTATATCATACTGCTTCTGAGTACAGTCTAAGGAGAAGACAACATAAAACTAAATAATTATTTTGGGTACTGTTGGTATTATATGATGCACAGGGAAAGTTAACGTTGTCATGCTGCACCTGTCCTAACACTTAGCTTTTTGTACAGTGGGAGAGAACAAACACGGGTACTTTGGTGTTCTGAGCACTGGTACTGTGGTACTGGTGAGAGCAATAAAGTTTTTTGTTAGACCACTATTAATATTACCCCTTTCCTGAGCGGAAGAAGCACGCAGAAAATCTGTCTGACTCGGTATGCTATATAGGATCTGTATATTGAAAAGGCAAATAGCAGTAATGAAATTGTGCATAGGTTTGAGATTATTTTTAAGGCTTCTTCTGTGCATTTTTTACAAACCTTTATGAAAGGAGATGAGGAATAGCAGAGATCACTTGTTAGGTACGTTTTAAGTGTCCATACTTAGAGAAGCAATCTCCATTTCACATCAATCCATTTCTGTCTTTTCCTATCATTGTTCAGCTGGAATACTATAACTTGAGAGACAAATTTGTGGATCAACACTATTTGTGGTTTTGCTGTTGAAATACTACAACTCACTCTACAGTGAGGTGTTTCAGTTTTGTTTGTAATGGGAAATGCTGATTATAGCTGTACGTGAAAATACTGTGTGGGTCCTTGTCCCAACTTTTTACAGGTCAATATTCCTCTCACTGAGACAGTTCCAAAATAGTAGCTGGCAATAGCAATGCACTGTAAAACACATACTAATACTTCTTTCCGCAGTGTACGTACTGGCTTTCCATGAGCTACTGATATCCTTGTTCAAGAGTTAACTGGCAAAATTGTGGGGCAGCCCAGATGAAAAACTTTTAGTTACAGAAAATGGGATGTAGATAAAATGTGGATGTCTTATGTTCAAAAGAGTGATTATCCCAAATCCCTCCATTCATAATACATTCATAGTACCTGCTTTTTGCCACTAAAATTGTAGAGCACTAGAAGTTCTGCTTCTTTACCTTGGAGAAATATTTCACTGTTGAAAATTGCTGATTGCTGTCAGAGCACATTAACTAGATGGTCTGCTGGTGTATATGCTGGTATATTTCCATCTTTGATATGTGGTAGATCACATCAGATGCACAGCTAATAGCTTATTGTACTCTTTGTGGTAGTAAAGTGCAGTATGTTCTCCACAGAACAGCTGCAGACTTTGCTGCTACACTTACCAAAACCATGGTAGCTGTACTGTAGCACTATAATGCTGACAGGATATAGCCTGTATGAAAAGGGGAGAACTTAACAATTATCCTTAGTGTAGAGATTATTTCTAATGCTAAAAGTGAAGCATCTGACTTGTTTCGTTCAACTTTGTGATTTCCCCTTCATTTCAGCTTATGGGAGTAAAAAATTGGAAGAATATGAACTGTAGATTAACCCAACCAGACTGATGATCAGTCTAATAACCATTCTGATTCAGTATTATGTTTCTAATCATCCTGGGATTGCTCTAATAAGAACACACAGGAGATTTATAAATACATTTGCATTGTCTTAGTGCAAGTTATGCCTTATGGCAAATCTTAACTGTTGTTCCAAAGTTTTGTGACTTTCCCACCTACCCAAAATATTACATGTATATATTCTATATATTCTGCATACTATGCATGAAGTATAAAGATAGCTGCATACCCGTCTCAGAAGCTGGGAAACCATTTTATCTAAAATTAAATGTTTTTCTCTTTTTCTGGGAAAATTCACAACATTTATTTTTATTAATCTGTTTTGGATATCCATTGCATGTGGGTAGGTTAACATTAGTGCCAGAATCTTTTGTTCATGACTTCTTGCAGGATTTGAGCTTTCTTAGTCTTCTAAACCTCCACTGTGCCCATGGTGCTTCTTTATTACATATCTTTTTTTTGTGTTGCATGACAATTAATACTGGAGAAAACCTTTAAATAAGTTGATAACATATCAATTTGTCAGAAGTAAGCCGGAGGGATTTGGATATTACAGGTAGTTTTGCCAAGTATTTAACAGTCATTGTCTAATTGACTAGGTCAGTCACAATTTTATTTAAATTTCCCAATGACAGGCTGCATATTCCCATGAAATCAAGCCTTACTCAACAGAATGCAGTATCTAAAACAACTAAATACTTCCAGGTCAAATAAGTGGAGCTTTCGCAAGCTCCTTTTATTTAAATAACGTATTTTGTTTTATTGTTTGGGAGCAGTTAAGGTGATTTCTTCATATTTCATAGTCTAATTGTCGTATTAAATGGTTTGGTACTGGTAAGTATATGTAAGTTCTGTCAGCAGGATTTAAATCCTGATTTAGCCAAAATGCATTTAGTAAGAGTAAGGCTGTATATCAGATTCTGCCTTAAGACTGTTGGTATTTAAGCTTATTTAGAGGAGATAAGTATATTTTTCACATTAAACTCTTAAGTTCCAAAGTTGTATGTACACTGCACACAGTATGCTTTAAATTCTCAGCTTTTTTTTGCTTTACATTTTTAATTGATCAGAATATGTGAAAAATCTGTGCAACAGGGAATCTGTTAGATTCATTTTTTAGAAGTTAGTATGTTAAAAACCTTCGGTATAAGTTTCTATTTCAAGCAATGCTCTTAGTATGTGAAATGTAGCTGGCAAGTATTTTTATGTGTGCCTGTTAGTTTGAATGCATGATGCTGATCTGTTTTTTGTCCTAGCTGACGGTTATTATATCCTAATGGGTGCAACCCTGCGCTAATGATCCTTGTGTATATAAATTCTTCTTCTTGTGAGCAGACACCATAGGCAACATAAAAATGTTTGCCTCAATTTCCCTGCAAAAAAGGATCTCAGAAACCAGACTTGGCCAAGTAACAGATTTTTTAAAGGTAGAGGAACCCAATAAAATTACCAGCTTTTCACAGCATGAGTCTACTTCCTTTTGACATATTGTGAGGTGTAGGTGAAATATTCTAACTGAACTGACAGTGTAAGGAAGACAGCTAACTAGAAAGCAAGATGAAAGTAAAAACCAACAATGATGATTGATATTGTAATAGCTATTAATTGTTTTGGAGCCTCTTTTGTGGATTTATGATAGTTCACCTATATTACTTACACTTATGTAAGCCGGATATAATGAGATTTAATGCAGTAAAATATCATGATTAAATTCACTGTATCACAAAGAGCTTTTTGAAAAACATACCCAGGTTTGTATTAATTTTGATGAAGTTAATATACATATGATGAAAACTGGGTTTTGTTTTTTGTAGAAAAATTTAAAAGCTTTTGCTACTTTAAGTGAAAATCAAAATAATTGCTTTCTTTGATCTAGTGTGATGGGTTTTTTTAAGCTGCCCCAATTCAAGGTAATTTACACAAAATACTGTGAATGTATTTGCACATGGCATATTTTAAGAATAAGAATATGAAGACACTTGTGAATTTGGGGATTTCTTCCAGCTTTTCAAAATTAATGCTTTTTTTTTTCCAAAAAATGGGCCCATCATAAATTTCCATGTTTTCATTTTTGTATTCTGCTCCAAATGCGCATGGCATTCAGTTCAATCAGCTTGAATGGAAAAAAAAAGGGCTAAGACAATAAAATGTATAAAGATTAAATAAAGGAGGTTATGTGGATTTTGGCAGTACTTCTGACTTACTGGGAATGTGTCTCTACATACATTGACAACCTAAGATGTCCAGCTGTATGGCTTGGTTTTTAAATGCAGTTGTCTGTCTATGCATTCATCGCTAATAATAGCAGTACAAGCTGTATAGCAAGTAAATCAGAAAATATTTTCTGAGTACTTTTATACAATCACATGCTTGCTTCAAGAGAGATAATAACTCACGTCAATATCTCTTTAAATTGATTATTATTAATTCTATTAAATATGTGGTTTAGCAGATTGTATTTCATTAGTTTTATCACAAACACTTTTTTGTTTTACCATGTCACTTCAAAACAATGCTGATTTGTTAGATCTGATGTTGAGTACAGAAACATGGATAACATAATAGAGCATTAAAAACCACTTTGTGATTCTGGGGCCATTTTGGTGACAAATATCTGGCTGAAATATTCAGCTAGTTGTGTAACACTTGATATTCTTATTACAGTGGGTTTTTATCAAACTGCTTCCTGTCATCATAATAGATTTGTACATAAAAATTTGACTATCAATTACTTTGATAGAAATGCTTTGCATTTCTAGTACAAGTTTAAATTGCCTCCAATAAGTTGCTTTTTCTAGATAGCTTTGGACAAGTAAATTTCTCCTTCTAAGCAGATTTCAGAATATGCTAAAATAGGATAAAAGTTAAACCACAAGGGAAAGTTTCTGAACTTAATATGCATATTGTTAATCTTAACAGTTAAATGTATTGGACAGTGAAACCAGTTTTCTAAGAGATTTTCCATCTCTTAGGTTCTTTTGAAATTTTATTGGATGATACAGAAGATAGTACAACTCTTGGAACTGTCTTGCAGGAGAAAAGAGAGAATCTCATAAATTCAAACTCTAAGGAATTTTCTTTAAACAAAGATTTTTGCCAATCTAAGTTGTTCAGGCTTTACATTTGGTTACAGTCTTGAGGATTTTGAATCTTTCCAGTAAGACAAAAATGGTTGGAAATACTGGTTTTTTTCATTGATACTGTCTTCTGTGTAATTCTTTACTTCAAACTTAGGTGTAATGTCAACAGATGGAATAATAATTGACAGGCAGAATTTTAAAGCATTCTAAATGTCACTGGACCTTTTAATAAAATTAATTAGTCTGCCACAGAGAAAATTTACTAGCCTGCTGGTTAATTTCACAATGTAAAATCATGGGGTAGGTGGTAGAGCAGGCGAAAGCTTATTACTTTTAAATAATTATTTAAAGATGTGTGCCTTGCTCCTTTCAAACATGGATTACAAATGCAGCAAGAGCTTTTAAAATCCTCTATGTTCATGAGCAGTCAAGGATCATTTGAGGAAATATAATACAGTTGAATTAAGTGTTATCAGATAGTAGCTAATAACATCTCACTGGTTATGCCCTTGATTCTTTTGGGATTAATGTTCTCAGTAATATATAAGCATAAGTCATGAGTTCAAGAATTGTGCCTAGTCCCCTTATGGATCTTGAGGAAAAGCTGATTTCAGAAAATTTAAATATCCAGAGTTACTTCCATTCCACTGTGCATCTCTCAGCTTACTGGAATTTAGCATTAGAGTGTGTTAGAAAGCGTCATGAAGCAATCCTATTAAGTTTTCAGAAGAGTTCCAATACCAATTTTCCAATAGCAAGAGTTTCCAGTACCAATACCAATTGCCTAAATTGTAATGGGATTTGCAAATGTTGGAAGCACCTATGTCATATATTCCAAACACAGTAATATTTGGAACTAAGATAGGAAACATTTTGAGAGTTCTCATTTTTAGTAATGAAGCATAATTAATCACTGAAGAGTATGCTGCATGTGTGTCTGTGTGGTGTTGAAAAGGATTTATCTGTAAATTGTCATGTGGATAGTTTCTATTGGATAAAGCTAACTTAAATGTGAACTTGTTGAAGATAACTTAAAACCTGTAGCATAGTCTTTTCTGCTTGCAAATTTACAGCTTGTAAACTTTGAAAGTTGTCTACTTGTCTCCTTACCAAGATTGCTAGCTCCGAGACAAGCATGTCTTGCTGGTTTCCCGTGCACACAGGGAGACTTAAATACCCTCACTCTCAATTCCTTCCTATCCAGCCTTCTAAGCTAACATGATATCTGTGTTGTTCGTTGTCTGGTATCTGTTGTTCTCATGTTCTCCTGCCTGGCCAGCTACACAGTCAACTGGCTACTTGACTGGTGACGTCTTTGACTGCTGATTATATTGGAGAGAAGAGGTGGAACTCTACTCTCCTGAGACAGTTTATAGAACGTTCTTGTAGGAGTGCTGTGATTTAACATCCGAACAAAAATAAAATGCTTAAAAAAACCCATTAACTGGAAACATAAATGTCCTGTATCTACGTTAGAACCCTTTGGTACGTTTCACAGGAAAAGAACTGAAGTCTTAATTTATGTTTTCCAGTGTCTAATTTGTGTTTGTATTCTATACAGCTATATTGTGTGTTGATGACTCTGTAGTAGATCTGGAGACACTGGAAGCCCTATATGAAAATGTAAGTAAAGATGGGGTAAAAATGTGTTTAATCACCAAAGTATTTCAGATACAGACTTTAGGCTGCTCAGGGAACTAGTGAGTAAGGTCCCCTGAAAAAATGCTTAGAAGGTTCTGGGGTCCATCAGTGCAGATTATTTTTTTCAAATACCACCTTGTGAAGGGCACAGGAGCAGAAAATTCCTAAATGTAAGTATTCAAGCCGATGAAGCAGAAGGTTGGCTTATCTGAGCTGCCTTTTGGAGCCAAGTCAAAAAAAGAATGTGTATGCCCAGTGAAAGCAAGGTCAGCTGATGTGGGAGGAATACAGAGATGCTGCTTGCCACTGTAGGGAGAAAATTTGTGCAGCCAAAGCTCAGTTGGAGTTGAAGCTGGAGAGAACTGTGGGAGACAATTAAAAGAGGGTTTTAAAATATGTTAATAGCAACAGGTAGTATAAAAATAACATCAGCTGGTTACAGGGTGAGGATGGCAACTTCACAAACAGGGACATAGGCAAAGAGATGTCTAATGCTTTCTTCACCTCTGTCTTTAACACCAGTGATAGACTGAAGGGCTCCCAGTGCTCTGAGCTGGATGACCATAATTCTGAACTTGTGTGGGATGTGCTGCTCCACCTGGACCCCTGTATGTCTATGGGGCCTGATAGAATTCATCCAAGAATATTCAAAGAACTAGGTGATGTCATTATGAGGCCTTTTGATGATTTTTTAATTCTCTTGGGAATCCGGAGAGGTCTCAGTCAACTGGAAGTGTTTGGACAATGCTGTCAGGCACATGGTGTGATTCTTGGGGTGTCCTGTGCAGGGCCAGGAGTTGTACTCAACAGTCCTGATGGGTCCCTTTCAACTCAACATATTTGGTGATTCTGTGACCAAAGGAAGCCAGCTGATGTAATCTTTTTGAATTTCAGCAAAGATGTTGATGCTATCTCCCGCAGCATCCTCTTGAATAAAATGTCCAGCACACAGCTGGATAAACGCATCATGGGATGGGTGAACAACTGGTTCATGGGTTAGGTGTAAAGGGTTATAGTGAACGGGGTGACATCAGACTGGTGGCCTGTCACTATGGCATTCTGCAGGGCTCTGTCCTAAGCCCTTTGCTCTTCAACATCGTCATTAACAACTTGGACACAGGACTGGAATGTGTATTAGGTAAGTTTGATTATGATCCTAAGCTGGGAGGAGCCATTGACTCCCTTGAAGGCAGAGAGGCCTTGACAAATCCAAGGGTTGTGCAGTCACTAACTGCATGAAGTTTAAAAAAAAGCAAGTGACAGATTCTGCACCTGGGAGGGGGCAACTCTGGGGAGTGAAACACTGGAGAGAAGCTCTGTGGGGAAAGGGACCTGGGGGTCCTGGTCGATGGCAAGTTGAACTTGAGTCAGCAGTGCCCCGGCAGCCAGGAGGGCCAAGCGTGTCCTGGGGTGCATCAGGCACAGCATCACAGCCAGGCAAGGGAGGGGATTGTCCTTTCTGCTCTGCTCTGGGGTGGCCTCACCTTGAGTGCTGGGGGCAGTTCTGAGAGCCACACTATAAAAAGATACAAGATGTTAGAGAGCATCCAAAGGAGGGCTATGAAGATGGTGAAAGACCTTGAGGGGAAGACATGCAAAGAGCAGCTCAGGTCACTTGGCCTGTCAGCCTGGAGGAGACAGAGAAGACCTCATGACTGCCTGCAGCTTCTTCAGAAGGGGAAGAGGGGAAAATCTTCTCTTTGTGGTGACAGTGATAGGACCTAAGGGAATGGCCTAAAGTCGTGTCAGGGGACATTTAGATTAGGTATTAGGGAAAGGTTTTTCACCCCAAGGGTGTTTGGGCACTGGAACAGGCTCATCAGAGAAATGGTCACAGAATCAGTCTGACAGAGTTCAAGAAGTATTTGGACAATACTCTTGGGCACATGGTATGACTCTTGGGGATGGTACTGTACAGTAAATGGCATATAAAGCACTGCAGGAATTTATCATAGATCTTTAAGCATCCCTCTTTTGCATAGTTTAAATGATTCTCAGTTAAAAAAACTTAATTGCTGGCTTTCAGGCAAACAGGTAAAGAAGTAATTTATTAATTTCTTACTAATTAGTAACTAATTAATTTATATTAATTCACTCAGAGAGCACAAAAGGATGAACTGGAGAAAATCAAGCAATATTATCAGACTTCAAAAGAGGAGGAACTGAAGCTTCTGGATAAACCAGAACAGTAAGTTGTTTGGTTTTTTTTTAAATAGTTTGTCATTATATAATGTAGACCTTTGATTATATGTTGAAAGCAGTTTTGATACATAATTCTTGGTAATTATAAGCTTTTCTAAAATTATAAACTTTGTGTATTTCAAGACTTGATGAAAAATTTGCCCTTATCACAAAACTTTTTTCAGACATGGCAGAGTTTACTACATGAGCTTTGACCACCAGAACTGATAAAATATGTAGCCTTGAATCAATAAGAATTTTTGTTCCCATTCTCACATTTTAAAAGCCTTATCCTTCCCTTAGAGCATTTATGGCTAAATTAGCATTACATAAAGCAAGGTCTGACTGATTTTGGTTGTTAATTATTTGAAAAAGCTGCATGAACAGAGGGTTTGGATTAATGCTATGGCCAAAGACACCTTGGATACTCTGGTCAAATTCTGTAAACCTGAAAGACTGATGCCACAGTTCTCCTGGAACTGTTGTGGCCAGTGACATCTGTTAGGATGAAAAACATAAATGTTGCTCCTTCTGTTATACACCTTAGACCGACGTGAAAGAATCCTCAAGAATTTATGAACAGAATGGTAATCCTGAATTTTATATTTGTGTAGACATTTGATTTCATATGTTGGCCTAACAGTGGTTTTTGTCTTCTGCTACTTCGCTGCTTTTTTCTTTTGTACTCTTATCCTCTTCAATTCTTCCTTCCCAGAGGGCTCTCTGTCATCTTGTTTCCTTTTCCATCTTGTCTGTCCGTGTCTTTCATGTTGTCTCTGGTGTAAGAAAGGGTAGGGGGAGGAAGAACTGAAATAGAGATGGTATATGATTGATTAATGTCAGAATTACTGTATTTTCATACCTTTTTTACCATTAAAATGTTAGTGCTGAAGAACAGATTATTTTTTTTCTTTTTCTCCTTACATGAGGCAGCTAAATACTCATTTGTAATTGCACACTTAGGAGTAGGCTAATATTAGGAGATAAGGCTGTTATCTTACTCTTGATGAAGAGAGGCTATTGTTCTTTAGTAAGTCTTAAGAAGGCAAGTATCTGTAAAGTTTATATACTAGCTTACTTTTGCATCCCATGTCCATGGTTTTCATTGCCTTGGCTTGGGGCATAGGGATACATTGTGTGACTAGCTGATGTTTTCCAGAGCTTGAATCTTTGGCAGTCTGTTTGCTGTATGTCCAAGTTAAATAAATATGAATGCATTTTGTCTTCTGGAGAATACGAATTTTGTAGAGCTCTAGGGTTATAGGAGGTTGTCTTTTTTGTAACTTATAGTGCAGAGAGGTTGATCTTAATTAAATACAAAGTTGGATTTATACTATCATTGTTACATAATTTAGAACTGTAAATGAAGCCTCGTGGTTCAGAGTGAAATAGTAGTATCAAAGACAAAAGCTGTTTTTTTGTCAATTAATACTCAGTGCTCTTTCTGCAAGTCTTAAGTATCCCATTTTTACCCTATAATTAAACTACATAAGTTAAGAAAACTAGCTTTTTAAAAGGTAGCTTAAGGGGCAAACAATTTGCTTTATGCACTTCTGTAAATTTTGTTGGACCTTCAAAATAATGTGCTTCTTGAAAACTCAGTAGATCATGTGCCCCTGGCTTTGTTGTCTCTGTCAGCCTCTAAGTCAGCCTAACTGCAGAACAGGAGATTTGTTGGAGCTGTGCTTTACTTATTAGCCCCATAAAAGGTTAAAGACAGAAAAGTGCTAAATTTGTATGTGCGATTAAAAATATTTGCTGTTGGGCAGGAGCCTCATGTATTGTCTTTAATGAGGATCAAAACAAAAGTGTACAAGAAATAATTTATCAAATGGTTGCCCATACTAGCAGTAGTCATTCATGTAGTGGAACCTTTGAATTGAGTTCACTGAAGTCTAAAGGAAACCCTTACGTGCTTGGATTAGCAGACAAATAAAAAGCTTTAGTGGTATCACTGATGTTCTCCTGCACACATGATTTTTATTTGTCTTGCTTCTATGTTAAATTTGGCACAAACTCTAAGTATGACAGCAACATAACAATACCCCCCTAAATTATTCTTCATGATAATAGCTGTTAAAATGCTAATATTAATTGGCATTATAAAAATTTATATGCAAAACTGGCCACAGTTTGGGGCTTTCCTAGCAGGATGCAGATGCTATAGCTACTTTCCATGAGATCCCATTTAGTTGTAGTATATTGTCTGTGTAGGCTTTTCCACTGTGAAATAAGTACTAATAAAGGAAATAGTAACAATATGGTGCTGGTTTGAATGTAGTTTGATTCAGGAAGTAGGGAGTGATTTATAATCCCTGTCCCAGTAATGCCACTAGCTTCTCTTTGAAGACAGCTCTGCTTGGACTTCAGTTTAAATCCTGCTGTCATACTTAGAAGCTTACAGGATTAGATACACCTTTTTCCCAAAAAATTGCTTCTAAATTTTATATTCTTCAAATGCAGATAAATTTGATCTGAAAATTAGTTTACCTCCTTAGAATTAGCCTTCCTTGTCCATCTTCTGCAAGAATATTCTCTTACAGTAGCACCATAACAACAGACCTGGCTTGAAAGTTCTCTCCTTAACTACAAGATTCTGGTAGGCTAAAGGAGTTTTCAAGTAAATGCATTTTTTATTTAGAGTTTCTGAAAGAGAGGGGTATGATGTACCTCATGGAGATGTACAGCATATTTTCTATGTTCATTTTAGGCCGTCAGAATTGTGGTAATGAGAAACCCATCCAAAAGCGATGTCACAGCCACATGATCATTATTTTAAGTAAAAACCCTACTTTTCTCAGAGTAAAATTGAAATAAGAATCTTTCTCTTCTAAAGTTTTGTCCATCTGAATTGGTGGTTTATCTGCGACAGCCATAGTTTCATGCTATGACTTTTTGATTAGTTGCTACATTTGTAGTCACTAAAATTCCTTTTTTTGACAGATTTCAGTTATAAGTGTTCTGTCTGGATATTTCGTTTGAATATTCTGAATTCCAGAATCTGAAGACATCTTCTTTTTACACTGATGCTCTTTTAACTCTTAGCACAATGACATTGTATTCAATGGTCAGCCATGTGGGAAATAGTTCTCTTTTCACAGTAAGGCAAGAATATGTGTAATTTGACTTTTTAAATTTAAACTTTTTAATTGTATGTATGTTAGAACTTTAATGAAGGAGTTTGGTTTTTCTTTCCTTTGTTTCTCTCACACAAAGTGCAAAATACCCTCTTTTTTTTTTCCTGGCAATACCATTCATTCCCAATAGGAAGCATTTTTATTAATACCAGCTTGGCATTTCTTTTTTCCCCACTTCTTAAGTCTAAGAGCCAAGCTGGGCCTCCCTGGTCCTTCTCTCACAATAGGTTTTTTCATCAGGCGAGAAAGAAAAAGAAATAAAAAGAAACAAAAAATGGTATTCCAATTAAAACATAGTATTTCACACCAGCCACAGGTGAATTCTGCTGATTTTTTAAACAGTCACTATGTACTCAGCAAAGCCTAGCATCTGTGAGAAATGTACAAACCAAATTTAAACATACTGGTTTTATTTATTGTGAAAAATAAATAATTGGGAAAAATCAGGTCTATTGGTTTAAATAACTAAAATTAAGTTAAGAAGAATTCAAGCTAATAAATTGAATACTGAATTTCTTATAATTCAGTGAGGTAGAAAAAAATCTTAACAGCATTACATTAAGGGGAATCTAAAGATATCTGTAGACAGGAGATTAGAAGAATGATGCTAAAGTGACATTGGAGCAAAAGACAAGCTTGCTTCTGGATTTCAAGAAAGCTTTTTTATCTCTAAAATCTTGTATTTAAAACCCAAGAGCAAATTATTGTTATTAATACTGTTATTATAATAAATGCTGGAGCTTCTTGTATTATTAGCCAAGCTCTTTTATTTTAAATTGATGAAAAGGGAGGAATTACTCATGCTTTGAGATGCTTTTATTTTGTGAGGTCTGAACTACTGTTGTTGAATATGTCTCCATTTATTTTTATTTACCAAGAGTTAACAGATGAAAAGCTACAATAGAGTCATGAGGAATACCTGTGAGAACAGATACAGGGCAGATGAAGACTTAGTAACTTTGCTGAACGGTGACTGAAGGCAGATATGCTCTGCAAGTATCTGAGAGCTAAATACACAGCTAGGTGTGTTCCCATGGAATATGCTGCTATATGATTGAAAGTGTGGTGCAAATTAGAAAAAGAAAATTGATGCTAAGAATCAGAAGAAAGCTGTTGGCAGAAATTTTATATTATGAAATAAATTTGTAGGAATATATTGAGTTCTGTATTTCTGAGCACATTTTAAAGGGAAACAAGACTGCGTAAGTTGGTGTGTAGGTAGTGCTATGTAGATAGATTTTCCTTTTTTTTTCCCAGTGGATGATTTAAGTTTGAGATCCTTCTGTTTATTACTGTGCAGCTATGATAGTTAATGGTTGATACGATAATGATTAATGTCTTGCCTTTTTCTTGACATTAATAGGATTTTTAATGCATTCTTAGCATAAAGAATATAACAATTATAAATTCTGACAGATTTGATTCAAAAAGGAAAGAATGCATGTATATTTCCTCATACTGTAGGCTTTGATCCATTATGTACCCCACTGAGAACAATGATAAAGATTCATTAATAGTCCTTTTTTCCCCACAGATTTCTGTATGAGTTGTCTCAAATCCCCAACTTCGCAGAACGAGCTCAGTGTATTATCTTCCAGTCAGTTTTCTCTGAAGGGATAACATCAGTGCACCGGAAAGTAGATATCGTGACTCGTGTTTCCAAGGTGAGTCCTCATGAAAGCTAAACTGGAACTTAATTTTGTTTTAGAGTATTTAGGCTTCTTTTTTACCATAAGTAAATGTACCTTGATCTTGCTTGCTGGTTTTTAGGAAATAAAACTGTAGTAAATTTTTAGTTGCTTAAGAACAAAAGGAAGAGGGAAGCAGGAAAGTGAATTGCATGTGATGCCCCATGGAGTATGTAGAAATTCATTTGTATTTAAATGGTAGATTTTTATTACTTTGCATAATGTAATAGATAATCTCCATAAACTAGGGATTAAATATAAGGAAAGCTTAGTACAGGGCCTTGCAAACTGCCTTTTATTTGCATACCACTGTTAATACCAGTAGATGCTTGTCATGTTCATTATCTTATTATTTTCCCTTGGCATCTATTAATTTCTAGTAAACCTGATACGGCATAGTTTTTACCATGGGACAAAGCTCTACCTAATGTTTACGCACTATGAAAGACTAAGGACAAGATTTTTAAATTAAAACAAATAAATTATGAAAAGTAACAGGTTGAAAAGTAACAAGTTGAACAAGTTGAAAATTAGGTGAGAAATTAAATAGTGGCCTAAAGGTCTAACATCCTAACCAGAAAAGTAGTTAATTTTAATTTTTTTCCCAATTTGAAGATCTTGACTAGCTTTGTTTTTACAGAGTACCCATGCTCTACACCTTTGGATTTCTTTGCAATAGAAATAGTTACTTGTTTCTTTCCTTTCCAAAGGAGGTATGAAGAGTCAGTGTTGTATGAGATAGGGAAAGCCATATTGCCTTCAGTTCACTTATGAGGAGTTCACACTGAAACTGATTTATCCAGTGTATAAGGCTACATAGTTAAGAATTATGCCTGCGGCCTCAGATTGTCAACTGACAGATGTCTTTATATGTAACTGAAAATAATTTACTTGTTCTAAACTGTGTTTCTTGAACTGTTTTCTGATATGAGGCATGTAATTAGTTGGTCCTTAGCTCTCTTATATCTGGATTAAGTATGGACCTAGGAATATGAATTTTCAGACCCATGAGAAGCAGACTGAGTGACAGGCTGATTCTAACCTGGTGACAGCAAAAATAGCACATCTCCATTTGACTGTGCGTGATGCAAGCTCATGATAAACCACCTCTTTGTCTGCAAGAGCTTTGAAGTCTTCCGACAACATTTAGAAATCTTCCATTAATCTTTTTGTCATTGACATAGTATTTGATGCCATATAATTTGCTTCATATGGATTACGTTAAACATACTTTTCTTATGGAGATGCAGTCTAAAAAATGGTTCTCTTAAAGTTTTGATTATTGCACCAGCTTCAGCTTCCCTTACCTACCAAAGTAAAAACAGACAAGAAAAATACTTTAGCAAAAATAAAATTAAAATAATATTTTATATTAGCAATTTGAATTTTTATGTCAACCAAATTTACAGACCAGTTTCCATTTTCCAGGCTTTGCTGAGCATGAAAAGTGTAAAGGAAATTTTGGGTTTGATTCTGGCTTTTGGAAATTATATGAACGGTGGGAATAGGACCCGAGGTCAAGCTGATGGGTTTGGTTTGGAAATACTCCCCAAACTAAAGGATGTCAAAAGCAGAGTAAGTACTGTTTGGTTTTTGAAGTGATTTTTTTTATTGTTCCTTTATCTGACAAAAGTTAATCTTTTATTTCTTACTATTCTTGCTTGAAAAAACAAGGTGCTTTGTACAGTTTTCATTCTTTTGTTCTCCTAGATTTTCACCTCCTTCTCTGGCACAGGTGTGTGTTTCCTTAATATCTAATTTCTCCTGTTCAGTACTACTAGGATAATTACCTTATTTGAGAATTTCTGTCTGTCTCTTTTTTTAGCAGGGACTTGGTAACAGTAGGGTAGAGAGAAGTGAGAGAGCACAGACTGCTCAAGTCTTCTTCAGTAAATGTCCTCATTCTTTTTTCATGCTCTTAAATGAAGGTTGCTCTATGTAAATAAAAACTCCTTAAAAATCAGGTTTAAAAACAAAATATCTCTAATTGTTCATTGTAGTGTATACACATACAAATTATATATAAGGGATCAAAGAGATGTCACATCCAACAAGATACTTTCAGTCTTTTTTTTAATTGTCAGTTAAATGGATGTAGGATGTGAAGTTTGAGTGGCATGCATGAGAAAATGCTCATAGATGGCAGTGAATTATTTTGTAAAAAATTGAGAAGGACTAGCTGGTTTTTGATTAGTCATGCTAGGATCAAAGTCAGGCTGAAAGTCTAGACACCTTCTGAGATGAGATTACTTTGTTTCTTATTTCAGTTGTGCAGAGCAGGAGGTGTTAGGTAATGTAGGCAATGGGAACACTTCTCAAAGTCATTCTGTGCCAGAACATACCTAGGCACCCCATGCACTTAGGAAGCAGCAAATAATAAGAGATAATTTTCTGCTGATGTTGGTATAGACTTGGAGTGTGAGGGAAAAAATCTTCCATGCTCTTCTACTTTTCATATAAGAAGTGCTTTCTTGACTACAAGAGATGTAGATTTTAAGCTTTTATTCCCTATTATGCTTCCTGTACACAAGACTGCATTTGTGAGACAGGCAATGTCAGCAAAACAGTTTATCTATGGAGCATTTTGTTTTACTTGTTTTACTTTTGTCATCATTAACGAAGTGTAGAAACACATTTAATGAATTGTTCAGTGTTTTAAGGAAAGATTTTTATAGAGGATTTGAGTCCTTTGTCTCCTAAAGACGTTGAGGTGCTGGAGCATGTCCAAAGATAAACAAAACTGGTAAAGAGTCTGGAGCACAAGTCTTAAAAGGAGCAGCTGAGGAAGCTGGGGTAGTTTAGCAGAGGAAAGGAAGCTCAGGTGAAACCTTATCACTCTCTACAACTCCCTGAAAGGAGGCTGTAACCAGCTGGGGGTTGGTGTCTTCTCCCAAGTAACAAAAAGTAGGATGAGAGGGAGCAGCCTCAAGTTCTTTCAAGTGAAGTTTAGCTTGGATATTAGGAAAAATTTCTTCACTGAAAGGGTTATAAGACATAGGAACAGGCTGCCTAGAGAGGTGGTGGAATCAATGACCGTGGAGGTGGCACTTAGGAATATAGTTTAGTGATGGACTTGGCAGTGCTGGATTTTCAGTTGGACTCAATGATATTTAAGGTATTTTCTGACCTAAATGATTCCATGATTCTAATTCTTACTTTTGTCTTCACTGTGATGGTTCAGCTGTTCCATATAACCACTTTTTTCCCAGTCCTACTGCATGGACAAGACAGTTCAAACAGCAGCTTAAGTAGAACCAGGCCAAGTTTCCCATTACTCAGGCATTTGTTGGCTGGCTAGCTGCCTTGAAGAAAAATGTAAAACTCAGCTTTGCCTGACTTTTCTCAGTAGAACTGCTAGGCTTAGTGTCACTCTTTTATCTACCTATAAACTTCATAGAATTTAATAATCTCTGGGACTTTCCAGTGTGGCTGAATTTAGCAAGCTTGTTCCAAAATTATGCATGATGAAAAGGAGTAACTGATATAAAATAAAGCTGTGAAAGACTTGTTCCTTAGCAAAACAAGCTAAAAAATTGCATTATATATAGTTTCCTGGTAGCCAGAATAAATATGTTATTAGTTTAGATTAGCCTTCAAAATGCATAAAAACTCAAAGGGTCCAGTTGCTACAGGGAGATATGAAACCTCAGAGATAGTTGGTAGTCTGTATTTGAAAGGGAGAGGAATGCAGGGTCTTGAACACTTGAGCATTAAGGTATTCTTCCTTTGTCCTATTACACCCTTCTTGTGAGTTGCCAAATACATCTTAACTGAGCTGAATTCCATGAGCTAAGGTAAAGAGCCACTGCTAGATAGCTCTTATTTCACATAAAAGTCATTTCTTGTCCTCTGAGCTTCGAAAGTTACTTTTAAGAGAGATTTTTTTGACCTGCCAGTAATGGCTTCTAAAACTCTTAAATATGCAGGGTGGCTTTTCCTGCATGACAGCAGTGACTTACTTAGTTAAGAATTTTGCTGGTGTATGATACTAATAAAATATAATGTGCTGCAGACTCTCATATAGACGAGGCAGCTCTGTACAGGAAGTCAGACATTGTTCATATACAAATGTTTGTTCTGATACCTGTCAATATAAAATATGAAAACACATCCAAAAAACTTCAAAGGCATTCCATATATAATTCCCTATATCATGGTTCTTTTATATTGCTGAATGTAATGTATAACTTTTCCTTGGCTCATCTGGCCCATGCTGACCCAGTGACATGTAACAAAATAAAATACTGTTTACAGTTGTGTGCAGGAACATGGAAATGGTGATTCCGTAAAGTGAGAATTAAAATTCATGTTTATATGGTAACAGGGCATGAAGTATACTTCTTGGTTGAATGCTATCTGATTTTATATATACAATAAAATATGTAAAGAATCTGCGCCTTTTCTGGATCTTCCTTATAGGTGATTGAGACCATAGAAATCAAGAAATTCTGTTAACATTAATGTATCTGAGGTGACTGTAATATTTAGTTGATACTATGTTTAAGAGTAGTATTATTGAATATTATTTATATTTGAGTTTATATTATTATTCTGTAATGCCTTCTATTATTACATAAAAAGCTTCTCCAATGTACTCTTCTCTGCATGTATTTTTTCTGGTATTTAAAACCAAAATAAACTCTGAATCTAGTAGTGGTACTATGAAGTCGATGTTGTAAAAGATCAAGTTTTTTTTTGGTCAGTAATGCTAAGGCTAAAAGGTATTGTGAATCCTAATTCTTGCAGCAATATAAAATAATAATTCATTTAATTTTAAATGGAGTACATTTTCACCCTGAATCAGTGTTAATCACACATCTTTAATTTTTCCTAGGATAATGGTATTAATCTTGTGGATTATGTCGTCATATATTACCTACGCCATTGTGATAAGGTAAAG
>JAYDZK010000268.1:30933690-31037158 GCA_034509185.1 Euphonia xanthogaster
CTCTATCAGCCTCTCCAAAACTGGGTTTCTTTAAAAGATGGTGAAAGGGTTTGTAACAGCTTTATAGAAATCTGAACATAGTAACTTTGATGGGAAAATAAAATCCATTTCTTTTGCTTTCTTATCATAGTTGTGTACTTCAGTAGGCATGAAACTTGCTATAAGTTTCAAGATAAGACTTGGGAAAATTTTACCTTGGTTGTTGAGAGAGCCACTGCAGGCAGGTAGCTGTGACTATTGCAGACTGGACTGGTGGTCCCTCCAGCCCTGCCTTTTTACATCTGGGTGGCTGTAACATTATAATATTTCTTCTGATGTCATGATATTGGAAGGCAGAAGCATGATTTCTCTCTTAGGACAAAAAATACAAGGACAGGTTGGTATTTTAAGATAGGTGGGTCAGCTGATAGGGGTGAAGTTAGGGGTTGAAATGCTGCTGTAAGTTACATTCTATTGTATGTGATACTCCTCTGTAGATGCATCTATATGTATTATATTCATTCATATATTAAACATACATATATTTGGTATTGGCAATAGCCAAACTTACTGAGTGGAAAATTTGAGCTATTGTATTTTAAATAAAAATGTTGCTAATAAATTATTTTAGCAATTATTTTCAACAATTTAGTTTATTTTCTTATATTTTCTTCTTTTTTTTTAAATTCTTACATAAAGTTGTTGCATTGATGAGTTAGTAGTCCTCAGATATATAGATCTGTATCGGTGTTCTTTCTTAAGGTTTTTTGGTTTGTTTGTTTCTCTTTATTTTTTCTTGTGTTTTCTCTTGTTGGTGGTTTTGTTTGTTTGGGGTTTTTTCGGGGAACTGTGATTTTTATGCTTTCTAATGATTTTTTAATTAAAATATTTCATTAATTAATTTATTAAAATATTAAATTAATTTAGTTAATATTTCTACAAACTTCCTACTATACCGTAATTTTACTTCAGGGAGTTTTGTGAAACAAAACAGTATATCTTCCCTGGGAGGAAATAAACACAGTGTTATCATATATTGCACTTTCTCCACCAAAATGTTCATATCTTAATAATAATAAAATTATTCTATCCCCATTCACTAAACAATTAGCTCTCCAACCTATGAGTTTTCCTTTATTACAGACTGAAATCCATGCAAGTATATGCATATTTCAAACTCAGTAATATATGCTTATGCACAGCAATGTCATATTAATACCATTTATGCATACTTCCTAAAATTCCACTGGAGATATTGCTTTGAACCTTGTAAAAGTTTTTAGTTGGTTTGTTGCTGGGTCTTTTTTTATTTTGCTTTGTTTTGTATGTGTGGGGTTTCTGCTGGCTTTGTTTGTTTATTTGTTTTATTTCTGATTAATTTTTTCTTACTGTGTTAAAAATAGGGTATATACTTAGGGGTTCCATGCAGGCTTTAACCCCTGTTATTTATTTAGCCACATAAGCATTCAGCTGTGTATTTTTATCTGAGTAAACTGCTTTAGGAAATATATGAATAGGGTTTTCAATTTATGCTTATAAAGTGTGTGTGCTTTTAATGAATTGTGAGAGAGTGAAACCACAAACATTTGGCATAAGATCCCTTCTTGCATTAAAATGGGCATTCCTGTTATCTTTTTCTAAGAAACTTCTAATCCCTTATCTAAACCTTTATTGACATAAAATTAACTGAAATGTTGTGTGTTTAATGTTGTTTCAAAGTTTAAATTGAGCACAGTTTGCTTTATAACATCTAAAATGAAGTTTCAATACTCAAATGGTCAATATTTAATCTTCAATGAGATGTTGTTTTAGCAAGAATGATTTAAAATATGTGATTTTTGTAATTTTATAACACTGTTTCATAGATGAGAATTTTTTAAAAAGCTACTTATTTCACTCTAAATGCATTCAGTTTTCATAGTGGCTTGTTTGTTTGTTTGTTTGTTTGTTTAGGAAGCAGGAACAGACAAGAGTATTTTTCCTTTACCAGAACCACAGGATTTTTTCCAGGCCTCCCAAGTTAAATTTGAAGACCTAATAAAAGACTTAAGGAAACTGAGGCGAGATCTAGAAGGTAACTGGGAACTTTCACATTTGTTCTGCTAACAACAAAGTGCCATTTAAAATGTGATCTTTATGAGGTTTTCTTATTGCTAATTAGGTTTATAGTGTTGATTCATTTAGAGTTTTTACACTGTGGCACAAATTACTCACATAAATTAGAAAGAAAAAAAAATTTAACTCGTGACTTAATAAAAATGAAAGTAGAGATCCTGAAAAGTAATTTTCCCTTTTACAATCAAAAGGCCCCTAAAGAAATCTTTCTGAATATTCCTTCAGTTATGTGTGAATTTTTCTCTGGCTTCTCCAGAACTATGTGTTTAACTGTAGATATCTGTTAGCTCCATAACATAAATACTTTCTTCAGTATATGTATAACAACAATTTAAAAGCTACAAGAAAGAGTTGAATACTATTAATGTAGAAATAAAACACAGCTTGCCAAGGCAGAGCAAAGGGAAATGGAAAGCTCCAGTTCAAAATATTTTCACCCTGGGACATAAAATAAACATTTAAAAATGTTTATTATAAAGAGGGGCTCAGAAACCCAACTCATCTATCAATCAAGGTACTGAGTGGAAATAAAGTAGGAAGGGTTGTTCTCTTAAGTATTCCAAGCAGTTTCTTTTTTACTTTGTGCTACATGCAATTTTCTAAAATAAATTCAACAAATGATGACTGAATATTTTAAGCCTTTTTCTTGTTATAGAAAAGTTTATACTTTTACTAAGGGAGTTCTGTGTAGAAGATGGAATTTAAGAAGAGAATCTGCATAAAAGCACGTAAAAACTTTTACATTTAGATTTACATGTTTGCACCAGACTTAGAAGAGTCCTTTTATAATCAGAGTTGAACAAGATAATTGTTTTCAAATTTTTTCAATGTAAGGCGCTGAAAACCGTTACAAAATAGTTTATCCTTACAGCTAGGAATTGCCGGATTAGGTCACTGCCATCCTTAGGATAATTTCAAAGGTTAATAGTGGTAGGAAAGTATCAGTTGTTGTTTGTTCGACCCAAGCATAAGTGAGTGCTCTATCTCCTCTCATCGCTTGGCCCTGCAAGCCCCTTGGCCTGCCCTCTTTTGGGCTAGTTTTTGCAGAAACATGATCTGTGTTTGATCTTGTACTTTTTCAGCATGTAGTCCTGCTGTCATACATCTTAGTCGAGCAGGAGCTGCATTGGGGCTGGGGCATTCACATCATATTTGTTCTACATTGCAACAACACAAACAGCAAGTAGGAAGAGCTAAACTCTTTTGAAATTAAAACTTTTCTTGTAATCACTGATTTCTGTTTTCTAAACCAAATTTTTGTAGGTATTTATAGAAAATCTAAAAAATTGTTATCTTGAGGTTGTTTCCATAATTCTTTGTAAAGGTGTACGTTAAAGCCAGCCAAAGCAATTAGCACACAAAGTTAATGACAGCAAAGATGTGAAACCAAAAAGGTTGTGGAAATGTTTTCAGAATGTTGGTATTTTATCACTTAGAAGTATGCAACAGATTCTAACAAGCATTCCTGTGATTGTTTATCTTACATTTAAACAAAGAAACAATCACTTATATAAGAACTTATCTTTTTTCAAAGATTCCCTTTCAAAATTTTTTCTTCAGTTAATGCTCTAGTTAATTTTTAAATCAGAATTTTAATTGAAGAGGTTATAATTTTAACACGTACAACAAAGATTTGATGAGTCTCTGTAGTTTATTGTAGCCATTAAAAAGTTGTGGCTGCTGGCAGAATACCAGTGAAAGTCTAAAGCTGAAACAGATGTGAGTAGCAGAAAGCAAGTCCAGAGAAGCGTCGGGCCCAGTAATCCAGACAGGCGCGGCCCTTCAGATGTAAATAATTTGAACAATATTAACTGGGGCTGCCTGTGTTATAGGGTACATGGGATTTGTTTCACAGTTTGTTGGCTAAGGTAGTCTTGAGCAGATTAGCTTGGAAGAGGGATGAGACAAAGGCAATAAATGGGAGAGAAGTTTTCATCGTGTCATTAGGTAATGAACTAATGTTCCTGTTAGTGACTTCCCTTTTTTCTGAGATTTGTAAGGAATTATTAAAAAAAAGAAGCATATCACTTCTTGCACCTGAAATGGCAATTTTGATGGTTACTTTTCATATTAATTGTCATTTTGTATTTAAAAATATATTTGACTAGTTTATCAAGGCATTCATTTCTGTTTCTAACATGGATATTAAGATGGGAAAGATGGAATTATCTTGAGTGTTGTGTCTTATAAACCTCGTGGTATAAACCTCTAGTTTGAAATACCTAGACACTGTGGAACCAAATGTTCAAATCTAGTTGGAGTAAAAACCTTTTCATCCTTTTCAGATAAACAGATTGAGTTCCATACAATTTGCTATTTTTAAATCTTTCAGATTAGACTTTAAAGGTACAGGCTAGCTTTACTCTGAAGGGATTAGAATGAAGTTAGACTCAAGAATTCAAAAAGGTTTTTGGAGAACCTTAATCCAACAGGTTTTTTAAACCATATTCCAGAACAAACTTTTTAATCATGGGTGTTTTAGGTTAAAAAGAATGAGAAATGATAATATGCATTTTATATAGGCTTTTAAGGGGAAAGACGTGAATATTGGATGGTAAGATGAAAATTTTAGGGTGAAATCTGGTTCCACTCTAACATCCAACTAGAAAGAAATTTCTGTAAACTCAGGTTTTCACTCCAGGTCTGTTGGTGTATTTCCAAGGCTTTCAAATATTACACAGTATCATAAGCAGATACATTTATTCATTTAACACATGCTAGCTTTCCAGTTAATGTAGAGTTATGGAAAGAAAAGATTTTGCTTTGCTTAAGATTGTAAGACATCTTATTTCTTGTCTAGGGCAATGAATGATTCCCACATTTTTCTTTCCCTGTGACCAAACATGATTTACCTTCTAATTTGAACAATGCCACTTGGTATTCTTGAAATTGGTATTCTTCTGGAATAAACACAGCAACTTTTAAGTACATAATCATAGAAGATACTCAGAAAGAAAGCCACTTTAGACTAGTATAAGTTTTACCATGAATCCTTTTATTAATCTGTGTCTGAAGTTGAACAATTTTAATTAAATTAGTTGCCCTGTAGATTGTTTCCATCTGTCATACTCATTCCTCTTCTTTGCAATACAGTACATAAAATTTTAAAATTTTGTGCTGCTCTCTTCCTCAAAGGAAAGCAATATTACATGCCTTGTGTGATATTCTGTGATGTTCATTATAATTTTTTTTGTATTCTTGACCTTAACAAATGAAACATCAAAGATATTTATTAAATTGTTAAAAATGGAAACCAAGGTAGGTCCATACTAAGGATTTTGAAGAGTCACTTCTGCTTCTCATAATTAATTAAATTTACTATGAGAGAGATTGTAATGTTCTGATTCTATTGAAAATCCACATACCCTTTACTTCCCCTCCTTTCATGGTCACCAGTAGAAATATTGGATGCAATTTTCATAATAATATTTCATAATAATATTTTTTCAGCACTGTATATAAGTTTTAAATTTTTATTAACTTAACTCTGTGTGTGAGTATATATGTAGGTGTTTGCAAATGTGTGACAAAAAAAAAAAAGACTCTAAAATAAAAAGAAGACTTTAGGGATCTTCTATACAATTGTCAGTTGGAGACAGAAGACGTGGTTTCATATCGGGCACCTCTTAACCTAGTTGTTGACATATCTGTATCTTTCATAAGTATGTAACTCCAATTTTTCCCCATTTAAATGGGAGAACTTCACCAAAACTTAAGTTTATGACAACTCTATTCTGTAAAATTGCATAATCCTTATGAAAAGATTAAAAGGGAAGTAAGTAAATCTATGCAAGAAAAGCTGAGAGATTACTACGTTGTGTTGGCTATTTTCACACTGTTGTTTTTTTTTTCAGAAGCATTACAAATATCTTAAAATGATAGACAAGTGCAGTTTGGTAGGTTGGAATGTACATCTGGAGGTCTTGTGGTCCAGAGCCTTTGAGCAAGAGTGACTTCATATTTAGATCGGGCTGTCCAGGGCCAAAGTCATCTCAGTTTTGAATCTAAGGATGGAAATGGCAGCACCTCTCTGGGCACCTGCTCCATTGCTTAATTGCCGCCTTGAATATTTTTCTTTATGCCATGTGAGAATTTCGTGTGCTGCAACTTGTCACTATTGATCAATTCTCTTTAGATGTGCATTCCTGAAAAAGTCTGGCTCTGCCTTCTCTCTAGTTTTTCATTAGATAGCTGGCATGAAAATCTAGATCTCCGGCCCACTTTCTCTAAACGGGGCTGAACATACCTGGCTTCTCCTGCCTCCTCTTCAGGTGCTCCATTTAATTTTCATTCCTAAATGTCATGACAGTATAAATAGTTTTTTTTAGATATTAATATATATTTATAGATTATAAAATATATTCTTGTTCATAGAAACAGGTCCAGTGGACTGGATGTGACTAACAAACACCATGCCAGTCATGTTACTCTGTTAACACTGTCCCTCAGCATGGCTGATTAGACCAGACTAAATGTTGCATCTACACTGGTCTCATTCAGTGCTTCTTCAGGTAGCTATGTTCACATTCTATTGCAAAATATGCAAGAGAATTTAGAAATAAGAAATGGATGGAAGTTGAAAAGGGTCACTCATTCGCCATGCTTTCAGCAACTGTTACTTTAAATAGAGTCAAGGAAGAAACTGCAAAAACGAACAATAAATCTGCTCATGCATACTAAAATTCTGATTTTCCAAATTTAAAGTACTGAAAAACATCTGGATTTATCAAGGATTAGAGGAGAATATATTTATCAGTAGGAAAACATACAAAGGCAGAAAAGTTTGATTGGTGTTATTCCAAGAAGTTAATTTAAAATTCCTAAATGTCTTTTCCCATCAGAGTCCTCAAACTGAGTGAAAGAGTTTTGCAACATATTGTCCCCTGATTAATTATAGCCTGGTTTTGGTCTAGAGATTAATTAAATTGATGGGTTATCATTTATTCAGGTGGAATTATATATTTAGTTGGTACATAATACAGCCTATGGTAGAGTCTGTTCTGTGGACAAGAGTTTTAGTGAAATCATGGTACTGTAATCCTCGCACTATGGATTATTATTGTGTTGAGGGGTTTTGTCAGTTGTTTGATTTGCTTGATAGACGGTAAGTTTACTGGATCACTTCAATAAAATTCTAAGTATTATATCAAATTTGAGTATTAACTTTCTAAATAATTTGTAGGATCAATAGATTGTAGATTTGTAGGATCAAAAGATGATTGATATTCATTAGGAGGATAGTATTCCAAAAAGTATCAAACATACTTTTCTAAAATATTTTCAACCAATTGAAGCCTTAGACTAATTTAAATTAAATGTTTTAAGTCAATTTGAAAGAGGTGCTTTTTGTCAGAGAAATGTCTGTCTATCATACATGTCAAAAAGTCTTCCCAGCAGGAGCAGAGAAGTTGTATGATAATTTACAGGCCATACTTACTTTAATTCTCATTGTTGGTTATATGTTCTTGAAAATTTTGGAAGTGAAAACAAATAGAAACTTGAACTGGGTGGTGGAACATGAGAAGCCAAATAGGTGCATGTGTTAGTTCTCTAGGTAATAGCATAAAAGAAGCGTGTTGTTTTGTATGTGGTTTCACTGTTTGTGCACAGTCCAATATTTACATTATCCATTTTGAGACAATGCAAAATGGTGTAAGGAAAAGAGCAAAGCAAATGGCTTTGTACAGGAAAAGGGGGGGGGGGGTTTGCAAGAGTTGGCACTCTTCATTCTCAGAGTTTTCTGACCACTTTTTGAATAGTCTCTTGCCTCAGCAGGATGAAACGTATTTTGGTTTGTTTTGATTTAGAAAGATCCAACACAGGCATTTAAAATGCATTTTCTATATGTGCACTGGATTTGATTTTACAATAAAACTAGCTTTTTGACAGTGTTCCACTGGTAATGTTCGTATGTGAATACATTTAGTATAAATTTTTCTAGTTAGGTTTTGATAAAAAGGATAGTATGGAATGGTTTAAATGGTTTAAGCATTCAAATATATAATAGAGAAGAAAAACAACTATGTTTTTGAAGACTTTATTCCCTGAAAGCAGATGTCTGCATGTGTGCTCAAAGGCACAGGGAGAAGGCTTTCAGTTGGTTAAACAATGGCATGCTGTTAATTTTTTTAATATATTTTTTTCCTTTTGCTAAAGAATTCTTGGAAATTTCTTGTTAAAAATCATTCTGCAAATGTTAAGATTCTAAAATGAATCTGGGAAATACCACACTTATGATCTTCTGTGCATTTCTTTGTGTGCCCTTTTAAATAAATCAGTACATGTGTGTATGTTAAGCATTAGTTATGTAACTATGAAGGATACATCTGGGAGCAGGTAGTGTACATCTGGGAACAGGAGGAATACTGTCCCTATCAATGTGTATGATGGATCATGAATTATGTAGTTTGGAGAGTGTTAAATACTGGTTTTGGGAGGACTGGTGACTTCGCATTTATGGACCTATCAGCTTTTGCTCTTTGTGGAGGTATGCAGTAAGAGACAGGACAGATTTCTGCTAGAATTGAGACAGTCAGGTATCAAAGATTGAAAGTGCATTACTTCAGACTGTGGGGTACAAATTAGTAGTAGTGGGGCTAATAAGCACTTTGTGAAATGTTCCTGCTGTTATTGCTGATAGTTTATGAATTTACATGATTTTAAATCTAAACTGAATGCTCCAGCTGAACCAAACTTCACCAACTTGGTGGAAGAATTAATTAGATCCAACTTTATGATCTGTCTTGCACCTAAAATCAGAGATCCAGCAATAGAGAGCAAAAAAGATCACTTCTCTGGCTTCTACAATTTCAGCTCATAAACTGTTTCAGCCATTGCCCAATTCTCTTATGTCTGATCCTTTATTCAGTACAATAAGTGATAAAATTTTTGAAAGGTCCTTTTTTTTTCTTAGCACAATAAAAATCTTAGCTCATCTGATGAAAATATTATTCTTGCTTCTTAAAAATATTGTCTCCCTCTCAATTACCCAGACAAGACTCTTCAGTTTCAAAATATTCTTCTTTTTTTTTTCTGTACTGTTCAGAGCAAAGGGAAATGTTTCAGTTTCTCAGCAGATTCTGCTAGAGCACAGTTCTACACTCTTGACAGATCTTAATGATGTGTGGGGTTCTGTATGTTTGGATCTTGACACTTAACAAAAAGTTTCTACTAATCATGTGTGCTGGAATCACTTAAAGTAATCTTTCAAAGACTTGACTGGAAAATTACGAGGCTTTAGTCATTATAATCATTTGTATGTACTGTTCTGTCCCTTGCAGTGTGCTTCTCTGCTGAAGGGTGCCCTGAATGTAAACTACCATTTCAAAAGGAGTACATTAAGCAGAGGCTCAGATATGTTGCTATGGTGTGAAAAATATTTAGTTTTACTAGCAGTCTTTTTCATTTTGCTAAATGTGTTCTTGGGAAACAATTTTAACAGAAAGGTTTTTAAATTATTTGTAGAATATTTTGGTGTGCTTTCACCAAATAAGGAGCTAAAAATATTTTAGGTTAGTTGAAACTAACTGAAAGCTCTTCTGTATGCCATCACTAACTCTAAAAGTTCAAAAATGTTGTTGAGCTTATAACAAGAAAAGCCCCCTCAAAAGACAAAGGTGGAACATCTGATTAAACTTGTGAGAATTGTCAAGATATCTGACTCATTCAGAGCAGGTGAACTTTTTAAACTGTTTTGTATGCCACTAATTCAATTATTTCACTTTCCACATTTTAGGACATATCACTGAAATGTTTTTCCCATTTCATTTATACGTCACAGATAGAGCACCTAAACACAGATACTTGTTTCTGTACGTCATGAGGCAATGTGTTTCAAAGACTGACTTTTTACTTATTATCTTCTATCCTCTGGATTATTTTTTTAAGAAAAAGGAATTATTAATGTGTGAAGAAAATAACTTTATATAGAAGCACATTTCTTCTTTTAAATTAGCTGAAAATATCTTCACAGAACAGTAGCTATACAAGCAATTGGTAGGTTAGAATGGTGTATTTAGTTTTACATGTGCTAATACTTTTTTGCATTAAATTATTGACTTTCATTTAAGTCAATAAAGACTGAGCTTGAGAACAGAGTGCTACCACAGTCTGATGCCCTTTTATGCTTTTCTCAGATAGTTTTGTCTCAGAGAGCTTCCCACTCCACTCCACGGCATTTCCATCTCTACTTTGTTCAGAGGCATCCATATTAGTCAGCCCTGCTCTGGCTTTGGTGGTAGTTTGTAGTAGAACATTTGGGTGTTCCTATTATTGGCCTGTACTGGTGATCAATATGGGTACAAAAGGGCAAATAAAATACTGTCCCTGAAAGTTTTCTGAGTCAGTAGCAGCATAGCCTCTTGTAGTTGGAAGTTGTTAAAGTTCTCACCATGCTCCCATGGAATCAAGATGAATCGCTTGCCTTCTGTACATTATTTAAAATCCTGTCTGAAAAGAAACTTACATGCAAGTTTGTACAGAAGCGCAAAAGCTGCAGATAGTGCAAAAATCATTCAATTAATTCTGTGTGAACAGCTCCAGTGAGTAGGTACCTAAGTGCATGTAATAACAGGAGACTCTAACCAGGTCCTGCAGCGGTGTCCAATGGGTAAACATGCGTCTCCACCAGTAACTATTTGTTTAGCTTGCAAAGTTGTTTCCAAGCAAGAAAATTAATAAATTAATACCAAAGGAACTAAATCATGAGAAAATTATATAGCACTTGCTGAATAATATAAATTTATGAAATTTATCAGAGATTTATTAGATTTTAATTTGGGCGTATAGACGGAAGTAGCGGAAAAGGTTTGTGCACTGTATAAGATCATGGATTCTCTCATACAGAAATTTGGGATTATTTAGCTCTACACTGAATTCATTTGCAGTATTATTTCAAATGCTCTTTGAAACAGAAAAGGTAAGAGCTCTTAAAAAGAACTGTCAAATAGTAATCCTTCTGTCACAGATATGCTTGCGTTGTACCTGAGTAGAAGAGCGAGCCTGGCAGTGTTACCTGCCATGCTCTGAACAGACAGGAACAGGGCAGCTTTAGCAGCTTTCACAGAGGCATAACTCACAGGGGATAGTGTCAGTGACAGGTTTATAGGAATTCATGGTGTTGATACTTGGTTTTACTGTCAGACTGATTCCTGTAAATGCTACTGGTGGGTTCTGGTGAGTAAATAGCTAGTAATTTACTGTTATCAACTTTAAACTATTTCTGGTTTTGCGTTTACTTTTAAAATAGTGCTTAAAAGATTCCAAATTGTGTCTGATTGACACAGAAATGCTCTTTACATGAAAGTTTGTTTATGGGCCATGATTCTTTTGACAGATTTACAAGTGTCTGTGGAGTTTTAAGACTATTGCCCAATAGGCATTAAGTGAGAGACATTCTATTTTGTAAATATTTTCACTTATATTGGGGATTTTTAAAGAACTTTTTGAGCCAAGTACTGCATTAAATCTGAAGACAGTGGCAAACTGATAATCAGCAGTTTCCAGCTTTGTTTTAATGTTTTGCTAATGCTTTCCATTTCTGTGGCCAAGATTTGTAGTGGGTGAAGCATGATGTACATCCAACAATTTGCAAGGGCTTTCAAATACTTTTGCACACTTGTATTTTCCTTTTTTTTTTCTGCAATAGCTCATTTAGAAATAAACAATTTTCAAAATAGCATATTACATTCAATTTCACTAACATACAGCTCATACGCAGGAAAAGAACCAAAAGTTTATTACATTAGTGGAGAATTTGCATCTGTTTGAACTCAGTAATGCTGAAACAGGTTTTTCATTTTCCCAAATGATTATTTTGGAAGGAGATGGTGAGAGGAGAATTGTATGTGTGGTGTGATAGCTGTCAACTTCCTCAGAATTCCCTCAGATTGAATACTCAAGTAATGCTGAATTGCTACATCTGTTTCAGGAGAAATGGTTGAGTATGGGATGCCTGACACTGTTTGATTAAAATCGATCCAGATACAAAGGATCCTCCACTCACCACAGAAACATACTTTAAAGCTTTAAATATACCATCTAGAATTAGTTTGTGAGGCAAGCTGTGTTAGTAGCAAGCCCTAGCACACTGCAGGAGTTTTAGAAAAAATTCCTTACTAAAGACAAATTCTACTCTTTAAACACATACAGAATTTTTTATTTAGTATGCTTGACTAGTGTTTGTATTCCTTATTTTAGTGTAATTGGTGGAATCCTTAGTGCTTATTTATAACCTCTAAAGTAAATTCAGGTGACTAATTTAGGTGTAGGCTCTTATGGTGCTGAAATCTACATCTGGTACATTTCTTCTGTCATAAATATGTCTCATCTTTTTGTAGCCTCTGAAAAGCAGATGAAGTTAGTTTGCAGAGAGTCTTCTGAAGAACATCTCCAGCCCTTCAAGGAGAAATTAGAGGAATTCTTCCAGAAAGGTAACCACATCTGAAAAAAAACTTATTGCCAAATAGTGTAGTGGTTTATAAAGTTATGTGAAATATAAGCTGCATTAAATATCTGTTTCCTCTGAAAATTCCTGTGGATTATGTTCCTAATGGGCCTAGTATATGTTCATATATGTTGATATATGTTATACAGATCTTAGACATCACTTGTCAAAGCTAATCACTCCCTTGATCTCACCCATTTCCCATTGGTTATTTTGTGCTTTGTTCTTTATTATTATTTGTAGGCAAAATGAAAAATATATTAATCACAGACGAAATTTATCGGAGGGAATATAAAGCTTCAAAGACTTAAAAAAGACAAGAGTCAAAGACACTCCTTTAGGGAAAGTCCACATATATACATGCCATCTTTTCTCCCTAGTGTGAGCTTATGAACTTACTTATTCATATTTGAAGATTTTTGTCTTGCGTGAGACAGAAACAAGCATTAAAAAAAGTGATTTACCAGGTTAGAGTCTGGAGACAATAGGTGAAAACCAAAGTGCAATTTGGTGCTCAACTGAAGACAATGTAAATGCAGGTTGCTGTTGAAAACAACAGGCCTTCTCCTTTCTGTTTCTCATACTGTGTTCCCCATCACCTGCTTCTGCCAGCACCATTGCTTCTGCAGCTGTGGAAAATACATGCAGGAAGAGATTTTCCCCCCTCTCCTCGTAGGAGTACAATCTTCTTGGGTAAACAAAAAAAAAAATCTGTTTTTTTGACAGAGGTATTAGAATTGTTAAGAATTTCATTGTATTTCTCATAGAAATGGTGAACAGTTTAACAATTTACTATCTGAGAAATCATTTGAACTATCTGAATCTGCTCATCCAGACAGAATATTAGTGATCATTCAGATTATTGTAGTAATTTATTAATTAGCTTAATCCTTTCTACGAAGGCTGTCCTAATGTCTTTTTAATAACTTTGTTTCATGTGGCTGTCTTGTGTGAATACATTGACAAATGAAAACAGGCTGTTTGAAAAGTAGCAGTTAAATTGTACTGGTAAATAAGCTGATATTCTCCTTTACCCTTTTCCCAGGCCATGGAGTTCAAGGGATATACTTATTTGATATCATTTTTTTAGGTGCAAGTGTGTTTGGACAGTATTTAAGCAGCACATTTCTCCCCACAGAATTTCTAAAACAAAAAATGTAATGGAAATCTTGATGTCAATGCAGGACAGTTTCATTGTCTTTCTAATGTATTTAATTGGAAGTTTTCACTTACCGTTTAACAATAACATCAAGATTGAATTAGTATTATATATATATATATATATTTGTATATATGTTTGTATTTCTACAAACCATTATGATCTCCATCATGTTTCTTGATCTAGCTTGCCAAAATATTGTAATAATCAATTTTGCCCAGGTCTTGCCAGGACTCTAACCAAATGGTGTCTTCCACAATGGTATCACAGATTCTGTAATTCTTACTGCACCCAGGATCTCACGCGCACTCTCGTGGCTCGTGCAGTTGGCAGCTTAGCACCACTCAGCTGCTTGCTTGCTGCCCCTCCGTGGGGAGGCAAGGAGAGGATGGAAGGGTGAATGAAAGAAAACTAGTGAATTGAAATGCAGACAATTCAATAGGGAAAGCAAAAGCTGTGTGAACAAGCAATGCAAAATACAGAATTCAATAAACTCCTTCCCAACAGTGAGCAGGTGTTCAGCCATTTCTTAGAATCATTAAGGCTGGAAAAGGCTTCTTAAAAATTACCAAGTCCAACCATTAACCTAACATTATCAGTTCTACCACTAAACTGTGTCCCTAAGCACAACATCTACACTCTTTTTGAACTCTTCCAGAGATGGTTATTCCACTACTCTCTTGGGTAGCCTGTTTCAATACTTGATAACCCATTCAGTGAAGAAATTTTTTCTAACATCCAGTCTAAAACTCCCCTGACACATCTGTCCTGTCACTTGTTACCTGAGAGAAGAGACTGACCCCCCCTATGCTCTCTGGGAGTTGTAGAGGCTGATAAGGCCTCTCCTGAGCCTCCCTTTCCCCAGGCTAAACACCCCCAGCTCCCTCAGCCACTGCTCTCGGACTTGTGCTCCAGACCCTTCTCCAGCTCCACTGCCCTTCTCTGGACACACTCCATCACCTCAAGGTCTTTCTTGTGGGAGGGGCCTAAAAATGAACACAGGATTCAAGGTGTGGCCTCACCGGTGCCAAGTACAGTGTGTTTTATCACTTCTCTAATCCTGTTGGCCACAGTATTTCTAAGTTCCATTTAGAACTCACATTTCTAAATTTCACATTACCAGGAAAGGAGGATTTCATCACACATAACATCTACTTGGGAAATAAGCATCAGAACTCCGAATTTATCCCCTGCTTCCTCCTTCTTTTCCCAGATTAATTTCTGAGCATGATGTTAGGTGGTATAAGTTATCCCTTTGATTGATTTGGCTTGGCCCTTCCCAACTTCTTGTTCATCCCCAGCCTACTTTCTGAACATCAGCGGTAGAAATAGAGAAGGCCTGAATGCTGTGCAGGACTGTTCAGCAATAGCTAAAACATGGATGTGTTATCAACACTCTTTTGGTCACAAATCCAATCTACAGCACCATAGGAGTTCCTGTGAAGTTAGCTCCACACCAGCCAAAACCAGCAGAAGGAATAGCAAATCATAACAACATAGTCTTAAAAAATAAAGACAACCCAATACCTGCTTTCTCCTGCAATGCTGAGCTACCATTTTTATCATACTCCACTTTCTTATGTGTGGAATATTATAAAAATACCCAGTTGATCTTGGAAGAAGACTAGTTCTGCTTTAGATAAAATTGCAATTCAATTGCGCATTATGAGTTCAAACAGAAAAATGTATTCTTCCAAATATTTCCCTGTTTATGCCTATTGATGTGAAAATTGAGATATACTTATCTTTGTCAGTGTGACAGAAAATTTTATCCTTATGTGTGTGAATAATGCATATATTTTTTTAAAAAGAGAAAGAGTGAATACATTCCTGCAGCTGTCCTGGGACAGTCAGTTCTATATATTACATTTATTGGGACACTTTTTTAGTGAGGTCTTTTGTATACTAGAAAGAGCAAAACCACCTGGATTACTCATCTGTCCACTTTTTCTCATGTTCCCTTGTTTTGCTTTATAATGTTATGCTTTATGGTATCTAATTAGAGACACTTAATTTTTTATAATTTAACTTCTCATCTTTTGACATTTTATTCTACCTTATTCTGAGGTGACATTTCAGTAGATTGTCAGATTCTACAATGATTGACTGTATTTTTTTGTCAGTCACCTGATTGATTTGAATCTTTATAATGGTGGATGGTACTTTCTGGGGCATTAGAATGGAAATCCTATAGAATTCCACACTGAAGGTAAGGAAAAATAACACAGAAACCCATCTTGATTAATGGCACTAGAATAGGCGTTGGACAAATGTCAAGGTCAGAGGTGTCTGCAAACTCAGCCGCTTCTCTGAAATTAGCTGATAATACCGTGTCCAATAAGCATCTGTTTTCAGTTTTGTTTGTTCAAAAAAGAGTTGTGGCTGGTTTAGCAAATGTAAGAAAAAGTTGTCTGTTATCTTTCTGCCAGCTCACAGCAAGTATCCAAAACTCAGATGCTTTTCTGAAACTTCTGGCTTGAAAATAGGGCTGGAACTCATCGATACTGAGGTTTTTCCCACACGCGCAATTCCCATCATTTCTAGACGATATGAAATTGGAAATACTGTAAGGAAAAAAAATCCTGATTTGCTTATACTGAAGTGTTTACATTTCCTAATTATAATTAATACCAATTAAATCTAATACTTGCTGTATTGTAACAAAAAAGACTGAGAGTGTTATGGAGACTGACATTCTAAAATGCTAGAGGGGATAAAGTGTACTTCTGCTGATGTCAGTGCTTGTTTGTATAACTGGATGTAATGCAGCCCAGTGCCTTCAGCAGGGAATTAGGTGCCAGAAGCTTTGGGTTCTATTCCCAGTTTAGCTACTTTATATGTGATGATAGCAGTTGGTTAATATCCTTTTCAGAGAGTGTCCCTCTTTCCTGGTACAGAGAACGTTAAATAATGATTCTTGCTGGTTTTCGTAGTGAAAGATAATCTTTGTCAAGTACTTTGTGAATCCCACATTAAAGACATCTTGTGTAAACTGTCTTAATGCTTCACTAGCTGTATTTGATATGCCTATGCTTTTTGGGAAAGACTAGATTATTCACAAAGTTGAAATAATCTTTAGTAAATTTAATTATATCATGTGCAACAAATTATATTAGTTTTCCCATAGTATGGAGACCTACTAATTATTATAAATTAGTATTCACTTACTGTATTTCCATTGGAATTACTGTATGGGGCAATTAAAAATATGTTCATAATTATTTTCCATTTAAATTGCCATGATATGCAAGAAGGCCTTTGAAAGTATGAAATTAATGTGTGTTCTGGAATGCTCTTTAATTCATTAAAATCTTGCTCAGAATTTCTTAGAAGGAAACTCCTCTTTTGATATGAAACTATCTCCCACAAAAAAAAACTCAGAATACTTAGATGACTATGAGAAAGATGCAAACTACTCTATTTTGAGAAGGAGAAAAAAGGATTTTTGTTACTGCAACTGTGCAGCTCACTAGAAGGGCCATTAACCATTGATGTTTTCCATAGTGTTTCTTATTCTCCTTGTGCATTCCCTCAAGAATAATACAAAACAGAAAGTAAATTACATACAGGAGTAGGTGACTAATGTTAATTAAATTTATTTCTTATTTTGCCACCTGACTATTTCATATTTTTTGTCCATTCTAGTAAATGTAGAAATAAATAGCACACATTCATGCAGGATCTTGCAAAATATGTTTCCAAATTCTTCTTCATTGGGTCCAGGTCAGAAAGCATGTAAAAACTTTAATCTGGGCTTGGGTTCCTCCCTCATGAACTGGAATGTGAATATGAAGAAGTCTTCATTCTTCATAGCAGTTAGCATAGGAAAAGCATATCTGCTTCTCTTCATTTCTCTAAGAATAAAGCATCTTGGTGTTGAAGACTCTGCTACTACAGGAATTCATTTAATTTAGAACAGAGTCAGGGAAGCGAGGAGTCTGATGTCAAGACCGAACAGTTTTTGAATTTCATTAGTAGTGGAAAGTAAAGCTGTTTGGGAACGGTGCACGATACACTGAAGTGACCAAGGGAACAAGCAAGATGGAGAGGAAGTGATTTGTCAAATAGAGTCATCTATTGAGATTAATCCCAAAGAAAAAGAAATTGTCTAATGTATAGAATTCTGGCCTAACATTTGGGAAGCATTGGTTAGATTAATTGCTTTGCTACAACTGCTGTGTGTTGTATACTACATAAAAGGTCAACACTGTGCTATCTGTGGGACTGTGCAATAGAAAAACAGTCATAGACCAAACTAGTCACTGCAGCATTATGTCAGGAGCTAGTGAGGTTTTCAGACAAGCTTAGCAAATATGGAAACAGTCCACAAATCCACTTTTAACTGCTGAGTGATTTCTTCTTAATATTTTTAGCCAGGCTGCAGTAGCTACCTGGGCATGCATCCAGTCCAATGCACTTTCAAATGGATTTCTGGTATAGAACAGGAGTTTTGATCCGCATTTCCTTATCTGCCTGTTGATGTGCACCACAGAGGATTGTTGAGGTAGTCCATTGGGAAAGAAGATAAGAAATAAATTCTATTATGAAGGCCATGAAGGCTGGAGATGAGTTGGGGCTGTTCAGCCTGGAGGAGAGAAAGCTCTGAGGAGACCTTACAGCAGCCTTCCAGTATCTAAAGCAGGCTACTAGAGTTGGAGATGGACTTTTCACAAGGATATGTAGAGACAGGACAAGGGAGAATGGCTTTAAACTGAGAAAGTGTAGGTTTAGATTGGATAAAAAGAGAGAAATCCTTCACAGTAAGGTTGGTGAGGCACAGGAACAATTTGCCCAGAGAAACTGTGATTTGCCCATTCCTGGAAGTGTTCAAGGCCAGGTTGGATTGGGCCCTGAACCACTTGGTTTACTTGTTCCAACCAGCCTATGGCAGCAGAGTTGGAACTAGATGTCCTTTAGGGTCCCATCCAACCCAAACCGTTCTATGAGTCTGTGGTAAAAGATAGCAGCTGGCTATCTTTGAATTTCTTGTTCATCATTTGAAACTTTGAATTTCTTGTTCATCATTTCCTACTTGTTCCTCAGTATGTCGGTATTCTCTCCAATATGTTGTTCTTGTGCTATAGGTGCTCATACATAGTGATTTATGCTTCTCACCTGGTAGCATCTATTGCATTAACCCTGGAAAAGCAACCTTTTATCACTTTATAGTTCCGTACATATTTTGGGTGTAGAAGGATGATAGCACAGTTTATTATTTTAGAGGAAAAAAGTATTTCCACTAAAAATTGCTGCTTTTCTCTCAAAGCAGTCTATGAAGTATAAAGCAAGATGTTAATGTCATTTAGCAGTAGTGAATTAGAAGTCAAGAACACTCCAAGGCACCATTTTTCCAAGATACAATAATACTTCTTTTTTCTCTCTTACTGTCAACAGGACATACCTTTATTCATCTTACTACAGTCAGAGATTAGGAAGAAAATTACATTGTCACATTTCCTTTCATAATGTGACAATATTATATTGTTTTTAAGACAGATACAGAGATTATCTTTTAAGTTGTTACTCAAAGCAGTTACCTGGTAAAGCTTGTCTATAATGACATCCCAAAATATCAGAAACCTCTGGGAACTACTGCTTCTCTGCAATAAAACTACAGCTTTTCTCCCCGAGAAGAACATTAACAGAAAGAAAGATAAATACTCTAAAATTGTATATGAAATTATCACATACTTGTCTTCCCACTTGTGTTGTACTCCTCTTCTCTAAATTACATGTATGATTATGGTACTTATGTTGCATTTTATTTGTAAAGCTCTTGAATGTTTTAATGCTGAACAAGTGAAGTAAGAAAATCAAGAATCATTTTTAAGAACACTGTTACATTTCAGTAACAGCTGTCTGTTAAACTACCATGTGTAAACAACAGCAGAGGAGCAATAGCACTTGCAAGGATCTTACAATTGACCAGATTTTTCTGACCTGGAATTATGAAGCTGCTTCTGTCAGCTGAAAAATTTATCTCTGAACAGATAACCATTCCTACAAAGCATGAGACTTCCAGATTGTGTGACTATCCACTCTGCATATCAAATACTGCTTCTTCCTCTTGTGAATAAAATGTACAGATATGAAGAGTTTTAACTTCAAAGCTTTTTTTCTGTTCTACTTATCATAACTTCTTTTTCATTTCATTTGTTTTCACTGAGATGTTTTATTATCTCTGCCACACATATGCATTTCTCACATTAAACAGTGTGGGAGGATATTTATGTCCAGTGTCAAACATGAAAAATATGTCATACTTCCTTGCAGTGATAATGTTTGCTTAAAACTTTTTATGCTTCCCAGAAATGGCATTACAGACCAGGCAAAGTTTGTGTTCAGATCTGGAACGCTGTTTTATATGCCAGGAGCAGAATTACTTTAATCTTTCAAACTTTGTGATAGACATAACTGTTTTCATCACTCAAAAGATAGTCATATTTAAACAGATGAAAGAGTGATTTACATAAATTGGCATGAGTCTGCCAAGCACAGAACCTTACTGCTGGGTACTCTGAGATTATATAGTTAGACAATAGCCCCAGTCCAAAAGACACCAAATAAGTTGTCCTGGAATGTGATTGCATCCATATGCCTCCTAAGTAATGCAATATTGACAATGAACTGATTCAAAGAACAAGAATTTGCTCTGAAGTGAGTATATTCTCCCACACTACCAGAAAAATTATCAACATCAAAGTCCTGAAAATTGGTGTTAATTACAGCTATGACTTTTCAGGAAACTCAATTTATTATTTTTGAAGCAGATGTACATCAAATTACTATAGCCAGTTTCACTACATCACTACTTACTATAGAAATTGGAAGATTACACTCTATTATAATGTGTATTATGAATGTAATTTAGAAGAACTGGTAATTGAAAATGCAATGTCATCTCCTCTTAGAAAACAAGGAGGGAATCTCCTATAAAAAACAGTTCCTTCCAACTTCCTTTCAATTTGATTGTGGTATAATGAATTACCATGGCTGTTACAAAGTCACTGGCATGTCATGATAGAGAAGGATTTCCTAGTAATAGCAGCTAAGTGACATAAAGAATGTTAGTGTTAATACCCTTGATTTAATACAAAATTATTATGTATATGATAGTTAAAAAATCTATTCCTAGAATTACTGATGCCTTTACTATAACCACTATCAGCTGTCTAGAGTTCAACATCCTCTTTAAATTCTCAATGTAACCTGTATTTTCTGTTAAAATCCACTGTATTTCTTCCATTTTCTTTATCACAGGCTTGGAGGTAAACAGAACTGTAGGTTATATATGTTGGCTTTTCATAGAGATCCTATTAGGCTTTTCTTTTTGTCCAGCTGGGTTTTTTTCACTATACTCTTAGGAATCTCCTGCATGATCTCCTATTTATCTTTTTTTCCTTTTGTGTCTTCATGTTCTGATATTGAAAGTCAGTGAACAGATAAAATTTAAATCTGTGTCAAAGCTTCGTTGAAGGAAATGAAGATGCTCACTGATCCATTACTTTAGATGATATAACTTACGAGCAGTTGTTTACATATATGGGAGATCCTACTGCAAGGAAAGAGCAGAGCCAAGAATTGGAAAGGATTGGATAGAAGAGATTCATGCACTTAAATAATGAAAGGCCCAAACACACTTGGTCTCAAGAGACCCCTGTACCTAACCTCACAGTGGTCACTCTTACCTTGTGTTTATCCCCTGTGCTCTGTAATTTCACACCATTAAGCCTGGAAAAGCCCTTCAATCCACCATACAATACAAACTGATTGTGACAATAGCATGCTTAATCTGGTATGCAATTATGTGGAATTCTTCTGTAGACTTCTGTAATTTTGGTATGTTAATACTTTTTCTCAGTCATTTTTTTTGACCTGTGCAAGCACATGAATATCCTGGTTTAATGTTTTTCAGTGTGATTGATAAAAAATACTAGATGCTGAAAATTTCATGAAGAAATTGAAGCTATCTGGGTTAGATTCTTTTATGGTGTGAGCTCTGATTTCCTTTTTAAGCAATAAGAACAGATAAAACTTGCAGTCTTGTTGAACAGGATGGACCATTGGTTTGAGAACAAAAATATAAATCACAATTTTCATAGGGCAGTTATCAGAAATTTTAAGCTAGTTAAAGGACATAGTAGAAGGTTGCTGCTAAGCTCTCAAAATTGAGGAATGACAGACTAAAACCATATGGATAATACAGTTTTGTGAGATTACAGCTGTGATTAAAGACAGACTTCTCCAAAATGTAAAAAAAGGGTCTGATTTCAGGTAGTCATTCAACCTTTCCTGTAACTTCTCTGATGCTTCTGTGCCTAAATACTTCAGATGCCAGGGCAAGATATTTTTAAATTTACCTTTGTCCTGTGAAGAGCCTTTACCATGCTTTTGAACACCTTCAGGTGGAGAAATCAGAAGTTTTATTTCTCCTAAGAGATGTATGTATGAAATTGATTTGAATGGTACTTCTTTCATGCATATAAATCAATTCAAGCTTTTAAGCATCAAAATTTTTCAGTTATCTAAACGTTGTCCCAAGTCAACCATTTTGAAAATGTCAAAAAATAGCTTTTAAGTACTTCAGCTTCTGAACTGACTTCAGGATATAACTGTTTCTACAAAGCATATGTATGAAGTCTTGGGAATGTCTTACAGTCTGAAATGTCCCTCCACAAAGTGTTGCCATCTCTGGAACAGAATGTGGTGTTACAGAGGTTGCTGGTGCCTTAGGACAGGCAGAGATACCTGACTAGACACAACAGTGTATCTTCTCTGGCCAAGCAGAAATCTTCAAATGTTAAGGAGTATCATGCTAAAAGGAAAAACTGCTCTATAAAATGTGTTTAGTTTGATTATCTATGGAGTTATTAGTACAGTTTATCAGTAAATGTTTAGAGTGTGTTTCCTTAACTTCAGCTTTACACAGAGGGCTTGACCCACCATTGACTTGAAGTGGAATTGGATGGGGCATATGTTAAAGATTATTAAGCTTTATGCTTCAGGAATTCTTTCCTTACATCTAATTGGGCAGCTCCTAGACCAGAGAATCCCCAGGTTTAATGAGGAGAGCTAATTCTATGATGTCTATTTGAAATAATGGTAGAGGAACTTTGACTGTTCTCCCTTGACTGTTCTTTCTTTTAAATTCCAGTCATTTTTCATTGTAATGTAATTTGATACAGGTTTGGTTTTGTCATGAACGAAGTAAATTTTCTCAGAATTTAAAATTTCTTTCCAAATTTCTGAAATTTTTTTAAAGTAAGTTGCCCTTTTAAATACTTGATGTAAAGAATATTCTGTGGTTATAGATGCAGATGAACTAAATTCCAAAGTATGTTATTACTTTCACCTGCATATGATTTATTAACTTCTAAATAATAAATAATTAAATTAAATAATTAATTTAAATTTTATAAATTAAATTAAATTAAATAATTAATTTAAATTTTAAAACTTTCTTGTTCTAATAGAGACAAAAACTAAGAGGAATTAAGCTCATTAAGACTATTTTATTACAACATAAGAATTTAGATGCAAATTATTCATGTTAATGATCTTTCTCAGAAATAGTGTTTGTGTGGTTCAATAGACAATATCAAATCAAAATGGTAGTCAAATAAAGCTTTAACTATGACTACAATTATATTTAACTCTTCTACTAATGGGAAAGTTGTGATTGCCTTTTGCACAGATCTGCTGCTATTATTGAGTAAAAGCCATTTCCAAGAGATAGGAGGTATCTCATAAACACAAAGGTAATAATAAAGGCCTAGAGGTACAGCAAGCACAAAGTCTGCAGTGATGTGCTGAGCTGGTGCACTCACATTCCCTGGTCTTGTTATCCAATACTTACATCCTCTTCTTTCCTTTTATATGAGAATAAACATATACATTTTAAAATGTTTCCAGACACTGCAGGGAAAAAAAATCTATGCTCCCAGCATAGTCAATAGAAAATAAGCAAGCTGTAAAACACCAAATAGATCAGGTAGATGCAGTAATAACTCTTGTTATTTTCCCAGTCTTAAATTAGGCTAACATGAGATTTATTTTTTTTTAATACAATCTCATTTTTCTCATCATGGTTTTATCTGAGTACTTTCAAGGAATGAATCAGATGACCTGACTAATGTGTCACACATGCTTTACTTTTCCCAAGATCTCCCCATAAGGAGAATAGTAGACTTGCAGGTTTTTATTTAGAAATTGAGAGATCCTGTTTTCAAATACAGTCTTTTAAGTGTTTATCACAAAGAAGACAAGCTCTGAGAAACACCAGTGCCTTGTATTTGAATGCAGTTAGGTGTTTCTTGTTTCTTCATCATTAAAAAGAATACTAACAAAATACTTTTTAATGTTAGTATCCTGTATTTTATTTGTGGCAAGAAGGACAAATACTCCAGGTCCAAGTTTGCCTCTTTTTTACATTTTATTTCAAATTACAGGCTTTCAAACTAGTAGCTAGATAAATTTTCCTACATAAATTAAAGTTCTAGAAAATCTTTGAGTTAAAAACAAGAATTAATGCATTGTAAGTAGGAAATAATTTGACAAATATTTGTTATTTTGTAGAGGAAATTACAATATTTTTAAGAAAGTATTGAGTCTATAAGTATTTTTAACTATTTGCCATAACTATTTGTTTAGAATTTATGTATTTCAACAGAAGAGATTTTTCTATTGCTGTTCTCTCTAATTAGAAGTAATAAGACACCTATGCCTTTTCATAAAAGCATATGTGAATTTAGAGGAATATGTTTTCTTCATTTTTGTTCTTGTTTAATTCTACCTGTTTAAACTTCAAGTTTCTCAAGCTGAATCTCAGGGTTTTACACTAATTATGAATCTTTATAAACAGTACTGCTGTTGGTTAAAAATTTAGAATTTTATTGAAAGATTTTTACTTTCTCGTTTAATGCATACAGTTTATTTTTTTTTTCTTAAACAAGATCCTGCTAGGTGTTCTTCAAATTCAGTTTTGATTCAGGTGTTAAGAAGACTAAATTAAACTTCAGAGGCCAAACGATATTAGATTTAGTGATATTAATGGATAAATGTGAGTCAGTTTGCATATCTTCTTATAATTGATCTATAGTTTGAGAAGACATTTTCAGAGAAAGGGGCATTTATTTGACACATTTCACATCATTAAAATGCAGTTACAGATTCTTAAAAAATAGGCCAAATCTACCTTAATAATTTCACCTTGCTTTTAAATGTGAATATCCAATATCAATACTTAATTTGATTTTCATTTTTGTTTTATTTGCCCTTAAATATGGGTAGCTGTGTATTTGAAAATCTGTAGTCTATAGGGCTGAGCAAAAAGGGAAAAGTGATCGTCATACTTACAAGCAAGACATTTTAAGAAGGTCAAAATGATTCAATTAATTCTCAATAATGTAGTTTTTCTGTTCATGCTTTTTATTGACAGCCTTTGTTTCTTAAAGAAACTTCATTGCTATTTTTCTGTTTAAAGAGAAACATAGCAAAGAAACAGATGTGTCCCATATAAAATATGCAATAAATCTTGTCTCACAAATTCTTTGCTCTGAACTTTCTGACAGAAACTGTCAAATATCCACTTTAATTCTAGTATAAAATGTTCACTTCGTGTCATGGCGCCAACCACCATATGCTGGAATCAAGTCAGTAACCAGCAATAAAAAAAGGCAGCGTATGCACCTTTGAAACAGTACAAGCAATCAACAGTGAGAAAGGTCTATATAAATCTATGGAGAATTAATCTCAGCTTTGCCACTATCCTGCTGTGCATTTACAATGAGACTTTGCTCCCGACCACCAGAAGTGGCTAACTTTGCAGAGGAGTGTATCCTAATGAGGGGAAAATGTAGGGAAAACAAAGCAGCGGCTTTTAACCCCCCGCCCCCAACGTTTGGATCACCTAGAGGAGCGTGTCCTAGTGTGTTCAAACGTGTGGGGCCACTACACATCACGGATTCCTGTACTTTAGCTGATCATGTGAAACCAATCTTGACTGAGCTCAATCAGCAGAAATAACTTGAGCTTCATAAATCATTGTTATCATTCCACAGAAGGAGGCTTTGCTGTGGATTTTCTCTCCTCAGACTTTTCAGGCCACAAATTTCACACAGCTTTTCTGAAATTGGTTTAATTATATTTATATGTTTATATGTTTAATTGTGTTTGTTATATTTGTTATATTCATTTTTTACCCAACGGATTAGCAGTTGGTTCACCATCAAGTTAATTTTTTTCCTCAGTAGTACTCTTTCTTCTTTTTCTTTTTTTGAGATGACCTGCTTCGTATTGGCTTTCAATAATCATTCAACTATTTTAAAATATTGCCCTTGGTATAAGAATGGGCCAATCTTCAAAATTTTTGCTTCTGCTTACATAAAGAGATTATAGTTACAGATAATCTGGATAGTTAGTTTTCCCAGACACAGAACAGATTTGATTTAACTTTGTTCTGTTTGAAAGCATTAGAACTAATTTTTCATCTCCATAAACTGTTTAGATACAGTTAGTCAGAGATTAATCTTGGAATTAAACACACAACATTATAAGAGTTTATTGGAAAGAAAGTAGAATTAGAAAATGTATCTCTCTAGTGCTAAGCGCTAACATGCTTTAAAAAATAGTTATTATCTGGATCACCAAAGTATGGGAGAATGTGAGATTAATGTCTTGGTTACATTTTAATAGAATGGAGTTTCAAATAATTTAATTGAATGAATAAAATTGAAAAATGTAATGCTAACTGTTATTTTATAATTAGTGCCTCCAGAATAAAGGAAAATAAGACTAGTGTTAGTCTTAGTTTTAATAATAAAATTACTCTTTTGTATGGAAGCTAATTTTTGTTTAGTTTAAAAATCTTCTTTCACAAAATAAAATAGAAGCATCATGCTAAGAAACATATGTTTTAAGAAATAAAAGAATTTCTGAAAATAAATACAACTTTTTTTTTCTTCATGGTTAGTTTTAATGTTCTGGTAAAATGACCTTCAACACTTTGTTCTGGCACATTTATAGACAGCATTATCACTTTAAAAAGAAAACATAATTTCCTAGGTTTTTTATTACCTATGATAATAAACACTTTCTTGAATGTGTTGCTTGAGCATGTTCTGCTGGTATTGTGGGTCTCTCTGTGTGTGCAAGTGTCTGTAATTCGTTATGTTTTCATAACATTAAAAATACTGAATCTAATATTTAACAATTTCTATATGATAAATATTCATTTTTTCTCGACACATACCTAAGATACAGGTTGACAACTTCTATTCCTGGTAACTTGTGGGATACTTGTTTGTTAAGGTTTCCAAGATTGCACAGAGACTCTTTGTGCTGTAGGAACATTTATACATTCACATCATTGGATGTGGGTTTCTTAGTAAAAAAAAACTTTTGCACCACTGCAGAGGAAAATAAACTTGTGTGAACTGTTTCACGGAAAGGTGATTAAGACCTCATGGCAGCAAGTGTTCTGAAGATTGTTTTGAAAGGATTTAAGATGTCTATACCAGTATTTAAACTGTCTAAAAAAAATGGCATAGCCAAATTCCATGTTAAAAATGTGATATATTTTCATTTAAAGAAGAGATAAAAGAAACAAGGCTCATGTGATCACACTGCTGTTTGATTATTCCCCTGCCAGTAATTTTTAGTGCATTGTCCAATTTTGACCAAATGTGACAAGGTTAGAGATCCTGAGATATTAAGCTCTTAAAATCTCAATAAAAATACGTGGCTAAATAGACAAGAGTGACCCTATTAGCCTTCCAGGGAGAGCAAGGCTGTATCATGAACTCACCCCTTAATTAAACATTAATGAATCCATCTGGGAACTAGCTGAAGTACAGACCCACAGTAGACCCAAGTTTCATTGATTCCATTCTCCCAGAGTTTCTTGTTTAACTGAAAGCATAGAAGAAAAATCTCTTCATGGGCATAGGACTGGTTTCTGTGGGGATTTTTTGCATTGTGATAGAAAACTATAGTCATACAGTCAAATGTGTACATAGAATTCCCAGGCTGTCTGTTGAATTCCATGAGTTCATAAAGCATACCAATTAGTATGTTAGTAACTGGCTAAAGACAGTTAATCAAGTAATGCATTTTAGAAAATTATTTGCTAGGAAGTTCTGTATAGAATATTTAAGTTTTTTTCAGTATTTCTGAAATGCAGCATTTTTATAAGGCAAAAAAGCACCAGCATGAGAATGGTGGACTGTAGCCATGTGAAATAATTTGCATTCATATTCAAATTTGAAATTTAATACAGTGCAACAAAAATCCCAGAAAATGTTTTACATTGGATGTATTCTCTCATGTTTGCTTTCTTTATATATGAAATCATCTAAGTAATAAGAGTTCTTTTGTTTAGAACTAAATTAAAAGTAATACTGTTTCTCAGAATACAGAGCTATATTAGAAGTAACTCAATATAAAAATGTAGAAGTAGGAAAAAACTCAGGTTTTATGTACAGTTCTAGAAGATAGATGATTCTTGAGAATATCTCTTCCTAGATCAGGATACATGACTCCTCTAGAATTTTTGAAACATCATAATTTGTCAAAAATTTAAGATTATTTAGAAAACTTGCTCAATAATTAGAATTAAAAGTATAAATATCTGAAACTGCAAAATTCTTTTTTACTGTGAGTACCTAATTTCTGAGGAAATTAGTACTCACAGTACCTAATTCTGCTGCTGAATTCTTTATTATATAATATGTTTTCAAAAAGTAAAACAGTTCTGAAATTAGATTAAATCAATATGAAATTAAAAACTTCATCCTAGTAGCATATGACACTAGATTAGGAAATTATTTTCCATGTCTTTAACAATTCCAAGGCTCCAGTTTTCGTACTGAGCATCCAGATTCACACTTGTTAGTCAAACCATGTTTTTAAAAAACAATATATTCCAGGGTGATAATGAAAAAAAATTTTTTAAAAATTAGGGCAATCCATTTTCTGATTCTACATTCTTTTGCTTTCATATGTGGATTTTTGTTAACACTCGTTTATTTGCACTTGACATTTTTATATGTGTTTGAAAGATGCTATTAATTTTATTTCCATTCTTTTAAAATTGACATTTTAAGAAAGCAGATTCTGGCAGTGTCAGGTATTAAAATACAATTTCACATGTTATATAATATAAAATATTTTATAACATTTGTAATGTGTTCTGTTCTTGGCCTTTTATGTAGAGCCCAGTCTTTTTCTAGACAGTGAGATTACACTAAGAATAAAAAGATTAAATGGGTGTTGATGATGCTTATGAACACTTTCATGAATTGTTAGCTACATGCTGTTGGCTTTGCTATCATCAGCAAGAACAATAAAGCTTCATACTGCCTTGAAAACTACAGATTGTTTTAACATTCTGGATCAAGTTGTTGGACCTTTACCATCAAAAAAAAAATAGCTGTAGTCTTGATTATTAGGTATTTAAACAGCCAAATTATCCGATTTGTCTAAATCTTAGTATTCATCTCCATGGCCATATGATTACTCTGTATGGCTGTTTGCTGTTATACTGGGTCCAGCTGGGATGGAGTTGATATTCTTCATATCAGCTGGTGTGGGATGTGGTTTGGATTTGTGGCTAAAACAGTGTTGATAGTACAGAAGTGTTTTGGCTATTGTCGGGCAGCACTTGTCCCCTCAGTGATAGGCCAGAGTGGGCAAGAATTGGAAGGAGTCACAACCCGGATAGCTGGCTCAAACTTAGCATTCCATGCACATAGTGTCATGCTCGGCAATGAAGAAGGAGAGGAAAGGATTTTGGGAGAGGTAGTATTGCTCCAAAAATGGCGAGGCATCACTCTGCCCTTGCATCACTTCAGTTTTTTCTTCCCCTTTTCTTCATGTATTGAACTGTGTTTATCTTGACCCACAAGTTTTTCTCACTTTTGCTCTTCCTATTGTCTCCTCTGTCTGACTGAGGGGGAAGAGGGAAAAGTGAGTGAGTGGTTGTGGGATGCATAGCTACTGGCCACATGATGATTCTAAAATAGCAGCCCTGGAGAAGAGGTTTAGATTGCTTGTAGTAGTTCTTTGCAACTCAAAGTAATGCCATGTGCTAGCAAGTGCATCCCTATGAAAATTTGTTTTCCATGATGCTGCTTTTAGGTCAATATTGCTTGAGTCAAACATTTCCTAAAAATTAAATCTATTTTAAAAATTTTAGTGTTAACAAATCTATTGAAATCAAAACCAAAGAAGGCTTCTTTCATCCCTCTCTAATCCTGCTGGTCATAGTACTACCATAGTACAGTATGCTAGTAGTTTGAACAGGTCAAGAATTTTGTTCAGAAACAGAAAAACTGTAAAACTGCAGAGCTTTTGATGATCCTCTGTAGTCATTTTGCCCACCTAGGACACCTTTGAGGTTTTTCTTCCACTCTCCAAAATCCCTGATTAAACAGGGTTATTAAACAATTGCTCTTGCATGACAGATGTACTTGAGGGTAGAAATAGATCTACTGCACTTCTAGCCTGGGAGCCTTCTGGGTTCAACTTCTGATACCCAAGCATATCACCAGTGATAATATCTAAGAGATTTGGATCTTTTTTCAAATGGTGATAATGCTTTCAAAGCATGGTTCATGCTTTACAGAGACCGAGAAAATAAGGTAAATTGTCGCTTGTTCTCCTAACTTGATAATGTCATAGAATGTGACTTTCCTCACCTTGGGAAAAGATAACCTCTTGGGGGGTATACTTTTCTTCCTCTGCCATTAAATCATGGGTTAGTATGTTTCTAGGATGGGCTTCATGTTTTGGCTACATTTCAACATGCCTACCTAAGAGGTTTTAGTTTTGACTAATGAAGAAAGGTGGGTTCCTGTGAGACTAGAAATGTCATAATAACCTTTTGTCACTGTTTTAACAGTCTCTGTCCAGGCTTTATAAAGTTCCAAGAGGAATGTCAGTAGGGGTTTTGTTTTGGTTCATTGGTTGGTTTTGTTGTTTACTTTTAAGGTTGAGTTTTGGTTGGGTTTTTTTTTTTTTTGTCTATGTCTTATTATAGATTCTGTCTTAACTGTGATTGGAAGACATGAGTCAGAAAAGACATATCTCTCTCCTCAAGGGAAAAAAAAATCAAATACCTTGTTTTAGGGTGGTGTTCTTCCTATCCAGAAAACACTATAATTTACAAAGCAGTCTCCAAAAAGTTTTTAAGCATATATTTATGAATCACAGAAACTCGGCCTTGGAATATAAAATTAAGAGTTCTGATGTCTCCATCCTAATGGGTAGTTGTTACAGTTTTCTTGTAATCGTGGAAATTTTCACAGCTCCAAAATGCTTTGGAAATTTGTAAAAACTTTATGCAGCAGATCTTTCAATTATGAAAGAAATAAAATACTGAAAAATAAAAGAAAAGCTGTAATGTGTCCAGCTAAATCAATACACTTCAGGGAGTTATCATTCTTAAGTGCATTCATATATTTAAGGTCAGAGAGAAATACCAGAAAATTTGTCTAGTCAGACTCAATGAGTGTTAAAATTTTCACTAGAGGGGCAGAAGTAACTGAGATTTTTGTGTAGTTGTGGCTACCCATTTTTCTTTCTTTGTCTTTCTTTTGTCTTTCCCTCCACTTTTCTTAGTGCATCATCATTCTCTGCTTGCCTCTGTTAGTTACTGACCTTCTCAATTTTCAGTCTGTGCTGATATCCAGTATTTTCTTTCCTTTGTTCTTTAGAGATCTATTTCATAGTAGTCTGATGCATGAAGAGGTATTGGTCAGTTACAACTGGAAGTTGCTGTGCATACATTAGACCTGTTAAAAATAAATATTTTCTGGTAATTTCTCATTTTCAATACAGTGTTTCATGTACTCTTCCATCCTCCAAAAGTAGAATATGTTGAAAGAATAAATTGGAGAATTTTTTTACCATTTCACTCTAACACTACTTCACTTTTTAAACTGTTAGAGAATCATGAATCTTCATGTTGACATTTGCATTTCAGTAAAAGGAAGTCATCACAAATATCTCATTCATAAGGCAAATTCATAAGATCATCTATCTCATATGTTCAGAGATGTCTGAAGGCCCAAATGTTACTTTAGTCCTTTTGTCCCTATTAAATATTGGAGTGCATTTGCTGTGGAGCTTCCTGTTTAGTTTCCTCCAAATGGAAATCAGTTTACAAGCACCAAAACCTACCTGCAAACCAAATCAATGCTCAATAAATGGGGAATACTGAGGAAATTTGCTTCAAATCCATCCTAATCAAAAACCTCATGCCAGTAGACACCATATTTCAGTGTTCACTGCAGTCAGGTTTTCTCTGATAAAAGAGTGATACCAGGTATCCATTTCAAAACAAACAAAATGTGCTGCATATAGTTGGGCTATAGAACACTTGGAACTGCAGGTTTTGAACATTAAAAACCTTCTAAAAGCTTGAGCAAAGAATGAGCAGGTTCTTGAAGAAGAATCCATTGAGGCTTACATTACAATGCCATTCAATGCAGGAAGCATTTTGTATGAGCTATAGAATCTCAGAGGCAGAGAGTTTAGTTGGGGAAGTGTGTTTTTCCTGGTCCATAATTCTAACTGAGCACCTGTTTCAGTGCCTGCCAGGGGCAGGATATTAGGCTGGATGAATCCCTGTGCCAGTCTGATATGGCTGTTAATATATTATTAACTTGATGAAACTGAAATCAAACACGAGGTCTAAGGGTGAAAGGATTACATCATTCCATTTCTGCAAAAAGCAAATCCTATGCAAGCAAATAAGGTGTTGCTAGAGAAATAAAAAGAAATAATTTCTTTCACTTATGTAATTCATTAGAATTGTCTTTAGTAACTCCACAAATGAGACAAGGATTGATATCTTGACTATGGGGCTTTGAAGGCTCTCCTGAGGAAATTATGTTGTTTCATGGAAACCTTTACTGACAGCATTGATTGTGCTAGTCATTGCAGGTTGTGGAGGGGGAAAAAAAGAGCAGGATATTTCAGATTTCGAGTGGAAAATTAGTTAGAAATTTTATGGACAATAAGAGAATTGCTCTAGTTTCTTGTCTTACCCATTAGAGAATTTGTTGTATGGAGTTGTTCATTTATTTTTTTAACAAGTCCAAACATATAAATTTCAAATGAATGCTTTTAAACAATTCCTGGGTGGACATGTTTACAGTTAAAAATACAGAAAATACTGTTTGCCAAATAATACAGCTATTTTCTTCCTTCTTGTTTTCCCTTTTTATACATGGCTCAGCTTTTGTAGTTAATTTTATATCATTATGAATCAGTAGAATTCCAACCTATCTTTTCTACTTTTAATGGTGTAAAATTAAAATAATGAATTAAGTATATTGGGTTAACTTTAGGCAAATTTTTGGGGCCCTGAGGTGAATGTGATAAATCAGAGCTGCCCTATAGTATTTCACTTGTCACTTGCCATATTGTCTTGCCACTAAGATTTGAAGGGGAGAACCTAATCATGTAGAATTAATTGCTTTCCTTGCAAAGGGCACACAACATTATTTCTGTCTATCAGCCATATTGAAATAGTAAAAATAAATATCTCTAACACATTTAACCACAGCAGTGAAACATATGAGTTGAAATTAACTTGTTTTGTTAACAGCAAACGTGCTGAGGCAATCAATTTTTATTTTCCTTTTAAACTATCATAGTACAAATGTCTTTGTCAGTAGCTTTATAATGAAATGGAGTCGTTCAGGACCAGATTCTCAGTGGCCTTGTCTGTGAACTCAAGTTTGTAACTGTATTTCAACCAGGCACTCCTGTGGACTGAGATGGAAAAAGCTAAAGTTCTTTACCTTTGTATAAAAAAAGTCTGAATTCTGTTTATATTAACATTACCACTTACAGGATTATTTTAATATGGAGTAGGAATAACTTTTCAACAGTCCTGTTACTTTATATATGTGGTATTCTGCTGGATCTGAAGTTGCTCTTCTGTATTAAGAACACTTGATCAACAAAAACTAGTGGTTTTGCTTTGAGTATGCAGGTCAGGAAACATTTTCAGTAGTAGAGAATGCCTATCTTTTGAAAATCATATCCTTTTAAGTAATTCATGTGAGCATTCTGTAATAGAGGGGCTCAGATTCACTAACCATATTTCAAATTCTTGGCTGATTTTTCAAAAAAAATCATGTACATGCCATACATTTAAAACCTACTACATGTGTTTTCACTTTCCAGCTTCCAGAACAAAATGTGATAGCTCTAAGGAGCAGTTGGTGCTAACTATAAAAAATCTGAAAGTGAAGTTTAATTATTTACATTTTATTCAAACTATGCCTAACACTGTATATTATTATATGGATTTTAAATTACTTTTCAAATCCAATACACTTTATTGGTACAGTAGAAACTTTCATCGTATATAAGAAATAAGTAAAAATTGAAAATTAGCAAGTGTTTCCTACTTTTCTTATACTTAGTATACAAACTGTGCAGTTTTGAAAAGAAAAAATATTTAATCTGTGGGATTTCTAAAACAGTAAGACAGTAATGTATACCTTTAAAATGTTTCTCATTGGCAGCTAAAGAAGAATGGAAAAAAGAAGAGAACAGTTTGGAAAATGCTCAAAAATGGTAAGATTTTTGCCAGTGTTCTTTAACAGTTTATTTTGATCAAAGATGTTATTGAACTTAGAAATTACATTAAATAGCAAAAAAGATCTGTATTTCATAGAAGTAATATGTTTCCTGAAAAATTCTTACATAATCTTCCAGGAAAAACTTCATTTGTGTTTTTATCCAAACAGCGTACTGTGTTTGAGGTTTTAATAATTATCAGCATTGAACTGAATGAGACTTTTACAGAAAAGATAAATAACTGGTTAACTACTTTATGACATAAAAATGTATTTCATCATCACCAGGCATTATCAGCACTTAGAATACAGCACTCGGTTGCCTTAGAAGCCATTGAAATCCCAATGTTCTTACTGCTTGAATATTTGTGCCTCACTTAGGCCAAAGGAGTCAAAGTATGGAAAAAGTGAGATTGATTTATAGATTGATAGTAAAATATTCAATAAGTTAATGTTACTAATACATTTTGTTTACCAAATTGTAGTTTTGTGAGAGTGAAACATCCATCTTAGCTATGGACCTGCTAGAAATAAACTGGAGTAAATTAATTTTTCACTTCCTATCAATATTTTTTCTTCCTGGTCACTGGAGGTAGATGTGTGGTAATTTGGATTTTAATTGTACTTTTCACAGACCATACTCACTCCACCTGAGACACCTCAGTTAGTTTTCCAAGGCAGTCAGGAAGAGGGAGATAAGGGGCACTTCCCAAATGCAGTTCAAGTGATAGGTGAAATGCTCCCATCTGCTTGCAGGAGGTGCCTAAATATTGGCTGAAGAACTGGCTGATGGCAGCTGGGGCTTTTCCTCCTCATTTCAAGTCTCTGACTGGCTCTACTTAGCTGCAAACCTAACTTTTTGGCACAAGGCTCCTTCGTATCCTACCTGCTTTGTAGCCTTTCTAGAGTAGAATAGACTCTCCAGGATATGGAGCTGCACCCAATTTGCAGCTGACTTAGGGAATTAGCTGTCAACACAGAGTTTGGGTTTTTCAATTGCTAACTGAATATTCATTATTTTAAATTACTACTTTAGAAAGGCAGAAAGTAGCCCAGGAAGCCAAATTAAGGTGGGTGAAAGCAAAGGAGTGCTAATGGGGGCTGATGAAGGAAGGAAGAGAGGATGCAAAGTGTTGGGATGAAGGCAGAGAGAGACAGTGCAGGATTTCAGGATGCCACCTCTGTATTCTCCAGCTGGGATGGTGAAGGGTTCTGTTAGGTAGAAGAATGCACAGTGTACCTGGGACTGCTGTTACATGAAGCAAACCTGAGAAGAGTCTCTGTTCTTGCTGCTCTTGATGAAGCTATCCCAGTGAAAGTGCTATGAACAGCTGAGGAGTATTTGGCCCAAATGAATGTAATGCAAATTACATTGCTCAGTAGAGATAAATGGTTTTAACCACATAATTAGGACTAAGGTATTTTAGTATTTTTAGAGTTTGAAAACCAAAACATTTTGCACAGATATTTAAAGCTGTATTTGATTTATTTTTTGTTTGTTTGTTTGTTTGTTTTTCTCCTCATAGCGTCACTGCAAGACCATTGAGTATTATGGCCTTATATACACATACTTCATTCTGATTCTTTAAATATGGAACATCAATTAACTTGAAATATAGTTAAATGTTTCATACAAAATCTAGTAAGAAATGTAACAGGTTAAGGTTATCACATATAAGGATTAAAAAACCCCTATTATTTTAATAGCTTACCTTGAACAATATGGGATATTGCACAGCATGGTTTCTATCTTTAAAATGTCAAAAAAAAACCCGAGTATATTGGCTCATGTGGATAAAATCCAAGCTTCTTTGTGAAGTAGATGGAGCATATATTGCTTTATTTTGGAGGGATGACTTCTGTAGTTTTTGATGGATACTTTATATTCTTCAAGCCTAGCTAAAGAGCTTTAATTTCAAACTAAGTCAAAAAATCTTGAGCCTAACCTTGTATTTCTGTATGAAAACATGCAGTGTGGACTGTGCAAGTGCAAATATAAATGAAGAAAGATGCCAAAGCTGCATCCATCGTTCATGTAACAAGTGTTGAATGGTTGGAGACTCCTTACAGGCCTTCAAAATTATTTATTTTATTTTCAAGATTTACACCTCCCGTGTTTAGATTAAGAACCTGTTCACAACTCTAAAGAAGAATATAGCTTTCTTCTGATTAAATAAAATTATTATTCCAGGAAATATTACTTATTTTAGAATATGTTGTTACCATTGCTTTTAAATTATAGCATTATTTTTAATAAATATCACCAAATGTTCCAGGATTGTAGCATCTGCTTTGCAGAGAAAAGTTATTCAACTTTTAAAAAATGAACATACTTTTATTTATATAAGTACCTAGTCATGTGGGTTGTTCCATTTTATGTATACAAAGCAATGTCATAAAGGTTAAAAATGCACAATCAGTTAAAATGCTCTTGGAAGTATTGTCTGTAATAAAAGAATACTTTGAAAATGTCCAGCTGTATAGCAATTCAGTAACAGCCACATTATAAAATCTTTTTAAAAGCATTAAAATACTGGCAGTGTATTTTTGTAAAATTAATTGCTTATTGACACATGTAGAAGGAGATTATTTTCAGTAAAACTTTTGCAAAATACTATTGGCACTATCTGTGGCTTGGTTGCTGCTGCTCCTAATTCTCCCTAAATACTAGAAGACTATTTTCAATCAAACTTAGAGATTTTTTCCTGACTTGGTGTGTGACTCTTCCAGAGTCCTTCAGTAAAGATAAATGGTAGAATAGGTTCTTCATGGAGTGCAGCAGAATAAAATAAATAAATATATTACAGCATTTCCTGTGAGGCAAGAAGTTAAGCTTTTCTCATTATAATTGAACACCCATGATTTGCCAGTGTGACAGCTCTCTGTGGTGGCTGGTGCATCTGTAAGTTATCCTCCTGGAAAAGAGGTGGGTGTTGGAAAGTTAGTTATACTAAGCGCGAATTGCTGCTGTGATTTCCACGGCTAAGGAGAAGTTATGGTAATTACCAGCCCTGACTACTGAATCAGAGAAACTGTTTCCCCAGTGGGCTTATGTGTTGACTGGTTTCTTTTCTTACCCCCTCCCTTGCAGCTTTGAAGAAACAGTGGGATACTTTGGGATAAAGCCAAAGGCTGGTGAGAAGGAGATCACACCAAACTACGTTTTCGCGGTGTGGTACGAATTCTGCAGTGACTTCAAGACCATTTGGAAACGAGAGAGCAAAAGCATTTCCAAGGAACGGTAAGGTTCTAATAAAGTCATTAATACCATTTTAGATGTCTGGGAAACTGCTGCTTCTCAAACCCAACAAATTATGCTCCTATATTTCACAGGCGTCATTGTTTTCTTTCAGATCTAATGGACATCAAGGAAAGATTATTCCCTCAGGGTGTGTAGGAAAATTCACCAAAGGCATGCTGTCCCCACAAAAAGATAAACACACATAATCTGATAAATTACACTTTTGTAACCCCTTCCAATTACTAGCTAGTAAAATGAAAGGAGAGCTGTGCTAATTTATAACAGATTGCTTCTCTGTGCATTTTCATGTTGAACTAGCCTAAATGAGGCGATATTGCTGTCGCAGACAGTACAGACAAATAAAAGTGAATGCTTTTCCAGTTAATATACTGCACTTGCATCAAAGAGAAGCCCCAGAGATTCAGGCCACACTTAGCATAGTGTCGAAGCCCCACACTGAATTTACAGCACTACTTCTGAGTTTTGGTGTCCTGCTGAGGACATCAAACTACTTGCCGCTAGATCTCACAACAGTCTCCTGATTTTATTAGTTAGAGTAAAAGAACCCAAAAACCTAAAACCTTCAATTATTTTCTTGGTTTTCTTAAAGAAACTTAAAGTCTTTTACACAAAAAAGCAATTCTACTACCAGCTCATCACGCTTAGCATGTTACAATTCATTTGAAAAGACCTGGAGTGGTAATGTAGTCATTCTTTGGAAAAAAATGGAGCAATTACTTTCAGCATGAAATTTAAATCCAAGTGCTTATTCCAAATTGACACAGAGGTAGATTAAAATTTCTTTAAAAGAGCAAGCAAAAGTAGAACACTCATTTATTTTCCATTTTGCTTCAAATCAGTGGAGCTTTCAGGTTCCTATAAAGTAGATTTTCTGAAGGACTAGATGTAGAAGTTATGAATTCTTAATTATCAACCTTATCTGCATTGTTTTATAGATCTTACAGCTTTAAAACATGTGAAAGTTGTAGCTTTTTGTATCGTTTATTGATTGATTTTGGAAGGTGGCAAATGCAAACATTTACAAAGAATCTCTTATTTCCTTGTGTCTAAATCAATATGCAAATTTGGTTTACATGTTAAAAACTGTATAAAATAAAGTCCCAAGCATGTTGCTATGGTCATGATAGAGATCATCTCAGGGATATATTTTCTGCTGAATCATGACTTATTTTTGTTCCAAACGCAGCTAGGAGGAATAGAAGTTAACTGCCCGAGGGAAAAAAAAAAATCCAGACCATGCAGACCTTTCTTTTTTATGTAATTAGCACCTTGCTAATGGTACACAATGATCCTTTCAAGTAAATCGATTTGAAGTGCCTTATGTTTTAACAGTAGATAGCTTCTTAACTATCTTAATACAATAACCAAGAAATCTCTGTAAGTAGACTGCTATATTGTGTGCTTTTATACTTAGGTGTGGTGAGAATTTTTTGTGGTTTAATAGCTGTATCAATAAAATCTACAAATAAAAACACAGAACAAATATATCATCAGTTCCTCTGACAGATGCCTTTATTCCTGTTCCAGGTAAAGCAATACCAGTGGAATGCAGAGCAGCAGTTACTGTAATACTTCTAGGTGCTGACACTTTCCTGATCATATAGACTGTTCTTCAAAGCTCACTTCAAATTATTTTTACAAAGTTTCATTAGTCTCAAAAGGACAATTCATTGTCCTTTACATTCAAATTTGGGTGATTCATCAAGATGATGAGCTGTTAAAATGTGGAGCCTTGTGTAAATAGTCAATTAGAATGACAGAAGAGCTATTTCCATCATTCTAAATTGTTCTGTAGTGTGCTACTGAAAAGAAAGACAAACTGAAATCAATAGATTAGAATACAGATTAGAATGGTGGAAAAGCTTTTTTCATCACCTGAAAGTGTCTTGTAAAGTCTTGATCATTTAAGGGTCCTGTTTTAACAAAGTATGAAACTAGCAGTTGATGAACTGCTGTCCAAAAAAGTTTGAAAGCAAGAGTCATTGTCCACACTGGTAACCAAAAACCTTAGAATGACAGGAATGGACAGCTGTCTTCCTTAACTGGCTAATTAATTGGATGCACTATTTGTTGTGCATTTTTAAAGACTGCAATATAATTTTTTAAAAAAAGAAAGAGAACATTTTTATCATGAACCCTTATTTATTTTGTTTTGAAGGAAGTTTTAAAGAGGAAGAAATATCAATGTAAGTCAGTAATTGCAAACATAGGTTCTGAAACTGAGGCATTGATATCATTATGTGAACATGTTTCCAATTGGGTTCCCTTTCAAATTTCAGGAGCTAAAGAAACCCTATGGAAAATGTGTAGGAATTAGCTAATTATTTACATTTACATAGGAATGTTATTAGTGGATTGTAATTTGTCTTTCAAGAAATATGACACATAAAAATTTAATTATAATATACAGAATTATCATTAATGAAAGAAATAATTGAAAATGTATTAGGTTAAACTTAATACTAGTAAAAATAGGTCAAAAGATCTATGATTCCGAAATTAAAATTTTATATCCCAAACTAACTACATTGCATTGTATAACAGATGTCTTTAAAATCTCTGAGTTTCAGGAAAAAAGAGTGCTGTCTTTAACTAAATGACAGTCTCAGCTGCAAAGAGCCTGTTTTGTCTAAAGCTGCTTGGCTCCCAAATGTAACACAACTGTAGGAACCTAATGAGATTTCAATGAGACTTTTTCTTAAAGTAGAGGAAACACTTCAACTGAGCTGCCCTGCATTTAACCTCACCATGAAAATAAATTAGCTGCATGCAAAATATAATTGAATCATTGTCTCTTTCCTGGACAAAATTTGCACATTATTTAGGAATGCAAGACGGAGTTACAGATAAATAAGAAACTATGATATGATATGATATGATATGATATGATATGATATGATATTATATGATATGATATATAAATGACTATAGGGATAGAATGAAAACTATTTTCCAAACCATATGCCTGATAGGAATAGAATGAGAGTTTACTTTCCCTTCAATACCAGAATTAAGGTACAAATAAAATTTGCTTTGACAATCACATAATCTTTGACAAACAGCTTAATGTAAGTGCACCAAATGTTGGAAACATTTTGACTTTTTTTTTTTTTGTGCTGTTCTGAATCAAAATCCAGTTTTGTTGTTGACAGTTTTATAATTTAAAATGTGTAGGCATTCAGATACATCAACTGCTTTTTATGCTTTTTTCTCTGTATGAAATTTTGAGATGATAACTGAATTGAAGACTAAAAAGTTGGAGTTTTTGGCAATAAAGTGCTTAGAGCAAGGTGGATTGCAGATATTTCCACTGTCACTTCCTTTTCTTAAAGTAGTAATTTTATTTGCAGTGGGCATGTCTGTGAATTCAGAACAAAAGCAAATACGTATTTATAGCAACTTAAATCCATTATACATACATATGTGAATGCCCATCCATAAATCAATCAAAGCATTCAAAGTGCATTAAATTCTATTTTAAGAGGATGTCCTAGACAAGTCTGAAATAAGAAAAAAGTATAAATACAGAAGAAATACTAGTAGTTTGCAGTGAGCTTCATCACAAACTGTGATTATGTTTTGCAAAAGAAATGTGACAAAGATTATAATAATGTGTTAATGCCTGTTACCCTTCAAATATGAAATAATTAAAATAGGAAAGAATTGTTGCTCTTAATTTAACTCACTGCTGACTCTTGTAAGGATAAGATTGCTACAATGGTTACTGTACTGGATGAAGTAATCTCTTTCAGATTGAATATGCATACAAATAGGCCAGAATTCAGAAATCAAAAACAGAACCAAAATGTGTCTCATTAGCTGGAGAAGACATGATCATTATTTAATGAACAGAATTATATATTTCACCTTGAAAACAAACACTTTGTCACATGATGTCACAGATGGTAAAAGCTTGCATTGCTTCTAAATGGTGACAATACAAAATTATATTAGCAAAATCTACGAAGAACTTACACATTAAGAGAGTTTCCAGCTGCAAAAGCATTCTGGTGATTTTCACTAGGCTTTGGCTGTCTTTATATACTCCTAAATATCTGCCAGTGGCCATCTCAGATGGACTGAAGTATAGTTGGTTTTTCTTATGCATCAACTTTCCTAAAATAAAAAGTTGTTTTAAAAAATCTTATTCCTTGTGACTACAAAGATGGATTTTTTCACTTACTTTGTGGATAACTGTGTAGATAAAACACTGTCAGTACATCCAGAAAAAAAAGGAACATATCAAACATATTGGCAATTTGAGGTTTGATGACAAAATCCGCTTACAACATACATTTTACTGTATTTTACTAATTTAGTTAGTGAACATTTATTTTAAATGCAATCTAAAGATTTGATCAGTAATGACCAAGTTCTTTCCAGAAGATTTAGGCCTGAAGGCTTGATAGGCAGTTGTATTGTACAACACAGTAATAGAAGTGGCAATGTTCAAACTTCATCATCTGGTATAAGGCTTCTAATTTTAAAGCTAGCCAAGTACTCTGTAAAATCATCTGCCAGGCCAGGTAATACACAAACATCTGTCTTCTAAAATCTTGATACTGAAATCTAACCTGTTCCATTTCATGGGCTAACAGTTTTTGGGAAATGGAGCTGTGACTTGAGGTTTAGTTTATGAGCTGCATACAGAAATAGGACTGAGAGTAGAAAGGCATTTAACACATGAAAGGAATATGAGCTCTGGGGATTTCTCATAGTCCTAAGGGAAGTCACTGTTCAGCTGTGTTAAGGGTCTGGACTGGGTATGCAGCTTGGCTCTAGATTGAACAGTTGGTGTTGACTGTAGCTACCTCCACTTGTTCATTTCCACCCATATTTGAAATTTTGTTTGCACAACATTTCCTTATGCCAAAGCAGTTTTATGGGAGAAGTTTAAAGTTCTAGTCATGGGAAGCTCAGGTGACACAGAACTGTCATTCCAAGTTATTTCCTAACCCTCAGCTATCCACATAACCCACCAGCTGCATGAAAGGAGCTGTAGAAGCGAAAAGAATGGATTTTCCAAATTATTGAGAAGCTGGGAGAGAACCAGATAATTTGGTCTCTGTTGTTGCACAATAACAGAGCCAGAACATGAGCAATGCAACAATGCAGTATTGGAGTCATAGTTCTCATATTTAAAAATACATAGTGTTGTTAATTGCTTAATTCAATATTTTTCCATATTGTGTGCTAATGTGCAGTACTGCTCAGTTTGACACCACATCTTCTCTATTAATTAAGGTGCATTGACTTCTTTTGATCACAGTTGAAGGAGAATAACTTTTCTTTTGAATATATCCATGTTGCAGCTCATCACATATGAAGGTTTGAGTGACTTGCATTCCATAATGTTTTGGCCTCATGACTGCTTGCTAAGTTAGCCCATTGGTCAGGTTGGAAGGGACCACAGTGGCTCACCTGGTCCAACCTCCCTGCTCAAGCAGGGCCATCCTAGAGCACGTGGCACAGCATTGCATCCAGACAGTTCTTGAGTATCTCCAGTGAGGGAGACTCCACAGCCTCTCTGGGCAACCTGTTCCAGTGCTCAGTCACCCTTGTCTTGTATTGTGGTTCAGGTACTCTGTCATCCCTTCTGGTCTCTTTGTCCTCTCCAGTGCTTTCTGTCTGAAGCTATCCTTGTAACTGTGAGCTGTAGATTGTGACCCTCCATCTCAGGGCTTGATTCTGTTTCAGCACCCTCATTGTAAAAACCTTCTTCCTTATACCTAATCTAAACTGGCTTTTTAATTTAAAACTATTACCCCTTTTCCTTTTGCAAAAGCCCCTGCTTAAAGTTTGTCCTCATCTTTCATTCTGTTTTTAAACATCAGGTTTCCTAGAAATAGTGAAAATGTGCCATAAAATTCACAAAGCAAGGCCTATATCAGTGGCAGGCATAATTTTCTTTTTAAGTCTAAAAGTTTGTAATCCCTGTAATTCTACCTTTGGGTGAAAGTGTGGACTCAAGACATTTGAAAACTATTTGAAAACATTTCTAGGACCAAGGAGAATGTGATCAGATAGAAAATGTGCTCAAAATAGGAAAGAGTTTAGAAGCTGATCACTTGGTGTGATTCTGCTGAGAAGAAAACCGTCTTGAAATTCATCATCATCTTTGCATAAACATCATAGCTGTGAGGAATAGCATGCTGTCCAGTGGGTGCAGCCATCCTGCATTAAGAAGTAAACTGCAAATTAACAAAAATAAAGGGATGGAATGGTGTGTTGTCACATAGCTGTTAACATGTAGAAACAGGGAACGCTAATAAAGTTCTAAAAATATGCTAGCTGTATTTAAAAAATGTCCAGAATAATAATTTCATACATGTGTATTTGAGTTACAGCTTGAATCAGCACTGTAGCTAAACAGTGTTGAAAGTAAGTTTAGTTGAAAGTAGTGTAACTGTTTTCTCCTCTTAAGCACTCAAAAGTGAGACAACACCAAGAACTATCCTGTACATGCTTCTAAAATATGTAGAGAAGAAGTTTCTGGTTTCCAACACTGATAACATTTCCAACATTGATAAAGACAGTAATGGACTTATGAATGTGTTCTGTGTTTTAAAAAGAATCCAGCTTGCTGCTACTGTTACAACAAGGAAGTACACATCAGTAATTGCAGCTATAATCCACTTTTCTTTTTGCTTTTCTTCCAAAATTCCTCAAAAATTGAGCGTGTTGAAAGTGGTTTGAACTGGACATGGTATTTTAAATACTTTTTGACTGGCCATAGCAATTATTTCTGCCAGTGGAAAAAGTTAAATAGGAGAAGAAAATAGAATTTTTCAGTTTGAGATTGCCAAGAAATGTGTTGCTTCTAGTAAAAGACTGACTTGGTGTACATTACTGAAAATTGATTTGCTGAGTTCTCCTTGGTTGTAAAAATTCACTCCCAACCTCCTTCCTTTTGCATTTTGCATATAGAATTTAAAGTAGCTGAATGTACTGTCGGTGTTATAGAGGCACATAGCACTGGGCAGATCCTCTATCGGGAGCGCCAAGAATTTTCTTTCCTTTTTATCTGTTTAGCACATAATTTCCTACTCACTTTCCAGTCTATACAAGGAGAGTCAAGTCCCTTTTTCTTTAATTCTGTTTCTCCTCTTCCTCCTGATTGAACTCCTCATTGGGTTCTTCTTGTTAAATCCCCACAGAAAGAAGGGTTCTGTATGCAGGACCCTGAGAGCCAAAGGCAAGAAGCAGAGGAATCAGACGTCTTCTTCTTTCCCCTTATCTCTACAGTACTTTTGGCAGACCAGTCTGTAGCTGTACACAAGACAACTTTAACTACCCTGAGACAAGAACCTCTTGTACCTCCTATTGCCACATCAGTGAGGCTGGTCAGTCAATTCCATCTAAAGCAACACAGAAAACATTAACAAAAAACTGGCAGATGCTTTCATTTCAAGATTTGCAGAGGAAGTATAATGTATAGCCTGGCAAATGGCCTGCTGAAATAGCATATTCTGTGTGTCCAACAGATTAAGCCAGTTCACTCTTTTTTTTCAGAGGAGGATCTTTTTTGCCTTGATAGCACAGCTTTTTGGTGGGAAAAATACTCCATAAAATCCAGATCCTGCAAGAACAGAGAAATCATTTTTCCGATGACATTTTCAAGGAGCAATACAGACAGGCTGTCCTTTTGCTTTTGATTTTCTCCATTTGAAAATGTACTTTGATCTACTTTTGGTAGTTAAGTACCTTTAAATAGAAATAGCAGTTTGTTGGGCTAATGTGCCTAAAAAAAAGTTACTGGTGAGGCTTCTTACAAAGTATATACCAAGCAGAACCAGAATACCTTTCATTTCATCAAATCTAATGACTCCTTTTCTTTTTTTCAGAATTAAAGTGGCTCAGCAATCAGTGAGCAAGTTAACTGCAGAGAAGAAAGTTGAAACAAAGAAAATCAATCCCACAGCTAGCCTGGTATGATCTGGTTTTCAGTATGACATTCCAAAGGGGTTTTATGACACCGTTCTTGTCATTCAAAATGATGGCTGGTTTCTACTGTTGTTGGAGAGTGTAGTATTTTTAGTTTGAATGCAGCAGAGTGGTTTTCTTCCCAAGGAGAAGCGTTAAAGCTTATGCCCTTTGGTAGTCAACAGTTATGTTTAACATTTAGTTCAGTTGTGCCTAAGCATGGCTCTGCTATTTTAGATAACAAAAAGAGCTGCTTTAGGGTTTCTTCTTCCACTGTAGTCTCTTGTATTTTCTTCCATGCTTCAAAGTGCAGAAGCTCACTAGATATATTTGTCCAATGGCTGGAGTGTCTGGTGTTTTCAAAACCTTAAAAATCTTGTTTTCTCTGTGGAACAGTGGTAGAAGGGATTAAATCCCCATTTTATTCCTTGTTGTACACCAGTGTTTTTGATACAACACAGTAAGACGTCTAATAATTTGCATTGTATATAAATTCTTTTTTTGTCTGTGTGCAAGGCACATAGGTTAGACAAGCATTTCTCAAACTCTAGAAGGCAAGAGACCAAGGGAAGGAAATGTACATGAAGGAATCAGGGTATTATTTCCATTCCCAGCAGAGCATATCAGTTGCAGATCAGGCAGCAGAGATATGAATGACTACACTTGCCTGGGAAGAGGTCATTAAGCAAGATCATCTAGCTAATGCTAAATTAGAGCCTTTATGTCAGCAGAAGCCATTCCAGACATGAGAAGGTATTAGAGTCACATGAATTTGAAATGTATCTGGTTTTCTCTAGCTGCAGTGGTCATCACAGATGTGTATTTTTAAAGGTACGCAGTATTTGACAAGTATGTAGCAAAAGCAAACTCAGTAAGTAATGTGTTTCAATGTTTTAAACCTTCTTTGAGTGCTCCAAGAATTTTTTAATTCAAGAAAACTGAAACTATGACTTATTTCTCCATCTTCTAGATCAAATGCTCATGGAAACTTGAGAGGAGATAGAAAATTATAGACAAGAATTATAATAAAACTCTTTTTTTTTCTTTAACAGAAAGAAAGACTACGTCAGAAGGAAGCCAATGTGACTGCCAACTGAAGGAAGATGAATGAAAACAGTGCAGTGATTTCATACACTGCCTGATGCTTTATTACACCAATGGCCCAGGAAGCACCTTATGTTAGATACTGAATTCTGCTTTGCTGATCTGTCCCAAGACAATCCATTAAAGACTTTTGAGTTCCTTCAAAGGGGTTTGTATGTTCAGTGGAGGGAATTCTAAGGTTTTTACATGGGAAGTCAAAATTTTTTTCTGTAACTGTTCCTTACATTGCTTAAAATGCATCTTGTTGTCAATGGTTTATTAAAATATTCTGTGTATAATGTATTAATATGGAAGAGCTAAAATGAGCATTTTGGATGCTGAGTTAAGTAATGACTAACAACCTGTAGGTTATTTACAGGGCTTTATATAGATGAGAGTAAATATGCCATTCAGTTCTCAAAGGTCTATTGCAGCATACTTTTTGTTACTTTAGCAGTAACTGCGGTAAGATTGACTGATTCAAAATAATTTTACAGTGTCTAACTATTGGATGCATCTTTCTAAAACTGATTAAATGTAATTATAGATTCATGCTGTATTTTACTATGAATATTTTTATAGAAGCTTCAGCTTATGCCATTCATTGAAATGGGAGTAATATTTTGCACATAAAAAGGAATATTCAAATTCTTTAGTTTTGTGATTGATGGCATAACAGATTTATTATTTTTATGGTTTTAATCTAACATTTCCTAAATTTTGAGCTTCAAAAAAATTTTAAAATGTATATTTTTATTTCAGTATATATTGCAAATAACAATTCCATAAAGTGATGAGTTTATAGGTCATTATTCATTAAGATACAATAATGTCTCTCCATGAAGTTGCGTATTTGCCATTAAACATTTGTCTTTTAATTCCATTGAAAGCTTTCTTTTTAACAGCAATTATCTCCCTCTAAAACACATTATGCAGTCTGCGCTTGTCCCCCTGTGTTTGTATGAAGAATGTGTCAAGCATACCTACATATTTATATAAATATATGATTTTTATATATATATATATATATATATATACACATAATAAGTAAAACTTCAGAAAGAATTAACAGGGTGTTGCTGTCCTCCTGTAACATTATAACCATTGCTATAAAGTGGCAGAGCCTAAAAATAACCCTACTGAATATCCACCATTGCTTGAAGATTTTTACTGCATTTTAAGCATTTGGATTCTTAGGAGGAGAAATCTGGAAGAACAAGTTAATTTAGGGTAAAAGAGAAAAGTGATTCTGCTTGCTGTCCACAAGAGAGAAAATGAGTTTATGATAATGGTGTATGAAGTTGGTTACAAAGAGAAATTACGTGAAGCAAAGAGGTGCAAAAATCTAGTAGGGGAAAAGCATTAGTCCTTTGCTTTGAAACTGGAAAGAATATACGTGATACAGACATCAGTTATCATACAGCAAATTCCATAGAGAGACTGAGATGAAACCTAGGCAAAGTCATCCCTAGCAGTGTACATTTATATTAAGGAAAATAGCAGTTTTGGAGATAAATTAACTTAGGAATTCAGTGCAGATTTCTTAAATTAGTATCTCTCTCATTCCTGCATAAATGAAAACAAAAGACTCAAGGGTCTCTTGTGTGTTTGGGAGTTTAGACTTGCTACAGATATACTCAAGATGCGTGAGCATAATTCTTATGAAAGCAGTCAACAATATGCCAGCAAAAATAATCTGATTTGTATTTTGAGTAGTCCTATTGAAGAGGAAAAGCAAATTCCAAAGATTTAAGTTTCCTGTCTTCCACTAACTAGGTGAAATACATTTCTTTCCAATACTATTAGTGATAAGTAAGAGGAGCAATAACACCTATAAAGCCAAAGAATGATAGCAAGCAAGGCAATTCTGATGAGTGTTTAAGCAAACAGTGTTTATTTTTTATATAGTTTTCTATCTATCATGAATATAGTGTACATTGCCATTTGACCTGACTGAGAGTTTTTTCAATGAAATTAATTACTTGAAGTATTATTCAGCAAGAGCAGCACTGTTGGTGAAAATGGATGGTGTTAATAATTCCCATTAAAAGTATATTGTGAAAAAAAAGGTTTTAACTTATTGAAATATCCTGTTCCAAAATTTCTAAATGTGAATTTTCATTTTTCAGTTCAAATTGACTTCATTTTGAAATGTTGAAAAATGTATATAAAAAGGGATTAAAATTAAAATTATTCATTTAAAGCTTTCCTTGATCAGACTTATAATTCTTTTATCAAATTAGCAATTTGCCAAGGTTTTGAGAATTAAGGCTATTTTTTAGAAGTTTCAAAAACTTATGTAGCACAGGGACCTTGTCTCTTCCTAATTTTCAGTTGTATTGATTTTCCTCTCAAGTCTGAGTTTCTGATTCCAGCTTAACCCATGACTTAAATCCTCTACTACTAATTGAACTATTTTTAAGTGAAAAGATTAATTCACCTAGATTATTTGATTCATTGCCTTAATCAAGACTTTAAGACTCCTAGATGGCATTCATCAGCTAAATATCACAGTGGTGCACCTGCTGGCTTTAACTTAAATTGTGTATTGGAGAGGAGATATTTACAGATATGTGTGCATAAGCTGTTTATTTCTGAAATATTTAGACACTTCAGGCACAACAAATGTGCATCAGCTAGCACTCATCTTTGGGGTCACCAACTGTCACCAAACATTATGTTTTAAGCTTTAAGCTTTAGTTTTGATGCCTCACTTTACCTTGAGCTTCCTAGTTTGTGGGGAATAGAAGGACAGAAGAAGAAAAGAAGGAAACTACAAAGATGGAATGGAACAGAAGTCTCTGGTACATGTCTACATTGCTGTCAAGGAAGTAAAAGAGTGGACTCAATTAAGCCAGGCAGCAATAGCTAGACAGTTACAATTTTCTGGTCTATTTAACTTAAAATACCTCAACACGTCACAGAAGTCACTTCTGTGACTGCAAAGTAGATGTGGCTTAAGAGGGGGAATTTTCTGTTGTGTTTTAGTTTCATTTCTTCTCTTACTGCCAAGCTTCTCAAAGACTGTAAAGCATAGGACTATTAAAACCCATGTTACTCATTAGGTGCTTATTACCTACAATAACAATATACAGTACTGATTTATAAATTGAATTATTAGGAAGAATTCAGTGTAGAATGAGTAGATAATAATCTGCAAAGTGCTCTTTACATTATTTACAACATTACCACTTGTTGATTTTAAAACGGAAGACCTTTTAGTGTCTTTGAGGTCTGAAAAATCATTTTTTCATTAGGTTTTTACTAAACTATGAGAACTACCTAGGTGTTTTGCCATCACTAACCCCTGCAATTGTTTTGCCTTGTCATTATCATAGGGTTGTAAATGTATATATTGAATATTAGACTTTTATATTTAACTTAGAATTTTTTGCATCAAAACAGAAACTACGACCTTCGGTTTCTGTATATAAATATTTATATTTCAAATTATTAATAATTAACTTTTTTTGGATACATCTTACAGTATTAAGGTAGAAAACGTATATGCTCTGAAATTCAACACTGTTTTGGAGATTCCCAAGCTAGGTCTGAGAAAACTGGCATTTTGGATTGCACAGTGAGAAATCCCAGAATCCTAGAAATCCCGGTTCCTTAGTAGTCAAAGGTTTGAGCATATGCAGGAGACTTTACCTTGGGTACAGTTAACGTGGTGCCAGATTTAAATAACTGTCTCTCCTTTTAGATATGGCCTGCTAATATCATTACTAAACATTTCCACTGCTAAATAGTGTTTAAACCATAAGAATTTTATGCAACTGTTTTAGAGATCTAAAGTTCTGAAGTTGTGCAAGCAAAATTGGTAGAACTCTTCAAATATACTTGGCTTTGCAAGTTTTTTTTTCAAAATGCCTGCAAGACCTTTTCTTGTTTGTTTTTATAAACAATTTTCTCAATTTAAAAGTATTCCTAACAATGTTACAATTTTTTTTTCCACTTGTTGAAAATGAGGTATACCTCAATAGTACTATCTTAGGAAATTTTGCAAGCTTCAACTATATTTAAATTTTTATTTGATACCTCATAGAATTCAAGCTTTTAAATTAGGACCTCTTAGTAAAATTTAAGCACTGGATATACAAGATTATATATTGTAAGAACCAATGAAGTAAAAATGCTGAACTGATAAATAGCTTAGAGACAGAGTGCTCCACCTTCCTGGGAGGACAGTGTCAAGTGACATAAGCTCTCCCTAATGTGGAACAGCATTGTATTTCCTGTGATCTCCTTCTGCCAGGTGTCATCTCAGACTAAACTAAAGGTTGCACCTTGTTTTTTTTTCATTAGCTGTTTCTGGTTAATTTCATTTCATACTTTTTCACCTCAATTTCACCTTCAATAAGCTAATATTGAGTTAATAAGAAGCCTTTTTATACAGGCTGATAGTGTTTATATATGCATGCAGGTTTACTTATGTATGTATACCTCTGGCCCACATGGTAAAAAATATCTATAGGGAACACTATGGGGTCATGGGACTGGATAAAATCTTTTAGAATCCTGTTAGGAAAACTGTACTGAACTGTCCCAGTGTGGGACATGATTTCTATTCTTTGGTATGATCTGCCTGCAAAGGTTTTGGAGTCATGGGAGCTTTTGGAGGATGGAGAAAGCTGCTGCATGGTATCTTTGCTTTATCCATCAGTTTCTAACAGTATGTTTCTCAGGAGTTACACTGCAGAATTGCCTGAGCATAGATTGCCCGGGGGACTTCTGGAAGGGAGACTGGAAAGTAATGTCATTGGTTGATTTTCAGAAGGGAAAGAGATCATACCTATATTTCCAGATGAAGGTAAAAGCTAGAAGACTCTTCCAAAATAGCAAAGTTTTGTAGAGTTGTATGTATCCACTCATTAGGTTCTACAGATTTCAGAAACGCTGCATTCATGTACATGAACATCATCCTGTGCCTATTACTGATGATATGATTATTTATTATGAACAGAATCACTTATATTATCTTACTCCTCTGCTTTGACCAGTAGAATATTGACTACAAAAGCTGTTAAAAGAGTGGTCCGTCATCAGAGTCCTGACAGACAGCTGTGTTTCAGGTTTGCCTGTATTGTCCTGGCAGGAACATTCATATTTTCCTAGAGGTAAGATGAGTTTAGCTGCCATGACATCTGCCTTCTCAGCCCCTCTTAATCATAAGCTAGTACTTGTATCATAGGGCCAAGTGATGGGGCCAAATTCTGTCATCACTGATAACTAGTCTTCACTGCAATTAGAAGGTAACTGTGGCACAAAATAATACTAAGACTTTTAGGATGTTTTCGTGATAGACATTGCATCATAATGTCTTTGGTCAGCTCAAAGACCTGAAGAGTACTGACAGGCTGAGATTTATGTACTGTATTAGTACTGACAAATGGCATCCTTATAGAAGTTCAAGTTTCTGTAGAAAGAGAACCTGTTACATCTGTTCACTGGTTGATAATTTTCTTTATTCTTTTTAATCTTCCACAAGATGATTTTTTCAATCTCTGAACTATGCATTTGAGTACTTTAAATAGGACATTTTCTCTCTGACTTCTCCCAGAGTGGCCTAGCTTGTCGTTCAGTACTTTTACTGTCTCATTTGGCATGTCATAAATGCAATCCATTGTTGTTGAACAAATGCTCATCCTGAGCAGCTATCCACAAACAGCATGTTATAGAAACTGCAGAAACTGGGTAGCAGTCAAGATTACAGCACTATTTCCTGCAGCTTGGAACATCAGTTGTCAGCATATTAACATAGATGCTGTATAGCACCTGAGACTTAGGTGTAAAGTAGTTTCAGGGGTGTATTGCCAATAGCAGCTAATCACTATAAACCGGATAAAAGCCATGTTCTTCTTATAATTCTTTTTTTCTATCTATTAGGATGATTTTTTGTGGTGTGGGTATCTTCTAGATTTTATATAGGAAGATACCATTTTGTAATTAATCAAACCAGAACAAGCTCACAGTTCTAGTCTAGACTTCTTTCATATCTGACAGGAAGGTCAATAAATAAAACTGATTTAATTCCAGATAAAAATAATACTTTTTTCTCATTCTATTCATTTTTAAATTTTACAGTCCAGTGTGTTTTAGAAGGGCTGTAAAGAATGAAAACGTTGCAGTGCCATTGAAACAATATTAACCTCACTATAGCTTTCTTATGGATTTTCTTTTGAAGTGAAGTGTTTGCTTGGGTTTGTTTGAGCTTTGTTTAATTAAAAGATTATATTATATCAGACAATCAAGCCAGCTTTTCATGGACAAGTTTCTAAGGGGGCCTGAGTGCTACTGTGGTCAAGTGAAATAATCTGTGTGTATGCTCATCAGGCATGTATCCTGAACAACACACTTTCATCTCCATGTAGCTTGGAAAAGGGAGAGGCTTGGGAGGGAAATTGAACAGATTTTTAGGGGTTAAGTTCAGAAAAGCTATGTCAAATGAAATGTCCTTGTCATATTACATTGGTTTTGAAAAAAGTGATACCTGTTGCAAAGGAAGACTCATGCTCCATGTCAGATGGGACTGGATAAGAACTTTGCCCAGAGAGCTGATAAAAGCAGTTTCTTGTAGGTGCTTTCAGCAAAGCTGTGAGTGCCCAGATGATGACTGAATGTATGTTCCCCAGGAATAACAGAGCTATATACTTTAAGAAATACATTTGTATAATGACACTATTTTTGGTGGGGGGTATATCAGCCTCAAGAACAAAAGCTGCCCCTGCCATTGTACTTAGCTATTGCTTACTGTACTAAAAGCTTTGCCACATTTGGAAGTTACAGGAAGCAAAAATGGAGAAATAATATTGCATGAAAAATAAAGACCTGACCACTGGAAAGTGGTTTTAGTAGGATTATAGTATGATTTTCAACCTCCATTTAGCTATTTGGGTTCTTTTTCCTTTCCAATCATTCTGAGTTAAACATTTGCACTGTTGAACATTATTATTGTTGGTACGCTTCCCTCTCTTCTCTCCATATGATACAAAATCATCAAAAGAGAGGCCTCTTTGGCTGCTTAACTTCTCTTTGAAGATGTAGCAAAGTGGTAAATTCTCTTGCAATGCTGATAGTGTTCTGTGTGTACCTAGGAAGTTTCACAGACAGAACAGCATTTAGGCCTCTGATGTCCATGTGGGATTTGCTTTAATAAAATCATAGCTTTGCTTGAATGTTTGCAAATACACTCAGCAATTATATATTTGCTGTCCTTTGAATTGAAATCAACCTTGCATTTATCATCCTACAATATGTAAAGCAAAAATAATGGAATATTAATCTGGTTTCGCTTTTTTTGGTTTTCAGAATTAAACTCCTTGGAATAGTTCCTGATTAAATATGTTACAAATGTCTTAAAAGAATAAGTTAAATAGATTCAGGTGCATTTTACCCGCTCCACGTTGTAATTATGTATGTGTGTGTGTGTGTGTGTGTGTGTGTTTCTACTGTGTATCTGAAAGTATAATTTTCTCAAAAACCAAGATGTGCTATGAATGACTTTGTAAAAGTTACTGTAGTGGGATGGAGTATTTATTTTTAAACTAAATTCTTAAGGAGACATTGACTGTAAATAAAAGACTATATTTTCCTCCTCAGTATTTTTGATAATTTTTTCAATTGTCTTTTTATGTATGCAAAATATATTATTGGGATACTGTAGGTTTCTCTGTTTGAAAAATTCTGTCTAAATAACTTCTTTTATTTACACTGCTTTACTAGTACAGTTAATATCCCAGGTTCAGTGTGCTTGTTAAAAAAGACATTATTTCTCAGATCTGCAAAGAATTTTAATATCTACCTTTCTGAAGTCAATGTCTTGAAGGTATTTTTGAGGGGGTGAATCTGAAACACTTTGCATTTTGAAAACGTAATTTCCTTTAGTTCTCATCCCACTTTTAGCAGCTAGTCACATTTCCAGATGCATAATATTGAAAAGCTTTTCAGTAACTCAGACCATTCTAACTAAAAAATCACAATAAAATAGAATCTCAGTGGCTTCTACAATCCATGTCTCCAGACATTAATATTTGTTTTCTAGGGGAAGAAAAAAACTATGAATTGAATTATAATTTTGTCTAGATTTTACTGTTACTTGTATAACTATATTGATAGTGTAGGAAACCTTATTGTCATTAGTGTAATTTTTTTCCAGTTTTCCTGAAGCCAGAACAGAAAACAATTACAGTTTCAGTAGAAAATTTTTCTGTGATTTCATTCAGCAACTGACCATTTTGGGGACTACTGGAACTGGAAGCCTCTTCAGCAGGATGCTCAGCAACTCTCCAAAGACAGATATATTTTTGGCAGTTTTGAGTGGGATTTTAGCTTCACACATCACATAAATTTAAAATCAGAAGACTGTGATTTGGTTTTAGATGTTTCTGGAAACATTATTAATGTATTTGTTTGAAAATCCTTAGCCAAGCAGAGGTTGGAGTGATCATGTCAAGAGGGATTAAGAGCAAATATATTCTACAACTGACCCTGAAAATCACAACAGGTTAAAAGAGGGAGTGGAGAAACTCAGCAAATCTACAGCAGCATAATCAATGGATTTTGGGTTGAAAATCTGCATTTTCCATCATGGAAAAGACTGGAAAAGACAAGCATCTAAGCAAGGATTTCAGCTGCATAGATGAATTGAAGATATATTGCCAAAAACTAATCACCAAGGTGCAGACATTAACCAAATATGAAGAACTGTTTGCAGCCAGTTTTCTGTAGAAGGGGACACATAGGAATTGCGACCAAGCTGGTCTAGTGCAAGGTGTTCCTGCCCATGGCAGGGGGCTGGAATGAGATCATCTTTAAGGTCCCTTCCAACCCAAACCACTCTGTGAGTCCATAAAGGCATACTAGATGCCACAATGATAAGCATGTTAGAAATATCAAGATAAACACTGAACAGTTAAGCAGTATGTAATTAGTTGCATCATCTTAATTAAAAGTGGCTGAGCAAAGCAATCCAGCTTATAGACAGTTGTTCTCTGTTCCCTCTCATATTTTTTACTGTCTAGTTTCGTGATCCTCTAAAACAAAAAAATGGTGTGCTGCTGAAAAGATGAACTTCATAAGCATTTTTGTTTGGAATCCTGATGTGCCAGGATGTCAGATGACAGATGGTTTATTCACGTTAACAACTAACTTCATTCATTAAGAACCTGAATTTAGTCTTTGGGTCCAAAAGAAGTGCTGGAGCCTGAAGTTCTTGAATTTTCTTTATGCTTCCTTGAATGCAGGATGTTTTTAGCAACATAACACCTAGCTGAAGAGCAGTACTTGCCATCGACTGCCTGTCTTATTCTGAGATAAAAATACCACATGCAGGGAAGAAAATACATCAGATAAAGTGAATTTCTTTCCAAGAAAAATAACATATATGTTGAACAGAAGTCCAAATTTGTAAGACCAATCCTGAAGGTCTAAAATAAATGCTACTCTTCTGAACACACAAAGCTCTCATCAGACATAAATCTTATTTTCTGTGATGCATTATTATTTATTATTTGTTAATGTATTTCAGCTCTGGTGCTGTTTAAAATGTTACTTCATAAATACCGAATTAATTTGTGATACACTGATTTAAAATACTATAAAGCAAACTGCTGCCTTTAATTAAATGGCAGGTTAGAGCTGTATAATTAAATAATTTCAGAGATTAATTGTTTCATGTCTGTAAATATCACAGCCATTTATCCAGGGGTTAAATCTGGAAATAAAAGCAGGCAACTTATTAATTACTTTATATAAATATGCAGATACATATATATGCATATGTATATTTTTTAAACATATGTATACATATATAGCTCTAAGAGAAGCTATTCTGTTGATATGGCAAAAGAAGTTGATCCAATATCTCTATTTCAGCAATCTATAATGAAATTTTCATACATGCATTGTTCAGGAAGGGACAGCTAGTGAAAAATCAACCCTAAAAGCTGGATAACTGTAGTTCTTGAAATAATTTAAAAGCAGATGAGCATTTGAGATGTGTTGGTCAGAAAACTTTAATCAAAGCAGACTGGGGATTTCTATGTGTAACCTCTTTCATGGGACAAATCCCAAGGTCCTTTACAAAATAATGAAATTAGCAATGCAAATATTGATGGATACAGTAGGTGAAACAAAGTAGTCTTTGCTCTTGAGAATGCTGCTACTGTTAAGTCAACAAACCAAGGGATTCCAGATGCAAAAAAAGTGCAAGCCTCAAAGCCAGGCATGCTAGGTTTTTGGTAAGGATCAAAAAAAGTGTTGAAAACCGTTTGCAAGTCTTGGTTTTGGTTTCTATATAATTGTTACGTTTCATTGTGTCCGTTTGCTCTAGGGCTTTTGGCTTCTTAGGGACAATCTTTGACACATTCATGAACGTGCCACATCTTTCCTGTAGGATGGTGGGTGAACAGGTGTATGGGCTTCAGAAGTTCCTGGGTTGCATATAGGTCATTTACTATACAGACTGGTGGTTGAAGAAATGCTGTTCTTATAAAGGCAATTCCCAGACACTTGGGAAACATTAGGGGGTTTGAAGTTTGGTCTTACAGTACTGTTTTATCTACGCCTGAAAAGAGAAACTAAAGCTCCACAGATCACAGCTGAAGACAGGCTCAAAAGAAATAAGTGGTGATTTAACTTTTACAACTTATTCTTTCTAAGTGAAACTTGTTTAGGCATGCTGGGCCTTCATGAAAACCCTCTGCAGCTTCTTAAAAAGAATGTGAGGGGTGAGTGAGGAATAATATTTTCAGTCACAGTGTGTTATAAGACTTCTAAGACTTTTTTCTTTTTTTCCCTTTTGCATTGTTTCCTCTTTGTAAATTTTTCTTCCTCTTTCTCCCTCCCTGTTTAAGAAACCATTGCTAGATTCATGTGCATTTATTCAGCTCCAATATTTGTTCACTAATAATAAGATTTATTCAAGCTGCAAATTCCAAGACTGAAATGATTAATCCATTTGAAATTGCCCCAATAATTGATCTCTAAATTTCTCAGCCATATTTTTGGTCATACTTGTAAGTATGTTTGTACTTATAAGTTTTCATTTCAGATTCAATTAGTCACAGAGTCAGGCACAAAACTCCACTGTATGATTCATAACTAATCAAGACATTGTAAATCAACCACTGAGAATTTTATAAATATATAAGTAGCTGAGCAGTAAAATTTCAACTTGTTACAAAAAGCTTAACCCACAAATGGCCATACACAGTTGAGCTCCAAAGCACCATGTGTGTGAGTCAAGGGAAACATTTTTAAATTCTGAGGTCAGCATTTTTTATCTTTTGCTTCTCTTATTAACCTCAAAAACGGAAACATTGCAATGTTTTAAAGTTTTCTTCGCCAGTCTCCCTTGCAGCATCCGTAACAGTATTTTTGGCTGTTGATTGACTGTGAATCAGACAAGTGTGTGTGCCCCTTTGTTTTTTACTTTGAGAATCTTTGATTTCCAATGAAGTGTTTATGAAGGCTGACAGTGCTCATGTTATATATGATTCATAGCAGCCATAGCAATCCTGTCTTTGAGAAGTGGAGTGGTGCAATGCAAATGTCCTGAAAAGGCTATGCATTCATGATAGGGTTTTAATTATAGATCACATTGCTACCCTTAGCTCTGAAGTTCAGTGATATTGAAGATTTGAAAGATTTTTTTAATTGCTCAGAATTTTAAAGGAAAGCACAATGTGAGATATATTCTCTGATTTAAAAAAAATATTTCCTAGGAATTAGTAACAATCAAGGCCAAGGCCAGAATTTGTCCTCTCTCCCAGATTCAAAATCATCAGAAACTCTCATACAATTATCTTCCCCACCACAACCCTTGGATGATACATTCCAGCACTCCAAAAGGGTGATGCAGATCTAAGATGGGTTTCTGAGACTGCTTCATGCACACACCTCTGAAGTTGTCTTTACTGCTTATATACAGTAGTATCTTTTTGGAGATTTTCACAATATCACAAGAGTACTTCTTTGCCCTCTGTTTGCTGACACTGCCCCAGAAAGCAAGCTATGGGACCATATATATGCTATGTCCCTGCAACAAAAACACCTTGAGATTTTAAAAGAAGTTTCCCATCTCTTCTGGTCCTAAGTGTCTTCTAAAATATCAAACCAAGTCTACTTGCAAGCCTGTTGACAAACCACTACATTAGTAAAAACATGAAGGGAAAGCAGCTTCCGAGTTCATATACTTAAAAAGAGAATAAGTTGAATGTGAATCTAAAGATCCTATTCAAAGTTGGGAAGTTGATTGTGATATTTTCCAAAAGTAAGCATCAGTGCAAACTTGGATCACATCAAGATGTGTGTTCTTTCCTTGAAACAGCATTAAACAGCTGAGAATCAGTCACCTTACTTCAGCAGAATTTTTGAGAGAATGGGGGTGAGACAATATTAATTTTTAAGTAATGTGAGCACAAGAAATCTGATGCCAAACTGCCCTTTTTGCTCTTGGGATTATTTTGACCTAATTCCCAAGGCATCTTTCTGAAAATGTATCCTTTGGACTAAAAAAACAAAAAGGCAAAACCCACTCTCTTGGACCCTACTGTTTTAGTTCCCTGTATGAATCTTCTGGTTTGATTTAGGAATGTGCTGCTTGGTTCCCATGTGCATTGTTGTTGTAGTATTTACTTTGGAAGGAAAAGTGAGTATACGGTTCACGCCTTAACCTTGTCAAGCTTTCCCCTTACCAACTTGAACTGACACCATACAAATTCTGAAAGGAAAGGCCACAGCCAAAATTAATCATAAACATTAACCATAAAATATTACTCTTGACCCTACCAAGGGGCAGACCTCTAGGAATAACATCCTGCTCCTTAAGAAAATAACATCCCTCTCCAACCGAGAGGTGCAGACGATCTCGTCTGTGCATGACGGACATGCTGACCTGTGCCTCGGGGTGTAACATCCGATCCCAGCTCAGAGGCTAATGTGCACTCCAGGCCTTACCTTATGGAAGGCAAACACTGCCCTACACACAGGCTTTGGCACTTGTGTCCTCTGCATGAAACCAGTCCTGTCTGAGGTTGTGCTGTAAGGCTGGGTTTTATGCAAAGACTAACAGATGAGGCTGAAGCTGGAAAATTTAAAGCTGCCACCCCAACTTGCAGGCTGTTTTGACCTGAATGAATACTGTAGGTATACTCTTCTCATCATTGCACCAACAATGAGCCCTGAGGGAGGGCTACAGTCTGTAACTCCTTTGTAGCATTTCATTTGAATAGACCCTATGACTAGTTTATTCCTAGAGGCACAATCTATAGGTTATTGGAGAACCAATTTCTGTAGCTATCGCGCAGTATGCTGTTCATCAGCAAATTGAATTTTTGAAGCCTCTGAAATCCAAAAACTCCAGAACTAAGACTAATTAGTGTTGCCAAAGAAATAGTAAATCAAAGAAAAACGTACTTATTACAAGTCACTGGAGATGAAACATGGTTGCCTAAATCAAGCAAGACTTACAGCATTGAATGAAACATTCCCTAAATATCATTAAAATATCTGGCATGTAATAATAAATCAGGTTACTTCCCAGGAGATGCTGGTTGTTCTGACATTGACAGGGAGAGATTTCAGCAGCAAGCTGTTGAACTTGTCAAGGGTGCCCCACAGATGTACTTCTGGTCTTGCAGGCCTCCCTTAATTCAATCCCTTACCAGCAAAAATAAGATGTAAGTACCCCACTTTCTGGGGATTCCTCTTAGCATAAACTCTTCAGTGTCACCTCAACAAGTGATTTTGGTCTTCCTTTTCTCAGCATGTCAGCCCCAGATAGAAATCGAGCTGCTGTTGGGATTGACAGATTAAGTGGGAAGAGAACTGGTGAGGCAAAATGACATCATCCTAAATCGATGCACTCAGACTCGTTACAGAAGATTAAAAGACTTCCCTGGTAAGCCTCATTTGTCCCTGTGGGAGAAAGTGGGGTTTGTTTCACCCATTGAATAATACTAATCAAAGAATAAATTTCAAGCATTTGCAATGCAATTATTACTTGTAACAAGTTCATGAGGTTAAAACTTCACTGGGATTTTTATGCCACACTGAAGTGCAGCTATGCCCCTGTGAGTGAATTTGACAGATTCGACAGAGGTGGCAGAGATTGCTGCTGTGTTATCTGCTGGATAAACGCCTTGAAGTGAATATTTTCACAGGAATTGATCTGTGCTTGATTTGTACTTCCATAGTCTATTTATAGCTAACAAATATAAACTCTGCAGATGGCTCACTTCTGACAACGCAGTACAAACTGAGTACACTCCTCCTTTCACACTAATGCCTATACATCTCTCCTGTTAATAAGCTATTTAGACACATTCTGACAGCAGACTAGACCTCATCTTTGAGATCAGTACCTGACGCTCATATTTCTTTGCTCTTGCTCTCTGTTTCTTTTCACCATCCATCACACTGACTCTTACTTCCTATCCTCTCCTGTGAAATAGACACTACCTTCGTTTTTCATCAACACTAAAACAGATCAAGGTGGTTCCATGTGTTGGTAAAGATAAATGTCGAGGCTAAAATCTTTCCTTGTGTGTCTTCCATTAAATTTCACTGTGTAGCATTTGTAAACTTTTCAGCTATGATACACAAAAGCCAGTGCTACAAAAGATATTCAGTCTCATAACATCATACCTTTATAGAAAACTAGCGTCCTTTTAGGAAATCAGTGCTTCTGCATTGAAATCAATTACCATTAAAACCTCCCTGTGTTTTGTGACTTTCTTGTCCAGTCATTTCAAACAGCCCCTTCTCAAATGGCACAGGTTGTACATCATGTCAAGGAGAGGACTGGCAAAATGTGCTTTGGAATTATGCAAACAGTATTTCAATGTAATAGTGATACATAAAGATGTTTTTTCCTCTGCAGTCATAGCAATGGTAAGGAAGAAAAGATATGAAGATGCATTTGAACAATTCTCATTGGAAGAATCTTTTGTTTTACCCAGCTTCTCTCCTGAGGTGAGTTAATTGCAAGTCTTCTCACTTAGCTTATGTGATAGAAAGAGATGAACTATTTTTGTGCATCTGTGTATAATGTTTTGTCCCTGGTAATGAACTAAAATATTTGGTTCTGAAGGAAGGAATTTTTCTTTTGGCTTACAAAGGAGTTTGCTGCAAGAACTGAACTTAATTGTACAGGAGTAGGGAGCCTGCTGCCTTCTGATTAAGGCTGTCAGCTTAAGAAAACCTGCCAGGGTAGCTGTTCTCTCAGTTGGCTGAGTGATGGCATTTTCATCACCAGACAAAGCTCAGAATTTCTTTCAGAGAAAAACTGACTCTGACTTTTTGAACTTTTAGACTTCTGAGCTGAGCAGAGTGAAACCAATTGTTGAGACATCATGCATGGATCTAAGGGACCAATGGGTATGGACTATGCCAGAGAATCATGATAAGACATTCTGCCTGCTTTTTTTTTTCTATTTCCTTTTAACCATTGTTCTTGCTCTCCTGTTTGTCCTGAGTCTTACTTGCTTTTCACCATTTCTCAGTAGTAGTGAATACACAAGATATCCTGGGAGAAACCTGAGACCACTTAAAAAGCAGCTTTAAGATGAGTTCAACTCACATTCCCAGGGCAGTGTTCTCCTTGAATGGGAAGATCCAGATCAAAGGCAAGTTGGACACCTCTTGGATGTTATGGTACTTCAGAATCTTTCACTGTGTTCATTCAGCAGCAGCTCTCATTTTAGAATGCGTATTTTGTACAAAAAGAACACTAAAAGCAACTCAATGGTGAAATTAGAGATCTACATAGATTACACTCCCAATGCAAAGGAATGGATTAGCTTAACTTTCAACTCCTGCTGCTTAATGTTGATTTAATATATTGTCTTGACTTTTAATAAGGTTATTGAAAGATAAAAGCATATAAGGAGCTGTGCCACAGATGCGACTGTCAGAACTTCATACACAAAATAAAAAGAGACATTATAATAAAATGAAAATTGAATGTTGCTTGTATAAAATCTGGCTTTGTTTTGATGCATAAAAAAGCAAACACTGTTCCATACTGAGGTTTTCAAGAATGTCTTAAGTACACAATGCTTCTGATGCCACCCCAGTTGCCTATATATAGATCTGTCTTGTGTAAAGAATTTAAAAAGCATTAGAATAGAGAAATCAAAGAGACAATAAATTTTAAACCAATCTTATTGTCTGCAGCCTAAAGTGTTATTAAGATCAAAGTGGAGCAAACATCTGGCATTTGCCTTTCTGCAAAAATTAGATCAAATTACCTACCATAGGATTTAGATCCATTCAATAAGTTCTTGCCATTGTACACATAGTTTTCTTTCTCCTTTTTATTTGCTAAATCTAACTTAACACCCAAATTCTAGCCTCTTCATTCATTTGAAGTTGAAACAAATTAACAACAAAAATGGAAATCACGTCCCTCATGAACATCTGTTTTCGAAGGAACATTCAAGGTCCTTCAGATCCTAAAGAGAGTTCAGCAAGACTTCATCCATTAAGTGCAATTGTCTAGAAATAAACTTAACTGAATACACAAAGCCCTGTCCCCATCCTTAAAAAAGAAATTCTTCAGGACTACTCTTGTAACTGGTGTCATTGCTGACTTTATTCCATACTAGTCACTCCTGAAGTGTGTTATTAAGAAGCTTGGCAGAGTACTCAATAGTTTTATGTATGACCTTATCCAATATACATTTTTCAGACTTCTAAATATATCTAATGCACGGCTTGGCTTTTACACCTTTGTTTAGAGAAATTAATACATTTATGTCACATCTATATAGCATGATTTTTTAATTCTCTCTATAGAACAATGGACTAATACAAAGCTAAGATTGACAGTATGTCTCTTCTCTTAAATACAAAATTTAATGTGTCCTTACACCTCAAAAACTGAATTACAAAAATTGAAATAAAATAGACATTATTTTCTGCAAATTCATCATTATGTGAATCAAAAATCTCAACAGTGCTCAGTTGTGATGCCATATGATAAAATTGTGATTAATGAATTTGAGTATTCTAACCCAGATGAGCTGTAAAATACCCATTGATTCTTTCCAATTGCTTAAAACAGAAACCTTATTGACATTACTAGGCAGAAAGGTAAGACATAGCTCTCAAATATTCTGGAGAGAGAGATTTTTTTAAGCTTTGTTCCTTTTCGCTCTTGTAATATGAACTGGAATATTACTTTTTTTCCACAAGGCATTCTTTAAAAGAGAAATGCAAATGTAGCAAGTTCCAACTTTCTTTGCAGAACTTTTATTGTGAGTCAGTGTAATTTTTCCATTTGATCCATCCCCAAGCTATGTGATCTACATCTGTAGCACAGCAAGGAGGAGTTACTGCTCATCACAGCCTAGAAATTTGGGGGGGTTTAATGCAATCCCAAATAATCCTTTTTTAAATCAGCATAGACTTTCTCATGTCTTGCTCCTTGATTATTCAAAAAAAAAAAGTGGATTCCAAATTTTATTTTCAAAACTTTTAGAAAATAATAGGAAAGTGAGCAAGTGACAGTTAAAATTTCTGTACTCCTCCACCCAGACCCATGAAGGCTAGAGGAAGAATCCAGGCAGCCAGAAGCCACACGTTGAGACAGGGCACTTTAAAGTCATCAGCTACATTCCCAGGCAGGCTGTGCACATAGGCTTCAGATGTTTTTGTGTAGATGCATTACAAGGTAGCATCAATAATCTGCACTGGGACTCTCTGTGATACTTGCATTGCTGGGAATTTCTGATTTCAGTCTCAGCTGATAAAAAGAAATAAATAGTTATTAAAAATAACCAGTGATAGCTCCACTGTTTTGACTAAATACAAATACACGTTAAATCTTCACTCCCTTAAAATTTAGATGATGCAGCTCTCCCCTTTGGTTAGTGCATTGCAATCATCCAGGTAAGCAGGACAGCTCAGAAAAAAAATTTGGATGTTCTTCTGCCAAAATTGACTATTGTATTTCAGTAACTAACGAAGTGGGCTTTAGGGCAGATTTTAGTTATTTGGAGTGAATAAGATCTAGGTTTTTTTCACTTGGTTGTTCTCCTTCAGGAAACCTATTGGAACTAAAACCTGTTGGTTTACATCTGTGGTGGAAAAAGAACATCAGCCCCAAGGGTGCAGTTCTAATTCTCCTTCCTGCTTTTTTTGCTTGGGTTGGGTTTTTGCTTTGTTTTGGCGGTGGGTTTTTTGTTTGGTTTGTTGGGGTTTTTTTCAGTCTGGAGAAGGTAAATGACAAGGTGAAGTTACCCCATCATTTTAGCAAAGGCAAGGTCCCTGTTGCCAGGCTGGTGGAGCAGAGGCGTGGTGCTTGTGTCCAGCTGACCCAGCGGTACCCACGGTGCACATCTGCTGCTCAGATGGGAGCGCGCTCAGCAGAGGCAGCGCTCCGCTCTCACTGCCTCGGTCTCACACGCGGCTGCGAGCTCACAGCAGCACATGCCTGACAGAGCACACGCAGAAACCCCACAGACACTCAGCCTGGCCCACCAGGGACAGAGAAAAGGAGAGGGTCTCATTTCTGTCTGCATCCCTGACAGCAGAGTAAGGTGTGAGAATTCTCTCTCTCTTGCCTTCTTTTGGTCTGTGTAACTAACCATAAAGCACACGGGAGGTTATCTTCAATTCAAAGCTGGTATGTAGGACGAATGCAAACTATAATGAAATTATATGTTACTATATAATTAGTAAGACCATGGTGCCATGGACTACTAGAAATCTAAGTCCAGGAGGTTTTTCTCTGATTTAAATATTTAAATAAAGATACATATGCAGAACTTCTCCAGGAAACTTATTCTGCTCAGCTGTGCCCATATCTCAGACCAGAAAAAGTCAATTACCTTCCAAAAGAAATCATTCTTAGCTAATTTTATTATCTTTTCAGCAAGTTTTAGAAGCACGACAAAGCTAGATGTGAAGGAAGACTAAACCACAAGGGATGGAAAGTTTGAAGAAATGTGTTCTCCCTGGTTGCAGTCCTTCCTCAACCCTGGCCTTGCACATGTGCTGCCAGCAGTGACAAATCTTCCTGTTCTTTTTTTTATAATTCTTTTGCATCTTCTCTGTCCCTATTCGCAGCTTGTAATATGCTGCATTGTAAAGGTTTCCTTACTCTTCTTTCCTAGAAGTGGGACTAAACTGCCAACTAGATATTAAACTGAGATAAGGCATAAGACAGGCAGGCCAACACCAACTTTAACTCTACAACAATTCAAGGCTGATCTATATTTTCAACTGTCACTCTATGGTTTACAAGGGGAAAAGTGTGAGCAAAGATTGAGATTTTCCTTCTATAAATTGTGGAAGGGTGAGGGGGAAGTGACAGATCTCATTTAAAAGCCTTATTGAAGCAGCCGTGTTGAATGATGGTGCCATTGCTTGTCTCTATGTCTTATTGTCATAATGTAAAGCCTTTTATAATTAGAAGAAACCACAGAAGTCAGGATAAAGTACAACAGATCCAGAAAGAGCTGGAAACTTGAGGAAGGGGGCAAAAACACCAAACCAAAAAAACCACAAAAAACCAAAAAACAAACAACAATAGACACAGGCTGGAGAAGATATTTTATTTATTTGTTACTAGTAGTTAAAATGACGTATAAAATGCTGGGAAGAAAAAACTCCAATTCTATTCAGTTACAAAATAATTAAAACTTCATTTTAAACCAAGTTTTGCTTTGTGAGACCGAGCATGAAAATACTGCAGCCTTAGGTTATATAGTCCATTGTTTTTAGAATAAAGCAGACATTTAAATACATATTGTGGTTGATATTAAATATCTCATATAATTGTAAGTTAGCAGAACTTTCTTACTCTCAGGCAATAACTAGCAACTCATGGAAGTTCTTTGTATAAAATTTACATGGGTAAGGGGAATCTGCCTCAAGGGGAGTTCCATCATGATCTATGCACAGGCAGTTTTAGAACATAAAGATTTGGAATACTTTTATCAATCTTCCTTGAGGATTCTAGACAAAACTTAAAGGAGTCACTAATGTTTGAAGCTTTGCTTAACAGCTAAGGGGTTAGGGACATAGCAGTCTCTGTCAAAGAAAATGTGAATTTTGCTGTCAACTTGACATTAAGAAAAAAATCATTCATAAGGTGTTCCCATTTCTTGAACAAAAACCCAAGCTAGTACAAACTTTCCAGCAATGACTGAGGTTGGCCCTTTCCCCTGGGAAAAAAAAAAAATTAAAAAGAAATTTAAAGGAAAATATTCCCTGCCTATTATCAGTGAAAGAGAATTTGTATTAATAATAACATTAAATATCCTTATCTTTCTGTTTAACTATTCACATTCCACACAGTGGAAACCTACCTCCTATAATTCCAGATTTTAAAACTGGATTTTAAAATCCATGAAAACATGTGTCAAACTGCTGAGTGAGAGTACACCAAATGAAATGCACTTTAATAATACCAATAAATGAGTTGTAATCATTTAATTTTACAAACACAAACCTCGCAGCAGTGGATTTTAGAGCAAAAAGAGATGAGTTGTAGACATGCAGGATATGACCAATAATGTATGATGCATTATATAACAGGTGGGACAACTGATAAAATGAGGCCACATAGGATGCACCTGTGACATGCCACTCATCATGTATCTTTCCCTTTGGGCATGTTACTGAGGGCAGAATTGTCCTCCTTAATATTCTATGGCAAGAAATTATGTCAAAATAATCACCTTGTGGCTGAGAGAGGCATCTGGTGGGAGAGCACAGTTATACTGGTAGTGGATCCTACAGAATATTGCTGCTGAGTGGGGAAACTGAGTCCTGGACCCTCCAAGATGGATCATACAGTAAGTGTGGACCTTCTAGTGCTCAGGACAGACAGGACAACATGCATGGATGGGCTGCCTCTCTGGTCCAGTCCCCAGGACACACCTCATTAAACTAACTTCTTTGTAGGAACTTCTGTGCTCTTGCCTAACTTTACAGCCCTGATCAATTTTAGACTCCTAAGCCTGAAGGAAAGAAAAGACAAGATAACCTCACGGGTGAGAGTCATCAAACTGCTGGAAGTAGTGTCCCCTTTTATGTTTTTTCCCCCCAGATGAGAGGGGCAGTCAGTCCTAAGTGTTCAGGAAATTCTCTTTACTTACTCCAAATCCAGTTTAAATGCAAGTCTGTGGTAAAAGATATAAAAAGAGGATCATTGCTGGCAAAGTTCTGCATCTCTGTTTCAACAAACTGCATGCCTGTGGCAAAGCTAAAATAACAATAACAATGCAATGTTTACTAGTCATGAATGTCGTGTCTTTTGTCTCTTGTGTGGTTATTGCATTTTCAGTCACATGATGCTTGTTTTAATTTTTGCTCTGCTCTTTATGTACTAAATTACTGCCATTCTGTACTTGATCTTGGTTAGCAGGATTTTTGTGCTGTGGTTATGTATGTGTGTGAAAAAGAGGAGTTTGGATACACACAATGAAGTGGGCACACTCATTGCATGTATGTATAGATACCACTGCCTATAAGATACTGCATATACATATATATGTAGATATGAAGAATAACTGATATCAGAAATAAAAGACATCAAATGGATCTAGTGGCATGAGAATGGGCTCTGTTTGGTTTAGAGAGCCATCAGAAATTCAGAAGTTTATTTATAGCCTTGTATATAATTTCTTCTTAATTTATGTAATATATGACTAGGTATATAAATTAAAGCAAAACGTAAACAGAAGACAATATCTTTTCCTCTGTGTTTTCCTATTTATGTACCTTTCCTTTTTCTACTCCCTTTTGTACTCTCCCTGTCTACTTGCTTTGACCCTTTGCTTTCTAAGTTGCTGTAGATCTGTTTCCCATCCACCTATATTGACTTTTCAGCACTCCCACATCCCCCCATTGTTCTCCAGACATGGCTTTTGGATTACAGCTATTTTTTTGAAGAAGCGTGTTACAAACTCTCAACACAGCTTCTATTTTCAGTGATGGCTGTGCTACACTTTAAATTGCTCTTTGTCTATTTCTTAAATAAGAATAGATTCAAGCTTTGAAATATATTGTCCTCTCTCTTTGATGTTTCACTTAATACAGTAAAAGCAAATAGCACAAAGGTGAACATTCGCAAAAGCCACAGCTCCACTTTCCCAGCAAGCGGCAAAATTGTGAATATACACATGAATTAGGAAACCTAACTCATGAATATGGGTAATAATTAGGGGTTTTTTAATGTCTCATACCCCATTTTCATTTGGGTTTTTTTTGTAGTGAACATTCATGCATTTGCTCATCCCTATCCATTTTCTCCCTTACAAACACACACACACACACACACACATGCATGCCCTTTCCTTACATGAATTTTTTCTTTCTTTTTGGGGGGGTTTTGCTTGTTTTAGGTAATTCACTAGGTCCCTTTCAGTTCTGCCCAGCCTTGAAGGTAGGCTAGTTCATGCCACTCACTCTCCCGCTGGCAGTGACTGCATACAGTCAGAGTGCAATTGCTACTTTTTCTCCATTTAGTCCAAGTCAATAGATATACACCGGCACTCCTTAACTCGGGTGATTCTTTTTTTCTTTCTTGGGGGCTGAAGCTCGGGGCAATTGAGTGTAACAGTCATAGTGGTGAATTTCTTGGGCTTGCAGAAGGAGCAAGACTGGAAGGAGCCTTCTTCTTTACGGACATGCCTGGGGATATAGAAGGAATTGCACTGGCCATAGCAGAACCTGTTGATAATGGTGCGGCTGTTGCAGCCTTCTTCGTGGATAGTTTGTTTGAGGGGCTGGGTTTTACACCAATCCCGCTTTAGGTACTTGCGCTCCGTGATGTGCAGCGCCTCCTGACTGGACTCCAGCACCTCTTCAGCAGGCATCGAGGTGCCTTTTCCTCGCTCTCGATGCCTGGAGCCTGACTGCTGCTGTGTCTGCATTTGCTCCGAATCATTGGGCTGATCCTTGACAGGAGGAGGGATAGCACCTTGAGATCCACGATTCCGCTTTCTCCCTTCGGCTGCTGGCAGCAGAAATCCCATCAGAAGAAACAGGGCACCGATGGCATACAGTGTGCGGACCATCCTGTGTGAAGGAAGGTGAGGAAAAAAAGCACAGTTGTGGATTTCAGATATCAACAGAAGCCAGGTATGCACTAAATTTTCAGCTCCGTAAAAAAAACGTGTGCACACACGCTTATAAAACATAAGCATTCAAGCCTGTACCAGCTGGAAAGCTGTTCCCAAATTACCAAGTGATAAAAGCTTTCAAATAGAGTGATTGAAAGTAAGCCCAAACAGAATTTTGTTTGCGTGTCCTCCATCTTTTCCCAGCTTTTTTCTCCAAGTGCATTACCCTAGTTCTCATTCCCTTCTTATAGCTCACTGACACACAGGAAGATTGCCCCTTACTTACAACGGTGGAAGAACAAATTTTATACTACACAAGGATTCATTTACATGATGCAGCTATCTACAATACCAGAGGGCTAAAGTCTTTGTCTCAGCAGATGTAGTCTAGTTCTGTGTTCCCTAATCAGACTCAGAAACTTTATACAGCTCCCTGAATAATGTACAGCCAGTATATAATGTATATGTTGTACACACCTGCAGCCTGTTTTACGGCTTCCCAACCTCTGCCTCACTGCACCTCTAAAGGGGTCCAATGCATCTGAGTGTAATGATGCTTAAGCTGAGAGATGTGCAACAAGTCAGACAGCAAACATAAAAGAATATTTAGGTACAGGTTAAAAGAGATGTGTCTTATCATTTCAAACTACGTCCTCTCGCACATTGCCATGAATCCTTGATTGAAGTAATACAGATGCAATCACAGTGCTGAGCATTTTTCAGATCCCTTAATTTTATCCATTTTACACAGAATGGTGCTGTCGGAGGACAGCAGAATTTTGTAAATTACATTAACTATCACAGAGTTTGTGCACACAAAAAAAGACCACTTCAGGAAGTGCAGTTAAGTGGAGATGATCAGGTCCTTCAAAACCGTATGGCTGCTCCAAACCTAATTATTGCATAGGAACAACTTTCCTACTTATTCTTATCCTTTCCTCCCTTATTCCACCACTTCTGCTGCTTCCCAGATCTGAGTTCTTGAGGCTGTTCTGTCAGCTTAAAATACCAACCAGCACAGAAGAAACTCATCAGTGTCACACTTCCCCCTTCCAGAAGCACCATGGGCTCCAAGTTTTTCTGAAAGGAGCTATGTGGTAGCAAGACAGGTGAAGGAATAAGTCTCTGAGGGACCCTCCCCATGGAAGTGTGGAAGAAGGCGCCAGAAATGAGCAACTAATTGCAAAAAAACACTGTAAAACACTAAAATTGTGAAGAAGCACAGGCATTAAAAAGGAAAAGGATTGTGAAAAAAAAAATGCTGAGGAAGTCATTGTTTTCTACCTGCTTGAAGTGCTGCAGTTGTACCCCTTGTTTGACTTGCTTCATCAGTATGGAAAAAAATAGCATTTGAATTGAAGAATCCTTCTTGTGTTACTACCCGAGAAACATGTGAAACCATGGGCACTGTCCTGGACGGCTTCATCCGCTCTGCCTGAGACCACACAACTAGGCAGGAAAGCAGCCAAATGCCAGTGCTGTGAGGGCCACCTAGAGACTCAGCAGAGGCTCAGGGTAAGTACCATTTGCTGTAAAAACAACTGCTAATTTCTCAGTTATTAGGTCTTTCCAATTACACTGAGAAAATAAATGTTATGCTGTTCCAACAGCCTTTCTCATCAAACGGATTGGGAGAGGAATTCCTGAAGTAGGAAAGTGTCATAGGGGGTTCTACTGCATTCAAGGAGTTGCTTGTGGATCTAATATTTTTAGTGTTTGTCAGCAGATTTTTAGAGCTCCTAGAGTTCCTGATATATCATAGATGTATACATTCATTTCAGTAATCTGTGTACCAGCATGTCCTGTGTTTGGCAGTCAAGGAAGGGGTGTAAGAATGATACAACTGGTGACTCCAACAGACAATTTGGAAGGACTGCTGTTAGTATCTAAATGAAATATGGTATGGAACACACAATTTTAATAACCTTAAGGCTTTGACATAGACAAAAATAAGTTGGGAATTCCAATTAAGGAATAATGCAGCATAATTTCAAGTGTCAGCCTGGGCTTCACATTTGCTGTTTTTTCCTCATCTCTATTACAACCTGAATATTATTTAAACGTTTCATTTTAATTTTTTCTTAAAAATAAGTTTTCAGAGAATTATTAACTATTGCTTATTCCCTCAAGAGATCAGAATGATTTCTTCCAAAACTATTCTTATTTCTCTGGTGACTGACTAGTCACCACTATTTTAATGTGCACTTTATTTACTCAACATGGTGCCAGAGTCTTAAAAGAAAAAAAAAAAAAAGTGATTTCATTAAGTTGAAAATAAATTGCTAGGTTGTAAGCAGTGCCAGAAAACTTCAGGTGTTTATTTTATTTAGCGTCCCACAACTTGGATGAGATTCCACCAACATGCATATTCCTGGACTACTTTTATTTTTAAAACTGATTAGCTACACATGGTTTTCTTTTTTTTTTTTTCCACCATAGATGACACAGCAAGGTCTAATCCTACAAAAATGAGGTGTATTCTGGGATGGGAATCTGGGGGAAGTTTCATAGTAATATATACTATTGTAAGGTCTGTGGCCCAGATTCCTGCAACTTTATTAAGCACATGCTTATCCCTAAGGAAATGCAAGCATGTGTTTCAGTGTAATCCTAAACTGGGAGGAAGGTAATTTTTCACTGGGTTGGTTTCCAGCCTTAAAGGTGGAAGCTGCATTACAGGCTCTTAAAAGAAATTGTAACTCAAATGAAAATTAGCCACTCAGCAGAAACATTTGTTATGGTCACTTCCAAAACACACATCTAAAAGTAATCAAAAAATTTAGGGATAAACACAGGTTAAATTCAGAAGTGGCTGTGTGAACTTCAAGATCCCCACAGCAGCTAAGCAGGATTTTTTATTTTTTTTTTTATAACTGATTAAAAATTTATTTTAAAATTAAGATTTTAATTTTTAAAATGAAAAATACAAAGGAAAATGAGGTGGTATTCCTCAGGAAGGAAAGCAGCCAAAATGCAGTATGGGCACCCTGCAGCACCTCTGATGCCAGGGCAATCAATGCTTTTGCTTATGAGAGAAGATGACACCTTGGATTACATTAGAAAGTGGTTCATCTATCTAGGAGTTAGCAGTTGTGAATGTTTCTTTAACAGGGTTTTTTATTACTGAAAGAAGTAAAACACAGAAGAAGACAGTAGAAGTAACTAAAATCAGCGTTACCATACCAAAAGTTTTACTGAAGAGAAATGTCTCCTGAAGTAAATGCTTTTTTTCCTCATTACAGTCATAATTCTGCAGAAGTTATAGCTCTGCAGCTATGAGAATCAGGCTGTAAAAGCTTTTATTCCATGTTTCTGCAAAATTTTCATTACTTGATACCAACTGGCTGTTATACTGGCATAACCAGAAATCCTTTGGAGAATTCATTTGAGAATCCTTTGAACAAACAGATGACCATAACCAAAATGATCAATTCCCTCATTTCATTCAGATCCAGAGAGATATGACAGAATTAATATTTATTTTTTAAAAGTAACACAATACTCAAAACTCTATTCTTTCCATATTTCACTGCTGAGTTCCACTTTTCATCATCTGTAAGCTCTTAGTCCTAAAGCCAAAAGAAGTTTTATTGCTGACTTCAAACAGGAGCAGAATTGGGCCCTAACATTCATATCACTTCATATGTGGTTTATCTAGAGCCTGAGATCTCATCATCTAAAACAGATTAAGAAATGTGTGGATTAATACTAGCAACTATTGAGAGAGAAATGTAAATGCTTTCAGGTTTACTCTTTCATACAATTAGGCTGTAATTTTTTTTATTTATACATTTTCTGCTATGAATTAAGGATCTCCACATGTCAGTTCATAGACAGAATTTCCCTATGAGTTCCAAGGCAGAGTCAGAAAGTTACTACTGACATGTTTAGCTCCACACAACTTGTTTAAAAGATCTGGATGGAAACCTGGTTGAAATACCCAGCAAAGTTGTCACAGAGTGTCACAGATCTGCCACAAAATTGTAACAGGCCTGCAACTTCATCTGCAAACCCCTCTTACTCGGAAAATATTATGAAGAGTCATGGACTCCTGTGCTTCACAAGATACATGAAAAATAATCTGATGAAGAACTAAAAAAAACCCCAACCAACAATTATTTGGTGGACTTCAAATACAAGCCAAACAAAGACACAAAACACAATCCCTTTGACTACTGCAAAAATAGAAGTGGTTTATGTCCCGAAGGATCAGAATAATTTTATGCCTTGCATATTCCATCTGAATTACAGAAACACTCTTATGTAATGTTTTCATAGTTATATATCTGTATTTTTAAATATTAAAAAAGCATAGTAATGGCAGTTCCCAGAAAACTGCATTTTTTTTTCTGAAATCAAGACAGCAAAACTAACATCTGTGTTTCATAGAATTTGGATATATTTACATTTCAGAAAATTTCTTCTTGAGAGTCATAGAGATGGGGGGTTTTGAGACATATCAGGAGTGTAGGCAGCAATTTTAAAACAAACAAACAAACCAACCAAGCCTTGAAACCTTGAGAATTCCCCGTCTAAGAAACTATTTTTCTGCAGGACATCCTATGGCACTGCGGGGAAGCTGAACATCATGGTGGCCATGGCTGGTACCAAACCCGAGTTTGCCTTGCCTGAAGACGCCCACGCAGCCTGACAGCTCCCAGCTTCTTAGCGCCAAACTCCCTCCAGACACATTTCCTCATGGAGCCCTAAAACAACCGCGATAGCTTTGCTCCTCTCTATGCACTGACATGCGTGCTGAAAAGGAGAGTGTTCAGCAGAAGCCACGCATTTGTGGGTAGCACTGCCGAGAGAAAGAAAAAAAAAAAAAAAAAAAAAAAAAAAAAGCTTTAGCACAGCTTGGACACTGCACGCTGAAGAGGAGCGGAGGCACTGCCATCGTGCCTTCTGTCGCTGCCACACAGACCCAGCGCACGCTGGCTGGTTATTCCCGGTCTGCCGGGCTCAGAGAGGAGCGGGGCAGGGGCAAAGCGCTTCTGCAGCTCACGGGCTCAGAGGCAGCTGAGGCTGGGGGGCCACTGGCACTGCACCCAGAAGTCGCTGCTCACAAAACGCCTGACGAAAGCCGGCGTCCTGTCAGCAGCACGGAGAGCCAGAGGCGCGCTGGTGCCCCAGAGCCCCATCTATGCAAAAGGAGGTTGTGTCTCAGCCCTGGTGACCGAAACGGACTTCGCTTGCCATTCTTTCGCCGAGAGGAGCCACGAATGGGACACCAGGAGCGAGGCTGCAGCTGATGGCCGGGGAGGGACGCTGCGGCTCAGCGGGCCGGAGGGCCCCGCACGGCCGGAGGGCCCCGCCGCACCGCCCAAGCCGACGAGGTAACACGGGAGAGCCTGGCTGAGCCGCGGGGACCGCCGGCTGCCGTCAGGGTCGGGGGGAGACCGCAGGCTTGGTTGGGCTTGGCACGGCCGGGAGCGACTCGGCTCGGCTCCCCGAAGGCGGGGACGCTCCTGGCGGCGACTGGCGACACCGACCGGCTCTTCCGACGGGGCACGGCCGCCGTCTAAGTTAACCCGACGGAGGACTAACTCGCTGAAGGGACTGCCAAGCCCCGGGGGATTGTATTGAAACAGACGGGGCAACCAAGCAGGCGTCCTCCAGAAGGGAAAAGCCCTGCTCCAAGCCGCGCCGCTGGCCTCGGGCCGGAGGAGCGCGGCCCGTCCGCGCCCGCGGAGCCGCACGGGCGGCGCTCCTGCGGCCGGGCCGACGGGCCCGTCAGCGCGGTAAGGGAAGCCGACGCACGGAGCCGTCGGCTCGACAAAACTCCCGCGACTCCGAGTCAGGTGGGAGGGCTGGGCGGAGAGGCGGCGGAGGTCGCGGAGCGCAGCGGTGGAGCCGCGTTCGTCCGCTGCGGTCCCGCCCGCCCGAGGCTGCGCGGGGAAGGACGCGCGGTGCTGCCCACGGGCGCGCTGCCGGTGCGGAGCCTCCGCTCCGCGGCACCCGACCCCGTTGGCACACACCGAGTCTCCCGGACGGCACGCACCCCGGCCCGGGAGCTCCTGAGGTACCGGGAGCACGCCCCTCCGAGGAGCGGAGGTTTTCAAAGGCGGGCTAGCACAGAGCCGGGGGCTGAGCGGCCTCGTCGAGGGCAGCTCGGCGGGACGAGATGGGATGGGGCTGGCACCTGGAGATCTGCCCCCGCCCCGCTCCGTGCAGAGGCCGGGCCGGGATTTTTCCGTGTCTCGGGTGGGCGCCGAATCCAATTTGTCGGGAGTGATGCTGTAGGCGGAGATGAGAGGCAGAGCTAACGGGGCTTTTTGCAGTCCCCGTGCTTGTGAGGGGAAAGAGATGTAAGGGCGCCCTAATCGCCAGCGCTGCGGCGGAAAGGTCGGCGCGCCTCACTCCCGCGGACGGGAGGGACGGGCGTCACCCCCTGCTAAACCGAGACGCTCCGGAGTTTTGCTAGACACCGGTGAACGGCTCCTTCCCTTGCCCCTCTCTGAAGGTAGGATAGAGAGCTTAAAATTTTGCCTCTCACAGGCACTGGCCGAACTCGCAGCTGCCGGACCCGTTCGCGTCCCGGCTGTAAGTGCGCGTCCCAGCTCACCTGCGCTGCGGCGGCTCCGCGGCGGGGCTCGGCTCGGTGGCGGCGGCTCCTCGGCGCGGCCTGGGGCTCTGCGAGGTTCGGAGCGGTGGGTCACTCGGTGGAGCGGGTGGCGTGGGAGCCCGAAGCTGCCCGGGAGTCCATAGAGAGAGAGAATGTCGGGTCTTGCCTACAAATTGCAGCAGCGCCGAGCTGTCTCCCATTTAAATGTCTGCCAGCTGAGATCTGCTCTCCAAGCCCCTCCAGATCATTGGACAAGCGCCTCCAAAGCCCGTGTTATCCGCCCCTTTTAACACTTCCATAAACTTCCACCAGGGAAAGCTTTCAGTCATCCAGATAAACACTCGACTACTTTCCTGTCTTCAGAGAATCGGTGCTAAAGGTCACCACCCCAAGGAATTGTTCCTGGAATGCACAGAAAATTCACATTTTCCATCCCCATTAAAGTATGACAGTTAAGAAGAATTAAATCCTACCCCCCTCCCACCGCCTCCGCCGCCCTTCTGCGCACGCTGGGCGCTTCCCTGCCCATGAGCCGGCCGGGCGAGTGGGCCCGCTGCGGGGAGCCCCAGACCGGCCTGCCTTGGCCGGGGGGAGGCAGCCGCCTTTGCGGCCCTCCCTCTTGCAAACTGGCTTTCTGAGGTTCTACAGTATGCCAGGAATTTCGCAGCTTTGGAGGAAAAAGCCTCAGTGGCAATGTCTCTGTGCAGGGGGTGTTAGACCGTGGCTCCCGATCCCATGGGTGTATCACTGAGGGTTTGGTTTTTTAGGGGGGAAGGGGGTTTGTCTTTTTTTTTTTTTTCATTTTTGTCCTGTCACTGTGTCTCTCGGGGGGTCCTCAAGCCTCCCGAGAGGGGCAAGGACGGCGAAGGAGCGGCGCGTCCAGGCGAGGCTGAGCGCGGAGCCGGCCGGAGCGGCCCCGCCGTCGGGGCGGCCGCGGGGGCAGCGCAACAGCGCCGAGCCAGCCCCCCTTAGGCTCCCAGGGGTCGCCCGAAAGTAGGCAGAAACCGGCGGGGGCTGAGACTTTTGCGCACCCAGCCCGTCCCAGCAGTAGCTGAGAACATCTCCCTGCTGCTGCAGCTGCCCGAAGGCGCACCCCGAATCTGCACACAGCGTCGGGCGGGGGGCATCGAGGGGCAGAGCCCTGGAGGGCGGACGGACCCGCAGCGAAGCCTGCCCTTCCTCCAGGGCTATCCGGGCCCCGTCCTCCAAGCGCTCCAGTGCCGGCGCTCATCTCTCGCGGGGCTACCCGCAGGCGCTACGGGCAGGAGCAGCCTCTGAACCCCGGGCTGACTTCTGCGCTCGCTAATTAGACGGAGACGTTTGTCAGCTGCCGCCTCCAGCCGCGGGCATCTCGCAGCAGAAAGCAGCGCTGGGGAAAGCTCTGGCACGGACACGAGCGCTGCAGGTGGTGCCGGTAGGTCTGTGCTCTCCTGGCTGTTGGGCGCAAGTTACTGCCCGTGAAGCAAGCCAGCCCTCCTTCTCGGGCACCAGCAGTCAGCGCCCACCTTGGACCTCAGACAGGCCCGGATCTCACCTAAGAGGTAGTTTACTTGCAGGAGGGCGAGATGAATTAAAATGAAAGGATTTGCTACATTAGCGGTGCCAGAGCTAGGCAAGATGCCAAGTTTCTGCCTTTCACAGTACTTAGCGGGAGCTTGCTCTTTGCTGAGACCAATACTTGGCTTCTCTTAGAGCCTGAGTGCTTAGCAAGGTAGTGAATTAGGCCCATTACAATAATTCACACACATTTAGCGACAACTTGTTAAAAAAACAATCACTTCAGTCACAGGGCAAGTCACCATAGCGCAGTGGTAGGTGGCAGCATGAGAGAGAAAATGAGGTGGGGTGCGGGAGACACTGAAATTCAAAGACAGTTAAGGGGGGGAGGATTACTGGCAAGGAATTACAGCAAATGACATCTATATGGGTAGAAGGAGAGGCCTAGGGAATTTGTATTATTTTGTTTTGGTTTTTTTTACTCATAATAGTGCTATTGTTTGTATTTTATTTTGTTTTTAAGTAATCTGTGTCCTTTCTTCGCAATTCCAAAGGTCACAATTCCCACCTCTCAGTATGTTGAGGCTTTGTGCTCTTTTCCATTTCCTTCTGTGGAGCAGTTGTATTGAATTGAAAGGGTCTATTCGGTCTCTTCTGCTCTGTGTCTCTCACGCGGATTCCCAGGCCCAGAGAGGCTGGGGCGCTGCTCCGTGCTGCCCCTGCCCAGGGCCGGAGCCCAAGCACAGGAGCGCTGCTGCAGGAAGAGATTCCTGCACTTTGCTTTGAGCTCCTCCAGGTGCCCGCGATGGCACTGCCACTGCAGGCGCTTCCAGGCACTGCTGCAGGCAAGCTGCCTCTCTTCTCTATTTTTCTGGTTTGTCATTTACATGCCACTCTGGCGTTGCCTTTCCTAGATGATATTTCTGGGCAACAATTGCAGAGTAGGTATATTCACTTAATGCCTTTCTGCATTCACGGATCTAGCCAGAGTTGGTGATCTGGAGTAGCTCTCACTCTGACTTAAACCACACTAGGAAACACTTTAGGAAACAGGTCCTGGTATAGACGTTGTGTTCCCTCCTCAAGATTCATCTTCCTTTTCTTGTGGCTGAATATCCTCTATCATATCTTCTCATCTGGTTTCTTTTTCTTAGCTTAATCTGCAGTGTTCCAAGTATGCACTAGCACCTTGGGTCAAGCAAGACAAGTGTTCAGATTTCTTTGAACACTTGGAAAATAGAATTATTTCTGAACACTTGGAAAGTAGAATTATTTCTGCAAGAATTTGCTTGCTCATTCACAAAAATACAAAAAATAAATCTGGGTACCAACAAGATAAATAATTGCAGTTGCATCTGGACTGAAGGAAGGTAGAAAATTTTTAAAAATATTTTTTAAAAGTATGTTTAAAAATGTTATGTCTCTTTTTATTTGTTTGAGATTGAGGGAGGCAGGGGGAAAGATGTCTTTTCCCCTCATCATTCTTTCAGGTATCCGGAATAATTTCCAGCTTGGAAGAGTTCTTTATTTCTGCTGGAATCCTTAACAAAACATTCCATGGGTTTGCTCCAGAGCTTCAGCTGTGCTGGTTAGATCCCAAGCAAAGACTGGTTAAAAAAGCACCCAGTGCTGAAAGGGAAATACTTCTTCCTCCTACCATACCCAGACTTGAATTCTGTCAATTCTCATCAGGGCTTCTAACTGGAGCCGGAACACTCATGGGGAAATGTTGTTTAATTCTTTAGTATTAAAGAGGCCTATGGAAATACCCATGGTTTTGTGGCATAGGTATAGGTTTGAGATGAAGAGCTTTAATGTCAGTGGATGGTAGTGGCGTGTACTGTGACCCTGACAACTACAACTACCTGCTTCCTCTTGTTTTGCTTGGGTTTTTTTTTCTTTTTTTATTTCCTCTCTCATTTCTTGCTGGTATTCACTGTGTGAGTTGTTCTTTGTTTCAATGGAACAGTAAGAATTACATAAGCTTAAAAGAAGTGCTGTACTTAATTCTTGCCGAGAAAAATGTTATTGGGCTGAGCTCCTGTGTGCTACGGCTAACTTTGAGTGCTACTCAAAGTATCCTCACTGCCAGGACAGTTGGCACCTTATTAAAAGCCTTTGCAGAGAAGCCAAAACTCACAGGGGGCCAGAGCCTCTTGTTGAATAAATTGGAGTAGCTTTTAATGACTCAGAGAGATGTAAGTGGTCTATGAGAGCTGAGAACCTGGCCCTAATACACCTAGAAAGCCAGTATCTCTCACTCCTAGACATGTTCCTCCAAGTCAGAAGTAAGGCATGCTGTCCAGCAGAGACAGGGCACAGATGAACTGCTTTGCTTGGTGTTTTGAGCTCCTCTGTTAAGGAGAGAAAGGAGCTTGGTTTGTCTCACCAACACAGCAGTAACTTTTCTAGCTGAGCTGTAACCTGTCTAGAACAAGCACTGACTCAGCTCTTGGTGAGTTTCTGGTGGCATACACTGCTGTCTTCCTGACTTGATGAACGGGATCAGCAGTGTCTCGGAAGCAACTCATGACTTGGGGCCAAAGCAAGATACTGGTAGTGTGTGTTGTGTGGGCCACGTGTGGGAGTGTCCATCATTACATTCCTGCTGAGGTGTGTGAGCTTCTCTGCTATGTATGGGAAGAACACTCCTTGTTTTGTCTTAGAAAAGAACTGACACCCAAAGAATCCAGTTTCCTGTGGATTTTAGACATATCCAAAAGTAATGGCTAAAAACCTTCATCGTAAACCAGCAAGTAAAATGGGGTTTTTGCTTGTTATTTCAAACCTAAGTAGGTAAACAGTAATAGCTGGTGAGGGAAAGAGATGTGCATGTTGTTTTCAAGATTGTATACTGACATACCAGGCCTGTTATTCTTGTGCAGGTACTCTCCTGTTTATTCTATTGCAGATGATTATATGAAAAAAACCTCTAATTTAAGTAGCATTGGGCTTCATATCAAGCCTTAAAAAGTAGTTCCAGAAAAAAGCTCGGGTTATTCTGAGTTGAGTTAAATTTCTCTTAAAATGTACTGGAAAATCAGGCTTAAGACTATGCTTCATGTTGGCAAGATTCTGCTTAATTAAGGAATTTTAATCTCTCTCTTATCTGAGTTTTAGAATTCATGTATATATGGTGGAGGTTGGAAAATATTGTACTTACTGAAAAAGCAATATTTTTATATTTATGTTGACAGAACATCAACTTTTTAGCCTACAGATTTCTATCAGCTGAATATGAGAAAATTCATTAGGGAAAAGTGCTTATTTTGGGGCCTTTTTTTTTTTTTAATGAAGTATTTTAGGGTTTTTTACTTTCAAAATATTGCTCGATCTAGGAATAATTTGAAAATCCTCATAAATAGGACATTAGAAATCAAATGAATAAATGAGTTCAAGAGAAAATCTTTAAGCATCTAAATAATTTAAAAGCCTTGGGTTCTGTTCTGAAAAGTATGATGTCCTGGTATGCTTGAAAAGCTTTCTGGTTTGGCATATACTGCATGTAGAGTCAGGTTGTGGGCTTGTAATGATGTCCACACCTAGGGGCCAGGTCACCCACCAGCATTCCACTCAGCTATGTGATGCAGACAGAGATGCAGAGAACAAAAAATATATTTTCTGGCCTCAAAACACCTACATACATAATACAATCCATATGTGACTATTTTTCAAAAACTATTTAGAAAAGCTTATGTTATTAGGATGAAGTTTGATTGCTGAACAAATAGAAAATTTTATGCCAAATGAAGAAATATCATATGTCAAGCTGAACTCTTTAAACTCTTTTTCACAATTTTTTGATGCATCTTATGTACTTGATGACTCTAAAAGAATTTACCAAGAAAATGAAAGTCATAAAATTCCTCTGCCCTCGTGCATTTGCTTTTCTTTTTCTTTTGTCTCCTGAAGCTGTAGGAGGTGTTTGCTGGCGTGCTTTGCTTTCAGGGCACTTCTGGAGCAGCGTGATGAGAGAAGTGACTCAGCTAAGCAAACTGAGTTTGTATGAACATCAGAAGCCCTTACAGTATGAAGCTGTCTCTGGGAGTTATGAAAAGAGGCATCTGAGGAGCTCAATGTGTTACTTACATACATATTTCACTATGTGACAGCTATGAAATACAATTTCCAGTTATGCTGCAAAACTGAAAAACTCCTTTCCTGAACCTTACTGCATCCCAGCATCTTAGACAGAGTTCATACACTTCTAGCACATGAACAGGTATCTCCTGCACAGTTCTGGCAAAATGGTCCCTTTTACTTTTTTCTTGCTGTGATGCAGGGCAGCTTGTTGTGTTACCTGGGGGCGTTCTGTGCAACACCCATGGAGCACACAGTGTCAGTCTGGAGGGTGAGGTAGGTAGTGGGGAGGCAAGAGATCTATCTAGGCTTTTTTCCTGACTCTGCCACTTATGTCTGTAGTGAAACAAAAAAAGATTAAGAGAGACAGGAAAACTATTTTATTATGTAAGGAGATTTGCAATGCGTTTATTTTGGTTTGTTTTGTTGTGGGTTGGTTTGGTTTTGGTTTTTTATTCCATTGCCCTCCTTTCAAAATTGAAATCTTATCTGTTCTTTTTGCTTTTCCTGGCAATAGCCATGTAAAAACAGAATACCAGGAAAAAAAATAAAACGTAGCTTTTTTTTTTTTGCTTTTTTTTTGGTCTGATTTTTGTTTGGGACAACAACTTAGAATTTCTTCATTTTGTAGCTGAAATCCAGTGTCACAGAAAAAGGCTGCTATATTACAGGAAGGAAAGAACTCTGTTAAACAGTTGTACTGCTGCAGCATCAGTTGCTCCACTTCTCAGAGAGAATACTAATGGAGGTGGGAAGAAACAAAACTCTTCCTCGCTGCCATTTTTATTTAGATGGTCTCTCTGTCAAGAACAGGTATGAGGGACAAGTTCACCTCTCCACCTTCATCCTTTACTTTGTTTAAATCACACTAATTTTCTCTTGACTCCATTTCCCCACCTAGAAAACTGCAGTAGGGAATGAGTTTTCAAAGCAATCATTTTGGCCTAAGTCCTTAAAGCTGATTGGGTACCAAACTTGTGAAATAAGCTATTTATAAGAGGAGTTGAGAGCTCAACACAATCTGGAAAGATGAAACACACCTTTTTTAGCTTTCACATACTTCGTGTCTATGTGCTTGAACACCTCCATTTTGAAATTTCTAAATGCTTTTAATAGGAAAGAAGGCCTTTTAACTTCTGTAATTCTCTCCAATAAAAAAAAAAAGGATATTTCTAGAGAATATGCCAAGTTTTCACTGTCGTGGACAAAAAAAAGTTTAAAGGCAGACAAAGAATTGTTTAACCAGTTGCCTTTTCCGAAAAGAATTGCTGGTTGACTTATGGCATGTTTTTCCTATATACATAAATGCAAACTGATAGTTAAGTGCTTTGGTAAGAATGGTGGGTTTGTGCACATACTTCATTTTTTGCAGAAATTAGATTCGGACCTGAATCCTGCAGGGGCTTGCCAGATGCTTGACTTTGTTTTCAGTGGAACTATTCAGAGTGTATTATATGAAGCACACGCAACAATCCAAGAGACTTCAGTCAGGTGAGCCTTGCTAAAATAAATAATTTATATATAGCTCTTTCCTCTGTTAAAGATCTTTCTAGTTAGGGTGCACATTAAAATGCTAAACTTTATGGACTTCAGGATTAGAAATACAATAATAATAACATACAAAAATAGTCTATTTTTTTAATCTGTATGGTTACCAAAAATTTACTCTTTCAAAAATTGCCAGAAAAAAAAAAATCAGTTCTGGGAAACTACACACACGAGCCTAAAGCCAAGTATTTTTTTTTAATATTTCCAACAACTGTTCTGTTTTGCTTCTTCTGTTTCCTTGTCAGAAGGATCCTGTTTAGCTTGTTTGGCTAAGGCCAGTTGGATATTTATTCATTGATCTCTCATTTCTTGCATTATCTTGAATTCTAATTAGAGTTTTTTTGAGTCCTATTACTTAACTCTCCAAACATAGCTCCAAGAGACATCACTCTTCCTTTCTGTAGAGCTGTTCAGAACCATGAAAGAGCTGTCATCTTACATTCTGGGACTAACCACACTGCCCAGCAGTTCTCCACTAGCTGCTTTCATTGGCAGTTTGATTGAATGATTTTTTTCTCCCCCTCACAACATGTGATTCAAAGTGCCTGAAAAAGTGCTAAGTCACTTGATGTTAGGAGAGATTCTGTAAATAGGACTGGGAGCAGTCCTCTAGGTGTTTGTAATTAATCAGGCTCCAAACACTTGGAGCTTTTGGATGCACTTATAAAAACTCTAAAAATGTAAACAGTTTTCTTTCCCCTCCCCAGGAAGTCTTAATGCACCGAAGACGTAAGCGGAGAAGTTAAATTGCCAGTGATCAAATCAATTACGCTTCAGATCAGGCTGTGGCAGGGCGTTTTGGTTCTCAACCAGATGGAACTAGACTTCTTGTGAAGGAGGTATTATAATTGCTTGTCAGGGTTTCAAAATGAACGGAGGAATTCACTGTAAAAAAAAAAGACTTTTTTTTTTTTCAAATATACTAGAACACTTAGAGGAAAGACTCCTTGGGAGCTGATGTCACTAAAAGCTAGCTGATGTCACTAAAAGCTATCAGACACTAAAAAAAAATTCATCTTAGCCATTTCTTATTCTTCTGATCTGACAAAAGAGAGAACATAAATGAACAGGATATTCTCCTGTGCTGCAAGGCAAAGAAGAAACCCTCGTTTTTAATACAGTAAGTTCTTGGATTCAGAGTTTATGGGTTCTTTTGCCTGTGCCTTTCTTATAGGCTGAAGTTTTTACATTACGAAAGCTATGATGTAAAAACTTACAAGAGACAAAGTAGGGTGGTTTTTATCTTGATGCAGTTAGCAATTGAGATAAATCCAGATGAGGGCACAGGCTATCTGGAGGCAGAAAGCATATTTTTATCCTGTGGAGATCAGACAGCTTGTTTAGAATGTCTCTGTGCATTAGGAGGGGAGATGACTGCTGTAATCAGGTGTAACAAAACCACCTTCCCAGGTAAAAAACCCCACCATAACCAAATGTGACTTGTTTGCTTCCAATTTAGAGAAGTACTTTGTAAAACCAAGTCATTCTATGGCTTAGTCTTTGCAATCAAATTATTTGTTTGATTTGGAGTCCAGATTCCTCTTGCTTTAAGTACACTGCCACCAGCTTATGTAAAAGCTTTGAAAAACCCTTCAGTATTTGGACATGGATATTTTAATCGGCCAAATTCCACCTGAAACCACCTTGAAGAGAATTAGTCATGCTGGTGTGGATAAAAAGACTGTGCCTTAACTTCAGTGCTGAAAATGCTTATAATATGGCATGTCTTGCTGTAAGGAGATGTCATGTTAGGAACACTAACAGGGTCCCGTGGAGCTCTTGGTCAGCAAATCCATACATTACAATGACTGCAAGATGAAATTGGTCACTGGAATGCTCGTAGTGAGTAAGGAAGTGGAGTTTTTAAATGCTTCCTTTTCAATAGATGCAAAATGATCTGAAGATATCTTTAAAGTTACTAGAATAAAGAATGCACAGTGCAGGAAATGAACTCTTGCTAGTTTCCGAGTAAATGTAACATTCTTCCAAGAATTTGGGTAGCAGCCAAAGAAAAACACCCAATACATAAAAGGTGAGTGAAAGGAGGCTGGTGGTGTTTCAGGAATCAGAAAAGAGAAGATGTCTGTCTACTCACTGGAGGCTTTCAAACCAGCACCTCCAGAGGTGCAGCCTCTTAGCCATGAGGCTGCAGCCTGTTTGTGTGAGACCTGCCCCTCCCCTGCTGAAGCTGTTCAACAATTCAGAGAACAATTAAATCAAAACAAGGAGCCAGAATTAGCCATCTACTCAGGAGGGTGGGGGTGGGTTGTTGGCTTGGTTTTGTCATCTCTCAGTCTACTCTTGTATTTTTCTCAGGTGTCTGCCTAGCTGCCCAAACACTCCTTGAGGACTAGGTAGAGTCCATTTACCCCGTCCTTCCTTGTGTTCAGCCTGTGTCATATGAACCACTAGGGTGGCAAATCTGTGTTCATTCTTGATTGCCTTCTCTGGTGTCATTAGAGCTTTGATTCTTTTGCCATAACTCTTACAGACACTTTCCAGTTTGTTTTTTTTAATTGAACTGTCTAGGTCTGCTGTGGTATTTCGTGCAATGCCCGGTCCTGTAGACTTGTGTGAGATGAGCAGTTGCCAGGCTTGCTCCCTCAGGGAATATAGGGGAAGAATTGCCAAGTCTGTGGATTCAGGCTGTGTTCAGGACTGAGATAGGTGTAGAGCTGTGCGGGTTCACTGAGTCTTAAACAGTCCTAGGCATGTATAGAAGTAGGAGTTCAGGCACCTGAGGTACATGGTTACAGGAAGGCATAGCTGTGCATAGCCTTTAGCTGCCTGAGGAATCAGGAACGAGAGGCAAGGTTTGAGCAGCATGTGCTTGGGCTTTGGGATTTGCATTGGACACAAGTTCAGCTGTGGGTACTTAGGCCTTTACTGGAGCGAGCACTTAACTTCTTTGCAGCTGTTCACCTATCTTTTAATTGAAAATCATTCCCAGTTTGTAAACCTCCAGATCAAGAACCTCCAGATGCACAACAAAATAGACACAAATACAAGCAGCTGGTATTTTAGGATAGGTTTATGAAGGCCTTACCTTCAACTTTGTGGAGAGTTCTTGTTCTTTTAGAGGCTTAAAGGTTGCTGCTGAGGATGTAAAAACACAGCAGAAAATAGTCAGTGTGGTTAGAAATTAGAAAATAGCCTCAGCTAATAATTAATGTATTTTTAACTGAAAGAAATGTATATCATTATGGCACGTACTGCTTGCCTGCTGGATAGCTTCATACTCAAGACAGTCCCTGCCTGAAAAGAAGTCTTCCAAGATACCATAACTTCAGAGCAGTAGCTACCAGAAAGGCTGCAGCAAAGCTGGAGACACTGTGGGATTAGCAGGATGAAGCTGTAAGGAATCAGAAGCAGGACATACATACAGGCATGCACAGAGTCCTGAGTCCACAGCTCAGTCATGGGGTTTGGGAGTTCAACCAATAGCCAGGGTCTGTGCATGAACTACAGCAGCCGTGCTTATCTGTTATAACATTGACTTTTAAAAAATTTACTTAAATTCTTCTTTTTTTTTTAATTTGATCAATGGTTTATGCAGCATTAAAAATAGGTTTCTCTAAGTGCCATAACACAGCTTTCAAGTCCATAAATCTTACAGCCATTGCATTACTTGTTGGAATCAAAGTTTTGCCGTTCTCTTAGTCACTGTTTGCAGCGTCAAGAAAGGGAAGAAATAACCAGTGGTGAATTATGAGTGCTTCTCTGGATGGCCTAACCTGCTCTTTCACGAGTCTGTTTTGTCCATTTAGAAATATAAAATGTCACAGTGTGGTATTTTATATTTCCAGTGTAGAAGGTTGTTCTCTATTGAGTTGAGGAATCAGAACCGCATTTCCCCATACAGGCTATCCCACTTGAATTTCAGCCACTTTTAGAGAACTTTGGGGCATTAGAATACAGATACTGCACCAAAATAACTGCTAGGGTTTGGGGGGTTTTTGTGTTTCTCAGAATAAAGAATTAGGTAAAAGAAGTCTGAATTCAGCATCAAAGCCATATGCTGAATTGTGATCTTTTGTGATCTAGCAAATATGCCCAGACCCAAAAATCACTGTCATCTGTAATGGAGATCTTCAGTGGTTCCCATGAAAGTAACACTGTCATATGGTGGTTAGGCTCAGAACAAAGATCTGGAGTAAAAGGAGTCAGTGTTTATACATTTAATGGTCTCTAGCTGAATGACACTGGTTAGGGAAGGAGGGAAAGTTTGAGACTAGTAGCAAGTAGCACATTACTTTTTTTCTGTGCTTCCTCCTTTGCCTCACTCAGTTTACCATGAAATTGAGCCACTGGTCCACACACTGTTTTTCTTGGAGAACAGAGTAGGATGAAGAAACAGTGATTAAATGTAAAAGACAGCTATGTATTGCATTAGAAGCTGCATTTTGTGTGTTTTGGTGACAGGAACTACAGAGGAAAATGCAGAAGAGGTGATTTGGGTCTACCTAATCTTTAAAGTCTGAAACTATTCTCAATTCCTACCATGTCTACCTCTGCCCCACATACAAATACAGACCTCATTAATAAAATGGGATTTTTTTTAAAGCTCTTTAACTTCCATTTGATAATGCTACTGCCGTGACACTTCTGTTTAATGTTTGTTATGCTCCCATGTGTTGAACACATGGTTAGCAGCTCTCCCAACCATCAGGACTCATGTAATCACAGCAAAGCAGTCATCATCATAAATAAAGCAAACATGACAGCTGAAACTACATAGTTCCTTCTCATGGTAAACTGGAGCTCAGTGCCATTCTTCACCTAACAGCAAAAGGCTTGAGCATGGTAGACCTAGACCATGAGTGTACTTGGAAAATGGCTCATTTGACCTTTTCATTTTCTTGTATTTGAAAATCTTGGCTTAGTTCCCAATCCTATAGTAGTCAACCGCATTCGTGAGTGAAATGGATCTTCATGTTGGCAATTCCACATCCTTTGCCTACAATTGTTTTTAGTTTTTATTTAGTTTGCATGTAAGCAGATCACTGTCAATGGCTGAGCCCTTCAAGGGAACTTGTTCTTTGCTTGTGGTTGGAATCTGCCACTGACCCTAGGCATGACAAGCTGACAGACATTTTAAGGGATACAGAAATTTATTTAAAAAGTACACTTCTTTGAGATAATTCCTGAATATTATTCTTTTTAAAGAGTATTGAAGGTAATTGCATGCCTTTAAACAAAACTGATTTTTTTAAGTGTATGCATAGGTATTCATATGGCAGTGGAGTCAACGTTTTCTGTTGGGTTTTTGTCATTGCTGTCTTCTCTTTAGGGCATATCACATTGACATCCTAATTGTATCAAGCATGGCAGAAATATAATTCAATCTAATTGTCAGTTCTGTTGGCCTGAAAAGTTGGATTCAGGTGTCTCAAAATTGGAGATAATGTCCTCTCCCTGACAGCCTTGATAGCTTCTGGCTTAGATGGAGAGGTGCCTTAAATCCTACAGATAGTGACACTTGGCTAATAAAATAGTGAACATACTCATCTCCTTTGTGGATCATGTGAAACTGTCCTTTCGTTGGACATCTTAAATTTTCATGGGATTGTGGTAGCATCCTCTGAATCTCTGTACCTTGCCCTTCTCTTTCCATAAATCTGAGTGTGTGACTTCAGAAAACTGAAAAGTTGTCTTTAAAGTCTCTGTCCTACAGATCCAGGCATTGTCTATTTGTGTCAAAAAAGTAATTGTATAAAATTGTATAAAAATTGTATCCCATTACAAGCTGAGGTGAGAACTGGTTTAGTGTGCTTACCAGCAAACAGGCCAGAAGATTCCAAGTTTGTTTTGGGTTAATGTTGTTATGGGCCTTTTCCAAAAAATTAGGGGGTTTTGTTCAAAAATTAGTTTTTTGTACACCATGAAAATGAAAACAAAGCCTTTTCAACACTTCCATAGAGCTACTGTTTAGAGGCCTGATTTGAAGGCAAGTCTCCTCTTCATCATGAAAAAGCTACTGTCTGCTTCCCCAGCTACAGACATTTGGAAACAAAGGGGCTTGAGTGTTACTCTGTTGACAACAAAGCCAAAAACCTAAAGTACTTAATAGTCATCTTTCTGCCTGTGCCCTTCCTCAGTTTAGCAGATAAGATAGGCTTCAGCACATTTTGATAAAATAAACTTCAAGTCAGCTTTACATGCACTCCTGGAAGTGACTCTCAGAGCTCTGACATCAGAGAAGTAGTACCCAGCTTCTTTGGATTGCCCCTGAGCTGCTGCATAGACAGCCATGGTTTTATTGCATTTGGTGAATGCAAATGTGCCAGTAATTAGAAGTGTATCAGTATTTCCCCTCCTTAGCAATTCACTAAGCATATTTATATTACTTTCTTCCATGGGTTAACATCATTATATTCTTTACTAATGAGTTTATTATCAGACTGTATTGTTTTGAAAAGTGTATTAATGTGTGTGTGTGTGTGTGTGTATGCACATGCACCCCCAGAGTAAGTTCTGTGTCACAAATCAAATACTCTCATCAGTTACACAGTGGTTTGTTTTTTTTTTAAACTAGAGTAATAAATATTTCTTTATCAGACAAAACCAATGTTTCAGGGCAGTACACTTTATTTTGTATAGCTTCCTTCAAGCACATTGTGTCTCTAATGCGTTAGAGGTAATTAACACACTTGCAAATTTTAAAATGCTCTAAAAAGTTTTAATTTGATGAAAATTGTAAACAACAGTGTCAATATACATGCTCCTTAATTCACATGCATCATAAAGGTAAAAGGGCAATTAAACCTGTGCAGCTATTTACATTCTTGTAAATATTGGTTTGGTGAACTCTGAGTGAGGTGGGATAGTTGGTACCTTTGTTCATTGATTCTGAAAGACCAGCAGTGTGATTATTCTGTTTAAAAAATTACATGTAGATGTTTGGACTGTTGTTGGAACAATAAGAGGGACAAGGATTTTTGCTTGTTTTTTTTCTTTTTTTTTTTTTTTAATCAATATGAGACTAGCCAGTCCCAGTACCAAAAGACAGCTCTGCCATGAAACTGAAATTAGAATAATGAAATTCATTATCATGCTGCAATAGATATATTTTATTAAAATTTCACAATAGTACTTCTGAGTCTTCCTGGTGAAACACTCAAGCTGCCTGATGAACTCAGCAGACAGCTGCTCACCACCACGCACTTGACTTGCTCCAGCAGACAGTTCCTGTAAGACACATCATTGTTTTGTGCGGTATAAAGACTTTCATTTTTTGCTTTGCTTCTATTTAAGGACAAAACCAGGTCTGAATTGTGATATTTTTCCTTTGCCTGCACTGTGCAGATCTATCATCCACAGGAGGGCAGCTTCTCTTGGTGGCATGCAGGGAACCTGCCAGGTATCCCTGTTCTGGGCCAGTCTGCAGTGCTGGACTTCACATCCCCACACAGGGTTGGAGTGACCTTGAGTGCTTCACAAAATTACATGTGGGATTATTGATACTGTTAAGTAAGCAATGCTTCTTTGCCCTTCCCTCTTCAAGCCCCTTATTTACTGTATGCATTTCCTTTTATTATGCACTTGTCCTTAAAAAGAGCTTAAAAAATGAAATAAATTGCCATCATGGTTGTTTCATTTTTGTGATTCAAATGGGTTTTACTGGAGCTATAAGGACAGAATGTAACTCAGATTACTTCAGAAGTATCAATGGAACAGTCAAGGATGTGAAGGAACACCCAATTTCTTAGGAATGGCAGTCTGGCCTCCAAATGCCTGGAAGCCCTGTAGCTCCACCAGTGGCTGGCAGCAGGTTTAGATGAAAGGAATGACCATTTCACATGCTCTGGTCCACTGGGCATCAGTAAGTTTTAATATCAGATTTATGCCATCATATATATAGACTCTTTGTTGGTTTTGGAGCAGTTTTTGTAGCTTTGCAGTTTTCAATACCTGTGTGAAGACTAAGCAGGAGTGCAGATAAAAAGAGTAAGCTTAAGACGCAGAGAATACAAGTTCTGTCACATGGACGGCTAGATTGCTCCCATCCTGTTCCAGCCACTGGAAGCCAAAGGAGCTCTGTGACTCATAGAAATTCCTCATTCTTGTGTCTTGTGTGAGTATAAACCCCACTTTATGACATACTATTCATTTTTCTCTTCAAGATTTTTTTTAAAAAGGAAATATGATGAAAGACATGATAGTCCGTTCCAAAATGTTAGAATTTTGAAATATACCCATATATGGCATGAAAGACCCAAATCTCTACATACATAATTTATTACAAATAACTGAGTGGTGGGACAAAAACAGCAAATGCCAACAACAGTCATACTTGAGCCATCCTGTTAACTTTAATCCTATATAGCTAGAAATTCTTATTTTCTTAATTTCTTGTTTTCTTTTCTTTTTTCTAAGAGGTCATCATTATTTCCCTGTTATCTTTCTATAGGATGGGAAAGGAAACTACTTTCTTTTCCTTACCATTTCTCTCGTATTATTTGTAATATCAGCTGTAAGCTAATGCTATTTTCCCTAATTCCAGTGCTCCATTCACATGGCTTGAAATAGTCAAATCTGTTCTCATCTTTCAGAAAGGGAGAACTCTGGAATATAAAGTTCTTCAATCTCCTAGGGGCAAGAAGGCGATTTAAGCTTCCCAGAACAACTTCAAGAGCAATGATAGCTTTAAGTGGTGTCAGAGTAGCATAGTTTTTCAGAAGATCAACTGTAATGACCTTCATATCCTGGATTTAGATTCAGAGGTTGTTGACACAACCTTATTAACACAGACAAATGTCTCCATTTTACTTAAAATTTAAGAACACTATAATGCACAAATGCCGCAGTTACTAAGACAAAGAACAGTAGGGGAGATTACTTTTCACATAAGAGTTCCATTGATAAGGAAGGAAGATGTTCAAGTGTTCAGGAAAGCTGTGGGCATGGAATGATTAAAACGAACAGAAAAATATTTCAGTGAATACAGTCAAAAAGCAGTTCTTTAATTCTTAAATTTGCACAGCAATAACAGAAACAAACGAGCCTCTGAAATATTTTGGAAAATGTCACTTTGCAAACCTTGTAGATTGCTTAAATGTTTATTAAAATGGACCAAAAGCCAAAATTCCCTGCGTAAAATAAATACTTTGTCTTTGCTAAGTAACAATATTTGTGAACAAAACATAAAACTATAATTTTCATGTGTCAAACATAGTAACATTTAAGATTAAATGTTGGAGTCAGACTTGGCATTTTTTTTCATCTTCCTATTTACAAGTTTCTCATTAAGACCATTTACCTCACATTAGCTATCAAAAATGACTAACATTTTTAAAGTTTGCTCCATGACTAAAATAAAAACAACAGAAATATCCTTTTACCATAACTTAACAAAAAGCAGAACCATACTTTTATCATCTAGGAGAACATGCTGTTATAAATACAGCTGGTTTTCATCTACAATTATATAAATAATAAGCATGCTGCCATTCACAAGGATTTTAATAGATGATTATATATAAGCAATATCGTGATCTAGAGGAGGATGGCATGATTTTTTTATCTTTCATTTTTACTGTACTTATTTCGGACTTTTGTCTTCATCTGAAAATTGTGGAACAGACTTCTTTGCTACAACATTATCCAGTCGCTGTCCTTGCAGATAGGGGTTCACACTCTGAAAAAGTTTAAAATTATTTAAAATTATTAGAAATGGGGAAACAGATAAAAGGTAACTAGAATTAGTGAACTTATTTATGTATTCCTTATCTGTCAGATATTTATAGACTTGGGGAAAATGTGCTTCCAGGGATTAAATCTAAAAGTCAACCAGTGTTTTGTTTCTGTTTTTGTTTGTTTGGTTGGTTTTTGTTTTTGTTTTGTTGGGTTGTTGTTTTTTTTTTGTGCAAGAATTTAATTTGATCCACTGAAAGGAACACAAGTGAAGGAGGCCTTTCAGGAATATAGAACAACCTCAATTAAATACTGCCTTTTTGCTCCACTCCTCCTTCCCTCAGTTCAGCAGAGAAGCAGCAGCAACTCTTAACTCCCTAATTCTTGAGGCAGGACAGAGCTTGTTGGAGAAGTACAGGTAAGCTTTAGCTTAAATCACTAGCCCCTGATGGACATTGTGCTGGGATACAAATTAGAGACCACAATTCCAGTTTGACCAAAACCTCTTGTTCAGCCTGTCTTCTCTCCAGGAAACCCCTCCTTGCTTCCTCTCTTGATGCTGAGATAAAAAACTGCTGGCAAAGGAGCAGAGCCAAACAAGGTTTTGGCATAGAAAATGGCTCTCGCAGCACTGCCAGCAGAAGGGAATGCTGGACAGAAGATTCCTGGAGAGGGTTGAACTTCACTTTGCACCATGCAAGCAACACAACGTGAGGCTGAAGATGAACAGACCCTGTCTCAAAACTGCTTGGAGATCGTAGATGGAGTAACATAGAAAGCCTATGCTTGAATTTTATCTATACCAATGGAGTAAAATGTATTTACTGTATTTGCAAAGTGGCAAGCAGTTCAGTGGAGCTTTAGCATTGAGTATCATTTACACTTGCTTTCTGGCCTGTTACAGTGTTGGTGTAAGCAAAATTCAAGTGTATATTGTCTTCTTCACACAGATACAATAAAAAATTCTAGCATGAAGGCTTTTTGATGCTAATAAAAACTGTTTGCCTAAGGATAAACTTCAGAGGAATGCAAATTTTCCAGTATCTCCTGATTCTTGTTAGACTGACTGTGTGTCACAGAAATTACTTTTCTTGAGGCATTCCTGTGCTTCTTTTACCAAAATTTAAGAATTAGAAAAAAAAAAAAAAGGCATTCATAATGGGCATGAAATATTTATTTTCATCTATCTGAAGTATTTGTCAAATATCTGGAAAATATTTGGGGTTTATCTACAAGTTTAAGCCTTTGGGTTTCTCCAGACTTGTGGATGCTATCATTAATACTTAGTCATAGCACAGAGCAGCCCTCTTGCTTTCTTCTGTTGGGTTTTGGGTGTTTTGCCTGCTGCTAGTGAAAACATAAAAATATTAAGAACCAGAAATGAATGTGGAAAAATCTTTGAAAATAAACTAACTCCAATGCTTTAAATTGTTAGAAATAAGACATATGTAAATGATTTGTTTGCGTTTGTTTGAAGAAGTTCTGTTTAATGTTAATTTAGTGAAATTCAACTGTTGCATAAACTTCTAGGAATTATTGGAAGATTCCTAGGAAGATTAATTGGTCTTTTTTTTGGAATGGTACTTGCTTGCTACTTTTTGAAATAAAGTTGAAGAGAATGAGACTACATAAAATTTTGAATCCTTCTTAACCAACAAAAGAAAACACAAAATATAATGCAAAATACTTTGGCTGATTTGACTAAAATATGTTTAATCCCATGCAGCTGTGCAGAATGCAAAGTAACGCCAAGCTCCTAAGCACCTTGGTACACACCTCTGAGCCCACAGCAACTTAGTGATCACAGAAGTGGTCCTGACACTTCTGGACAGGGCTGTCTGCAAGCACACACATTTAAGAAAGGGGAGAGCTGCTGGTTAAAATTAGATGTCAGTGCAAACCTCCTTGTCTTGCAGTGGAAGTGCTGCAGAGAAACGAGCGCAGCAGCACGTGGTGAGCACTGCAGTGTGTATGCATGCTTGCACGTGTGCCTGTGGAGGCACATAGAAATACATGAATATACACATGTGCTTGGAAGATGTGGTTTCCTAGACTCCAGTAGTGCCTCTGTGGCTGCTTCACTGCAGCCCTGGCTGGACACAGCAGGGTTAGTACGCACACTGTTACACAGGACTTGTTTTAACCTCCCAGGGGGACATTCAGGTGCAAAAAAATCAATCTGTTGCCAGATGCCAAAGCTATGTCTGTGCAGAAAGGCATGGAGGAGTGGCAGGGAGCACAAAAGGCAGGAGGGGAATCCAGTGGACTTCTTGATTTCTAGAAAAACACACTGCTGCTGACAGTTCTAGGTTACTCTTCTGCTGATGGAGATTCTGAATTGTTCATTAAATCATTAGTAATCATTACAGTATTACCCTAAAATAATTTAAATTATATTGATTCTATTAAATTCTAATGAATTTATCATTAAGTGACATGTTGGTGCTAGGAAAATAAGTCTGCTTATTTTATAAGTCTGTAAAGCAATTCACCTTCAAAATTCTGGGCTACCCCTGGCCATGTAGCTGTCAAGTGTCTCCAGCTAGTACTTCTTGTATGCAATTATGTCAGTCAGCTCACAAAAAGAAAATGTTCTTTTTTTCCTTTTTTTCCCTCATCAGAGTTTCATCTGAGGTAGATCAGATAAAGAACCACCTCTAGTGTTATTTACACCCAAAATATATATTCACACACATAAATAGCGGTAATTAAATTTACTAATATTTTTAGTAGGTAATTTCAAATTCTGTTTTAGAGATACTTAAATAATTTTAAATGGTTTTAAGCAAATAGGATCAATTTTTAAAGAGAGACAATACGAGGTTTTATAATGTTCTACACTTAAGTGTATCTTCTGAAAGTAAGAGTCTATTCTGAGAAAAAAGGCTTGTGCCCAGTGTTCAGTCCTTAAGCTGGCTATAGCAGTTTATCACAGAGAGTCCTTGACACATAATCTAAAGTTTAATACAAATGCATTAGACTATCTCTTCATTTCAACAATATGGTTTTAATTTTTATTAGGTCTCTAGATTATATAGGGGCTATGAAATATTCCGGTAGTTACCCTCTTTCTTCTTTTTGGACCACCACTGATTTTCTCAAAGAGTAAACTCTTGCTCTGGAAAGAAGAAAAAACACAACACAGCCGTCAAATCCATTACACTCTTCTTTTAAAATACTACTTCTGCTATTAAATATTATCAAGTCTAGAGGAGTGTGTAGTTTTATGGGAGAAATAAACCACAAATAAATATTTGTGTATTCCTACTAAGATTTGCAGTTCTTCAGGAGCAGTCACAGCCTTATCAACAATTTAAAAGCCAGTAGTTTTCCACTGTGTTATGCCCCATGTTCAGGCAATAAGGGCTTCAAGTATGTGCTGTACAGTCTGGATGTTCCCCTGTTCCCTATCACGTGATACATGGTATAATTTTTTTATTTTTTTTTTAAGAAAAGACAGAAGAAGAAAAATAATGTGAGGGAGAAGAAGCAGGAGTCCTGCCTCTGGTATATCTTTCTATACATTTGGGGTGGCACAAGAACAGGAGCAAAAAAAACTTTCTTTACAAGGGATTTTCTAATTCCTTTTAAAAACAGAAATAGGCGTCATTCCTACTGTTTTGTTGTCTTTGCTTATTCCCTTCCAGATATCAACACTTCCCAGTGCAAAGTTCTGCTGAAAGGAGTTCAGCGCCAACTCTTCCTTTGTTTAAGTAGTGCCCTCAATAAAGCTTCTAAAAACCATTTGGTCTATAACATTTTTAATGCCAAACCTTTTAAAAACTGCCAGAAACATCTTGGCAGAAGAGAAAGTTATGATGATGAGAAAAGAAAATGAAAAAAAACAAAAAACCAACACAAAAAATCCCCTCTGACCATAGTTTACATAAGTGCATCCACATATTGTTGTATTTCTTATAAGTAGTGAATTCTAATAAACTCTGGAATAACACACACATGTTCAACACATTTTGTTTCAATTCTGTGTTAAGAAGAAAACCAAAACCAAACCCTAACCTGAAAATGGAAGGAGAGAAGAATTACATGTATAAAAGCAGAAGACTATATAAACAAGGCCATTAATTCTGCTATAAACAACTGACCTAACATTGATTATATAAATAGAAAGTCTAATTCTAGCACGAGACAAATTCACCAAACACGTCTAACTCTCTCTGCAGCCTTGATATGAGAAAAAACAAACATTTTCAAGTGTTACAATGAAATCTGCCAAAATTGTCTGTTTTGTACTTCTTGTGTTCATTAAAGCTCAAATTCACAAGGCCTATCTCTTGTCCAACCTCAGATATTTTGTCTGAGCTGTTCCAAAAGGGAACAGAGATGAAGTTGGCCAAGGGGGACATTCTTGGCTAGTCATTTATGCGAGCTCACTTCAGGAAAACTTAAATTTAATATTTTTAAAGAAACTCAAGGATGCATGAATTATTCTCCTTAGGAAACAAAGCACCATCAAAGCTTTTCTTTCTAAAGTATTTGACCTCGTACTTTCATGAGAGGAAAAAGGGTGTTTCTGAAACAAAAATAATTTCATGGACTACTGGAGCTGGCATTTCTGTCATTCTGAAAAATTTCTTACAATTGAACTATCCCTGCTCAAGGAAACCATATTTTGTTTAGTCTGTTTCAGAAAATGTTTTAAGACCCTAACTACTGCTGTAGCATTATGTGGAGTACAAAGCAAATATGGTTGTGGAGCATGAGCTAAGAACATATTTGTATGATAATAGCAATCCTGAAAATATGTTCCACTGCGTAACGGCCTGACCTCATCAGACACCAAAATCTGCCCATGAAGTGTTCATCCTTCACTGAGAGGTTGTTAAGGATGAAGGCTCAGAGTTTTCTTCAGTTAAAGATACACCTCATGTAGAGACACGCTGCATGTGATTTTCTACTTTTCCCTCACTCCTGCAGCTTCCTTTGCATCCTCTTGGCTACTTGGATTAGAGTACTACAGGTTGGGATTTGGGTGGAAAAAAATCAGAAGTTAAAATGCCTTAAATAATCAAAATATGTAGGAAGTTTTTAGATTTGATCGTAAATCATATATTGTAAATTATTTTTGTGCAAGTGTTTCTGGATGCCAGCAACACTTCTACAAACCATCCTTAGAGCCAGTCTGCAAGATGCAAGAAAGGCACACCCAGAAAGTGTCTGTGTCCTATAAGGAAAAGTCTGAACTGGGGAAAAAAACCTCTGAAATCTTAGAAACTATAGTTGTACACAAAACTCCAAAAGTCACTCATCCTGCTATTTCCACTGTCCCCTCTATGTTTTCCCCATATGAGGAGAGGGGAGGAGAGTATAAGCCATGGATCTCACTCTATAAACAGAGTCTGTTCCTGAGACTTCCCACAGGCCAGCATATTTGATATATGGGGAGTTGTCCCAAAGACAGAAAAATTCTTCCCCTTTCTTCCCGCTCCTAAGCCAGTATATATTAATTATGATTTATATATTTGTATCTGCAGATCTATTAGCAGTGTTTACACATAATATTTAGCATCTACATAACCATGTACTTTGCTGCATGAGACAGCTTCTAGACTTGCCTGACCCTTAAAAAATGTGTGTTATTCACAGGATACTGCGGAGGTCCCACAGCTTTGCAAGCATGACAGTCTGCCACCAAAACAAGCCAACCAACCTGTTTCTGTCCCAGTAGGACAAACAGGTCCTTTTTTTCTGACCTGCTAATGGAATCTGGGTTTTTCTGTGGTTACGTTAAGGAATGCATGTTGGCTCACTGGGAACTGTAACACTTCCTCAACCACACAGTGGTAGGAGAAGGCTGGGGAGAAGCTCCCCCAAAAACTGGGAGCGCATGCCAGCCTCCATGGGTCCAGCAGACACTGGCTGCAGGAGCTGCAGCTGGTGATGACAGCCTGGTGCCCACTCAGCTGGCAAGAGCTGCTGGAAGCAGTCTGTGAGCACACAACCATCACTGCCCCTGGACATCTGGTCCTAGGCTCTTCAACAGGAGAAGCAGGACCAAACTGTTGTGGGCAGAGGGAATTTTAGGCGCTGGGGTCAGAGGGAGGGTGAGGATGCACAGCTACCCACTAGGCAGCCCACAGCCAGCTGTGTTGGTCATTTACAACCTAATGCAGACAACAGGGAGTGCCCTAAACGATCTGATCTACTTCAGCTCTGCTTTATAAGCAAACAGCTAATTTTTAGAGTGCTTACCTGATTTTTCCAGAGAATTAAAAATAAAAACTCCAGCCACAAAAAGATACCACTGTATTTATATTTTTACCATTTGCTAATATCTAATTAGGAGATGATCAGGGTTGTTCTCCTGGATCTCAGCAGAATATTTGCTCATGTACATGACCAGCTGTTTCATCGCTAATTAAAAAGATCTGGACTTGGCTAAGCTGCAGCTAGATATGATTACTGTTTAGTACCCAGAAGTGTTTTAATCCATACATGAGCAGCTTTTCCTCCTGAATTAGTAGTGATGGATGGAGATACAAAAAAGCCCAGGATTCACTAATGATTTGCAATCATTTATTAAGTATATATGTTGCTGATGACAACACAGTATGTATGCTTGATTCTGAAATATTGCTATAGGCCAAAGATTTACAGAAGTGCCTTTGTAGTCTTCAGAATGGTACTATGAAAGTAAAGTACTCATGAATAATAAGAAAACTGACAGCCTTATCTGGCTTAAATAAGAATGTTCACCATCTGGTGTTTTTTAAATTAAAACCTTTGATGGTAATTACTTAGAACGCAACAAGTTTCCAAAATTTGGATTTTTGGCATGATTCTCTCCAGAAATTTAGCACTCACATAAGTAATTAAGACTATAAATCTTACACTGGTTTGATTATGAAAATGAATCATTGTCTCAAAATTACAGCAGGAGAAGAGACTGCCAAACGTGTCCATTTATCGATATATGCTTACAGAGCACTGGTTTAGTGCAATCTTAAGTGAAGTGTTATAACAATGTAAAATGAGATTTCATTATTTGCTCTACAAGCATAAATTATGATCATTGTTATTGTTTTCCTGGCGCCTGAAAATGGAGTTGGGATTGGACATTTTAACTGATGTAATCCAAGATTAAGTGGCAGAGCTTTCTTTGGAGCCTCTAGCCTGCAGAAATAGTCTAGCTGCAGTTATTAAAGTCCTTGTATGCTCAGAGCAAGATTCCTGCCCTTACTGCAGCTCACTGTGTTTATTACATGTGATGTGTCAAACAGGTTTTCAATATAATACAGTGCATAACCTGACCAGAGGAAGAAGCAGCATCAAGTCCTCCAAAATCCTTAAAGTAAGGAGGATTCCTTTAGGCAAATTGTCATCCTAGATTTTTTAAGCTGTTTTAAGCTGCTGAACTCCATCTATCTGTATTTTCTTTCTATTTTTTATATATGTAGCTGAACAGTGAATAGTCACTGAACGTGGATATTCTTTCAGATGAGGGCCATTTTATTTTTTGAAATCTTAAGATCTGCATTAATTTTGGCTACATGTTCGCCGTAGTTTGAAATGTGGTTTTTTGCACTTACCAAGCTGTCATGCTTTGGGACAGGTAATAGAACAAGGATTTCTAGTTTCTGTTTTTCTGGGGTGTTTATCAATCACAAGCACTCTTTCTCTTTTTCAGGGCAAGTTCACCTTTTTTGAGAAGTTTCCCTAAGGGTGATAACTTTTCCAGCATTAAGGACAATATTCTCCTCATGGTTTCATAGTGTCCCACACAGCAGACAGTACCCAGTTTAACATGCAGCAAAAATAAGCAAGAAGCATGTACTCACCCACTTGCCCCTGTTGGGATAGTCATGCTCTGGATCAAAAAGGTGTTGGTGCAGTTGGTATTCCCTGCTGAACTCTGCTGTGTCTGGGGTGTTTTCTAGACACCCATCATCAACTGCAAAAGAAAGAACTGAGTGCTCAGTAGCTTTGAAACACACAATATGTGCCACATTAGTCAGCAAACATCTTAAATGCAATCATGCAATTAAAAAAACATAAAGAACTGGATGACTAGAAAATACCAGTTGTTTTTTTTCTTTTGAAACAAATTTTTCAGAATGCATTTATTAAAAAAAAAAATCCTCACAATTGAATAAAAACTGAAGGAGTTTCTTTAGCAAGCTCTTTCCCTCCTTTATGTTTTTCTTTTAATTATTGCACTTGATTTTACCTAGAATTGCATCCTGTTCTGATTCAGAAGGGATATACTTTTCTCTTTTAAATGCTCACAAGTCATTTTAGAAATTGGTAAGGCAATACTTTTGAAGGTCACGGTAAAACAGCGCTGTGAGAAAAGACAGAATTTCTTTCACTGAGTAGCTATCTCTTCCTGGAGCTCCATTTCTGGTTTGCTGCTTTGTTCAAACTCGCTGAAAATCATTTCTTCATCACGAGACCTCATAAAAATGCTATGTAGGAGAAGCTTTATGATGAAAACATTTCTGTAGATTGGTAACTAATCTGATTGGTCCAGAAACCTCCTGTAACTATAATGGATGGTTTTGTAGGCAGTGTCACATCAAGATAATATCCTTATAAAAATCAACTTGGGGTCTTTTTACCAAAGTAAGTCATCTTTAGCTGACACAAAGGTTCAGTAACTTGAGGCCAGAGTAGCTTTTTGGATAGAGTCTGCTCCTGGAGCTCCCACTGCTTAGCCAGCATGGGGAGCTTGCAGTCCAAGTTCCTCTCAGACATACCCAAGGAGATCCTACCAGCCAGGGCATGATGCTGGGCATTCAAACAGCTGCATCTGCCAGAACACAGGCACTCCAGAGCACACACCTGTGGACTTTCCCTTCTGTCCTTGTGTGTCATCATGTAAAAAGATTTGCAGATGGATTGTCTTTTTCCCTCAGATGTGGGTAAAGACTTGACTTAAGGCTGAGTTGATTCAATGACCTGAGGAGGTTATTCTGAGTTCAACAGACGCAGCTTTCTCTCTTTTCTCATTGGGACTGGTAAAAAGTAAAATTGCCAATAGAAAACAGGGGAAAACTCTTCATACTGGCTAAGTAACTCAGAAACTATTAAAACATTTAGAAATCATTTCAGTCTCATCAGGAGCAAGGTTGTATCAAGAGAGAAACAGGTGACAACAGAATTGTGGTAGACCTGAGAGCATTTGTGTCTTTTGGTAGAAAACACAAAGGGCAGCTGGACACATGGGTGTCCTCTATGACTGCTAATCCAAAAGTCTTCCACTCAGCTGCTCCAGGCTTATGTATTCCTGCTGTGGAATGTGCATATGTAGACAGTGACTGGAAAAATTGTTTTCCATTAAGCAAATCCACAGACCTGATTGAGGAAGGCCTCTGGTAATTTGTATGCATAATACAGTCACCACTTGAATTTCCATTTAAGGCTCTGAAAAACATTTTACTCTTATCCTAGCAGATACTATCTTCACTCACAGCATACCTATGACAGAGCCATTTATCTGAGCAGGCAGCACTTCCCTGCAATTCCCCCCCCCCATTCAGATCTGACTGTACTAGCTTAGCAAACAACTTTTATTTCACCTAAGACAGAAAAATTGAAGGGATTTTCAAAGGCATTTCCCTGGATGCCATGTTTGTAATTTATTTATCTAATCATGAACAGAAGTCTAATGGGCAAGCACGGAAGATAGAAAGTCCATGTGTGTGCTTGTGTGTGTGAGAAAATCTGAACTCATCATTGCAACTTGTCAGACAACAGCTATAGTGAACAAATTGGAAGATGATGTGCTATTCCAGAAGAGGTGGCATCATCACAAAATGGGCTGTAATAGAAAACAGTAAGGGAGGACTATTTGAAATTTAGTCAATTTTTTTAATGAAATGCAAGAACACAGTGAAAAAAGCAGATATTATTTTCTTTCTATTAATTCTAAGATAGTTAGAACGTTTTAAATAAGAATACTGACAACTGTTCTGCATTATCCAAAGAAGACCAAACAGAAAACATTTTGAAAGGATCTATTAGCTGACAAATAAAACATCAGAGAAATATAGAGCACTCGTTCCCAGTTCCAGGTCCCAAGGCAGCCAGTGGGTGTTTCACTACTGCTTTCAGTCCTGGAAGTCATTCCTTGGCTCAAGCAACAGGAACGAGACCCATCCTCTCAGGGTGTGTGTATATCCTGCACACGCAGGGCTCTTTAGTGACCCTGGGGCAGCAGCCCCCAGCCTCGGGGCCGGCGCGGTCGCAGCCTGCGGGACGGACAGACAGCCCGCGTGTGCCGGACCCGGGACGGACAGACAGACAGACAGCCAGCCCGCGTGTGCCGGCCCCGGGACGGACGGACAGACAGACAGAGAGACAGCCCGCGTGTGCCGGACCCGGGACGGACGGACAGACAGACAGACAGCCATCCCGCGTGTGCCGGCCCCGGGACGGACAGACAGACAGACAGCCATCCCGCGTGTGCCGGCCCCGCTCCGCTCCGGAGGCTGCGCTGCCCCGGCCAGCCTGCCCGCAGCGCCGGGGGCTGCTGCCGCGCCGCTCTCCGCTTC
>JAYDZK010000268.1:31037258-31048241 GCA_034509185.1 Euphonia xanthogaster
GTGCCGCGCTCCGCTTCTGGCACAGATGCACCCTCAGTGAGCTGTAAAGACGCATGGATTGGAGCCAAGGTATCTTAAATATTGACTCATGGTCTGGGTTGGCGATCAGGGCAGACAGTTTCATTCCTCTTGGCACAATGAAAGTCTCTAAAATAAGGGTAAATCTCATCTGTACAGAACAACTTTTTTCAGGGGCCAGCTTAAAAATGAACTCCCTCGGGAACGTGATGCTCTCCTAAATCTCAGAATCTTCTACTCTGAGATCAAGATGATTTCTTCCACCTTCTCTAGCATCATACAGCAATACAGGATATGCACATATTCTTAAAAAAAAGATTTAAAAAGCAGCTAATCTGAAACACTAAAACACCCGATTTCCCAACAGTTCTTGTCCTGGGGCATAGAATGACAAAACCCCTCATTTCTGATCACAGGTTGTAAAGTGCTGAAAGACAGAACGATGTACAGTGAAGACAGAGGTACAAAGGGTACGGCTGAATTACCTGTTTTTCCAATAGGGCAGGGGTTTGGAGGGTCAGGATATCCTTGATCTTCACTGAAGTCCTTTGGTACATTATCTCCTGTCAGCTCAGCCACGATGTTTGGGATATTGCCATAAGGACCCAAGTGCTGGAGACCCTCATGTGCACCACCTAGCAAAGACAATTTGTGCACAGTTGTTCCACAAGATTAAAGTGTAAGTACTTTAGCTGGTGCAAGTAATCTTCACTTCAATTTAAAATATAATATCTCTCTCTATACATATAATTGTTTTAGAGACAAATCCAAGTTTAGATTTCAAGCATCTCTTTTAGAAACATAACCACGTGACCTAAATCCAGTAACTTAGATAATTAAAAATGAAACTAGGAAACACAATCGGCCACATATTATTAGTCTTATGGTTGTTTTTTTCCTTAACTATGAAAATTTTAGGCAAGAAAATGCAAAGAAATAGACATCATGAAACCTGATACATCTAAAGCACAATCATATTCAGTCACTGATACTACTACTGCTCATCATGGCAACTAACAATAGAAGATACAGCAAGACAGCATCATGGCAGGAAGACAATGTTATTGATGCTGTAGAAAGAAATACTACCTGCACAGCCACAAACTACATTAATAAATTAAGTCCCAAGAGGGCTTAAGATATTAAGGTCCTTAGGGACCCAGGGTATTCTAGCAAATTTGGTTGTGTACACCGAGAAAAAATATTTTCAAATGAAATTAATTCTTAAATGTAAATTTGCATTTTGTATTGTAATGATGAAAAGTGGTGAAGAGTCCATGTTGTTGATGGGAATTCTTGTTCACATCTACCTCCACAGTAGTCAGTGTGTTACAAAGCATCCCAGGCAGTGACTTCACACTTTTACATACAAGATTACCTTTTCCCTGTGGGCCCAGAGCAGCATCACTGCAGGGTTACAGCAGCAGAGGGCAGCAGGGTTTGTAACCCAGTGCCAGAGGACACATCGATGGGCCGGCTGTGCTTGGGCACCTGCACCCAAAACTGCTGTGCTGTGGCCACCTCCCACACACCTCAGCTGGGTGCCCTGCCTTTGACAAGTAGGGCCTTCCACTGAAGATTTGGGAACCAGGCTCAGGCCACACTCTCTCTCTATGCCTCTCTACAAATAATTATCTGTCCCAGATCTCTTCTGCATGCCTTACTGGCCAAATGCATCCACAGCCTAAACCCCAGCTGCTTGTGGAGTTTTCCTAAATACTATTGTACACTATTCTTTTGAATTTCAGACATAATACGTTAGTTTCAAGCATGTTCTTTTTCCCTGACAAAGACAGCCACCACACACACACTGCAGCAATGGAGATGGTTGTGTGACAACAAAGTAATATTTTTTAAGCCCTATGTAATGAGGGATAACAACATACAGTCAACATATAAATTCTACTAACAATGAATTGAGAGAAAAAGGAATTTGAACAATTGGAAAATATGAGTTAAAGAGTGAACGCAGACACAACAGCTTGGGTAAATAGCAAAATCACCATAATATCACCAAATAGCCTTATTTAAAATTTATTTATTTTTCATAGATCCAGAAGATGTGAATAAAGCCTCTGAACATGAAAGTTGCTCCAAAAGAATCATTCAAGTACTCCCGTCTCAAATTACAAATAAATATTACCAGCCTAAATCATCTTTTATACAGCCAAACATTGTGAGCTAACTTAATCACTTGCAAAAATTGCTAACAGAAGGCACTCAAATACAAAATTCAAATTTTGTATTCATTTCTACATTTAGAAGTGGCAGTTGAGGCAAATTTTGCAAATTGATTTTGCAAATGACCAGTTGGATGTTGGCATTATAGTAAAGCAAATTAGTCTATAAGCACATATATTTCCATTTTATTTGCACAATGGACTAAAATCTAATCAATGTGCTAATTCTCCCCCTCAAGTACAAGCCTCCTATTCTGTAATGCAGTGTTGCAGAAAAGATTTACAGATATGTAACAAAACATAAAACTACCCCTATAACTACCCCTCTGTTATATGGGAATTTGGCTTGTAGCTGACCACGAGACCTGGTTCTAAAACCAGAACAGCATTATCCCCACTGTGAGCTTTATTATACCTTTAGTCCATAGCCCACACAGAGATCACACTCGTAACGCAATAATGCTATGGTGATGAGGTTAAAAAAAAGTATACCATACATTTAATCTAATGTAATGTAATATCATGTCTAATATATAGCATAAAATACTTCTTTTGTCCTGAGTTCCTTCACATGAAATTGATTACATGTATGTCCTTAAAAGCACCAGGTTGGTTACGATTCTGCTGTAAACTACGGAACCACATAACCAATACGTGTCTGAACATCCTGTACACAATGGGGTTCACTATGGGACAATCCATCAGATAGGAGCCTATCTGTGCTTGCATGTGGTGCAGACCTCTTGGCACCAAAGCTCCATCCATAAAGAAAACAGAGGTACTTAGCAGGCTCCAGTGTGCTATATATACATGTAAGTTTAAACCGACTGCCAAGAATTCCCTTGACTGAGTACAAACCAATCTTTTTATATTAATATAAAGGATTGTTTCCTTTAGGTATAAATGTCCAGGATCATTTGAGGGTTTTTCCTTTCTTTCCAAAAGAGCTGCAGACAAAAGCACCTGCTCTGGTGCCATAAATTTAACACGCTTGAGTGATTTAATAGCATCAGCAAAGCTAATTCCTTATAAACTCTGATAAATAGTGCACTCAGCAAAGACTACAATAATAAAAATGAAATGCTATGAATATACAAATTTAGGGTACTATGTACAGCAACTTTCATTTGTTGCATTGATTTTGGTATGATAACATTACTGATTTAAAGAAACATTAGGATTAAATACACTGCAGCTACCAAGTCAAAATATTGGGATACAAACGTATAGTCAGCTACAAAAATAGCAGAAGATCAGTTCTTGAGCCTTGAGGCAGAGCCTGAAAGAAAAAGACAAGGCAACTCAATACTAAGAAACTTTTCATCATTTTCTATCCTATCCAAAGGAACCATGAGAGACATCATTGTTAAATTATTCAGACTTGGACTACCAAAAATCCAGAGAAGTACAATAACCTTGTCTGAGAAAGGATGAGCTAGATAAATCTATGGTTTTTTCCATGTCTCCTTACTTATATCAATACGGGGTTTTCTGTGCTGCGTATTAGCAAAGAAAACACTCCAAAACAATCAGCTCCCTTTCATGTGCTGGATTTTTGTGAGCATTTCTTATTAGGTATTTCACATTCCTACAGGATAAACTAGAGGTTTAGATCTCTTGGGCTAAGATCAGCATTGTCCTAAGTAAGATTTGAATTTCATTTAAAATATATGCATATATGTAGTCATCTAGCACAAGCCCTGAACTGCTGCAGGGTGGTAAACCAAAAAAAGAACAATGCCTCTCATCATTATTATAATTCTGGAAAAGTATTTTATCAGCTGATTTCAGTTAGAGATCCTTGGAATGATTTAAAGTGCATACATTTCAGCTCATTTCTTTGTAAGAGCAATACTGTCCCACCCATGCAGACAACATAACCACTCCATTCTAGGAGGACAAAAAAAAAAAAGGAAAATAAACATGAAGAGCAACTAATTTCTTGCAGGTATTGAATATTTCCCTGATCAAACACAACCAATGGAAATGCTGTTAGTCCACTGAAGTTTTAGCCGCTGCTACCCATCTATTGGTAGTGCAAAGCACAGTGAGAGCAAATTTGTGGAGAGCAATCCTCCATGTCAAACACAAACAGACAGTGCTGTACCCCAGAAGAGTCAGTTTAAGAAAGTCAATGAAAATGGATTTTCCAAAGTGGAAAACTTTTGCAGAACATTTAAAGAGAAACAAGAGGACAAGAGGACTGCCTTTCAGCCTCATTGAAACCATTTCCCATGTCACAGTGAAGATAGAGTTTCCCCAGTCACAAATTCAGAAAAGAGGTAGTCTGGCCAGTCTTAGCATGGAGATATGAAATAGGAAGGATTATGAGTAAATAAATCCCAAATCCCGAGTTAAAGCCCTTTACTTAGCAAGTCATACTAGGTGCCTCAGAGTGTCCAAGCCCCTCACAGATTCACAGGGGGATCATCTCCCTGAGCAAAAATCACATCTCTTATCTCAACCTGTACAAACTCCAAGCACACACGAGCTGCAAGGGAAGCCTGATACAGCTTATCTCATCTGCCCAAGGTTCCCAAGGGAGAAAATGCATATTAATCAGAGATGTAATACCATACTTCCCACTTTGCAAAATCTTTTGCTAATCTGGACTATTTGTTTTTATTAAAAAAAAAAAATCCTCAAGATTGTTAACAGTGTCTCCTCAACACATCAGAGATACATCTTTTTCCTTTTTCCTATGGGAAGTGACAGCCTCCCATACTATCCTGCACTTTCATCCCCAGTCACCTTGCTGTATCTACATTTGCTGTCATTGTCACATTCAAAAGGAACATCTCCCCAGTGGAAGGCAGGTTTGACAGAATGCTTCCCAGGGCTCTTATATGTTAAACTGGGACACCATCCACGAACTTCCTTTTCATTTTTTTTATTATCTGCAGGACCATCCATCATGTAAACTCTCAAAACATCCTGAATGCAGAAAATGCATTTACATTTTCCTTACCCTTTCTAACACTTCAAAGGGCTTTAATGCCCCAATGCTGTAATTATAATTCTGCTAGCTTCATCCTAGAGTCCTATCCTGCTTGCTGAAATTGATTAAGCAAAGGAAGTGAGAAGAACTGAAAAAAATTATAAATGATCACATTTTGTCTATTCCACAGAAGCTGCTAAATAAGAGAATAGGGAAGGAGAAAAAGCATAGGAGAACAAAGAATGGAAAAATGCAAACCTAGCCAACTTCCTTAACCATTCAAGAGCATGCCTCGAGAAACACAAAAACACTACAGCTATACATGCTCAGGCATTCCAGACTTGGCTTGTCTTCTCCTTAATGACACAAAGTTTCTCAAAACTATAAAGACTAATTTTCTATTTCTCTGCAGAGGGGCAATTTTTTCAAAAGCCTTAAGCACACACATCGTACAATTACTGACCTTGCTTTCAGCAAAGAATTCCATTTTATCCACTGTTTTAATTACAAACAGTACAAATATTTAAGATATTAAAGGCTCTTATTGTGAAATAGTTAGGACCAAAATAATGCCCATGCCTCTCACAATAAATTCATAACAGTAGCTTATATGCCATTATTATTCAAATTGTATACACAACAAAAAAATCCAGCAGCCACTTGCTGACAAAGCAAAAAAAAAAAAAAAAAAGAAAACTGTTATGCCTGCCTTGCTTGAACAGTCCTCTGATGGACTATATTAACTTGTCCTTCAGCTGAGCAGTGGCTTTTGAGCTTCACCAGGGGAATAAGCTGACACACAGTGTCACACACAGTGTCACAGACACAGGGCATCGTGCAGCGCACAGACAGGGGCCCCTCTGCCACCCTGCCTTGCAGCCACCACACACCAGCAGAGTGAAAAAAAGGAAACAAAGCCAGCAAACTGCACCCTCCTGTCACTGCCACTGCACAACCTTGCTACTGACCACGTGTGCAGCATGTGGTTCTGGGAAACACAGCAGCAAAAGAAAACAGTGACCTCCTTTATCCATGAGGGATGGGACATTATTTCAATGTTATAAATGTAGATGTGCCAGTGAAAGACTGTAACACTTTATTCCCTGGCACTTTATTCACTTGACACCAGCTGCTTGGGAAGTCCAAATGCTCCATCAGTGTCAACACATTCAGAGAAAAAGACTCTTTTCTGAAGCCTGGATGCACCAGAAACATCCAAACCTTCCTTGGTTTTGTCTCTACTGCGCCACTGAACTTCACAACATTTTCATGTTCATTTCCCCACTCATATTCATTCCATCCCATTTCCCATGCAGATGGCTCAAAGCCCCAGCTGGTTCAAGAGCAGGTTTAAAACCTTCCCATGCCTGTCTGCCAGCTGCTACACGGCAGATTTCCCAACTGCCCCAAACGTCCTCCTTGGGAGCATTCCCAGTGCAGAGCTGGAAGGCTCCAGCCTCTGCCTGGTGAGCCAGTTTAGCTCAGAACTCCAAGAGCAGAGGCCTTGCCATGCAAAGCCACCCCAGTCAAGATGAGGCTTCTTTTGCACTTGGATAAAAGCACTGGCACACAACAAAGATGCAAGAGAGTGGGGAGATGAAGAGCCCTGGCAGGTAAGACCAGGCCCAGTGCTGCTCTTTGGTGCTGCAAAAGGGGCTCAGATCAGCCAACTTGATGTACTGAAGCACCCCAAGGGGAAGAACCAGCTTCTGCAGCTGACAACATTCTTCTTCTCATTCATCCCTGCAGCTGAGTGCTGCTGGGATTCTTGTTCATCCCTGCTGCTGAGCACACACACCATGGCAAGCACAGGGAGAAGAGCTCTGGAAACCTTTGGAGAGTGCCAGAGATCCTACCTCCTGGCACAACACCAAAATCAAGAAGAGTAAGAGACTCCTCTTCTCTAGATTTCTAAAATATCTCTTCATAGAACCAAGTAAACTCAGAAGTATTTTCTTACTGCAAGTTAATTTAAAATTCAGGTGGGAGCATGGGAAATGCAGCTGATTTTGAGAAAAAATGAAGAAAGGTATAAATCCTGGCATGCTCACAGAATCACAGAATATGTAGAGTTAGACCCACAGGGATCATCAAGTCCAACTCCTCTCTCTGCACAGCACCTTCCCCAGGAGTCACACCCTGTGCCCAAGTGCATTGTTCAGAAGCTGCTGGAACTCTGTCAGGTTTGGGGCTGTGACCACTTCCTTGGGGAGCCTGTTCCAGTGCCCAAACACCTTCTGGATGAAGAACCTTTCCCTAATGTCCAACCTATTGACAATTACCATTACCTTGGGCCCTGTCACTGCTCACCACTGGGAAAAGATCCATGCCTGTCCCTCCTCTTCCCCTCATGAGGAAGCTGTAACTGCAATGAGCTCTCCCCTCAGTCTCCTCATGAGAGACAAGCAGAGAAAAAAAATCTTTAAAAACAAGAGCTCATCATAACTTGGCCAGCCTTCACTGACAGACTTTTTAAAATACTTTGGGACCACATTCCAGTGGTAGATGGAATTTTATAGATTCATATTAAATTTTTCTATACCTTTCTAGTAGAAAATACAGTTACTATAAAGCATCAGACAATACAGAAGCTATCATATTCCCTGTCCCCTTCAGGTTTCTTACCTCTCCTACTGGATTTTTCCCTCTACTAACATATAAAAAAAAAAAATAATTGTGGCTACAAATCCCATTCTAATTGATTAATTTTCTTTAGGTAGATGACAAGCTGCTTAATCTAAATCCCTCCAGACCTGCCATGTTTCCTTCCCAAAAGCTGCTTGAGATGGGACTCATTCTCCTTCGGTGGCATCTTTTAAAGATGGCTTTATGAATAGCAGCAGCAGTCTGTACCACAGAACAGGGGCTAGTGGGAGGTTTGAAGAGTTGGAGTCCCTTCATCTTCTTGGTTCCTCAGCAGAGCTATGTGATGCCTGCACACTCTGCTGCAATCACAAGAGGAGGATGTTTCAAGAAAAGGTTTCAAAGCCTCAAATCTAAACAGGCTCCTCAGTCACATCCACCTGCAAATAAGAGAGATCTAGAGAGAAGCAGGGATTAATACTCTTTTCTTCTTTTGTTCTCCATTGGCTGACTTCACTGACAAGCACACTAGATTGGAGAATTTCCCCTGCATGTTCCCAGCCACACTGAACACAGGAGTAGCACCTGCACCCCTCCTGCAGCTCTGGGCCATCGAGGAAGGGCAGCTCCCAAGGTTCACTCGTGGCAGAGCTCATAGTGGTACCACCCACTGCCTTTGCTGGGTCCTGCCCTTGCTCCCCAAGAGGGAAAGTTGGGAAACACATTGAGGTAACCGGGTGTGACCTCCATGCAGCAGCACAAACACCAGCCTGGCTTTCTTATACACTGCTGGTCATGGCTTATAAATTCATATGGAATCAAGGCTATTACAGTCCAAATTTCAAAGATTTTTTGCTAATAAAAATAAAGTCACAACCCCTCATCATTTTCCTGTTTGTGGAGTTAGAGGTTCATGCACATTTTATGTGCAGTTTCTTCACAGACCTGTGCCAAATCACTCAGATAAAGAAAATTCACTGCAAACCACTGCTGCCATTTGGCACCGTCATTAGCTTTTAAATTCTGAAATTAGCATTCTAAGGCACCTCTCTTATGACATGCATCACTGCCTGACACTCAAATTCTGGTTACACGTAACATTTCAATTTTTTTTAATAAAATGCAAAGAAAATAGGTCTTTTTAGTCAAATCTATACAAATCCAGATATTTACATATTGTTGTGTAAAAAGCTGTAAGTTTGCCACTTCCATTTCTTTTTAAAAATTTGAGATGTCCCTATGAAATTTGAAAATAATATTTCCTGGGCTATTTAGATTTTAAAAGCCCCAAAAATCAGAAAACAAAAAAAAAACAGAAAACCACACACAAACCAAAACCCACAACAACAAACAAATCAGCCTTTCTGGCTGTGGGAGGTCTGCCCCAGCTCAGCCCTGTGCAGCTGGCCCCTCATTCCAGCACTGCTCCCCCAGATGCTGGCACAGGCTCTGGCACAGAGCACACAAACTGCAGCAAGGAGGGTGCAGCCATCACACTGCTGGGTTTGCTGAGCCCCAGATATCATACAATTACTACCTGTAGTCACCCAAGGAAGTCCAAATACATTGGGGCATAAGCACAGCACACAGTAGCCCGAAGGTGAACGAGTGCAAGGGTCATTTCTGCACCGGTTTCATGAGGGAATTCATCAGCAAAAGTTTTTGCAACTTTCTGATACAAAGATTTTACTGTTCTTGTAGGTTAACAAGTACCTGTCTTGCAGGACAGGACAGGACAGGACAGACAGCAAAGCAATACACTTATTTACTAATAAGAAAACCTTTACTTTTCTTATTAGTAAAATGCAAGCAGAATTTTGCAGATTATGAGTAATCTGCATAACTTTATGGACCATAGGTTTGCAGAGTGATATTTGTACAGGGACCATGCTGACAAGCCATTGATTATCAGTTGTTAGTAGACAGATAAGCAAAATGTTCCAGACTCTCTTGAATTTTATCATCTCAATCTGACAAACAGTAATTACATTTTTCTAAAACAATAAAAGTACTCATTTCCTTTCAAAATAATCAAATAAACCCCAGCCTGCTTCCAGTAGCTATGAGGAGTCTCTGCAGGAGAATCAAAAGCCTCTCTGGGAGGCACTGTATTTTTAAAACTCCTTTATACCTGCAAACAATCAGGATTTAAGGGACATGATTTAATGCAGCCACTGAGGTTGACACCATTATGCCTCTTCTGCAAACCGAAGACTTTGGGCTCTGGGCTGTCATGTCACCTTTACCAACAATCATTTCGTTTGGGTGGTTTTGAGAAAGAAAAACGACTGAATCAAACACAAACAAACCAACCAGACAAGAGGCTGTTGTACTGAATTTATGGTAGGCAATGATATTTGCAAAAGGAAAATGGGACTTCCCATTTCCAATCATGAAGCCAAGTGCTATAAACTGCTCAAGATGAGCTACTGGTGCCCCCGTGTGTTTAAGTGAGGTTTTTACTGTTGTCCTATGCAGGGTATAATAGGCCTGAAATGTACATTATATGCTTATTCCCTTCCACTCCTCAGAAAAAGAAAACAACTGAAAAACCAAACAATAACAAAAAACAAAAACAGAAACAAAAAACCCCTTAAATATTGGCACAAATTTGTAAGCATGCAAGGAAAGAAAAAAAAGCGTGGTCTCATACTTCATAAATGCCGTACCAGACAGAAAAATTAACCTCAATGTTTTTTGAAATGTGGAATGCACTTCTTTATTTTATTCTTTTGTTCTCTTTTAACATAGATGCTTCTTATCTACAGAAAGCTTGAATAGGAATATAGCCCAGTAAGGCTTGCATACTATTTTAGTGATAAGCTGAGCAGTAAGTACAGAAACACAGCTATTCATTAAAAATTCATATTTTGATTTTCTATGTTTTCCAGTCCTTTTATAGATGCTGCTAAGTGACTCCAGTGTAGCTTTCTGATAAGATGAACTGACAAGGAGAGTGAATATTATGAGAGAAATTAGACTAGTTAATATGAGTTTATTTCTTTTTGGAATTGGGGGATGTACAGAAAAAGAAATCTATTAAGTGGCCAGCAAAAAACAGCTGTTCCCAAGACACCCCTTTCAGGTACTAAAACCATTTTCTCTTGACTCTCATCGTGCAGGATCTGCTTGGCTCCTGCCACGCTGCTGAGCCATGCACCATCTGCTGGCTGCAGTACAGGAGCACAGGGAATCAGCCAGCAAAGTCCCATTGCTGGCACACATTTGTCCTATTCCACTTCCCTAGCAGAGCCCGAGCACACA
>JAYDZK010000268.1:31079839-31155787 GCA_034509185.1 Euphonia xanthogaster
TGTCTAATTGTGTTAATTGTGTTATGTGATGCACAGGGGCTGTTTCTCTGCATGGAAATTTATTATTCTTCTTTCTTGTTCCTTAATGGAAATGAGCTCCTAGGTTCAGAGCTTGGAAAGGAATGAAATTTCCACCCTGTGACATTTCTCTGAAACCGCTCTCTGTTTGTGAGTATCTCCTTCTGTGCTGGTAATGGAATCCCACACAGAGCTAGTCTATACTAATGGTTTTACTTGCTCCCAGCACCGCTTATGACTAAGTGCAAAACCCTCTCTTCTACCTCACCACCAACCCCATCCCCCCCATGAACCACAAGTCTAACAAGAGAACCAAATCTTTCTCTTCTAAGGTCTTCTTCATAGTGGAACTGATTATATACAAAGACATGAACACTTCCTTTGAGGGGAAACATAAGGTCATCAGGTCCGTCTGTGTGCTCAAAACTGCTGCACAAGTATGTGTACCTAAGCTAGCTTCACAGCTAGTTTCTCACAGTATTTTTACAACCTGAGGGCTGGAAGGTCAGCAGATGATAAACTTGTAAAAATCTGTGTACATATTCTATTACTTTATAATGTCCCATACTGTACAATGCCACCCGGTGTTGTCAAAGAGCCCACACTCAGAAATGTCATAATTTCAGGCATTATTTGAGAAGTTTACAATATAAGAGTTCTTGTTCTGCAAACTCTTAACCAAGATAAAAATTTACCTGTTTTTTGAGTTGGAAGTGAATCAATTTGTGTCAACGCAGTGCAATCCCTCTTCTAGTGGAGGGATTCTTCTGCTCTGTGTGTGCCACTCCTGTGCAAGAGCTTGGGAAGTTTTCAATTAGCCAGGTTCTGAAAACATAGCACTGGCATATTGTTCCAGGGAGATGTACCATAAACTTGACATAAGACAATATAGACAGAAACTTCTCTTGAAATATAAATGAAAAATGTTCATAATTCACACAGTTGGTTCCCCCCGCTCCAAAAAAAAAAAAAAAAAAAAAAAGGAAAACAAACCAACCCAAACCTCTTTTCAGAGAGAAAAAAGCATCCAACAAAAAGCATCAAGTGTCTCTGAGTCCTGGGTGGAGTCCAACTCGTTCCTAACTGGTAGTCTTCTGATCTTGTGGCCACTGGTACTGACATACCTTTCTCTCTGGTTTCTAGTCTTTGCTTCCAAGTCAAACTAGATTTTGCTGGGTTTGCTCAATGTGGCATGTCCAACACACTCGTGGCTTCTGGTTCCCATGTTGTTTGTCCAAATTTGTTCCATGCTTTCTCATCAAGGTGAAGGTGAGATGAAGACATGATCTGTGAAAAGGACATGATACTCATTCTATTCAGTGACTTGGACAAGTCTTGTGAAGAACAAAGCAGTCTTTCATCTCACCAGTCATGTCACCTGGACAAAAAACATGCAAATTTTTTAAAAAACAAATGAGATTCTTTCCTATGTGCCAGGTACTTGTAAAATATCAATTCTAATCAATCCAGTGAGGTACATATGGTCTCCAGAATGACCTACATTCTAGTTATTTTTGTAAATAACTTGTGTCCTTCAGTAAAATATGAGTTGTTGGTCCCCTGGCAAATATTCTGAGCAGACTTAAAACAGCAATTCAAAACAAAAATCAGAACAGAAAAAAACTAGGAACTTACTCTTTATGTTTGTATTTCTGCATGCTTTGGCATATTTTGTTAGTATTTGTTTACAGATCCAAATATTCTCAAATGTTCACAATGAAAAATGGTACAAAATTAAAATGTGGTAATGTCTGGAAATACCTTCAAAATACTGCCTCAATTTTAAAAACATCTTTTTCCCTAGAAGTTAATTGATATTGTATCTATTAACATTTGAGTTAATAATGTCCGTATTAACAATCATACTAACTCTGGATTACACACTTCCCAAGTTTAGTATTTGAATTTATTCCTCAATGACTAATGCAATTAATTATAGCTATACATGAGCCTACTTATAACATGTTAAGCTGATGGTAGAGAAGATTAGGAACTAGACCAAAACCAAAGAAACTGTGGTATGCTATATATAAAGTATATGCCTGATTTGATATTTCTGGTATCTGAATTTTCCAAAGAGACTACAGGAAGGAAGAGCCTAATGGACCCTTTAGTTTTAAATGTTTTGTGTTTTGTGTCACCCTTTCTATGCTGAAATGCTGGATGACTGGATGAAGTTGTGCTCCTGATCACTTACTAGAGAAGGCATTTCAAAAAGGAAGGGTGTGCATCACAAAATGAATCCAGATTTCGGACAGCAATTTGTAACACTTTGGATTCAGGTTCAGAATGACACTGTGCATTTCAGGCCACTTTAAACTTTCAATATCTAAAAATTAACTAAATGGTTTTGTTGTCAGGGAAGCCATTTTTAGCATTAAGGAGAAATACAAGGATATCTATTTAAAAATTTAACAAATTTAAATATCTATTTAAAGATTTAACAAAGAGAAATACAAGGATATCTATTTAAAGATTTAACAAAGTTAAATAGAGAAGAATACTGTTTAACAACAGCCTTAAAAAATCATCAATCTCAGTGGTAAATGGTCCAAGTTATTAAATGTAAAAATAACTCATTAAAGAGATACAACTAAGTGCCATTCATTTGCCAACCAATGTTTCCATTTACTTAAAATGTTCTGTTATTTTCAAAGCCACACGGAGTTTCTGGTGGTTTTATTGAAATGTATTAAATGTATTGATCCACTGAACTATTTTTGTCTATATATATTTTTCAGCCAACAATAGCCAGCATTAACTATATTTGCAATATGTGAATAATAAATGTTATTTTCCACTGACAATAGTATTTAGAGAGGTTTTCCTTTGGTAAACCTTTTAGAAATAGCTTTGACTAAGGACAAGACACCTCACAAGCAAGTTTTACCCATTTTTGAGTGTTCTATTACTTTCAAAATTATTCTTCTCTATATAGAAGTGCCTGATTATTTTCCATATGCTACTGTCTTCTTTTTAAAAGCTCTTTCTCTAATGGCCTTTGATGTTTCTTTACAGAACTTCTTGCTCTTTTTCTCTCTTTTCATTTTAGCTCCAACGCATACTCAGGCTGGAAAAGGAACATCCATTTAAGATCTCCTCAGAGCCTAAGGATATGTATTTTTCTTTGGGTCAATGCTGAGTGACATAGATTCTTCTTTAATCAAGAATTACAAATTTCAGAAACACTGCTAATAACATCTAAAACTTTATGTACTTATCTGTAGTAATCTCTGAAAATTGCTTCTTTATGTAGTGGAAATAGTCTCTTGAATACGTAATTAAATACTGAATGCAGGGCAACTTGGGCTCTCACTAAAAGGGCTTTTTTTTTCTGTTACATACATATACATTCAATTTTCCTCTTGAGGGTAAAAGTAGGTATAAATAGGACAATACATAACCTAGTCTGTTCTCATCTCAGTTTTTGAAACCTGGTAAGAAAATAATATTTAGGCCTGTGCATTATCTCATGCACTCAGCAAAAGATGTATCTGATTGGTTATGGTCCACAGCCCTGGTCTTTCATCTGAATGCTTGTGTATACTGAGGTGTGGTAATCAGAATGCAGATGATCAGTCATCAGTAGGCTAGAATTTGAGGCTAGTTTTTTAACTGAATTTTAGAATTATAAGCTTTATTTGTATTCTTAGGAGGCTAAGTTTAAAGTAATCAGTGAATCATGGAGATTACAAGGTACAGAGCTAAATTCTTAAAAGACAGCAAATAAATTACTACTCTGAGAAGAGAATGAGAGCATGGAACAGAAAGAAGTGAAACCAAAGCAGTATTTCAGAGGATAAATTTTGCAGTAGGTGAGCAAGTCTTGGCAGCTTTTTCAATAACATGCAGTTTTGTCTTCTCTACACAGAAATGTACTCTTTTCTCTCCCTCAACTAATTTGTTCCATGAGTTAAATATAACTTTCAATTGTAGAATTTATTTTAAAGATATCTAGTCAGATTTGTCGGTTGTTAAATGCCATACAAACATGAAGGTAGAGTCTATCTATTGAAGAAATGTAAATTTTTACTTGCTTTTCACACCTAAAAGAAGCATGTAAAAAAGAAAGATGTGCTTTTACTGTAATTAGTTCATTCACTAAAATGGCCAATTTTTAACTTCTCTTCGAAAGAAATAGTATCAAAAAATGACCCTTTGGTTAAAGCATATGGTAGGTGAGTTTGCTAGAGTAATGTAACATGAAATGCATGAACATATGAATTCTAGCTCAAATCAAAGACGTCAATGAACATCTGAAAGAAAACTTCTCAAATGCACGTGTGCAATCTGGAGCACCTTAGTGTGAGAAAAGTTCAGGTTTGACAGAATTCTGACTAAACAGAAACTACTTGCACATGACTGAGAAAGAAAGTTGAAGAAACTGGTATTTGGTAATGAGGTTAATGCTCCCATTTTGTCAGATTTTACAAAATCACAACCTGTCAGGCACAAAGATTTCTCAGAAGCCCATTTTGAAGGCACCAACCAGGTCACAGTTTTTAGAAGTGCTCATAAAAGCAGTGTCAAAATCAAAGCAGAGCATGTAAGGACAGAGTAAAACCACAGCTTAAAACCAATATTCCTGCCTACTTTTTTTTTTTTTTTTTTAATAGGATAATAAGTGCAATGCATATAGGGTTAGCATTTTGTAAGTGTTCTAATCCTTATGACTTTTCCATACTAAGAAATTATTTTTTTCTTGTTTTTAACTAGCAAACTGCAAATATTTGGGCTGAAATTCTTCATGTTACTGTTTGCTACTAGCTGAGTATTTCTGTACATTTCAGCTACCAAGATAGAACCACCTTTGAGAGTAAAATCGAGCAAAAATACATCATGTGGTCTATGTTCTAGACCTGTGTAGATTGAAAAGATTAAATAATAGGATCAAATTATAATCAATCTTGTCAGATATTGTTAAATTTTCCAAGGTGATGGTGTGGATTTTCTTGCTTTTATTAAAACTTGTTTCATCTGGTGATTATATAATGATTACAGCCACTTTTACCAAACTGCACTTCACAGTTAAACTCGTTTGTCTCCCCAAGCAGTGGTCAGACATCTGGTGTCCAACACAGACATGCTTTGCGAGTCATTGCTCTACGAGGAATTATTCAAGTTGATAAGTGCTGGACTCAGGTGGTAGTGCATGACCCCCCTTCCAGGTTAAGCCAGAGCATCAATGTGAGGTGTTCTGTGATCTGGAGGGCTTGAATGATTTATGTTAAAAAGAAAGAAAACATGCACAAACAAGGCATATCAGTTGTCTGACGTTGTTCCATAGTCAGGTATGAGGCAGCGGACGTGGAACAGAGCACTGCAGTAATGGCTGTCCAGGCGTGGCAAAGTCAGCAGCGCCTTAGGCTGGCATTACCACTGAACCCCTGTGGAGTGGAAATAGAGCCTGTGGGGGCTTATCCTCTAACGAGGCTCAGGCAGACAATTACAGTGACTGATCAGAGCACCAATCAAATTACACTAATTCAACCTTGTTACATCTTTTGCACAGCTTGTATCTCAGCATCATTTCAGTTTCAACCCTTAGCAGTCACCTTGAGACAAAGCATTGCTTTAAAAAAATCTCTATTTGATAGGGACAAATCGGGTGAAAAGAAATATGCTACAGCTTGAACTAGTGTTATAGAACATGTTGGAGTATTTTACATTAAATTGTCTTTTCCATGCAGTTCTGCAATCTAAGTATCATTCAAGACACAGAAAAAAATAGGGTACCTATGATCTGACTTTTAGCAGAGCTGAGTTTCCTCAGCAGGAATTAATGATAAATATGATTTTAATATAAATTTCTAAATATTTGGAAAACAAGATTATAGATATCTTACATGGGACATGCAACATGATTTAACTCTCTGCATTTTATTCTTACAACTTGGTTATTTGGTTTCTTTATCACAACATGAACAAGTTTTCTTTCAATTTTTACTAAATTCAATTATTAATATCAGACTTTGTAAAATGGAACCTAATTCCTGTATTCAGTGCAGACTGCAATAAGCTGTAAATAAGTCACTGAGCAGTATACTGCAGGAAATGGGAAATTCCTTAGAGGACCATACAACTATCAGACCTAATTTATACTGTAGGTTGCTAAACCTGAGATGCAGTTGCAGACTACCACATAATATAATTATTTTCCTAAATGTTCCAAATTGATCTTAAGGATTTCTGAATTGCTTGCCCACAGTATGAAAAGCTATAACCCATTCATCTCCAGATTCTACTGACCATTTTGCCAGAAATTTCTAATGCTTAGTCTGCATCATGGAAAATTTCTGTTTGCTTGTGCTTGCTAATGTCGTTGGTTTTTTTTTTTAGAATGAAATGTCATATATTCAGCTAAATGAACAAGGGTTTTATGAGAGGTTGGACTAGAGCAGAGAAATGGCACACCTCCTTCCATAACATTTGTTTCACTCTGAAATCATCTTTCTGGAGCTTGGATGCCTAGAGCTATTGCAGGTGAGATAGCTCCTGCTCCTGCCCATCAGATAACACTACTGCTTTCCAACACTGCTGTAGCCAGTGTCACCTGGTACACTTCTCTCCCACAGCATATCACACCAGTGACTCATGAATCATTCTGTGATCAACCTCTGTGTCCCACCACAGCTGTTTCCCGCTAGTAAGCTCACAAATTAACAGAAACTCTCAGCATTAGTCCTGAAGAATACCTGTACTTGATACTAATTAATTTTGTCCCTTGTGTATGGTTCCAGTTCTTACAGTCATGCAGGTCTTCCTGGGCACTGCAGCTGCCTTCTGTGTTAGTAAGAGACATGTTTTACTGTCAGCAAACTCCCTTATCACACTCCTGTATCTCCCAACTAAGCTGTTTAGTGAAATGAAAACAAGTGTTGTTTGAAGACTGAGCCTCTAAGAGCTCCAGTAATAACACCACGTAACTGCATTTTCCCTTTCAATGCCACTTTTCCCCCTCACAATATTGGCCTCTCAATAATTAGCAAGCACTGATTATCATGTGCACTGAAGGTACATCAGGCAGGAGTCCTGCAGAAATAATATGTTCTTATTTACTGTCTATTGATGCATGTTTACCTACAGAACAAAATAAGCATTTATATAATTCTAGGGGGGCAGGGGTTTAATCAATAAGAAATATATTTTTCTACTGTACTAACATTAGTTGAATCTGAAAATGCTAAGAGGCAGAAAAATGAAAATTCTTTTTTGCTATTCTTTGGGCAAAATATTTTGTTTCATAAATGATGAAATATTTTTTGAAGTTTCATTTTGAAAAATCAAGCCTGAACTAAATTTTTTTTTTAAATTGAAAAGACCAAATGTTTCCAATGCTACATGAATAAAATCACAATGAAGTATTTTTTGTGAATCCAGACTAAGAAAAATGTTTGGCTAGAAGAAAAAAAAGTATTTTGGACTGACATAGAAGGAATGTACTTTCTGATTTTTTTTGATTTTGCAACAGAACCAAAAAAGGTAATTAATTTAATCAACCTCTGGTTTTACAGAATGCATGAGCTCTGGTGTTCTCATATACTAACCCCATAACTTGGCAGGTTTAGTGTTCTTTTCCCACAGGTTATTCAGGATACAATTAAAATTGAATACTAGTGTGGCAGAGATAGCTCTGGTCCCAAAGCTCAGATGTTGTCATGAGTACAAATTCTGGAGAAAGTTGGACTAATGGAGGAGTGGCAGTACCAGGAAATCTCCCCAGTCTCTGCCAGGAAGCAGTTAATGCAGGGACAAACTCAGTGCCATGTGCCTAAACAAGCCTGTACTTCTATGATGAAGACATAGAAGCATGTATCAAAATCCATATGCATATTTGAGGTCATTTCTTTGACTAGTCCTCGGAAAAATCTAGGAGGAACTTGAAGCAAAGATAAAAAAACAGTTAGAGAAAAGTAATAATGTTGACAGGCATGGACAGTGGGAGAAAAAACAAGTCAAGTTTCTTTAGTGAAAAATCACCCAAGAAACTACTCTTTCACATGCATATGGCAGAAATAAAAAGTTGTTTACTGAAATGGAAAAAAAAGTCATATGTGTCTGTTAGACATCGTGAGCAATACACCTAAATATTTATTTAGAGGCATAAAATGTCATGCTGTTTTGCCTAATGGCAAATACTTCTTGAATAATAAAAAAAAAATCTACAAATTTCATCATTATATACTTAAAAAATGCCATTTCTAAGAGGTACTTTATATGTCAGAGTGATCACATGTAGCCTAGCAACCAGGATGTTATTGAAATTCTACATACAAGTGCATGAGTCATTTTTAGATATGATGTAAGTGTAATGATGAATGTTTAACAAATGGCAGAATCAGTAAGATATGAGCTAGATTTTATAAATGTGCAAAGCTCAGTAATTTAATTTTTTTCATAAATTTGCTGATAAGAAAGGATAAATATAGGTGGGGTTTTTTTCCATAAGAATGTTAAATAATATTTTCTTTGTTTTCAGGTTATTTCCCATATTTATCATCTGAAGATTTTTAAACATCAATTTCACTTATCTCAGGTCTAAGGATTTGTCCTAAAAACATACATCATATCTCTCTTATCCTACCCAAGACCCGAAGAAGAGTCTTCTCTGCTTCATGTACAGATTTGTGGGTACAAGTGTCATGCATCGAACTGACAGAAAACATCTCTCTAGGGTATTTTAGAAGCCTTTCCTGATACTGGTTTCCTGATACTTCAGCTCTTTGGTGAGGCATTATCCATTTTCTAAGAACAGACTGTTCTGTAGTTAGTGCACAAAACTTGCACAATGTGCTGCTTCAAAGATCACATGACACTTGGAAAAAAAATGGAAATAGAATAATACCCAAAACGATTTTTTTTTTCATTTAGGGGATCTGAAGAGGTCCTGTTTTGTGGTAGTGCTGCTGCATTCATCCCAAGTTTGGACTCCAGCTCTTTTGGATTCTTTCCTAAGCAGCAACAAAATAACCTACAATGAAGTCTACAAGTACACATGATGAAAATGCAAGATTCAAGGTTGAAAGGAAAGAGCATTGATGCACTCTAGAATGACAGTTCTCACATTCTTAGCATATACAACATATTTGCTTCTCATTATTCCAGGCTCTAAGCCTCAATTTAACTGCACTCATTGCTCCTCTGTTCTGTGCTAATTTGCATGCAGCATCAGGTAATATCAGCTTAGAAGAATTGTTTAGTAATTGGCTGTAATTTCTGTTGTGTATGCTAGTCATATCTCCTTTTCAAAGCTTTTTTCTTGAATTCCAATTGTGAATCAGGAACACCTTTTGATTAGTTATCAATCAGATAGGAAAAAATTATCAAAAGTTTTTGAACATTGGAAATTCCTAAAAATAGTGCATGAAAGAGAAATTGGCCTTTGCAAACACTGCACAGAAGAAAGAGACCTTAAAGTAATTGGAGGAAGAAGGTGACTCTGTCAATATAAAACTTGTTGCTAGTTTAACATAAACTGAGAATGATGGGCATCTAATCCAAACTAAGCTAAAGTTTCACTGACTGTCTCTCATAACTTGCCCAGGCTCTGTGGGATCACTGCTGTATTAGTCCAAAGCACAGCACACACTTCTCATGCAAAATGAGACTACAACAGTTATGGTCATATCAATTACAGCCTTTTAACAGTTCAGAACCCTTATTTATAGATGCTAACCCTACGGCACAAATCCATAGTTTTAGTCTGTGCTGAAAGAAAAGCAGAGGTAAACAGCATCTTAGAGAAGCAGTGTGAATGAAAACTTGTCCCTTTTTCTGCTATAACTGGGTGTAGGATGTGGTGTGCCTTTACTACTTTATCACAGAGGCCATCCCTTGATCTGTTTGTAGTGAGATAATGAGAAAGCTAGGCTTGTGTAGTCCTTTTGAACTGAAAAAATTTCGCTTCAGTTATCAGCACTTGCACCACCAGTAACATCAAAACCAGACAGAATTTCTCAATGTAGTTTTTAATCTCAATTTAGGAAAAAAAAAAAAAAAAGAAAGTAATCCTTCCTTCCTAGGATCCTGGCATATTCAAAATAGTCAAATAAATGATTGCTTAAGAGAAGAATCTTTAGGAAGGGTACTTAAGAGGAGAAGAAACTAGTAATTTAGATTAGTTCTTTGTATGAAGCAGCTTATTTATTTTTTTTTCTTTTAAATTATCCAGAAAAAGTTGTATGAACTTAAATTTGGACAGTTGACAAACAAATCCCCTCTAATCTGTGGGAAGATTTCAGAAAGTTGGCTGTGAACAGCTCTATTTTTTTGTGTTTTGGTGACTGAATATTGTTTCTGTTTTGGTTAATTATACAATAATGAACAAAAGAAATGTTGCTATATGAATTAATTTTTGGAGTCTTTCATGGGCATCAGCACGCTAAGTACTGTAAAGACATGGACAAAGTGCTTGTTCCTGCTTGACCATACTGTTTCTAAACAGGCAAAAAAGGAAATGAGATGAGGGAGATGAGAATTTGACCAAAATTACACAACTGACTAATAGCAAACAAAGGATTTCCTGCATTTAAGCCTGATAAGCAGGGAACGAAGCTGCTTTTTACACATACAGCTTACAGGGGAAACTAAATACTCGTTTTTTTTCACTAGCTAGAATGTGGATATTATGCTGGATTAGGAGAAACAGTTTTGAGTTCTCGGTCTTGTGTCTTTTTTTCAGTCTGGTTTGCTAAGGAAATGAAACTTATGCAATTGCCATGGGTGTGTATGGGTGGCCGCACACATGTCCTGGCAGTAACTTTTGAACCTGTTGGCAAACTGTAGCGAATTGGTTCAGTACAAAGTACTGTACAGACAAAGTATTGGTCTCACAGATAATGTAATTCCAAACTCTGGGTCTCAAAGGTAGTGTTATACAAATGCTGTGAAAAGAGGGGTACAGTTGTAGGTGCCAGCCTGATAGCAGGAAAATTCACGTGACAGAAATCATATTACTTTAGTTTTGATATTAACAGAACCATACACTTTCTTCAGTCATGTTTTAAAGTCTTCCTCTGTATTAAAAGCTTCATTAATTAAAAACCCAACAACAAAATGAAACTTCATAAAACAATGCAACATTATGAACTGAGGCTTAAATGAAGAAATTACCTAGAATAACTGCTCATGGAAGGATGGTATCAGATTTCCAGATTTTCCTTCAGAGAGTAGAACTGGTGGCAGCAGAGAGCTTCACTGCTGTACTTAAAGGAAGAAAGAGGAAACAGATGAAAATAGGGATGAAGCTATGTTCATGATGGAGAATATTTATGTTAGTGATCTCAGATGCCATAACAAGGCAAGAGCTAATCAAAAATATCAGCATAGACAAGGCCTCACTGGGGCTCAAGGAAGGCAATGATTGAAGTTCTAACATTAGAATATTCCATTTGAACATGTGTCTTGTGCTGGAACTTGCTTCTTTACAAGCACTGCTCCCTGTCCTGCTGGTGAGATCCCCTGCCAGGAGGGTGTGATGGAAGCTGGAGAGCAGGTGGATATGTTTCATTTGAGTACTCTGGAGCAGGTCAGAAATTTTATATCCCCTTTTAAAACAAGGGTTCCAGTAAAATTCAATTCTGCTTGCCTCACTGTGAGCAGCCTTCAACCAAACCAAAGCACACAATTTCCATTGTGTCATACATGTTCATTCAGCATAAGAATAAAATGCAGTGAGAGAACATTTACACGGGATGGGCTAGGGAACGTTTTTATTCTTGTTGCTATAGTAATGAATACAGCTAGTTGTGCAATCACTGTGATTGCAGGTTTTAAGAGGGTGGTACTTTCAAACAGTAGCAATACAATTGCAATGTGAAAAAGTGATGTAATCAAGGAAAGATGGAAGCATAAGTCAACTGAATGCTTAAGACATGTTTATTGGATTATGATGAAATATTTTAAAGAGGAAGTCTGGCTTAGTTAAGATACTTGCATCAGCTTCTTACATTCTTGCATTACATTAAAATCAGAATTTTGCTCTTCCACAGCTCTTTTTCTTAACCATGAAACACAGAGCTGACTAACAGTTATGAGCAGTAACAAGACACTTTAGGTGCTTGGCCATGGAACAGAATCCAGAACCTTAATTACTCAGATTGACCACAGACTGCATTCTGAGCTGGAAGCAAATTAACACAATTAGTGGTCATTCCTTCTGATAGACTATATCCTAAAACATCATTTGAGGTGCAGAAGAGGTCTTCATTGGAAGGAAACATTTCCTTTAATTTGAGGTTATGGAATTTGTTCCAAAGACAGATTCCCTTCAAATGGCAAGGAAGTTAACAGTCTGGTTTTGTAATGTATTTAAATTCAAGGGCTCAGATACTGGGAGCCCTAATAGAGATGCTCTCGCTCACAGAGAATACTCTGACACTCATTATATCATTCTATGAGATGCCTAAGTTCAACTTCTTCCACTGTTAGTAAAAATTCAAATCTTATCCTAATATCATAGATGCCAGGCTATAAGGCTATAAGGTAAGATGCTCTCACTCTCCTATTCAATAACTAAAACCCCCTGTGTGCACACAACAAACATGAAAATGGGGAATGCACACAACAAACACGAACACTGCCAACTACCAGAAACTTCCTTGGGAAAGGGAGATTCAAGCAATATCCAGAGGATCAACTAGCCAATGGATTTTGATTGTTGGGGGCTTACTAGCCTGACCATAAACAGAACTTAGATGCCACCAGATTGAGGAAGCAGCTATGTCAGAATATTAAGAATCTTAACTTGGATCTAAAGATTTTGAAAGACAAAATACTTTATGGAATAAGTTATCAATCCTGCTGAACAGTTATTTAGTAAAATGGCCATGTTGGTAGTTCCCTAATTACCCCAGGTTCTGTGTGATTAACTATAATAAAATTGTCAGAATATCAGAAATTACCATATAGCCATGGACGATAAAATAAACTGACAAAGATTTAGCAAAGTTAAACAGCTTCCAGTTTGAAGATTCCTTTAAGCAATTTTTCAAAATATGAAAAATATTGAAAGAATTAAGCTTACAAAAAAGCATAGTGTTTGATCACTCAGAAGGTTGCACAAGGACTTTGTACACTGGGAATGTTTTGCTGTTTTTCAAATATATTCCATAAACCAACTGTAATTAGCTTTCAATTATTGCTTTTAAAAATAATTTGTCTTGTGAGAGCCAGAGACAGACAGGATACAAAGAAATAAAAAAGGAAAAGGAGGTATTTGCACAACAGGTAAACAAAAATTTTAAAAAACCAGAAACAATGTGTTCTGATCTACACATAAATGGCACAAAAATGAGAAAGAAAAGGCTCATGATTGAGAAATAGCTGGAGTGACTTCCTGAATTTCCTCTTATCCCTAATGTTTCCAAAGCCACTGAGATTAGAGTTCAAGGAACAGGAAAATAAGGTAAATGAAGAAAGTAATTGAGGCCTACAAACAATGCCTGCAAAGGTGGCTGCAAAGTAATTCATACTGTATGTAAGTAAATACAGGCAATTAAAATAAAGGCAAATAGAAGCAAATAAAAAAAAAAAAAAAGAAAAAAAAATCAATTAAATAACTCTCCAGTTCTGTCTGGTATACCTCAGCATGTTCTGCAATCTACACAGCCCCAAAGGAACAACTTCTTATGGAAGCATGTCAAATATTAAAATTATGTCTGCTCCTCTGAACACCACCACAACAATTAGTACAGCATAATCTTGGAATTTTGCATGAAAATGAGATGGTCTAGCACATCTACCCAGTTGCCCAACTTCTAGTGGTGATGAACAATGTTGTAATGTCAGTATGGCACATGCATGCTTCCCACTGGGTGTCTGAGGAATCATCAAAGCTAGGTCAAAGAGGTATAAAGTTGTGAAACCCAAACAGCAATTCTCCCTACAGTGTGCTACTATCTATTTTTTGCCACTTACCCTGCAAAAAAAGCCAAGGGCTCTACAGACCTATTCTGATTAAAAGTTTGAATCCTTTTTCATTGTCACAACCGAAGACTGAGACAAAAGAACTTAACTTTCTTATCTGAATACAAATACTTTGCGCCATTTAAAACAGTGATTTGAATATTGATAGAATCTGACCTGTCCATCTAAGCACAATTTCTTTATTGTCATTGTTCTACTAGGGTACTAGAAATTTATTTTTTTTTTGTCTACGGTCTGAAATTTTAGTCTGTAACTGATGCTGAGAATAATAATGTGTGGCATGCTCTTAAAGGCAGCATAAACCAATCTGCATTAAGAACACTAGTTCAGTTACTCTGACTCATTAGTCACACAGTTTACTGACAATGTCTTTCCCTCCTCTTTGTTTTCTGAAGTTTTAAAGATAATACGAAGTCTAAATACAAATTTTAAAATGTGCTTGTATTTGACAAAGAAATAGCACACATTTTTTTAACCTGTGAGTCATCCTGAGCAAACATTAACAGATCTTCCTTTCAAAATTCCAAAGAAGTGATAAAATAGGACAGGTAGATAGATAGAACACACTCAAATGATCACTCTTCAGACAGAAGCAGAAACTCTAACTTTCACTACTGTATTATTTTCAAGTTGACATAAGACTTCACTCTTCATGTTTATACCACAGGATTTAAGAAGCTTTCAGAAGTGTTTTTCCTGGTTTCAGCTGGGATAGAGAAAGGTACTGTCACCTTTTTCACAGATGATTGAAGGAGAAAAAGAAAAAGCTGCAAACAAACAATTTTGAAAGACCTTCTAATTGAGGTTACAAAAAGCTTCGGACACTTTGCCTAACACTCTCGTAGACTGACCAAAAAAAATATTAGCACTGAAAGTTTTTGGCATATCTTGATAATTGTGCATTGTTTTCCAAGGTAGATATTCAGAGACACCTATAATTCGAGACTAAATTCCTGAACCTAACAATGCTTGTGCTAGGGCTTTGCAAGGACCCCTTAATATTGCCCCTAGAGGAGCTCTTAATAAATAAGGATGTATCTTAAACATTTAATTTTCAGCATAAGAATTTTCAGCTCTCTGTTTGGCATTTTGCAATAAGAGTGCATTTAGATGTGAATACACTGAATTTGCTGAATTGCTGTCTAAATACCTTCAAATGATTCAATTATTTATATGCTACTGAACACTGATAGTGGTATATATTCACCATTACATTTTGTTCAGTACTGCTACAGCTACTCTCCCTGATTAAAACTGAAGCCAACAATGGATAGGGCTTCTAATCCAGAAAAGTGACAGTAATACTTAATATTGCTATTCTGAGTGGTCCTTTAAAACAGGAAACAATACACATTGCTTTAAAGTTGAAAAGGTAAGGAGTTATAAAACTGGGAAAAGGAAAGGATATGAGGAGTTCAGAAAAAAATGCATCATTTTAGGTCTAAGTAATTGACATTGCCCTCTATTCATTTCACATCTAGCCGCAGTGGACCACCAATATCCATTTTCTCTCTGCTTACTTAAAATTTTCTTTATTGCATTTATTTTCCTGATCCTGTTCCCAAGAGCATTTATTCCAAAGTGTCTATTAAATCTACAAAACTGAGGAGCAGGTTTTACATCCCCTTTCTTTAAGTTTGATGGTGCCAACAAAAGAGTGCTAATTATTTTCCTGCGAAGAGTCTGAGAACAGTTTTGCTCCCCCACCTCTTGAAGATATTTTCACCATAACCATAAGACCTATAGAGACTGACCAGTGTATTGCCCTATCCTGATGATATTCTTCAGGGACCACACAGAAGTTCAACAAAGTACTGTGATGGGTAGCATGTTTTGGAAACAGGTTTGAAAAAACCCTCAGGATTTTTTCTAAATAGCTCCAAATATATTATGAAATATCAGCTCTCTTCAACTTGAAAGGCATCAATTAAATTACTCAGTCTACCCCTCTTCTTCCTGGGCAGGCGAAAAAAAGAGCCTCCAGGTCTAGCCGTGAGTATAGAAAGTTGCTGAGAACAAGACAACACATGAGGGGAAAATGGAGTCTTGAGAGCCTAACCTTTCCCTTCATGCACACACATGGCTAGTGAATTTACTGTTTGCAGCCCACACTAAGATTACTTTTTCCTATTAAATAGCGGTCAACTCACTGTTAGTTCCACTGTTAGTAGCAATAACAGCAGAAGAGAGCCAGCCTTTGGCATCCTCTGTTACCTGTAACTGTGTTCTTAGCTCAATTCTGCTTCCTTCTGATCCTCCAGAACCATGGGCTTGCTGAATTGCTAGAATGGGTTTGAGGGAAGATGCTCTTCCTTCCCTATCCTCTCCCTTTCTTCTCCATTTGACTCACATAATGAGCATACCACAGAAACAGAGAGAGGGGCAAGCAAAACCTGGCGAGAAGAGCAAAGAACTTTTCCTTTAAAGTGATGGAACAGGACAGTCCCTCAGTAGAGAAGAAAGGGGCTTGTCTCTGTGGCATATCATGTCCAATTACATTTTCAGCATTCAATTCAGTTCTTAGTTCAAATCAGCACAACCTTGCATTCCAAGGTGAACTCCCCTTGGAAAAGGTTCCTGCCCTGCAGATGAAGTCAGAAAGGGCAGAGAAACACCACTTACCACACCCACGTCCTGTGAAACCCCTATGACTACTCCTTACTTCTCACCTCACGGTCAGCAGGAGCTAGCACTCCTACTTGTTCACACAATCCCTGCCACTGACTTTCTCACTGCAAATAACAAGGGCAAAATTATTATTACTGAATTTGAACACTGCAGCAGCAAAATCAAATTTTGTCCACTCAAGTTTGGAAATTTTGAAGCAGCTCTGCCAAAAACAAAGCACATAGAAACCATATCTACATTCCTTTCCAACTTGAAGGACCAGTGTAATTTTAGGAAAAAATTAAGTTAACATTATATTAAAAAAAACCAAACCCCAACACTTCTGTGAGCCCAACTTTCATCCTATTATACTTTCAAAGGGACTGTTATATCCACAACAATTTAACTGTGAAACCAATTTTAAAATGTTTAAACAATACACTTAGTATATTTCTAGAGCATGATGTCTGGCCTCTCGCTGCTGACCAAGAAATATCCTGTAAAGGAAGTAGCTAATCACTGTCTCCTTGGAAAATGTTTACAAAGGGGGTTTGGGGTGATGTTATCTACATCCTGTTTAAGTAGCTATTTTGTTCTCTTAAATCAGATGGTGAACCAAAAAGAAGCATTCTTAGTAGTATTGTTGTGCTTTTCCTTTCTGTATCTTGAGTTTCTGGACAGTTATTTCGAGGGTACCAGCTGGTTTTCACCTTTATATCCATACTTTATATACGTGTTTTAAGAAATAAGGTGTTTTGTGCTATTCTTATCAAAATCAGTAGGTAAACTGTATGTACATGTAAGCAACCAAACCAAATCCGACCAAATATGTTTATTCTGAAAGATTATAAAGGAAAGAAAACTACTTTGCTATGGGCTACAGGAGGGAAATAAAAGTTATGATAACAATGCTGTTGGACTCAGTTATAGTAAATAAAAATTTTTGTCTTTCTCTGATGCCAGAATTAAACGTGATTTTATTGATACAGAATACAGATTTCAGTTTGCAATATCATGACCTTTCACTGCATATTGCCCCAGTCTTTGCTGCTTCTGAATTCATGCAAGGTAGGCAGATGATCCTCACAGGCAGATGATCAGTGTTTACTGTAATTCAGCATTCTCCTAAATAGCAAAATATCAAAATCTTGAATCAATAGAAAGGCTGGGGAACTGAGCCTAACAGCCATACAAATCAGTGTGAATCTACGCGGAAGAATGCCACCAGTTAGTAACATTTCCTAACCCACCAGACCTCTTGATGCTTTTATCTATCATCAAGATGCATCTTAATTGCTTTTTCTAAATTTTACTAGAATTCCTTTTAGTCCACTTTTGTTTAAAATTTTCTTGATTAAAAGCAACAACAAAATCTAAGTTTCAATTACACGTAGCTGATAGTTCAAGACTTTTGCCAATCAGCAGGTTGCACATTATCTGTACATACACCTAATGATAAACTTAGACATAGTTCTTCAAGTAGATTTTACACTCCCTGCTGACTTTTAAGTCTGTGAGGGAGCCCAGAGTGCACACAGAAGGAACCTCTAAGTTGTTAAATATTAGAAATATCTAAATTTTACTGTGCTAGCTCACTTCATGTTGTAAGATTTATCTAAACAAAAGAAAAAGGGAAGAGGAATTTGGCCATTTTGGGGGGATTTTCTCTGCCCAGAATCCCAATCAGAGTACTGATGACCCTGGAGTACTATATGCACTGCCTGATGCATTTATTCATTTATCAGTCGCACATTTCCCGGACTGAATGAGAAAAGCTCTAATTTGGGTTGCAAAACCATGTGCTCATGTGCATTCCTGGAATATATGAACATTTTACAAAAACTAATCAGCATTACTTAGTCCTTTGCATGATTGAAGAACATGGTTTTTATTTAATTTTCACTACAGAATGCTCAGATTTCTGCAATTTCTGCAGGTAAAAGAATGACCAGTCAGCACCTGAGGAATACAGCAAATACATGTGTAGAAAGCTCTTTTTGGCATCATCGCTTAAAGGGCAAGAACTCTCTAGAGCCCACAGAAGATGCACAAGACGTTTCTAATTATTTCAGTCATCAGACAATATTTTAACTTCTCTAATCCTCATTCCCTAGTGGCTACAAACCATCTAACTTCTGTTACCAAAGCAGTTGAAAATGGCAACTCCCACCAGTATGTCTCTTTGTTTGCCCCCACTATATATCCATAAAATGATTTAAATGGAAACAGAGATGCTATGAAAGAAATGATATCTTGTTTTATAGTTAAAGGCAATATTGACACCCATACACGAGATATGAATTTTGACATTCATATCTCGTGGGGGTCTTCAAGGGGTCTTTCTATGTGGTTATACTGTCATAACTGCAATGGCTTAAAAACACAGTCAAGACAAGGTTTTTAGGGATAGATAATGCCTTTTATTAGACCAGGTAGTATAATATAGGAAAAAGCACACAGATTTCCAGATGATGTTGTTTTTTAAGTTCAGCAAATTTTAGCTTTCAACATGACCTCCTGTAATACTACTGCATTCAGTTTGGGAGGTCTGGATAGACCATACCAACTAGATACACACCCAGTAAAAAGCATTTTGAACGGTCAGGCTCAGGGAGTAAGAGTTTTACTGTAACTGGAGACCAGCAGTGAGCAATGCTGGGGGAGTTGGTGCAGTGCTCTCTCCTCTAGTTGATGCAGGCAGCATCAAATTGGGATGACAATTCAGTACACCTGAGGCCAGGGCTGCCATCCAGAGAGACCTGGGCAGGCTGGAGGAATGGACTGACCAAGGACAAATGCACAGTCCTGCACCTACAAAGGAAGAGACCCTTGCACCAATACAGGCTGGGTCCTGGCAAGTGGGGAAGCAGCCCTGCTGGGAAGGAGGTGGAGGCTTTGCCAGGCAGGGGCTGCACATGAGCCAGCAGTGTGTCCTGACAGCAGAGGGCCAGCAGCAGCCTGGGCTGTACTCACAGAGCCAGCAGAGAGGGAGAAGTGATTCACTACCACTATATCCAGTTCTGGGCATCCCAGCACAAGGAGGACATTGACAAACTGGATTGACTTCACCAGAGGGCCACAGAGATTGCTGGAGGCCAGAACACTTGTCCTGAGAGGACATGCTAAAGGAACTGGGCCTTTTCAGCTGGAGAAGAGATGCAAGAGGAGACTGCAAGAGCAGACTGACTACTTCTGAGAAGGCTTGTAAGAGGGAGTTAGGTTTTCACAGCAGCGCTCAGCACGAGTATGAGAGACAACACATAAATCAAAACAAGCTTAGACAGTAATTAGATGTAGAGATTTTTTCATTTTCCAGATGTTTTTTTAACCATAAGGTGAGTCAAATGTTCTAACAGGCTGATCAGAGAACCTGTGCACTCTTCAGACTTGGAGGCTTTCAAGATGCAGCTAAATAAAGCCCTGAGCAACCAAGCTGGTCATACTTTGAGCAGAATTCTGGACCTGAGGTCCCTTCCAAAATCAGACATTATGTGATTCTGAGACTCTCTACAGAAACTCTTGTTAAATCTACTCAAAATTTTGTAGCTTTTTAATTGTGCCAGTTGGTCTCATAAGAGTTATTGCCTGTACTCACAAGCTATGTCTCGCCTATCATTTCCAAGACTAAGACTCACAGATATTCCACAAAGTGGCAGCATATTTACACCCACACAGGTCATTACTAGGACTGGACTCATTCAATCCATCCCACAGACCTCTGGCATTTGAAGTGAACAAAGTTACTCACAGTAGCTGTAACCACCAGCCTGAGTGTTCACTGAGAATGGTGGGAAATAAATGGCTGTCAAATAACCCAAAAAATGCTCTGGCAAAATCATAAACCAGCAAGTCCAAGTATTCCATGCTCTGCTCTAGGTTCTGGCAGTTTTTCTAAGCTTTTCCTTTTCTGCTTTCATAAATTCTGCTTGTGTCTCTCACCTTGTTCAACTAAAGGCTGACTGCTGGATGTTAATGTTTAACTGAAGCAACCTTTACAGAAGAAATGTCAGTATAGAGTAGCGAGAGAATTACCCAAGGTCTGATAACCTCAATGGGGTTATCAGACCAAAATCTTCACTAACCCTGCAACTTTCCAAAAATAGAAATGTTTGATAAATTGGTGAATGTACCCAAAGCCTTGATCATCCTGATCAAAAGGGATAACTCAGGCTTGGGACAGACAGTAGAACCGATCTACTAGCTACACCAGAAATCAACATTCACACCAACAAACTCTTTTAAGAGTTTTAAGATCTACAAACTTTATTTATAACAGAAAAGTACATTTAGATGATACCTTAAAGAGGGCAGACACTACAGGACAGCCACACCTTTGGTATATCACAGCTTAGATGAAGTTTTTAGTGGGCAATTGCTAGTAAGCTCTCACTGAGGACAATTTGTTAAATCCAATGACTCTGATTACTACCTAGTTTACATAAGATTTTGCAATGTTGACTTTTCATACAGTGACCCTTCTAAGGTTTCTATTTTCTGTTCGTCTTCCCAATTATGTTAGCAAGCTTTTCTCCTTTTCTGGAATTGCTACCCACACTATATTATCTGGGTTGCTGCTCTAATGTTGTCTACTGACCCTGCCACATATTAGATCTTCTGTCAGTGTCAAGGACCCTTCTCATTCATGACCCCACACCACAAGGACACTGAAGAGCTTTTACAATGATCTATGTTAAAGAGATCTAAAAAATGCTACTGGAAAAATGTGTGGTCTTGCTCTCATGTCATTGTTTGGTTGTGGCAACAATTGAGCTAATATGAGTGGGTGGTGAAATGATTTAAATAATTAATACTGTATGAAAGAACATGTATAATTTTTATTTAGGTTATCTTAGTTTATTTTTTGCCTGGTTTTTGTGTTCAACCCACTGTATGGTAGCACATGCACCACTAGTTGGCCCACTGTAAAGAGCAGGTATGGACCCAGAAAAAATAGCAGAATGAATAAGCTTAAAACAGATTTGAAATCACAGCTTTCAGAACATTACTTTGATTCAAGGCCAAGCTATGTTTTTTGTCCTGCAGTAATTTGGAGGGGAAAAGCTGTATCTTGAACAACAACTGAACTCCAAAGATCCAGCTTGAGTTGAGGCAGTAAGATAGTTCTTTCACTTGGTTCTGATAGTAAAATCCAATTTATAAGTTATTGTTGTTGCAAAATCTTCCAGGAATCTGAGCAGAAAAATACCCAGCTGGTCATGTTCCCTTGGGAGCAATATGGTCTGTCCTAGGCATTAGCATCTTGCAATTCTGTTGGCATGGTGGCTTAGTATTGTCAGTTATACTTTAAAGCAATTGACTACTGAGTGGAGCTCTGGAAATAGAAGAAATATCTTGCTTTTCTATCGAGCATATCTCTGATCCTCTGAGAACACAAACCAAGCATGAATCTACTTTACACTAGGAGACCATTTCATCAGAAGAATGTCACATTCAAGGGTCAGCATGTCAGACTGCTGTTTGGTCACATAAACTAAAATGGAATATTTGTATGGGATTGTGTACTGTAAGATTTACTTATGGATTACTTTCAGGCCACAAAGCCAGAAAGTACTCTTACTGTCAAACCTCCACCTCTCCATCCATTTGTGTTTGTATGTATGAATGCATGTGAACTTCTTAATGAAAATGTGTTAAAGAAAAAGCAAAGATGGCTGGGATGTACTTCTCTGAAGTACAATTCAGCCAGGAGAATGGCTTAAAACACAACTGCCACAGAGCACATGATATGTGACCTGGGATACATAATAATGTATTTGTGTTTCTTAAACCACAGTGGCCTCCAAGCTCTACGCTAGGAATGACCTTACAAATTACTTAAAAGAATGGCACCTACTGAGTATGACTGCCAGGAATATGTAGGGTTTTTCCTTTTACCAGAAGTTCTTCAGCAAAGCAAAAGTCAAGTTGCCCCAGTCCCTGTTGTGATAATGGTATTTATCGCTGCCTCTGAGAAAAGCCAGTGAGCAAAACTGATCATTTTGGAAACCTGAAGAGAAATGTGCCCTGATTGTTGGCAGAAGATTACTTTGAATATCTGAACCTTGTCAGTTAGTCTTTGAATTAAAGAACTAGTTTATGAAATCTGTCTGAATCTTGGTGTAAGGCACATTGGCATTCATGACTAAGTAATGTTTAAAAACATAAACTGAGCTCTAAACCAAGAACTTGATAATTCAGCATCTCTTGGACCCTGTATTTTGTACTGCTCTGTTGAGTGTATTTCTCAAAAAAAGACCATTTGGGCAAATTTTGGTTACAAGATATAGGGTGACTTTGCCCTTTCAGATTTCTTGCCTGGCCATTTCTTCTCAGAAGCGGAAAAGCTGACAACGTTGAGTTGGAAGAGCTCTCATAAACTCCTAATCGTGATACGAGAACCATGAAAAACACTGGGGCCCCTCTCCTTGCTCTGCAGTTAAACTGGAGGGACAGCGGAAGGTGCCGGATAAGCCTTTAAAATGGCAATCATCAACGTGGGCACCTCAGTTTTGTGCCTCCACCTCAGCACGGCACAGGGGCTCACTTGGGGAGGCAGCCGGGCGTCCCGGGACGAGCCGCATGAGCCGGGCACCTCCCCGGGAGCCGGGCACCTCCCCGGGAGCCGGGCCCCCGCCAGGCCCCCGCCCGCCCACTGCGGCCGCTCGCCCCTCGCTCCAGCCGCACGCCAAGGGCGAGCCTCGGCGGCTCGGAAGGGCTGCTCAGGGAGGGGAGGAGGGAAGGGCAGCTCCTGCCCTGCCCTACCGGGCTGAGGTGGTACCGTGGAAAAAAGTTGTGGTGGCTTCAGAGCTGGGCGGTGAGAGCGCGTGCGGGTACCTAGTAAAGCCGGCGGCTTCAGAGAAGAGCAGCCCCAGCTCAGTACTTCCTCCTGCCGATAAGATCTCCGCCAGCGCTCGTCACGGTGGCAGCCGCCGCCGTCGCTGCCCTACTTGAATCGGTTTCAGACTCCTCCCGAGGCGAGACGGGAGCGGGAGAGCGGCGAGGCGGGAGGGAGGAGGCGATGCTGGGGGCCGCGCCGCTCCGCCCGGCCTCCTCCGCCCCGCGCAGCCCCGCTCCCGGCGCTGCCGGCAGAGCCAGCCGGGCGGCGGAGCTGCGGCTGGGACCGGCATGGGGACCTTAGGCAAGAGGAGAGAAAACCAGTGAGTTTGCCTTGCTGCTTTATGCCCCCGTCGCTCCCCTCCCCGCGGCGGAGGGCACCGGGGTCGGTGTCACACCTGAGAGCGTGGCTCTCAGGGGCGCGGCTCTCCCCGCGGCGGGAGCTTCCGTGGGGCACGGGGGTCGCACTGAGGGGGCCGCCCGGGTCCTCCCGAGCGGGGCAGGGAGAGGAAAGAAGAGCGGGAGGGAGTGTGCGGGGGAGGATTTTGTTTCACCCTTCGGGGTGCCAGTGTGGCCGAGCAGGCGGGTCAGCGCGGGGTGGAGGAGCCTCACGTTACGGTGCCGGCTGAGCGCCGCCCGGGCTCGGTTACCTGCGGCACGGCCGGGCAGGGGGCCGGGAACGCGGCTGGCACCGCCCCGCCGGGCGAGCGGCACCTGCCCCGGGTCAGTCAGCCAGAGAAGGGCGCTTCTTTGTGATGTCCTCCCCGCCGCCGAGGGCGAGCAGTGGAGATGCAGGGCGGGCGTCCCCCCGCTGCACCTCAGTCCCCCTGTCATCTGTTTGTCATGTCGGGTGACTGCTGCGAGGGGATCTGTTCTAAGGAATAACCAGAGGTACCCCCGGCAGAGCTTTGCCTGTCCGGCATGGCCAAGTCGGCCACAAAATAACTGTAAACTTTTTTCAGGTGTGGAAACTTCGGGTTTTCTACTGGGTGTTGCCAAAGCCTGAAATATCTTCTGCCTTAACTCTTACTTTGTTGCTACTTGCTGGGATCCTGTGCCCTGTGTTGAAGAGACACAAATAAACCTAGGAATAAAGCTAGGAGAGGGGTTTAGGCTTGTAAAAAGAAAACACTGAAAGCTGATCAGGCCCTTGTTCTTTTTATATGAGAACAGGAAGTCAGATCACAAAGCTAAGAGGGAAATTGAGAAAAAGGGGGAAGGGAATATTTGCATGTCAGCTATTGTCAGCCTAACTATGGAGGAGCTCAGTCAGTGATGAGTACTGCCTCTGGAGGGTCAGGTATGTATTTTCCTGAGTTTGAAACTGCGGAGGCCTCGGAGCAGTGTTAGGTTGTACATGATACCGTGATCGGTTTCATGGCTTCTCCAGCATTCAAGTGAGACGGAAGGGTAAGGATGAGGCTGGACTTTGACAGGGATGAGGTAGGGTCCAGTTTGTCTTCATAAGGCATGCATTTTTTTAGCTTCGTGCAGGAGTGCCTATATGGGGATGTCTGTGAATTTGCTTCTACTATCTGTATGTAAAACACACTCTGGAGGAATTTCTTTGCCTTTTCTTCCTGGGACTGTCAGCTGATTATTAGAGTCCTGCATAGTGTTCCAAGAAAAGTTATGTGAAAGCTTAAGATAGCACCTTAAAGACACTGGAGTCGCTTGTTTAAGAATGCTGTGGAGTGCCTGAAATAAACCCAAAGGATCCCTGAAATTTCAGGAGTCTCTGAAATAAACCCAAGTTTCATTGAAATGGCAGTGCTTGTTGTTATTTTGTGAGCTGTATGGTTATATTCTCAAGTCAGATCTTGCAGTGGTTCCTGGTATTTACAGGCAAATATATCTTATCACTTTTCATTAATACAATATTGTTCCAATTTACTAGTTGATACAGAAATATGAACTTGTGTGCAAGCAACGAGTAGCCTTTAATATTATCCATAAACATACATGTTCTTGCAATAGAAGGTATTCTATGGACAAAACACAAGACTAAAGTTAGATATGTGCTTTATTTTGGTCTCATTTACCATTGTTATTAAATATATTTATTTGTTCATGTATACTATTTTAAAGCAACCTAGGAAATAATAGTATTAAATAGATGCAAATTAATATATTTGTTTTGATTGTGAAGTACTCCACTCTTAGGTTGTGCTGATATTTTGTTCACTTAACAGTGACTTTTCAGATTAAATTAATAAAGCTAGTCATATGTTTTCCAATGTTTTTAATATTTTTTTGCTCCTTTACTTTTGGTGGACACACAAACATCTGGTGGTAGGTTATTGCATACTCTCCAACAAACAGATGAGACTCCTGATAATCCTGACAGATCATTCAGGGAGCTCTCTAACCATGTGCTCTGCAACTGACATTTAGCAGAAAAAAAGTCACTTACTGAGCAGTCCCTTTGGTGTACATATCAAGTGGGAGGATTATGCCTTTCAGCACCCTAACTACGAGTTAATTGTCCTTTAAATCTCTCCTCCTTTCCCATGCAGTGTAAAATTTGCCACTCTATCTTGTATTTACTTCACTATTGTGCTTTTTTCTAGGCAGCCTGCCCAAGCATGCAGCACTGCCCCTGAATCAGCGCTGGAGCTGCAGCAGACCAGCCACTGTCACAGCCTCTCAAACCATACCCAGGTCATGATGGTGCCGTTGGGACACCTAGCCAAAGGAGCCACTTTGGAAGACCTTCTTGAAACCTGCATTCAGTCTTTCGGTGAGTGCCTGGAGGTTTTTAGAGTCATGTTTGTTTCTATGTCTATGATTATGTTTCTGTTGGCTGTGTTTAAATCCCTTAGTAGAGAATTAAATGGATTTATTGGTGGAGTAGAATGGTGTTGGCTGAGAATTGTCTGTGCTACAGGTTGGTTATGGTTTTGGTTGATGGATATGTTTATGAAGATGTGTGTAATTTATGCTGAGAGATTAGAGTAACTACTGCTTTTTCTTGAGGGAACCAGACAAATTCCAATAATCTACACTTCTAAGATTAGTTTTGTTGTTCCTTCAAGTACCAATTTTGTAAACTTCAGCAAGTAATCATTATATTTTTGTATATTACAATAACATTCTCATTATGCGTGTAAGGAACATATTTATATTAATCATTTTTAAACAAGAGGGGCTATTTTTAAGCTAGGTGAGATAACACAAAAAGCAATCCAGTGTTATCAGTATAGATTTAAAGTTGTTTCTTTGTAAGAGGAAAGAATCCAAACAGAAATCACAGAAAACTGCATTTTTTAAACGTATCAATTATCTATTTGTCCTTTTAAAATAAGAATTGAAATATGGATAAGTGTAACCATTGCCTGAGACGTGTATCCCTAGTTCCCTTTTCCAACTTTCTCATTAGTAAATATGTTTATATTCAATATTATTAAAATGTTATTACTGAAGACACTTAAAGTGATTCTGAATAATTTGCTTGTGAGTAGCACATCAGTTTGTTAATGCTGAGTCTTTCAGTGATTTGAGCTACTCCCAAAGTATATGTGGGAAAGTCTTAGTTTCAGGAGTAGTCCTTAGAAGATAAATGTATTTGAACACCCACTCAGCTCTAAAATAATTACCTATATAGTTAAATAGTAACACATCATGCGGATCTACTGGTACAGTGCATAAATACAGTGTAAACAATGACTAATATTTCACATTTGTTTAAAACAAGGGTTTTTTTGACTTTAAAGCCTTCTAATCAGCATGAGCAGAGAAATGCATGTCTGAGAAAAGCTGGTGAAAAATGTAATTGTCAGTAAAGTCCTGTTTCTTTTTTGCTTCTTTTCTTCCCCAATTCATTATTGTGAAGACACTGAACTTCTATAAAGCCCTAATTCCTCAACAAATGTTGATTGATATTTTTATAAGTTTCAGTTCAATAGGAGGGGGATAAGATATCTAAAACATAAGACCTTCAGGTAGCTGTAATATTGTGACTACTTGACCAATATTAATATCTCCACATTTGTATGAAAAATTGGTAATATAAATGTAACATTATAAAATTATAGTATAGTTATTAAAGTGATTGATTTAAAGTAGTGCAGGTGAAGCCCTGAGTAGGAGATTATTTTTGGCTAATACTCTGTATAGCAATATAGACATGCTCAGGTGTTCTCAGATTCCTGAGCATCAGTATATTAAAAGGACTAAGGTAATGAAGAAAAGCAAGTGCACCTCAGCTACACATGCATGTGAATCATTCTTAAGGGTTTCACACTTCAGCTAGACAATTTACTGTAATCCACTAGATAGTGTTTTCCTGACCCTTGACAAGCTGTACATAAGTCGAGCAAGGTGAATTGTAGTGCATCAGCAAACATCATTATAACTCACTAAGGGCTGCTAAAATCATGTTGTGTGCTGCAGAGGTTTAGACCCTTAATTGGACAATTCATAGTAGTGTCTGTATTTATACATCTTGCATGAAATTATGCATGTTCATATGCTATGTTGGAACCTCCCATTAAGGCATTTAAATAAAAATACAACTGGTACAACACTAGGTAACCTGCATAATAAAGTTCATTAAAGAAGGCTTTGTACTCTCAGCAAAACCAGTGCGAAATTCATTCACATTATTGTGCTAATAAAGGAAGAGATAAAAGGTCTTTAATCTGAGATTTTGAAGAGGGTTTGGGGCAGGGAGCAAAATGGTGGGAAAAAAGTATAGCTGCAGAATGATTACAAGGAACTTAATGATTGAGCAAATTTCTTTCTATGCATAGTACTGAAATCTTCTAACCTCTATGCTGATAGTTCTGTTTAGGCTGAGATTATATCTTCAGTCTTGGATTTGCTGACCTATAATATTTTGTATATTTTTCTATGAAGTCCTTATTGTTATTTGAGCAGGTTTTATTTAAATGTTTAAAGTACAGAACACCCCCAAGACATTGTATATTTGAAGTTTACTTACTAAAAAAAGCCATTGGTTTATTTGCTGTCCAGTCTTCAGGAGAACAAGAGGCAGTAGATAGAGATGTTGATGTGTCATGTTTCAGAATATATACTGCATCTAATTAGCATTATACGGCACTTGCTACACATGTTATGTGTACAAATAGGATTCCTCTGTAACAGATGCAGCTGAGTTTATATTCCTGGACTCAATTATACAAGTTTGGAGAAAGCAAACAGTGTGTTAGAGAGGCTGCTGTCAACAACGGTGTGTAAGGAGAAGCTGACAGCCTTTTGCTGTATATGCAGAGAATATCACAAGAAGGTCTAACCAAGAAGGTATTAAGAATCAATACACACAGCTGTGGAGAACAGAGGCTGTAAGTTTGTGTTGATTCTTGTTGTATTGATTGTTGTAGTTTATCTTACAACATGGATTAGGAGAAGAAAGGAGGAAGGGAATATGCTAAATTGAAATTAAAAGTGAGACACCTAAACTTTGCTGCAGTATTATAAATAGATTCCAAGATGAAAGACTTTGTCAGGAGAGCCAAATTAATCCAAAAGCTTAGTCAGTGCAGTTAACTTAAAATCCTGCTTTGGGGTGATTAGTGTGTATGCTCTTTCACTTCTCTCAAACTTGGTCTTCTTTAGCTTGGACTGATGAATGACAGGCATGTGCCTTAGTGCCAGAAACAATGAGGGTCTTAAGAGGTAGTTTGAAGTCATGTAGGTGGTCACTACATCTGAAAGAGTAGCATCATACCAGTGTTTATTCAACAGCACGATGAGGAGATGCTAAAAGTAGAGGTTTCTTCAAGTCCCAGGGAAGTTTGAATCAGGATGACGAAGATGAATCATCCTGCGAATGAATTGCCAAAAGTAAAGGCAACAAAAAACCAAAGATGTAAGTGAAGGCAAGAGTTTAGGAAAAAAATAGCATGATGAGAGATTGAATGTTGGAAGTGTCTTAGAAAGGAATATTGGTCCTTTCTTAGGAGAAGATATGTAGAGACTTCAAACCATTCTCACCAGATTTAAGAGAAGAGATTTGGTTATACAGGACAGTGATTCAAAACATGTTTGCAAATGTGTCTCAGAAGACATCCCAACATTATAAGTAGCTACAGGATGGTGTTACTGTTATGATCCGGATTGACAAGAAGAATTGTAGAGCTCAAATAAATGCATCATATGTGATTGCTAGAAAAGAAGGGGAGGAAGAAAGAAAGGGTAAAATGATTTAAAAAACTAGAAAAGACAGTAGCTGCAGAAAGGTTAGATTCAGTGCAACCTCTACATCAGAGATATTAATCCTGAACAAAAAGCTCATAAAGAGATAATTAAAAGTAGATTTTCCATTGGCAACAAAATGGCTGAAGTTGTAAGTTCAAGGAAGCAAAGAAATAGTTAATAGATCTTGGCGCAGAATATGACAGCTTCAGGAGGGAGATAATTTTTTCCTGAGGAGATCTTCATCGGTGACTGTGATTCTGGAGTGGAATTTTGCATAGGACAGTGGCTTTAACACCCCGCATCCATTTTTTTTCCCATTATGTACTACGTGAAATGCCTGGGAAAATGTACTTTTGACTGGCAGACAGTTCTCTGAAAGCCAGTATGGCTTTGTCTCCTATTTTGTTGCTAGTTGTAGAGGCACTTAGTCTATCACCTTTGTTGTTGAAACCAGCAGAGTAGGGTCTAGTTTGCTGGCAGGTCAGTAGAACACAGGAAGCATATGCTTAGTAGCACAGCCATACTTTCATGTCTAGTTCTTATAGTAATCTTTGTGACACTACATAAATGATAGCATATATTTAGTTCAGAAAGTGTTACAGATCAGAGAGGAAAAATGTATTAGCAGCGTTCCCTTCACGGGATACCTAATTTGTTAATTTTATATCTGCTAAATGTTCATGACATTTATCACCCTAGGGTATCCTCATGCTACTGTGAACTTGAAGTTCTGAATATGTGTTGTGAAGTCAATTTCTAATCTAGAAATTTTTTTTGAAACTTCACAATATTTTAGTGCATGGTAAGAGGTCTCTGTTTCTTTTCTTTGATTACGTCTATTTTTATCTTATAAATCTACTTTTTTTTATCTAGAGTAAAGTTTAAGGGTGCTTATTTTTTTAAACAGACATACCTTTCAAAGATCCAATGAGCTATTTTAACATGCATTCAAGCTTATAAACCATGTAGAGTCAGGGTTTTCCTTGCCCACACAAAATATTTGTTTAAATTGTTTTTACAAGTGTTTAAAGACTTTTGCAATCAGGACAACATGTCTTCAACAAATTGCCAATTTGATATCTCCTTGTTTTGTCTAAAAAAGCCCTGAAATGTTACCTAGAATTACCTAAGAAACAATTCAAAGAGTGCACTTGAAAGCCATCATTTGTTCAAACACATCTTGCTAAAAAAATCTGAGGATCATTTAAAAGCTGAGAATTCTGTAAGAGCTCAAGATGTTGTTGTTATGAAGAAGTTTTTGTCCTTAACCTCTGAGTACAAGATCTTACTCTTTACCTCTTATATTTGAGTGCTAGAAGTATGTTTACTGTAGCATATGGATGACCTATGCTTATCCTACAATTCAGACATTTCAGTTAAAAAGAGATCAAGAAGTATCATCTTCAAATGCATGTCACACTACGGTGTCCCTGTGTTTGGTTTCTTTAAGGAGATGTAAGTAAAGGGCTTTAGGAAAGCAACAAAAATATTTCTGAGACCATGTAGCATAATTTCATGTGAAATCTCATCCACGATAAACTGTTTGCAATGAAGCTACTTGTTTATACACATATGTCAGCTTTAACCCATGGAGGACTTAAAGGAAGTGGAAAATTACAACTACAAAGATTAGCAATGTTCTTAATAGAATTTATGTGAACCTAACGCAATTTGCAACTTCTAATGGTAGTCATATACAGCTAGGTCTAGGAGTAGGTTGTGATGTTAAGTTGTTCTGCAGTGGTTGATCTCTGATAAACTAGCTTGTTGCCTCAATGTGTGATAAAGTGACATGTTTGTAAACAAACCTTAGAAATACTGGAAACTACATTCAGACTAATTTGGTTGAAAGATGCCATGGGAGTGTTTTGATAGAAACCAAAAAATCACACAAAGGTGCTGGTGCTGGTGGCCTCTTAGGTGTAAGCTACCTAAAAGGTAATCATGGTTCACATTTTGTGGAATAAAAAATAACTACATTATTGAGTTGTGTAGTTATGTGAACTGATAATGTTTTTATATTGCTCATATCAATATCATGCAAAAAAACATATTGAGACTTCGGAATTCTTTGAGAGTCAGATACATATTGCATCCATCTTACAAGCAACAAAGTAGGCAAGTTAGTGTTCCCTCTTTAGAGCTGTAGTCATTTTCTCCTCTAAAATACAGAAAAAATGAAAACTATCCTGTTTTTCCCATATCAGTTATCTGGAAAAACTTACTCTACTTTGAACATAAATACATTCTTCCAGTCTAGTTCAAGCATACAATTAACTACTAAAACAATCACAGTTCAGTTACTGAGTTTATCCTTTTATCAAATTTACTATATAAGAAATTCTTATATAGAATTCTGATTCAAAGGCAAGAAATTCTTTCAAGGCATATGCACACCCACAGAATGCAACTGTGGCCATTTGCTTTTTTCCTCTCAGGTTTGCCTGATCACCTGGTTTTGTCTCCTGCTGCACAAACTTGCAGGGTTCTATGCCTCGCTCTTGAAGCCTGAGCTGAATGTGAGGTCTCCAATTCCCCCTGCAGTGGTTAAGTTTTGTTCACGACGCTGTTCTGTGTGAAAATGCTGTTGATCATTGTGTGTTAGGTAATCTGAGTGCTGTTTGGTCAAACACAGTGCAGAAACCTTACTATTGCTTGGCAACAGAAACTATGTTAATGATCAATTAATGACACTGTGGGAACAGAAGAGTCATTACTGCTCTGTAGAATGCATGACATTGTGGGAAGAGAAAAGTAGTTACTGCTCTGGAGAATTCTAAGTACTGCTTAGCTAACTATTAAAGTTAATTGTGGTTGTACCAAAAGGAAAATTATTTCTTTTTTAACCTGATGTCTGTGAAAAAATTTTCCCAAAGAAAAGGAACTTTAGGTATGTTTATATATATGTTATAGAGTTCTATATAGCAAATTTGACTTCACTTTTTCAATATAGTTTTCCAAAACCAAGAAGTAAGTAATAAAACAAAATGAAGAAAACTTAGACTTTCTTCTTTATAATGCTGTCTCTTATATTTACTACTGGGCTATGACTGCAAATTCTATCTTCATGCATCTAAATATAACTTCAGGAAAAAATCAGTATAACTATTATTTAGCAATGCAAAATATTCTAATTGCCCATCACCAACCAGCTGATAGCCAGACAGTTCCCAAGCAGCAGCCACCCTGACAAACTTGCAGCCTTTTTTTAAATGCTAAGCATTACATGGTATGACACAAAATATCCATTGGTCAGCTAGGGTCAGCTGTTCTGGCTTGTCCCTCCAACCTCCTTGCTGGTGGGGCAGTGTGAGAAGGCATCCCCAGCTGCTGGGTTAGAGGTTAGCTTGCCATAGTCTGTAAACACCCATTCCAGAAGTATACCTACAAGTTAAAGCAAAGACTAGGAAGCTTAGGTATGTGAGTGAAAAGGTCAGTGAGGAATATTAGAGCAGGATTAGAGCTGGAGCTCTAATGAAAATTGAGCTCAGGAAGTGGGACCCAAGGGATCTGCAACTTCTTCAAGCCCTTGAGAGACAAGCAGCTTGGTGTCTACCAGTCTGTTGCAGTTTGAACCTTTGGGTGGGACAGGCTTCCTGCTTCCTTGGATGTGATGACTGACTGCCTCAGGATCAGTCTTGGCCTTAGAGGAGAGCTTGTTGTAAAACCCTTACTGCAGAGTAAGGGTTAAGCACAGATCTGGGCTCAGTGGTCAGACAGGGACACTGGCCTCAGAAGTTTCTGGTTCTCTTCTGGGAGTCTGGTTTTTTCCTATCCATCAGTGCCTATGCTAGCACAGATGTGTTGCCAAGCATTACACTTGAATTATTCAGGAGCTGCCTGCAGCTCAAAAAATTCACATGGCTTCAACATCATGACTTGAAGCTTTGGAAAAAGTCTTGAATACTCAAATTATGTTTTGTAGACTTTGGAGAAAAAGACTATTTTATTAAAAAGTTTGCATCTAAATTTGATAAAATCAGTATTTTAAATATGCTGTAGAAGGATGTGTGGTGTGCATCTGTGTGTGCAAACTTTTTGTCTTCTTCTGTGTACCTCATCTGAATTTCCAAGGCTAATGGAATGCTTTCCACCCACATTGCATTTGGTTTCTCTCAAAGTACATTTCAATTTCGGAAAATCATCCCATTTCCCTTTGACAAGAGCTTTTATCTCCTTGTTTTCATTTCAAAGAATTACCCACCTAGAGCTCTTTGTGCAAGATGTAGCTTTCCAAAAGCTGTTTCTGAGAGAGGGTGATGATTTTCCCTGGAGATTTCTCTCCCCTAATGTTCCCTACCCTCACACAAAGCAGTCTTATTATTCTTTTTGGATACATATTATCCTCATTTTGTCATGGATATATCTGCATTGTTTATGAGTATTTGGAGAAATAGGAGTGGGTTCCCCCCTTCTCTATTCTGTAGGGAGTTTAAATGGAATAGACTGGAAGAAACACCAGCTTTATGAGGTTTCTTCTAACATTTTTGTTAACTTGGCTTGTTTAGAGAGCTGTTGGTGCAGGATTGATCACAAAGAAGTGCAGTTTTTCCTCTCAGGAAAATACTGATTTCTTCTAAGTTTAGTTTTAGAGCATTTCTTCTTAAGATCAATTACTTGTGTAAATAAATTTATGTAAAACTCAATTGTTGCAGGCATGTATGGACAATAAGCCAATTTAAAAAGACACAAAGAAGCTAATCCAAAACTTTGGTGCAATTCCCTGAGCTTTTTGATGCTGTCTGCTAAACATCATGTAACTCTTGTGGCATGAGGGGGAATTCCATCATCCTGTACAGAATTAAATGGAAGCTGGAGAGCTCAATATTCCACCAGCTTTCTGCTGCAGCTAAAACTAAAAAAAGCATTCTATTACCTAATTACTGTGTCATCTTTGCAAGGACATTCTTATTAAGTTATATTATTTCTGAAAGATATTAAGTACTTAAGATAATGATACGAAATAAAGAAAAATTCACTAAGGATGAGTAAAAAGTTCTACTTGGAGTAATCAGCTATAAAAATGGTATGGTACTGTCCTTCAAATACAGCATTTCTGCAGAAAAGGATCTCATTGTGAAGAGGGACTTTAAAGCTGAAAATGGAATTAATTACAATAATGATATTGTATCACTGCGGAAACTCTGTGTGCATGGAGGGATGTGTGTACTTTCATATTTTCTGTATATACATTATACATTTACTTACATTAAAATGTAGGTGTATAGAAAGGTATTATGTAAGCAATATTAAGAATAATGTTCTAACTCTGGTGCTAAGATCTCTTCTGTAGTACTCTATTCAGGTTTTCTTCCTAATGGTGCGAGCTACAAAGGGTTCAGAAAACAACATTAAAGTTGACCAGAGAGCTAGGAAACCTTGCCTCTGAGGAATAAAAAAATGACAAATTTGACGTTTCTTAGCTCAGAAAATAGATGAGGGATGCAACCCTTAAACAGAGAAAATATATTGATAAGGAAAAGAAAATTCTTTTCTTCTGTTTGCTGGAGTCTAGGCTTAAGCAGCCCAAGTTGCCTGAAATATTTGATTAGACAGAAAGGAGAACTCTTAAATGATAGAGAAACTCAAGCACTGGATTAAGTCACCTACAAAAGCTGTGAAGTCCTCATCACTGTAGAATTTTAAGAACAAATTAAACTGGTTCTGAAGCGAGATTATGAGAAAGCTGTTTCTGTATTGGAGCAGCAGAATACTATGTATTGACTCCTAGCCCTGATATCTGCCATCAACTGAGCATTCAGCTGTCATAAAAAAATTAATTTAAGTTAAATCTGCTTGCTGACCCTCAATAATGGTGTCATTACTGATATGGAGAATGGTTGCTTCTTATGAATCTGATTCTGGCCAAATTATTCAATTTAATGAAGAGAGTTAAATGACTAGCTCTGTTACAGGATATCAAATTCCAACACAGAAGTAGTAAGCCTGGAGTAAGAAGGCTACTGTGGGTTGCATAAGTTTGAAGCTGAAGGGGAACAGACTATTTCCTGTTTGTAAAGGGAATTTCCAGGGAGTATCTGTAAAATACTCATGAAATATTTTATTTCATTTTCGTTGCTTCTAGCCATTTTAAAGTTATCTTGCAGTGCTGCACCTTGCATGTGGGGCAGATGCATTGGCTTACAGCTGTTTCATTTCAGTCACTAAGCCCTACCATGTACTCCCACATGTATCTGCATATTTCTTACATGTCTGTGTGTTTTATCAAAGTCTTTGAAACTTTGAGGCCTTAAGAACATAAGTTTCCTCAGTTTTCAGATCACATGTTGACTTAATAATCTTTGCAGATGTTTATAGCACCATCCTCACACCATGTTCTTTAAACCACTAGGAAAAAAATGCAGAAGTCTTGAAGAATTCTTTGTGGCACATCAGAATAGCAGCCCACGACTTTCAGCTTTGCACTTAACTTCTGGCAGTTGCTTGATACTTTCTTGCACTGCGTTGTTTTCTGCATTTTGATAACCACTGAAAGACTTAAGGGAGTTTACAAGAAGTTATTCGTGTTCTTAGTAGCTTAGTCACTGATCATGTGATGTCAGTGCTCCGTGATTCACTTCTGATTCATTTCAAATTGTACTCTAGGTGATACAGTTGGAACCTGCTTATGAAATAAAGATGGTGCTTATGAAATAAGGGGCTCTTACACCTAGAAAAGCTAACTTTTCTTTCCTGCAAAATTCAGTTTGGTTAAGACATCCTTGGCAGTCTTACTACTGCCTTATCATTGCATTCATGCATCAGAGGGAAAGTCTCAGTACAGCAATCTTCTCTACTGAACATAGTCTTTCTGTTAAGTATATTTACCACAGGCTCGTGGCCATCAGGACCTGGTGAAAAGCAGATGGTTTGCTCTTAAAGCCTTGCTTACTGACTTTTGAGCAGTTTGTTTCTCTAAAGCATTCAAAGATTTAGAGATACTTAAGCTATTTCTAAACCACGGATTATGAGGAGTCACTCATTGGATCATGCAATAGAGTGGCTGATGGGCCTAAATTAGAAGGTTCTGAGTCCAACACAAGAAATTGAACTTTTGTAATTGTAGTTTTTAGTGGCTTTGTGCTACTACATGGATCATGAAATGCTTACCATTAACTGTCATTGTGCTTTCACTCGTGGAGTTAAATGCTGGAAAAGTATATTCAACTTCTGCTTTTTTTTTCTATTACAGAGTATATTTATTAAAAATCTTAATATGATAGGGGAATTTACAGGAGAAAAACATGCAACAAATAACCAGTTGGTTATTTGTATTTTGCTGCTGTGAGACAAAGCTAAGGCTTTTGCAGTAATTTGCAGCTTTCTTTAATGTAAATTGACTAACTGAAACACACCCATCCCACTTTAGTTAGTAATCACTCGGTGGTTTTGCTCAGTAGGCTGTGTGGTTAGAAGCAGGTATACAAACGGAAATGAAAAGGAGTTTTAAAACAAACTGCTGGGGGTTCAGGAGAGTGCTGCAGAGGTACTCAGAGGCACAATTGCAGCAGTCAGGCCAGCCCTCTTACTGGCTCCACCATTTGTACAAGATGCTTTACCATTGTAAATTGTGTGCTGGTACAGTTCCATGCAGGCTTGCTGTTCAGTGCTCAGCTCTACTGGGAACATTTAGATTTCTTTTTGTGGAGTGTTTATTTTGTTTTTTAAGCCACCACAAATACAACGGGGTTTTTTTGTGAAGGCGAGCCTTTTAGTTGGATGAGAGAACAGATTAAAGCAATACTAGCAATATTGGGGCTATGCGTGCAAAATAAATGCATGCCATTGTAATGAAGTGTATCTCTGCTGCAAGATAATTAGGTCTGGATGTGGTGAAGCATAAATACACTTTCATTATGCAGGAAAACACCATAAATGTGTTGACTTAATTACTACTAGTAGGCAGAACATACTGTTTTTCTCTGTACCTTTGTGACATGAAAAACCTAAATGGAAGAGGGACCTTCTAGAAAACAAAAATTCAAATGGGAACCTGTGGCCAAGTGATACCTGTGTTATGTCACAGCAGAGGATTTTGCACACGATGAAATGCACACAATGAAAGTGCTAAGGGAGAGAGGATGTTATTTTTTGTCTTTGTTGTCTGGAAATGATCTATATAGAGCACTTACAAGAAGCTGTATATTCTTAAGAGTATATGTGCACATATCCATTTGGCTTCCAAGTTAAGCATATACTGAACTGTTTTCCTGTTTAAACAGGAGCTAGTGGATTGAGCTTCTGGCAGAACACCAAGTTTTGCCAAAGGAAGAAAACTGATACAGGCCTCGGTGTGCAAGGCCTAAAATAATTGTGCTCTTCATGAAGACACTCAAAGGGTACAAAATGCCAAATACTAAAGGCCTGATTAAATATTTATTCTTGATGTCCCAGCCTTCCTCTGCAAATTTCCCACTTCTCCAGCTGAATAACTTGCTGGTTTGCCCTCAGTGCTCATGCTGTAATACCTGGACCGTTTATATCTCAGAAGGATTCTTTCAGTATGGAATGAAATTTTGTGTGGACACAAACAAGGAACACATAAACTTTGGTTCATGCTGTAAAACAGAACTCATAGCATAAGTCAAAAGGCAGATCAAGAACTTCCTGTTACTTGGGGTCTATGCTGCTCTCCTTCATGGGGCTGTAGGACAGGCAGACTTTCCCCTTGCCACTGAAGGTGTATACATTTGGTATCTTCCTGTAGAAGTGCATGGAAATTCTCACCCAGTAACTGATGTGGATTATCTTGTTTTGCAAATGGGCTATGTTTGAAGTTCCATTTTGGTGATGTGCAAGTTAAAGTGCCTTCTCTCTGCCTTCCCGAGCAGTAGATGTCATTTCATATGCTGGAAATCTTCTGTTTCACATCCCTCTTCCATTTTGCTGTATTGGGCTTTGCTTCTCTATCTTGTTTCTGCTACTGCTTTTTAAAGAGAACATGACATTTATTCCCATAGAGGTTAATCTATTTAAAGCTATTCGAGAAGATAAATTTTCTTCTGTATTTGAAAGGGTGTCAAATTCCCATTCAAGCTACTTAGGTTCTCTTATGACTGGCTGTGGGAGAACACTGTCAGTTAATATTTACAAACACTTTCACTACTGTTTGTTGCAGAAATGGAAACTTTTTAAAGTGTTCTGCTACATTTCTTGTCCTTGATCTTTTTGACATATGGAAAAAAAACCCCACGAGACCCAGAAGACAGACGTAGTCTAAAGCCCTTCTGCTGAAATCCCTGTAATGCATAGTTCAAGTTGATGTGCAGTACATTTAAGTCCAGCCCAGGGGGTATGCACAGGTTAACCTCTGGGTTTCTAGCATATGTTGTATCTTATTCCACGTGCATCTATGCACATCTGTGATTCTATGCTGTGTGTGCATTCTGGTGTTATGTGTGTCATCTGTACAAGAAGGCTCACAAACAATTGTGAGTATTGCTGTTCTGTTTGATAACTGTAGTCATTCCAATGACTGGCTGAGATGGATCAGTAACTGAACTATTTTGCTCTGCAGTTCAATGATTTGTTTCCAAGTTTATATTCATATGCCTAAAGCTAAGCATTTAAGTGCACTGCTGGGCTTAGATCATCATGTATTATTATCTGGGCATTCTGATTACTTTTGATGTAAAGTGAAAAAACTTTCTGTTTTACACATCTGCTTTTTTGTTTGCTTCTTTTTTTTTTTTCTTATTTTTAAGAGTCTTCCAAACACAGTAGTGAAATATAGTAGTTGTTGTATGGCTCTCACCAGAAAAATTATGCACTCTCTAAATTAGGAAGTTACTGCTATCTTTGAAATAGCATACATGAACAGACCTAATTAGAATTAGGATTCCGAAAAAGCCTGTTGCAAATTGTTTCTAAAGGTATGGCAAGATTTCAATATGAATAATCCTTTTTGTTTTTTAGATTTAGAAGGAAATGCCTGTCAAAACAACCAGCTGCTAAAAATAATTCTGGCCATGCATCAGTTTTTCATCTCCTCTGCAGACATGCTTCAGAAACTCGTTGATCTATATCCTTTGTAATCTTCACCTGCATTTAAGGTAACTTGATAGTCTGACGAGTTTGACATGGGTAAGTAGAGGATATTTAATCTATGGGTGTATTAGTATTCCACTAATTAATCTGTATACTTGTTCTTTACAGTTTTTGGTTGTATGGTGTGCTTTTGTTTGGTTTGGGGTTGGCGGGTTTTTTTTGTTGGGTTTAGCTTGTTATACACAGAGGAAAAGAGGAAACTCCAAGTCAGGTTTTAAGTAGGATAAATCACCCTCTGTTGGCTGGGGAGGGACTGTCTGGCAGGTGTTAGATGAATTTAGGCACCTCAATTAGGTACTGTGAACCTGGGTCTAAGTTTTAGATCTCTGTCCACTATCAAGTCAAAGAACAAAGAACAAAACTGTATCATCAGGGTGTGAAAATTTTCAATGAAAATTATTTTTCTCACACACACTCCAAATTGCTGTAATAAGTCATAAGCTTTTCCTTTCTGTTTGTTCCCATTTTGAGTTGACTGCCTGGACTCATATGTGTGTGTTTCTGGCTCATTAGGTTTTTCACAATGTAGCTGCTAGATCATATTCACAATACTAGCCTTTCTTTGGAATTTTAAATTGTGGAGTATGTTACCTGTCTTCTTAGCTTTACAAAATGTTTACTCCTAATTAGATGAGGACAGTACAGAATCTCCATCCAGTTTTGGTACAATTCAATTTAATAATCTTTTCTTTCCTCAAACTCTATATCTTCCAATCATTTACAAGCAGCATCCTTGATAACAGAGCACTGGAACACTGACTGTCTGTCTGTAGCAGGACTGTCTTGCTGCTTCTCTAATGGCAGGTGTTGGATCAAGTGTGCTAAGCTGCAGCTGTGGTGTAGTGTTGCATTTCACTTAGGCTCCTGGGCTCTTGGAAGATGCAACAAAGACAGTGCTTGCATCTTCTTTCTGAGATGGAACGTTTCCTACAACCAGAAAAGCAATTCAAACTTTTATTAGACTTGCATATTTTGCAAGCTTGGTTTTTAACTCTGTGTGTAGCTCCCTGTAAAGACATTGAAAGTTAAAGACAGTTTTGAATGGATCAGGTAGTCCGGGCTCTTGTATTTTGCAAAACCTTGCAAGTGTTCCAGTTGCACCATTTCCCATCCCCTAAATTATGGAAGTGATTTCAGGTGGTTACAAGTTCTTTGTAAGTCATCTAATTCTAGTCATTCAGAGAGAGGCCCTTAAAAATATTTGGGAACTTACTCGGACTTCACCAGTTCTGTAGTCAGTGTAGTGTAAGCATGCTGAAAGGGTGGAGGGCATGTCCCCTCAGCTGTGGTAGATTTAGGCTGCAGTTAATTGCAATCAGATTGTGAGTGGATCCACAAGGTATTTTCATTAAATTATGTTTTTCAGACCTGAAAATATGTGTGTCACCTCCATCAGAAGAATCAAGACATGCATAATACGTTTTTCAAAATGGATTTTCCATTATTCAACAGACACTGGCTACAATATCAAAACATGTTTTAAAGAGCTAATAGACTAAAAATACAGCTGTTTCTTTCAGTTGCCAGAGCAAATTAAATGAAAACTGTTGTGTAGCTAGAAAGGTGAGGTTACTATGGAGAGGCATGTTACATTTTGCTCTGCCATTGTCTACAACTGGTTATGTTTAAAAGAAAAAAGCTTTTTTTTTTTCCTTAATCTCCAGTGAATTAGCTGAAAAGGATTGCTTCATAAATGCATTGATTGATAAATTTGGTATGAATATTTCAAATTTTAATGACATGTGTCAGTGCACACGTTTTATGAGAATTGCAAGGCATGCTGCAAAGAAACATGTAGAAAACAGAATCCCTTCACTGGTTGCCACTACTCAGTACTCTGGCAACAGCACCACTGTTACTCATAGTAGTCAGAGTTGCAATAAACTTTGGTAACAACCTTGGCATATACTTTGTATATACTTTCATAAAACCCTAATCTGATGTAATATTTGCCATCAGCAGGATGATTCTTATTGCTCACAGGTTGGGAAGTATCAAGCATGTTACATTTTACATAATACGTGAATAGATGTGGTTTTCCTTAACAGCTTTCTACCTATCTTAATGCTTTAGAAAATAACTCTTCAATGCTGTGTGTGAAGATCTGCTATTTTGTGAGGTAAGTATATTCATGGTTGGTAGCTATTAGTTAGTTTGCAGTCATCCATGTGACAAATATAAAGATGTTTTATATAATATAAATATGTTTTTGCATGTCTGAAATTGATATTAAAAAGAGAAACAGGTATTCTGCTTCAGCTTTTCAAGGTTCACTTTAGCAGCTCTACACAAAAAAGGCCAACTGGCTTTTAGCAGATCTGCTTAAATCAGTGCAAGAGTTGTCAGGTCACAGTTTTGAACTGAGTCTGTATGAATCTGTATCTTAAACATCTGTGAAAATTGACAAAGCTCAGGAAATGATAGAAGTGTGTCTAATATTATTATATAGGTCTATTAAAAATTAAGTGGGATATTGCAGATATTTTTATACTAAGCAAAGCTCCATTGCATTTGGTAGGTAATTCTCCTTACTGGAACACTCTAATTTTTACCTATTAAGTATAATAAAGTTTGATATCTCAGTTTAGGGAAAACAGAAGAGAGGGAGAATATTCAGCTCTAATAGATTGAGGATATCTCTTTTTTACACAAAGGGGGAAATTATTAGTAACAGGGGAATAGAATTTGTTTTAAATTGTGATGATTTTATTATCTCAGAGCAGATTATTATTGGTTATGTCAGCATGCTTTAGTACTGTGCAAGATCTGGTAACATTTCTGTTTCCAGGCAAATCCATACATACTTGCATCCCTAAGAATGTGCACTTCCATTTTTCCACAAGCACAGGTTTTTACATGTATAGTGCTGGGTACTGTGTCTGTCTGGGATGGAGTTAAGTTTCTTCATAGCAGTCTCTGTAACGCTGTGTGTTGAATCTGTGAGTAAAGCTCAGCATTATTTTACCTCTTGCTGAGCAGTGATTGCACAGCATCAATGCCTTCTGTTTCACATCTGCCCCTGCCAAAATGTGGGCTGGGGGTGAGCTTGAGGCTGGGAGGGGACACAGCTGGAACAGCTGACCTGAACTGATCAAAGGACCATTTCAACCCATACAGGGTCATATTAAATTTCAGCCTAACTAGATGAACTTTTTCTTTTTTTTTTTTTTTTTTTGGTGTGTGTGTTTTAATTTTCATAGGTATTGGATTACAAAATTCTGGATTATGTTCAAAATGGACTCTAAACTGTCCACAGCTATGGAGGAATTTCAAGAAGTGGTTCGAGCTAATGGTGAGGAGTTACATTGTCGTCTAATTGACACATCTCAAATGTGAGTGTTGAAGTCTCAATATACTCAGAAAATAAAATTTTGCTCTGAATTTCCTTTATTATAATGTCTCTCATAAGTCATATGTTAGCTGTCCTTACAAGAATTTATACTTCATTACAGATGAAATATACATTATGTAGTGGAGCAATGGCTTAGGTTGAATTTAGCTGCAGTGTAGACTTTGGGCTGATTCTCTATGACAGCCAGCTTTTACCCTGTCCAGGGAACTTAGAAAATTTGTAGGTGCCTAAAGGTTTTGCGAGATGACTTGAAATCACTGAAAAAGGAGAATAAAACTTGATTGAGTAACAGATGAGGTATAAAAAGTGTGTTTATATTTTAGCAACAAAGGTAAGTGAGGATATAGTTTATTACATTGTCAGACTCTTGATATTGTTTAGATGATTTTGGTCATAACGTGTTGTGACAAGAATAAATCCTAGAGCTGTACATCACATTGTTCTTTCTTGGGAGGACATGTTTCCCTGTTACACGAGAGTGAGATGGTTCTGGGGAACAGTAAACTGACAAAACAAGTGTCAGTTTATACTTTGGAAATGCACAGGCTAAAGCAGAGCAGAATTTGGCATACATTTTTTACCTGGTTATGAAAGAGGATATTTAGCATTTCAAATTGAAATAAATTTTATTACTCTATGGGTCAATAGCAGAGGGGGACAGTTCATACTCAGAAGTTGCTCAAGGATATCTAAGGATTATTAAATGGAGGACCTCTGGATGTGTTCAGTGAAGATAGAGTTACAGACAGCTATTCTGAAAACATAAAACTGATTGCAGAAAATATATAGACTCTCATGCTGTTTAGTAAGACAGTTGTATTTTACTTAAAGTGCTACATCAATACAATAAAGACTTAGAATAATATTTTGTCATATAATCTCTAATGCATGAAAGGAGTTTGCTGTTTTGAAATTCAAATAATTCACTTTTTACTGCAGTAAGGCATGAAAACAATGTTAGCTCTGACTTAGGGAAAGAGGAAAATTTTGCTCTTCAGTAAATAACTTGCAGTAATTGTGTTTTAAAAGAAATTCTAGGGATTGGTCTAGAAAGCTGACACAGCGTGTAAAGGCCAACACCAGTAAGAAACGGAAAGTCTCACTCCTTTTTGATCACCTTGAGCCAGAGGAGCTGTCAGACCACCTTACCTATCTTGAGTTTAAGTCTTTCAGAAGAATATCAGTAAGTTATTTTTTATTTATTTATGTAATTGTTTATTTATATTAAGCAAATATGGGAAAGACAGAGGAAATACGGCAGAGAGGTAACAGTACAGGATCAACTCTGCCATGCAAGATGTTGGCCATGCTGAGTCTTTTTCCAGACTCTTTTACTTTACTAGTATTGAAGGTGGCCAGTGTAACTTAGATTCTGAGTAGCTACCCTTCTGCTACAAACATATGTGAGTGAGAGAATGAACCTCAGCTGTGGGAGAGCCTCTTTTCAAACCTGATACAGTTTACACGTGGAAAAGTGAATGTTAGGGACCAAAATCTAGGAGGGTTGCAAAGTCTGTGTGATAATAAGACTGAAAGCAAACTGATTTTTGAATGTTTTTTCTTTTTTTGCTGTTGCTTGTTATTTAGTTGGTTTTGGTGGGTTTTTTGGTACCGCTAGAATATGAAGCTGAACCTATGCAAGAAAAGGGGCTCTCACTAGATGGTGGAAGATTTCAGTCGTGTTTTCATGTACTTTGTTTTGAGCTGACAGTACATGACTGTGTTTTGTGTTAAACTCAAAAAGCTGTAGAACTGAAGTCATGCACAGATTGCTGCCTGTAGGCAGTAATAATATGCAAAGCTTATATAACTTACCATTTTCAAAACCTCTGTGCAGATGTAAGGTAATTAATGTGTGTAACAAGTATGGTTTTAGTCAGAGTGTCAGATGTGTCATGGAGTTCCAACAGCTACATGCATGTATACATTTCATGTGCAGGGTACCTGCATATGTTTTTGTATAAATTGAGCATACCAAGACTTTGGGTCAGAAAATGATACATAATTTATAATTAGCTGTATTAATTAAATCTTTCCTGAATATGTTCATGATGTGCTAAGCCACGGAATCCTTTTGTTGTTCAAATGTGGCATCATATACCAGGAGAAAGATTGAAAATTACCTGCTGTGTTATTAGTCCCTGGAATAACTATTGAAAGGCTTGGGCATTTGAAAGGCAGAAGGGAATATTTGATCACATACACAGCATACAGCAAAATCTTCCATGAGATACCATCCATCTTGCAGCAAATTAAAATGCAAGGAGTGCTGTTCACAGAGCAAGGACTGGAGGCATGCTGGTGTTTGGAAAGTATTTTAATCTCTAGTCATAAAGTACAGGGAGGCCACAGCCTTTTGTAAGAATCTGGATTCTGGATTCCTGTTGAGGCTGTTGAGTTAATCATCACAATAACAGACTCTTACACTAGAGTAGTTTAAGTATTTAAATATTGCATCTGCCACTAACAAGCTTGTTATAGTTGACCTCAAATTATTTGTGTACCACAATTAATTCAAAACTTTCAAGTAGCATTTTAGAGATTAATTTCTTCAGCATTTAAAAAAACCTCAAACTTTTCTGAAGGAGATGACTGCTGAGAAAAAAAATATAAACTGATTCATAGTAGTACTGAAACTGCTATGAAGTTCGTAATTATGTAGTCAGATATTGAAAAATTACCTATCTGTATAGAGTAGTTGCTTAAATTTCAAGATCCAGCCAAACCTGGCTGGGGTTCAAAATTCAAAGAATAATTGTAATGTAAGTATTATGTAATCTCAGAGACAGCTCTACTTATTACTAATATTTCTTCAGTTTTTAATTTAATAAGGACAAATCTAGAGGTGTCTGCTGTCATCTGCTTTGAAAGTGCTAGTAGTTCTTATTGTTAAACAGATGGAAAAAATTTATAAAGTTGCAAGAAGGTGAGAGAGGGAGTGTAAGAAACAAACAACAGCCTGACCTTTGCTTAAAGATCAATGCTATTCCACACGTTCCTGTGGAAAGGCATGTATATCTCTTACAGCTATGAGTGTTTCTGGTGAGATGTTAGTGGCCATAGTAAAGAATGGGTGTAAAAATCCCATGTCACGTTTTCTGATGATTCGAATTCTTGTGTATTTCTGTTAATGTATAAATCAACAGAATGGATAAAAATTGCATCAACAAAAGCAAATTATTTCTTCTCTTTAATTTAAGAATGGCTCAAAAAAAGTGTGTTACAGGTATCTAGTGAACCATTTTAGATTGTCTTGATTAAATAAGCTCACAAGCTGTATTAAAAGTATTAAGGAGTCTGCAGCCTTCAGTCTTAATGGTTTTATCTCAGTTTCATGTTAATCCCATTGAACTTGCTTTTTGTATTAATGTAGCTTAATTCAGAAGTGTGCCCCAGATACAGAATACATAAACTGAACACTGAACTGCCTTGAACTATTACTGAGTTGTTAGATTACAATTTAAGTTCTGTTTAACCTTCCCAATAGAAGTCAATGAATCTCTGAAGCCACTGAGGCTGGGAGGGAAGACCCAGTTCTGCTCCTCCTGGGATTTATAAGAGCCAAGACTTCTGAGATATGACAAAAAGAAGCTTTCAGTTAATTCAATTAGTGGAAGCCCCTGCTTTGAACTTAACAAAGCTTTTACAAAGGAAAGATTTCAGTTTTATGGATAGTTCAGGTATAAAAGATATGGTTTATTTTATTTGCAAAGCAGATCTCTGTCCACACAAAGATCATGAGGCATATGAAACTACATGAATTTTCATTTACACTTCTTTTGTTTGTTTAAGTTCTCAGATTATCAGAACTACATTGTGAATAGTTGTGTGAAAGAGAACCCAACAATGGAAAGATCAATTTCTCTTTGCAATGGTATCTCTCAGTGGGTGCAGCTAATGGTTCTCAGCAGACCAACACCACAGCTTCGGGCTGAAGTGTTCATCAAGTTTATCCACGTTGCACAGGTCTGTTAAAATCTAGCATGTTTGGTGCTTATTTTGTCTTTCTCTGATGCAGCTTTTTTCTGCTCTTCCCATACTTCTGCTGTAGGGTGAGCTGGGAGTGTTGGCTCTGGTCTGCTGGTTCATACACTCCGCATGTGCATTTGTGTGTGTGTGTGCTGCCTTACCAAGTGTTCAGATATTAGAGTCATAGCACCAGGACTTTCTCATCTTCATTCTGATGAAATTATTCTCACTGTAAAACTAGACTTGCTTTTGAATCAGCATGTGAGATTCCCAGGTGTGGCTGTGGAGCTTTCCAAAGCGTGAGCAACTCTCATGGCTTTGGCTGTAATTAGAAGCATTCCATCTGAAACATCTTTCTGGATAAAAGGAGAGCTATGGTCCTATTTGTAGTCTTTGCATACTAATTCAACTGCAGTCATAACCAAGATAATAGGCAGTATTTCCTACTTGTGGTAGACTGTGGGAAAAGAAAAGGAGGAAGTACTGAGGAGGTACTTTGAAGACTTACTGTATCTGAAAATGTAATATTTGATTTAATAACAGTAGAGTAAGTTCATGTTACACCCAGTAAAATCACATCTCATTACCAAAATACATGTGCCATTTGTCAAATGGCACAAACTTGTAAGACTTTGGAGGAAGACAGCAGAGGAAATTAAAATTTGGGTGTGCACATTGAACAACCTGAACCTTTAAATTATACTGATCTTTTTTTTTTTTTTAATGTGAACAGAAGCTCCACCAGCTGCAGAATTTCAACACATTAATGGCAGTGATAGGAGGTCTCTGTCACAGTTCCATTTCCAGGCTCAAGGAAACAAGCTCATGTGTTCCTCATGATGTAATTAAGGTTAGTATTGCTTCTCTAAGTTTTACAAATAAGAGAACCTTTAACTTTTTTTGTCACTGCACACACTAAAAGTAACCTTACTTTTTTGGATAATATGGAAAGACAGAACAAAAATTTCTTTGGTTTGGAAGGGTTTTTATTTATTATTTTATTTCTACATCACCAGTTAGTCCTACACTTCTTGCAACTCCACCTTTCTTCAAGACTTGCATAGATTCTGTGAGGTTTCTCCTTTAGTGTCAGATGTCATGAGCTGCATTTTCTTTTACATGCACTAGTACAGAATAATATTCAGACATGAAAACAGAGAATTGGATCCTAGAACACTTGAAAACCAAACTATTGTCTTCTGTAGTAATATTGATCATCCTTAGTCTGTAAAATGCTAGCACAGAGCTCTGCACTTTGAGTGAAAGGACTGATTTTGTTCATCTGATCTTTCCATTTGACAGGTTTTATTTAATTTAGACTTGAACAAATTTAGCCCTAATGCACACATAGTATGGTGGACTGTTAGGAATATGTTTTAATTTTCAGTTAAATTCTTGTGAAATACCAGTGAAAGCTATTAAAAAGGGAAGGAAGACATATTTTTTAGCAATTCTTCTTAAGCATTCATGTGGCTTCTTAAGAGACTTCTTAAGAGAATAAGATACTTTCTTCTTTTTGGGCCTGAAAGAGTCCATGAAGGTATCTAACGAGCCTGTTTTGATCACAGTATGATCAACCTAAATGAACAGTGCATACCTGGAGTAAGGACCTGAAGTGTGACCTCCCAGTGGAAATGGTTACAGCTATCAGAATCTATAAAATCAGTTAGAAAACTTACTTTAGAAACATGTTTTTCAAATTTTGTCATTTTAAGGTCTGCATATGTGCACATCATTTGAATAACTTTTTGTTTCAAGAAATTGTATACAGGTGCTAATAGAAAGGAGATAATAAAAGTCCAGTAATTAGTGACTTGAAAACACACTTCGAGGCTTAACTACATCAAACAGTTTGTAAAGGTTACAAATAGAGAACTTTGGCAGGAATTTCCCAGAGAAGACAGTAGTCCATTGATTTTATTATGTTAATGAGTCAACTTTGTAGCTGTATAATTTTAAACAAGGGAAATATTTATACTGGTAGACTGAAGATTGATTTGGCCTCTGTAAAAAACCCAAGATACCGTTTCTAATTCATTTCCATGGAAAAAAAATTCTTAAAAAGACAGGTATGTCACCTTGAACCATAGCATGACTTCTGATCACGTCATGATGGGATCATGGCACAGCACAGGGTTTCACTATCAGGACCTCTCCAGCAATTCCAGCTGGTGTCCTGAAAGTCAGAGAATGCATTCCACATATGAATGTGAAGATGGCTGCTCTAATGAATGTCAGAGAGGTTGTGCTATGCTTACACATTGACTGCATTCAGATCCCTCTGATTCGAGAAAATCATATTTCTTTTCATTTGACTAAATGGGGAGTTTAAGGAGACCAGCATTATAGGCTATCAGCATTATAGGTTAGACTATATATTAACCCTCTATAATTGCATATTAGTACCTAATTTATGGGTATAGGAAATCTAGAATACCTAGATTTCATTCAAAGTTTTAAATTTTTTTTCAAGAGTCATAAGTAAATTCCTTAACAATAACATGGGCAGTTCTTGTGCTGTATGACAAAAACAGAAACAGTAACCAGTGCTGATTTTTTGGTTTTCTTTTTATTTTTAGGTGTTTAATGAAATGACAGAATTGCTTTCATCTTACAGAAATTATGATAGTTACCGACGTGCCTATAATGAGTGCAGTAACTTTAAGATCCCAATCCTTGGGGTCCACCTGAAAGACTTGATATCCCTTTATGAGGGCATGCCAGACTACTTGGAAGACAAAAAGATTAATGTGTACAAACTATATTCTCTGTATAACCACATAGATGAGCTGATACAACTCCAGGAAATGCCGCTTCCTCTGGAGGCTAATATGGACCTTGTTCACTTGCTTACAGTAAGTGTGTTAGATAAGATAAATATATCCAATTAAAATGTCATATACCTATCAAATAACTAAATAGAGGATTTCATGAATTCATTAATTATGAATACATACGATTGTAATATTTTTTCCCCAAAGGGGAAATGTACAGGAATAGAAGAGAAGAAACTAGTGATGATTTATGTGGCAGCAAGGGTGGAGGTGCCAGTTCAGCAGCAGGCTTCAAATTATTTCTATAAGTGAAGGAAATGTTTATTTCTACTTCACTGTATTACTCCCTATACTGTCAGTAAGGAAGGTTCCTTGTATTGAAAAAGAAATCACACAAAAGTTCAATCCCTCAAGATACAGCATTTCTAGTCAAGTGTCTTCTGATACTTAAGAAACTGTCTGACATAAACATTAGTCAAATGTAGTTGATGTATTTCACTCCCAGTCCTATCTAGTCAATGCCATGCTACTAAAAAATTGATACTACCTAGGATATTGTTAAAACTAGTTTTGGCTTCTCCTAGTAAGTTAAAATACTACCTTCTATTAAAAGAGCAAATCTTCCTTTCTTATTTCTCAGTTTTGTTTGGCCTTAATAAGTATCTCATCTTGGAAAAACCAGATAGTCCGCTTCCACTTTCTGGTTACCAGCCCTGTTTCAGGAAAAAGCTAATAGATAGAAATGCTTATGTGCCTGAGGTTATTTGTTCTGTCTGGGAGCACCCTTGTGTGAGATTAAGCACACATGCCCAGAGCCTGAAATACAGCTATGTGAAATGCTGAACTTCTTACTTCTTTCTCCTATTTGTTTTAAATGTTTTGTTTGAAAATATTCTAAGTATTTTTTATTCTAAATAATGTTTTATAAAAATGGCTATTACAAATATGTAGAACTTTGGTCATAATTTCATGCAGGTATATATGACAGGATATAAATGAGAAGAAATACTTCATTTCAATGCAGGAGCTTCTGAACTCCCAATACTCCCTGTTACAGATTTCCCAATAATGGCAATAACAGTCTGTAATGTAGAATTGGACACATTTCAAATCACTGTGAGCACCTGTACAGCTCAAGTTCATTTTTCCCTAGGTGTAATCTAAATTAAAAAATAATGCACCAAAAAATATGAGTGCAATCCAGCAGCAAGTTTATAAAGTAGTAGTGACTGTTCTGGGATTAAACTAATGTGTTTGTTTTCAGCTGTCCCTTGATCTTTACTACACAGAAGATGAAATTTATGAACTTTCGTATGCGCGAGAGCCACGAAGTCACCGAGCTGCTGTAAGGGCCTTTACAGATTCTTAACAAAAGGAGGGCTTTTATGAGTGTCTGTAATTTAAAACCAGGATTTTTTAAAAGAAAAATTTATCTCTTGCATTCAGTTTATTATTTTATTTTATTATATGCTAAATTGAAAACATTTTAGCTTTGAAGACTGAAGTGTAATGTATTAAAGCACAAATGATGAAGTTTAAGGTGGAATATATGGCAGAGTTGACACCATATCAGGTTTTATAATATGAACACAAAGATAAATGAAGTTGCTGTGTAGAGACATGACATCAGTCTTAATCTTGGCAGTTTATACTGTTTTATTCAAATGGAGAATTCTTATAGGATTCAAATGATGAAACCCATGAGTGTTACGTGGTAGTTTTGTTCCTGTTTTATTAATATGGAAAAGATGGTGATTTTACAGGGCTGTCAGTGAACTGTGACAATTTAGGGAATGACTGCTCTTTTGAACAATTCAAGGAAGAGCTTAACCCCCATGTAATTACCAAAAGAATGATGTTGGGTTGAACAGGTCATTTCTGCAGTCTTGTGCCACATAGTCCACTGTCACAAATGGAAGAAGTGTAATACTGAAAATCTTTCCATGTGGTATTAATGAAGTTCCTTTCATTTTTTTTAAGCCTATGACACCTTCCAAACCACCAGTAGTTGCAGACTGGGCCTCAGGAGTGGCCCCAAAACCTGATCCAAAAACCATCAGCAAACACGTTCAGAGGATGGTAGATGTAAGTAAGGTTGGCCAGTGCACTTCATATTATTGTAAATCCTTACAGCCTTAATCTCAAGGTATGAGAAAATATGGGGATGGGACTTCTGTCCTCACAAACAGATACTTTTGCCTACCTGTAAATAGCAGCAGCAGCCATGAGGCACCGATGGAAATTCCTTCAGTGGGTGAAGGGCCGGCAGGAGGTGTGGATGCTGGTTTGTGTACTTGCAGAGGCACTCTTTCAGGGAGCCAGGGAAGCCTGTTTCTACCAGGGCCTCCAACATCATGTTACTGATGCAGTCTGACAGGAGGCCTCTCGGTGGCTTTGTTACATGCAGCAATTGCTTTTTCTCTTTTGGGTCCCCTGCTTTATGGGAAACCATTAAGTAAGGTGATTCCAAAACTGATAGAGGTAGAGATGTAAAGAGTTCATCTTTGCTTGCCTGCTTCATCTCTTTTCTTTCTAAGCACATCTAATATTGAGGCATCCTTTGATACGTGCTGTTTTGGAATATATTTTTAAATTTGTTCTGGGTTTGCTCCTTGGCTTGTGGCCAGTGACAAACAGTAATACATTCCACGAGTTGAAAACAGGTGTCTGCCTGACAATTGTGTCCTAGAACTGATTTTCTCATAACACTGACCCAATAAAATAAGCTAGGCAGCTACACTGATTTGGCTACAGAAACCACTATTGAAAGCACTAATTGAGAGCATTAGTACAAGTTGTATATGTGAGCCTGGACACAGTGATCTTCAAGCAGAAGTAAAAAACAGCTGTCATTGTGTTGTGAAGCTTTTAGTCCAGCCTATGTTGGCTTGCCTATGTTTTGCTGCAAACCAAGAAGTCATAATGCTTTTTTAGTCTCCAGCAAAAAACACAATTAGATTGTTGCACTGTTTAATAGACACTGGGAGAAGATGGGAGATGAAATCCATAAATAATGTGGAGGTTTTTTAAAGTGGTAGTTCAGACCATCCTCATTATAAACTATTTGCTTGCACAGTCTGTCTTCAAAAATTATGACCATGATCAGGACGGATACATTTCCCAGGAAGAATTTGAAAAGATTGCTGCCAGTTTCCCATTCTCATTTTGTGTAATGGCTAAGGACTGGTGAGTACCTGCTTATTAACTTTGTAGCATCTGTTTTGGGAGAGATTTAGGGAGTTTTGTGTTTAAACTGTACTTTATCATTAGGGTGTTAAAAGCATCCTCTTCAGGCACAGACAGAAGTGAAAACATAACTGGCAAAAGCATCTTCTAAATGTGTTGTGAAGGACATCTTCATTGGCCTTACAGCAATGATATCCAAGCTCATTTAGAAGAAAAAACAGACAATAGAAAAATAAACATTTTTCAAATTATATCCAGTATATACTGCTAAAGAATTTTCCTATGATAAAGCTGTCCCTTAAAAATAGAGAATTGAAAAATGTGTATTTTGATAAAATCAGGTAAATTTTTCTTAACATATTAGAGCATGGGAAAATACAGTAGTGATTTTTTAGAGGTTTACTATGAAGTAGTTTTGAGGTTGCATCACATATGCAGATATTCCATTTATCCTGTCAGTCTGCAATTTAAATGTGTAGATAAGCTTCTGTACATCTTGGAAGCCATTCAAGATTACTGAGATCACTTTAGTTTTTTGTACATTAAGCTATTGCTATTATAAAATGTGAAGAAAAAGATATTTAATTCTCCTTATGCATTTAATAAAATCTATGTCTCACAAACAACTTTTCTTGTTTATTTCCAGGGAAGGTCTGATTAGCAGGGACGAAATAACAGCTTACTTTATGAGGGCTAGCTCAATCTATTCCAAATTAGGACTTGGCTTTGCTCACAACTTCCAAGAGACCACTTACTTAAGGCCCACTTTCTGCGACAACTGTGCTGGATTTGTAAGCTTACTTTTTAGTAAATTATGTTAATTTTCTTTGGAATTATGCCTTTTTATCTCATAATTGCCTTGTGTCATATGCAGAAATGGATCTATATAAAACATGAGTGAACACCAGACTTGTGCCTCTGTAGATGTTTAAGGTACCCTTTACTTCCCTCTTGGCAGTGCCAATATGTTCAAACATGATTCATACTTTGTAGGGTTTGGTTATATTACCAAAAACAGTCTCAGGCAAGACTTCCAAATGCAGAGCCTTCCACTCCTTGGGGCTGCTAGAATTCATGTCCTGATCCAGACATGACATGCCTCTGCCTGAGGCACAGGAGGTTTAGTAAAACTGTTTTAAGTTCCCACCAATCTTCCATTCAGCTGAGATCAGACAAGGGTGCTGAGACAGAAGAATTCTCCATCTACTCCAGCTCCACAGCTTCTTGAGGAACTGCCACATCTGCTGATGTATTCAGTAGATTAGCTCAAGATATTTTGTCATTGACACATAAAATATTCTATTTACCTTATGCTAGAGGGGTAAATAGGTCTATTTTGATGTTATGATTAGAAGTGAAGGAAAACAAGATAGTCTGCAAGTGCTCAGATATTAGAAAAGAGTAGAGCTTTTAGTGTGCTTTTTATCTGGGGGTACCAAACATGCAGAGAAATATATTAATACATAGGCTTTTTGTTTGTTTGAATTTCAGCTATGGGGAGTCATTAAACAAGGATACAGATGCAAAGGTAAAGTACTTTATACTTTGTTAATTTTAATCCATAATTGATAGGGAATGACAAAAATGACCTGTGATCATCCTGAGATTCATGGCTATATCTATGGACCCATTTAATCTGACCTCCCAGGGAGGACAAGACTGATTCAAGAATAGTGTGACAGATACAAGAAATGCAGCGATGAAGGAACTTGTAACTGACAGCTCTAATGCTTTGCAAGACATGACTGAATTCGGAGGGTTTGGGAACAGACCCTTGGACACAAACATCACCATTCTATGAATATTGTGCAGCACATTCCTAACACCTATTTTGCAGTTTTCTTCCTCATACAGGTATCAGCTTTCTCTGCAGCTCCTACAGTCAGAGCACTTATGTGGCTGAATGGTGCCATTCTGTACTTTCATAATGAAAAGGAGTTTTAGGCATGTATAGCAAAGGGATGTTGTTTTACAGATGTATGTTGTTACAGGTAATGCACGCAGAGAACACCAGAGGAGGCTTCTGGCTTCCCAGGAGGGCAGTAGTGTCAGAGCTACCTTAGATGCTACACCAGAGCCACTGAATCATGTAAACGTTGCTTTCTTTACAGATTGTGGAATGAACTGTCACAAGCAATGCAAAGACCTGGTTGTGATAGAGTGCAAGAGAAGACCCAAAACTTCAGTTGCAGACAACAGCCCAACATCTGCTCTTGCTTCAAGCCTCTGCCCAGTAGGAGTTAAAGAGCAATTCCATGGTGAGAAAATATCAAAATATGTAGATAATCTTTCCTTTCTTTGCTCCTTTTTCTTTTAAAGCTGTTGTACAGCATCCTTTTAGGTTTTGTGAGTTAACTGCAGTGTTTTATCTACGTAGAAATTAGAAAGAGTTGTATATTGGCTTGTATCAAGTAACACCATTCCTGCTCTAGACTAAGGATGGACTCCCTTTCCTGGAGATCTCTAGTCACACTACACAATGTATGGTGCACAAATTCCACCAAATAATGAGTAAATCTTCTGCCAGACTGATGAGAACTAGATGCCATGTGACATGAAGAGCTAACAGGCTTCCTTAACTCTCTCACCTTGTGGCAAGCAAGTCTTTCTTTTTAGCAGGTTGTAACATTGACTACTGCACTGTTACAATTCTGACTCAAATTTTAATGTGGAGTTTATAAAGCCAGCTTTCCTATGTATCTGTGTGCTAGGACAACCAACAGCTAATTGTCTTTATTTTTTCCACTTCAGTAGCTGAATCTCTAATTCCTATCTATCTGTCCATCTTCCACAGAATTGGAAATGAAAAATCTACACCTCTCTGTTCTTTTCTCCTTATATCAAACAAACTGTATAAAATTTTCTTACTGTGTAGGCTTCCAAAGAAGGTATGTTGTCCTTGAAAAACACCAGGCTACTTCTGTTTTTAGTTTGATTTTGGTGTTCCAACTCTTTGCTTATCCACTTTTTTGAATTTCTTTCCTGTTCTTTGCCTGTATTTATTGTTCTTCAAATCTGCTTCCTGCCCCTTTGATTATCAATCTTTTGTGTTATATTTAAGACTCATACTGCTGGATTGCACCTTAGGCTTCCTGTTAGCATATATGTAGAGCTCAATGCAGCCCATTTCTCTTGATACTATGTGCACCTCTGTGCTTGTGTCTGAAATGACTGCAGCACTGTGTACTAACCACCTCTTATCCATATCAATTTTTTTCTCAAGCTAACCTTGATGCCACACCTGTTTTTTTCTTACTGATCCATATTTGTGTTACTGAGACAGGGCTAAGAGTTGTTTCAAGGGACACAACATTGAGAAACTTCTAATGACACCTATTTTGGAGAGCAATGAATGTAAAAGTCAGTAAGGAATAAATGCTTTATTTATTAAAAGCATGTTTAATTACCATGCCTCCTGTTTCTCCTTTTCTGGGAGAAGATCTTGCCTCAATTTACCATATATATTTTAAAGGACAAGAAGAAGGATCATTCACCTTTCCTAATGGAGAAGTAATAGAGCACAGTGAAGACAGCAAGGATCGAACCATTATGCTCATGGGTTCCTCAGCTCAGAAGATCTCAGTGAGACTGAAACCAGCTGTGATTCATAAAAGTACACAGACTGATCCTGTACTGCTGGCTGGTGATGTGTCTCGTAAGCGGAGAGAGAAGAAAGAACACAGGATGCCAGAAAATCCTTATCTCCAGGCAGCTCCAGCATCCACGTTTCCAAGCCCAATTCTAGGCCGCCGAAAGGCATTTGTTAAATGGGAAAACAAGGACTCCAGCCAGAAAATGAAGGAGGAGCATCACAGCTGTAAACCTTCATACCAGGAACTTGAGCAGGTACATCCATGATGGAACAAATTCTGTTTTACACAACAGTACGGTCAAGTGGTTGATGTGTGGGGGAGTGGCTGGGTGGAAAGGCATCACTTTACTCCTGTGATTGCCAATTTAATTGCAAGTAAACAATCCATGAATGGCATCATAAAGTCTTAGCCACTTTAACTTCCAGCAGTGCTTCATTTAAATGATAAATTTTAGTGCTAGTATAGGGCTTTGAAGACGTTCACACTGATCCCTGTCTGTTCTAGAATGTGAACATAATCCATTCACTCAGGGCAGAATGTTACTCCATAAAATGAGGAACGTAGTTCTGAATTTCTTCCTGATTTTGGTGGCCTCTGCTCCCCCAGGTGACAGGATATATGGGGCTGAGAGGGTAGGGAGCTCTGCTTTTGTTCAACTGACAAGTGTAAGGACCACCAAGAAATTTTGCTGTGGACAGGATGCTTCCTGCTAGATTTCACCTGCATCAGCCCCGTTGTGTCTCAGTTTACTATAAAGTGTTCTGACAAAATAGCTATTCATAACACTGTGTCACCTCAAACATGGGGCCCAGGTTCAGGTTTGTACAAACACCTCTCCAGACAGATTAAACAGACTATTACAATTCCAAAGGTGCAACTAATGGACGACAGATCCAGCTACAATTACGAGGAACAAAGACTTATTTTCATACTTTTTACTCAATATTTATCACAATTCTATGATGACCACAGGACCACAGTCTAATCTTTGAATGATGACTATAACTTTCAAAGTATCCCATGGTGCTGATAAAGTGAACTCATGTTTTATCAAAGATGAGTGGTTTATTAAGACCAAGATTAAGACAATCTTCCAGTACAAACCACTTCCCTTTCAATCAAGAGTATATTCAATACAACAAGGATGTGAAGCATGGATGTGACTCGTAACAATGTATTCTTTAAAATGTCCCATTCATGTGAGCCCTGTAATTTACACTTGCCCTTGCTCCCTCCTTCTGACCTCAATTACTAAACACCAGATGATGTTATGAATTAATGGCTTCTGCTACATCAATTTCTGCAGCAGTAGAGTGGTAAAGTGTGACCTGTGTTGTTGTTTCCCCAGACTGCTGTTATTATGAGAGGCGCAGTGGAGGGTGGATAAGTGCAGGTTGTGGACAAGACTCAGATACCAGCTGCTGGAAAGTTGTCACAGTATACACAAAGGGTAGAGCAGGGACTGGAAATATTCGGATAAGTTACTGGTTCTGATGAGAGCTACACCAATTTATTTTTATGGCAGTCAACCTAAATATACAACCAGGCAGTCCTCAAACACTTGCACTATAAAATACAATTCTCTATTTTTTTCTTGTTTGTTTAGGAAAGGAATATTCTAAAGGCAGACAATGAAGGTTTAAAGATCCAGCTGGAACAGGCACACAAAACAATTGAATCTCTCACAATCCAGAAAAGAAACCATGTAGTTAACAGTCTACAACACAGAGACTGCTCCTAGCAGATGAGAGGAAAATCTCCTATGGAATGGAAGAATGTAAGACTGAAAGAGGGGCTGTGATAAAGCTGCTTACCAAGTGAACTGGAGAGAGAATACGAAGGATAGTAAGCAGAAATGTTCTCTTTACCCAACACATTTCCCTTTTAAATATGCACTCCCAAATGTATAAAATAATTTTGACCTTGTAAGGTAATATAGCATTATCTGTGCAATGAAAATAGTATCTTCTGGGTTTGTTTTTAAAAGGAGTGAGAGTGTTGCTGAAGTCTCTGTTCATGTTGAAGGCCATATTGATTTTGGAGTGACTTACTTGGCTGCCACAGCACACCTTACTGTACAAATGTTTTGACAAAGTACGTATTCATAAGACTGGGTCACCTCAAATTTGGCCCAAACTCAGATAGAAACAAATGTGTGATAAAGCTGAGTAAGTAAAACTGTAGAAAAACTACATTAAGAAAAACAATTCCTTCTTGGAGCTGAAACCAATTAAAAACATGAAGTGAATGGTCACATTTAATTCCAATAATTAACAAGAAAATTAAAGTAGCTAAGCTAATCATATTTGATTGATCCATACACTTTAAGATAAACTGACACTTTTTAAAACATCTTTCAGAGCTTTAGAAGTTGTGCTGCTCAAACACTTACCTTTATTAAAGTAACAGAAGTGAGACTATAGAGACTTGACATTGAATACTGCTTCCATGCCATGACTTGGAAGATTTAATTCCCCTTATTTGGCTTAAGGAGTAACTTGTCCACATACAGTAGATATGGGACAAGATTGATTATATTTCTCTCATGTCATAGTAGATGCCATTGTTGAGCAGAATCTTTAGAGCCATATTATGAGGGAAACTGTACAGCAATCCCTGTGCAATAGCTACTGTATTTCAGAGCTCCTAACAAGATTTCTCCATTTTCTCTCTCCTGGATTTCACATGCACTTTACATTAAGAGTCAAGATGAGTGTGCTCCTATGTCTGTAAATTTTGTATAGTAAAATGTGCGAGGGAGGTAACTTAAAGACACAAAGTGTATATATTTTTAAGATAAAATAAGTCTTTCAAGTTACTGATAAATCTACTTGTCAAAATAGTCAATTTGAAAATTCCATTTGCATTCCAAGAGAATCTGTACACTTAGAGTTGTGTGTTTGTCATCACACATACAAACATCATAAACAAAGTCCACTTAATGCTCAACACTTCTAAGTTTCTGGTTCCATTATAGATTGAAATTTAGTCAATGACAATAGCATCTGTGCTTTGTGTTCAAAGTGGCATAAATATACATTCCATCCACAATTTACAGTCATCATCAAGTATATGAATGCTTTATTTATAAAGTTAATTTGAAAGTACTTGCCAGTTTAGTGATTCAAAATTGCTTGGAAACGGGATTGTACTTATAACTCCATGTATAAGTAAAAACAAGTGGAGGGAAAGAGTAGTAATAGTAGATTTTCTGTAACATTACTGTAAATAACTGAAATGCATAGGAAAAAAACCAGCTCTGAAGACTGTGCAGCTTTTTAAACTCATACACTAAACCTGAATTATTAACAAGTAACATGGAATTGCACTTTGGTCAGTGAAGTAATCAGAATGGCTGTCAGGTCACGTCTGCAAACTTGGTTCACCCATTTTCTGTGAGCTTCTTGATTTTGTCCTCTTCAGCGAACTACAGCAAGCTGTATTTCTAATAGGCATTTAACAAATAAAGGTCTGTTTCTAAAACTATTAAACAAGATAAAAGTTGAATATATTTTAACTTATTTTAAAAATACCTCAGAGGAGCAGCTAAGACTCATAAATCTTGTACAGCCAAGGTAGGTGCTCACTGGTGGTCTAAACTCTGGATTTGAATAGAATTTGTGTATATACATATATTTTATCTATGATGGAATTTGGAGATCATGAACAAAACCTTGTAGTTAAAAGGAAAATTCCCTAATATCAGCAGCTGGCCCAAAGGCTACTGTGTAACTAGGTACTTACTACTCCAAACTGAGTTTGGACCACAGATTTGTAGTCCTAAGTGCTAACTTCATGTTTCTCTGTGGAGTTTGCTTGTTCAATCTGGAAGATTTAAAAGGGATCTGTCTGCAGGAATGTCTTACAGAACAAGTGTGCAGTGCTTCATGTGTGCTGAAAACTTCCTGCTTCAAAGAAGTCAGTTGATACCTGGGTAACTTCAGAGCTCTCTAAGTACCTTCAGGTTCTCTGTTTGCCCAAAGCCCCCAGCAGTTACCTCCTTCCTCCCCACCCAAACCCCCCCCCACCACCTTTTTTTTTTTTTCTTTCTCTCTGAAGTGCTGTTAGTGCCTTCTTTTCACTTTCTTTTTCCTGCATGAAAGACTTAACAGAGGAACCTGACTACAGGGAAACTGTTAAAACTGACAATGCTACCCAGAAAAAATCACTTGCCTTTGTGTTAATCTTCAAGCTGCTTTATGTAAGGAAAAAGAGACACAATTATAAGTGCTGTGTAGAAGTCACGTTACCAAACAGTGATACTGAAATTTACCTTGTCATGGCTAAATCAAATGGAAACACTCACCTCTTCCTTCTCTAGGTCCAGCTCTACTTACAAGAAGGCAGAAAGAACAAGCACCATTCCCCATTTATTTTTTAAGCATGAATTCTGATTGTTTGAAGATAAAAGTAAATAGATCGAGTACTATCATTATTAACAAGGCAGGCCTACTGTTTACATTCAGGTTAAATACAAGTGCTTTTAGATTAGCTCATATGTGTTTTGGAAATACCTTTTTGTTCTAGCAGCATCTGTTATTTTGTTGTAACTGATCTCTGTGGCAATTTGAAAAAGTTTAATGCTGTCTGAGAAGATTGAAAAAGTGTACAGATTGTAAAGATTTTACATAAATTGTAAGATTTTTGTTTAATATTTATAATAGAAAATTATTAAAATTCCATTTCCTGCTGCCCCTGATTCTGTGTCTCAGAGAACTCTATACAACTTATACTCATCTTCTTTGACTGTTATCTGAGACCCTTCTGCAGCATTAACCTAGTACCAGTGTCTTAGACCAGCCTCACCTTCTCTGAGCCTTGGAATGGTGCCTGGGAAAACTTAGGAAGCTAGGTATTTGCAGATAATTTGTTGGGTATTTTAGTGGCTGACACAGTAAAAACACTGTGTTGTTACTCACTATTCCAAGTATCACAAAGCACCTGTCTTTAGGATCATATTCTCTCACTTTTGTTAAGAATACTAATTTTGAAAAGATTTCACAGCACAGTAGCCAAGTTGAAGCAAGGCTTCTGTGGTGTCTGCTAATGCTGCCTGTTGCACAGGCAGAACTGTAGCACCCTAAAGCCTTGCTATTTACCTTAAACTTCAAACTACTTCAAGTAGCCTAAACTGGTTTTTATATGGGGAAATGGGCATCCATTCAGTTGTCTCCAATCATGTGAGGGAAGACAAGAAGAGGTGAAACTCCTATTTGTATGGCAAATCTGCTCTACAGTCTTATGCAAAACAAGTGGGATTTTTTCATAATTATAGAAAGTAATAAAATAAAACTTGAGAACTAATTGGAGGATATTTCCTTAGTTTATGTAAAGACAAAAGCAGTGATCATATAGGTCACTATGCTTTTCAATTTTTTTTCAGTTAAGATATAAATGTAACTGGGATTCCTTAGTAATCCCAGACAAAATCCCAGACTTGTGACATACCTTGCCTGTTAAAATTTTTCTATAAAGTTACCTACTGCCTTCTCCATTTTGGTCAAAATACATGTTATTTCCATTATCATAAAAATTAAGTTTCACCACAATTGTAAATCACCAGGCGGTGATTTCTTCACCAGCAGGAATTCTTTCTTACAAACAAAGGAGGAACATAAGATAGTGGATCCAAGTCACAATACACACAGATGATGCAAATAATTTCAAATACAGTACTTTATTCTTCAGTGTTTACTGTTGTTGACAAAAGCGTCTCTCAATTCCTGAAAAAAATCCCCAACCTTTTTTTTCAGATCTTCAGCAAACAAAACAATATTAACTCAGGTATTCATTAAGTGCTAATAAACACAAAAATATTCACAGACATATATATGAAAATCTTTTACTTACAACAAAATTTTTGAAAAAACTTTTTTTTCAAGACAAAACTTGAGGCTTAAATCAATTACTTTCATAGTATTACTGCATTGAGAAATTAAAAGCATACATTCTGACAAAAGGACAGCAAAGGATACCTCCATGAAATATGGTGGTGCTTACTTTATTTTTTTAACTACCAGCTTCACATTTTGAAGTTATTTAAGAAAGACTGAAAAGGCCAGATTAAAAAAGAAAATCTCCAGCCTACCTGTATTTCCATATTTTACATGGTCTACATACACATAACTGAAATATGATACTGAAATAATTTAACTGTTAGAATTGAAGTGGGTGTGTACCTGCTTCACCTGATGATTTACTTCATTCAGAACTGTCCTGCCTACTAACAAACAGGATGGGCTGGTGAGTGTAAAAACACTAAGGCACATCCACATTTGCAGTTACAACAATCCAACTAAACTGCTGCAGTCTTGCATCCTAAGACTAATGAAACCTTTAAGCATAGGTAAGTCATTTGTTTCTCCAAGTGTAGTTCCTTGATGAAGCCACATCCTTGACTGCTAATAACTTGTAGCAAAAAGTAACATTGGGATGAGCAAACAGAATTTAATCTTAAGGCTTTGGTTGTTAAAAAGCTGCTCTCTACTCCTTTGCTGACCAACACTGCTCCAAGGCCAGCAGTCTCATTTGGTATGTCATTGGTTTGGGAGCTATTCCAGAGCCTCAGGCAAAAACCAAGCTCAGAATGAAGAGAACCATGACTGTGCTCCCATGGGACCCATGAGGGGTCTCTCCGTAACGACTGCAGAGGCTGCTGAGAGCTTAGGCCAGTTAAGAAGCATAGAAAAATTTGGCAAAAAGGAACTACAGTGCTAGCAGCTGGGTGACATTAAGCCATTGTTGGAAAAGTTCACACCCCAGCTAACATGTTCTAGCAAGCAATACTTCTGCTTCTTTTTGTCAGGCACCTGCTGCGACCCTAAAACCCAAGTAAAGCCATATACATCACATTAGAAGCAGCGTTCTCAAGCAAACTGATGAGAGAGGAAATAAAAGAAGAAAAGCTTTTGAAAGATAGTAATTTGATTAGGAACAGAACTTTAAATTCATGTATGAAGTTGCCAATGAAACAGGACATGATATGTATGTTTACGAAGGTAAAAAAAACATCTTTAAAGCATACCAATGGACACCAATAGGAAATTTGTGCAGAAAGAACTTGTAACTGAGGAATATAAATCCAAAATCAAATCCTTAAGTTCAACCTGCAGTTATGCCTACAATTACAAGTGCTTCAAGCCTGCTGTGCAATTTAATCATCAGACACACCAGGTTCATCAGATGCTTTCCTGAATCCCTGTAGTGACCTGACCCTGATAAATGCTGTCATTAGAACATACTCAGGCAGCTTCCCCTTCCTACCTCTGTACTCAGGAGCGGCCTCACAACATTGGAGATCTAAAAGATACTGGCCAGCAGAAACTGACTTCTTTAAGTGACAGCATTAAATTTCATTCCTGTCTACATATATTTACAGCCATGATGTAAATATATGTAGACAGGAATTAAACTCCTTCTAGACTAACAGTGTATGTGAGGGAGGAGGCACCCAGAACCATGTCAAGACAGGGCTTCTTCTAGGTTGGCAGAGAGAGAAATTACTTCGAGAAAGTGATGTGCATGAAGTGTCTTGTTAACTTACTAACCAGACAATTGGTGATTCCCAAACACAGAGCAGGCAAGGGAGAAGAAATAATTTAAAAAAACAAGGGGAAAGAAAAAAAGGTGAGAAGAAATGTTATGTTCTTTCTTACAAAGCTCAGCTTATTCCAACTTTGTGTCTCAAAGCTGATACACAAGGATATACACATGAATTTACACCAGACGTGATGGCTGCAGGTTTTCTGCCCCATCTGATTTAATTTCTTTTTATGAAACACCCACAATGGAAAACAGGTAAAATGAAAAAAAGACACTATCAAAACTCACTATGATGAGTTTACAGTACATGCTTTGACCATTAAAGAGTGTCTGATACATTATGAACACAAAAACCAACCTGATTTGATTAATTTATGCAGAGTATTAATTCACAATGTTACTATAATGTGAAGCTCTGCAAGAATAATCAAATCTAATTAAATAATATTTACCAAAGCCTTTAGAATTTTAACATTTGAAATTAAAATCATGAATTAATTCATTTTCATGAATGAATGAAATTTTACATGAATGAATTCATTTTCATGAAAACTATGAATGAAAAACAACGACCTGAGGAGAACAAGCCTGAAAGCAGCATTCTTGCATCTTTTAAAAGTGGTTTCATCCAGTTCTTAGGCCGACTTTGTTTTTGCTACACAACATTTTGGAGCAGGAGAGTAGACATGCAACATGCAATAACTAGAGAGGTCTGACCATTAGTGTATTTTTGTTTGTTCAGAAAGGGTTTTATTCAGTTTTCTGAGAGTTATTTTAAATAAAATGACATAATAAAAAACACCATATAAGCAGTACGAAAAACAAGGACTTCAGTCATCAGATTTTAGTATAAAACTTCAGTTAACTAAAAGAACTCCGTGAGAACATCAGTTGGTCTAATGAAATTACTCATATGGTCATACTTAATTCTAACCTAAACCCAAGTCAACATATCTAAATTCCTAGGACCAGTAAACACCACCACTATATTCTGCCAGTTACTCTGTTAAGATTTACAGTATTTCAGTATCTTCGGTATCCTCCCCCTCCCCTTCCACCATATGGATCACCATAGCCTCCCCTGCCACCATAGCCTCCCCTGCCACCTTGGAAGCCACCTCCACCTTGGAAGCCACCTCCACCTTGGAAGCCACCTCCACCCTGGAAGCCTCCCCCACCCTGGAAGCCTCCCCCACCTCTTCCACCACCTCTGAAACCTCCACCTCCTCCTCCTCTACCCCCTCCACCCCCCCAGTTACCCCTTCCACCACCACCACCTCCCCAGCCACCTCTTCCACCACCTTCTTGTCTTTTTTGCCATGGAGGCATTTCAGGAGGAGGTGGTTCAATCTCTGTTGGTCTGCCTCCACGGTCAGGGACTCTCCCCATCAGAACCTGCATGGAAAAATAGGTCATTTTCAGCGTTACAAAGTAGTAGTAATAACTTGAAGAAACACAGGATTTTCTCCTGTGAACAGAGAAATGCTGCCTGCTATCTTCAGGAAATTTGGCCCCTCAGTGCAGTGCCTGACAGCAGAATCACTATCTCCTGTCCCTGTAACACCACAACAAAACTCTGAAAATGTTCTCATTTTTCACCTCTAAAACAGAAATAACTGCAGCTAGCTGGGCTCATATTACTTTTGTGAATTTTTTATGAAGAACACTTCACACCTGAAGTATTAGTATTGCAATAAGCAATACACACACTTCATATATAATGTATACAAATACATATATATTCATACAGAAAAGACTCCTTATGATGTGGCTCTTCTACTTAAATTTCAAAATTCAAGCTCAAACCTAATCAGCCAACAAAAAAAACCAACTGGCAAACTGATGTGCAGTTCTCAAAGGTACATCAGTCTGCCTAACATTAGAAACTACTGACACTCAGCAAAGAGCCAGAACAAACAAAATATGCAATAAGCTGCAGTAACACTTCGAAGAAAAGGAAAAAAAAAAGGCATCTTGACTATGGCAGGTATTACTCAGTGTATAAAAAGAGAAACTGCACTGGACTAAGTTAAACAAAACAAACATCTTTGAAGAACAAAGATGTATCCAAGCAGGTCTTTTTGTTGTTGCTCTTGAATTTCCTAAACTCCGTGTGATCACTGTTAACATTCCCTGATCAGTCCCAGGCACTCCAACTAAAGTCCTCTCAAGAAAAAAAAAAAAAACCACACCTTTCTCTGAGATCCTAAAATAATTAAGAAATTTCAGAGTGTTAAGTATCAAAACATATTAAAGTATCTAAATGAGGTAAAATCATTAGAAAAATCTGTAAATACAGGATCAATAAAATCAGGTTTAGTCACCACTTGAATAGTGAAACTCACTACTTGCAAGCTTCAGCTTTTATCACACACAAGAAAGCAGCACTATGTTGATTCATTACTGCTGCCAAAACAGATAATTTTACTTTGCAGCAAAATGACATTTCTACAGAAACTTTTGTGATTTATAACACACTGATGAACTAGAGATGTGGGTTTACAAACCAAACAATAATATCCTGGCGAGGTAGCTCAGGAACTGATACCACAAATACTTATATGTATCCTTGAGGTGTGCAGTTCCACAGACTCAAGAAGTCATTTGCACACACATACACCCCCCCAACTTTTCCCCCTCATCTACACTACTCTGTTTCATCCTGTTGCATGACTGACTGTCTAGGAAGATCAGAAAAAGGACTTTCTGCAATGTTTACCAAAATATCGCAACCCTTCCTTTCTTAAATGGAAAAAATGAAATTAAGGTACCAAGCAAAACCAGTGTAATTCCAGAATTGCTTTTGAGAGGTCTGCAAATGCCCATGTCCATTTATCACTGCCAGAAGAGCATACCTTGTTGATAGCACAGGCAGTCTTCTCCCGTGTTGACCCACTACTGGTTCTTATGATCTTGGACAGATCCTCGCGAGCAGCAAGAAGGTGAGCTAATGTAATGGTGGACTTTGGAGACAGCGCGTAGCGCTTGGGCTGATAGATCCGTGCTATTTCATCTGTTTTTACCTAAAGGGTAACATCAAACACTACTTACTAGCCAGGTATCAAACACGCCAACAGACTTACTATAAACCATGTGCTGGTCGCAGTAAGTTTCAATTTGAACACAAGGTGAGGTGTAGCTTCTGAAAATACAAGCTGTATTACAAAACATAGTGCCAGTTATCACCAGTTCTCTTCCTGCTGGTGGAGTTATTACACAGAAAGTGCTGCTGATTTTGTTTAATTGATGCTGAAACTTAGCACCAGTACAAAAGGAACTCCACTATCCACTGGCATCAAACAGATTCCTTAAGGTCTTCCAACATGTCTACAGACTAAAACTTAAGGAGTCCATACTGGTCTCCCAAGAGCTTTACATAACCATATTCAACAGATTGCTTCTAAACATGATGAAAACAGAGCAGCTTCAACATAAAGTAAATTTGTGGAAAAAACCTGAAAATTTACCAATGCAGCAAAACACTTTTGCAAGCCATGAAAAAGTGAGACTGAGAAGAGGACAACATTAGATTTTTTTCCAAGCATGCTTTGATGCTTAATTTATTTAGCAGAAAAGAAAAATAAACAGACTTTCTGGGAAAATTTAGAACAACCTTCTGAGTGAAATAAAACATTTGATATTGGCTAGACCAGATAATACATGCTGAACCTTGACAAGACTGTTCTGCTAGGTAAGTACTCCCCCATTTGTGAACCCATTTCAGTCTGCAAACATAGTTCTCCTGGAGGCTGAACAAGTTACAAAAACAAACAAACAAAGAAACAAAAAAAATCCCCAAAATGCCATACCATCAAAAGCAGAGAAATGTATCAATATCTATTTAATGGTGGGGAAAAAAAGGCAAGCTAACAAATTTTAAAAAGACAAAAATTTGTCTCTTGGCTTAAAAAAATAAAAATCTCCAAATTACACCAATGCCAGAACATTTTCAATCCCCAAAACCTTCTCCAAGAAGTTATGAACAAGAGAAATAGGGGGAAAAAAAAGATTTAAAACAGTACGTTGTTTTGAATTAGTATGTAACCTGGTTATTTCTGTAACTTCATATATTTCACATCAACAGTCTTTATAAGACAGGAAAACAAATCGTTTGACTACTTTATCATCAAAAAACTCTTTAAACTATTGTTCTATTTCAAAAGGGCATTCATTGTTTTTATGGAACAATAGCAAGTGACAAAGTTTTTTAGTCTGCTTAAGTTAGTCATCAGTCACATCAACTACATCTTAGAAGTATACTTTAAACTTGAAGATGCATAATTGTATTGGTACAGCTGTAAGGAAGTTATGAAAGGGAGGCATTCAGCTCAGAGAAGCCAGGAGATGTCCCTATACAAGTAGGGACATCTCCTGGCTTCTCTGAGCTGAATGCCTCCCTTTTCCTTTCTTGCAGCATAAAATATTCACAACCCCTTCAGAAATTAAACAGTGAGCTATTCCAATGCAGCACAGCAGCACCTTGACTCGTGTTCCAGTGATAGTGAACTTCATGTAGTTGATTCTGCATGTGTCAATGAAAAATTGTGACATCACAAAGACTTGTAACAATCCATACTTTCAGTAATCTTTCCAAGTTTTAAGATTTATTCACCTTAAGCTTTCTAAAGAAACCTTTGGAAGGAAAGCTGATCTTGCTAATGAACAAAATCATCTGCTTCCAGCTTCTCACGTATGTCTGCATCAAATTACAAACTTCATGTGTCTTATCTCCCTACTCTTTGGGACACAAACAAGATGTATTTCCAGCTTGGAAATATCATGAGTATTTTTTAATATACAGAGTTCTAGGAAACAGTACAAATGAAATTATCACAATTAAAGCAATACCAGCAGAACAAATACAGAGGAGTGCTTTGGAATTTTTAGTGACTGGAAGGATTACAAGCAATTGTGTGATTTTCTCACACAAGCTACTACTCAATTAACCTGTTCAACTGAACAGCTGTTCATCTAGTAGAATCCAAGATAGGGGGAAGTCACTGCAACCTCTCAGACTTTATGAACAGTCACTTTTTACACCCTATCTATGTTAAGGCCCAGTATTTGTCTTACTTTTGAATCTGCATGAGGTGCACAGGTTCATTCCTAGTTTACTTCATTGGAAGGTGTTAAGATACAGAAAACAGGGAGATGGGAACTTTAATTAAAGTGAAAAACCCCAGCAAAGGATGCTAAAATTTCTAATTGTGAAACTATAAACAATCACAAAGGATGGACTGTGCCATGCCTTGTTAAATCCATCCCCCTTCCTCAATACCTCAAGGACTTGGATATTATAACTTGAGAACAGGCTGGAAAAAAGGTAACAGTGATGGAAGTGTATCCGTGTATTTACATGGCATGCATATTCTGTAGGAAGACTTGGGGAACAGTAGCAGATTCCCACCTACAGGAAGCAAAAAATACATCCCATTTACCTTTGCTCTATCAGACCAGCCAAAAGACTGCACAGTCACATCGAGCCTCTTCATCAACATCCGCCGTCGACACTCGTACTCACTGCAAAGAGCATCATTGATCTTTTCCAATCTTTCCTGCAGTGTTACAATAAGAAATTCAAACAGACAAATGTATAAAGTTATAGAGGTCAATTCAAACTTAACCCCATCCATCAACTAAGATCTCTATCCTGAGGTGACCACTACAAACTGCATAGCATCTTTGCAATGCTGCAGTGGGATGCACGTACAAAAGGACTTGAAAATGAACAATGGATGAATCGACACAAGGTCTGTTTTGATGTCAGTTCTAGAAGTATACCTCATTATCACTGTTAGTTTTTAGCAATTGAGTTTTAGTATTAATATTCAGCAATCTAACAGTGACTGTAAAAAGGCAAAGTTAAATGAAGCCATATGCATTCCTTTTGACCATCCTGTTAAATACTGAAAAGAAATGGAGAAACTTTTCTTTACCACTTGGTCAGAGTTCAGAGGTTTTGTTAGCAGTGATTTCCCCACATGGTTATTTTTAACTTTTGAGAGAATTTCCTTCACCTGAAAAAAACACATACATTTCAGAACACAAATGATATTTAGATTTATTTCAGCAAAATTTGTTACAATCTCATATTGCTACTCAGAAGATCAAACACAGCACATTTGTTTTAGCCAACTCATGAAAACAGACACATATGTTCTAGCTTATGATCCACTATGAAAAGATTTTCTGAATACTTCTGTAAAATGACCAGCCTCTATAAAAAAATATTTTATGGCACATCACTAGTCCTCCCATTAACAGAACAATAGTTATATAGCAAATTTATCAAGTGCATACAGGTAGTAGGAATAGCTAAATTACTCATTTTAGATACTACTAAGCGCTGCAATGACAACAGTTGGAAGTTCGGAGTTCTGTTGCCAAATGTTACACTGGGCTACAAAAAATCTGGTGATGGGTGTTATTAAGAAAGGCAGGAGATATGACAGGCATGCAGTCATTCTTTCTCATTAATTTTATTCTAATCCTACACCTGGTTCCAGCTAACATTATGTTTAAAACTTTTGCATTCACTCCAAATCAAATTTGCTCATATTTCTTCCACAAGTTCTTGCCCTCAATAATTACAGATGAAATATGCTTTCTCTACCTTCCGAACACCACTGCATTTTCCTCTCTCATTACAAGAAATCTCTACCTCCTCTTCTTGAGTGAACTTCCTTTGGCAAAGCTCTTCTAAAATCCTGACCATGAATGCCCACAACACTTGTACATAGCTTGATCATGTTCCAACTGATTTTTCAGCTGGAGTTGACTGCATGCATATTGTTCCTGCAAGTTTTGTATAGTCTGATGGAGAGAACTACATCTTTATTTGCTTTAGCAAACAACCATGGGGAACCAAGCAAAATGAATAAAACTAGAACTAATTTTCTTTTATATGTCAAAGGAAGGATTAAGGTAGTGCATGATCTACAGTAAAACCTGTAACTGGGGACAGCCATTAGGTACATTTGCAAGGATTATAAGACTTCATGCAGGCACACAGGCATTTACATTACATTTGTCACAAAGGCATGGTTCAAAGCTCAGTTTTCAGCTTCACATATTACAGAAATATCATCTCTAATGACTGCTATGTAAAAAAATCCCAGAAGTCAAAAACCAAATTCTGGAGCACCTAGTTAATTTTTAAAAGAAATACTTAGAAAATCAATTCTCATACGGCAGAATTTTTATAATTATCTCTTTTTTTTTTCTGTATATGAAGAAAAATATCTGATCTCAAATTTTCTCTGAAAACCAAGGTTTATGTTCTTTCTTTTTACAACACTGCTGAGCAGCATTCCGGCAGGTCAAAAACACAATATCCCAGAAAAAGTCTGAGGTAAATATACTGCGCAGTGAACAAATTAAGGGAAAACACTGTTTTGACTCTAACAGAAAAGACAGCCTAGCAGTATCTGAAAAGTAGCAATCTGATTAGTGTACTACTCCCTGTTGTTATATTCAATTCATATCAAAAGAGGTTACAATAAGGGGTGAAGTTCAGTTCTATGTACCACATTGATCCCAACACTCCTTCTCTGATTAAGTCTTGCTTCTCTATAACCTTTTTCTTTACATAAAACACTCCAAGGCTGTCTGTCTTCTGCATGTAGCCAGTTTTTTTTACTGAAGCATGTGCACAGTGCCATATTCCACTCCAAAATGCAAATGCACCCAAGCACAAACTATGTTTGAATTTAAATAAATGTTTGAAGATCAAAATCGAAAGTTAATAATCAACAATAGAGTAAGATCAGTATGACAACAAGAGATTAACAGATCAGTAATGAGTACAGAAGAAGGAATGAACAGCAGACAAATGGAAAATTCAATGGGGTAAGAGGTTTCTATTCATATACTACTGTGGTCAGAAATATTACCTCAAAGTTTAAAACAAAGAGAGTCTATCAAAATGAGACCAGCTGCTGAAAAAAAAACAATACAGCAAAATGAAAAATCCTTTATGTATTTTACAGTTAGAATGTGAAAGAAGATGTGAAAACCAGTGATGCTGAATACTACCTAGAGATTAGAATTATTTTAAGTTTGCAGCTGCAAGGACAACTAAGAGGTAAACAGAACACTGGGCTCCACATACGAAAGCCACACATTCTGCCATCACAAGTCAATCACTGCTGCATGCTCCTGATTTCCATGAACTGAAAAGTGAAAGGAAGTTTAGAGAGAACAATTAAGGAAGATAATAAATGAAAATCAGAACTAGAAGAAACAAGAGCAGCTAAATGAAACAATCCTTTACTGACTGAGAAACTGCCCCAAATTTCTGCAATGTTTTCTTTCCAAGTTAGAGAACCCCTATGTAATTTTTATCCAGCACAGCTTTACTAATCAGTAACAGTTAAGAAGGAATCTCTTCACTGATGAACTGGTCTATACTCATGAACTGGTCTATGCTTTTGACACACTGTAAAGTCATATTCAGATTAGTGAATCTCTGCTTACTCCTTCCTCCCATCAGCAGGGCTCATGGGGAAATCCTACAGCTATAATGATGAAACAATGTGAGCTGCCTTACAGCTGCAGAATACATTGTCCAGCCATGACTGATGACAGAGGGATAAGCACAGGAACTCTGGCACACAACAGTCTGCCAGAGGACAAGAATACAATGGCTGTGAGAATCTATGCTATAACCTGTATTCCCACACATGGACTGAGAAGGATATGCAGGAGTTTAAAAAACCCACCACAACCCAGAAAGAAGTCTGCACGTGTAAGTGGAAATAAAACCAAATGCAGTGCCCTGATAAAAGAGCAGTGAAAACATACTCAAAGAAACATAAACCAAATTGTAATAGCCAAATCATCCTAATGTTTTTACACACTCAGGTGTAAAAATAAAACCAAATAATTACAACTAGATGTAGACAAGTATATTTGACTATTTGACATACCGTGTAACCACTGACCTTGGTAACACTAAATATTTATGGGATTGCTTTGGGAGTTCACAGAGTCTCTAAATATAAAATGAAAACAAATAAGCCATTGGATCTTGAGACAAAAAAACCAATTTCAAATCTGCTGCATAAAAAGAAAGTTATTCTACTGTTAACAAAATAGTGTATCCTCAATGGATATGACATTTCTCATTTGTTTTGTAATTTTGTACAAGTGGAAAAAAAATTTAGCTCCCATTTCATTACCATGTTCAGTGTATTTATTAAATATCCTCATCTTCTGTCAAAACAGAGCAGTAATTTTTACATTTAACACCATTTGCACAGAAAAACATCATATATGTATGCACCTCCAGAGTTTTTCGAGATTTTGAAAAAACCTGACCTATGGAAAGGTGTCATGTTATTAATTTAAAATAGCAACACTCTGAGGAAAGAATGTTGCCTTAATTAATCATAAGGTGTACTCCTTAATTAGTCATTAAGGTGTACTGTACAGTTGCATAGAGATCACCCAAAATCTTAAGCACAAAATATTTTCAGGCCCCTGTTTCATATACCTGCAGACAAATTCAGTTTTTATCTAACTTTAAATACATTTTTGTTTGACCCTGATGTCTGGTGAACAGGATGCTTTGGTCTTGTTCCCTGCAGTTACATTAATCTTTACTGTCCAGGCACCATTACATCTGTAAAATTACTACAGATCAAAAGTTAAATAAAACACATTAATTTAAATAATAATAAATTCTAGGATTTCTACCCAAACATTTAAAGAAAAAATTCTTCTCACATTTCACTTAAGTGTTACGTTAGCTTAATTTTGACTTAGTTTGTTCAGTAGCCCTTTTGTAGTTTCTTTTCATTCCACTGATATGTGAAAAGTAGCGGAGTACGTTCAATAATGTGAGCCAAAAAAGTTTATAAGTCTTTTGAATAATATCACATTAAAAGTTTTTTCAAATAAACAGTATTAGAATGTCACTTTGTAATTAGGTGTGAAATTCACACTATCTTGATCGGAAAACAGCCAGATGTAAGCACTAGTTAAAAGCACAACACTGGCATGAACTTTTCTGAATCTTTCATCAATGTTCATTTAGAATTGATGGAGGTTTTGGCACTAAATTTCAGACTGACTCCCAGATTCCCCCTTTGCAAATATACTTTACAAGGGAACAGCATCTTAAACAACTTTGGAATTACTATTAGTTTTTCAGTACTGTATAATAAGATATACTTAGTGATAGAAGGCTGTAATACTGTCAATTTATCTCTCATTTCTTTAGTTATATTGATAACCAGTACCCTAGGCAATTACAGGAGATGCAAAAGATACTTGCCATGATTGTACATTCCAAGTTTGAGCTACTATAAAACTCATTTTGAATGAAGAAAGCAATCCTGATTTTATAATAATCTCTTAAATAAACTGGAAAATCACTTCAAACAATAAACGTTCCAATGTTCCATACCAAAATACAGTGTGTGATCTGGCCTTTGGTAGGTTGCTGCTGCACAGCCAAACTATTCTCAGAACTACTCCCACAGCTACTGACAATGCTGAAGATGCTAGACAGAGACAAAGAGTAGAGATGTTGAAATGCTGCAGATACATTTGCAGATACACTAAATAAAAATACTAGGTAAGTATGTAAGTCTGTATTATGAATAATATAATACTAAATACCAACAGTGCAATTTTAAGCAGAATCTAATTAAATCAAAAGTGCAAAAATATTTGAAAAAATAAATATATCATTTCAAGTGAATTTCTGTGCTCCTATTTAAAAAAAGTAACAAAATGATGCTCTTAAAAATGCTTACAAAGCCAATGAACTTTAATTGGTGGCACCACCTTTCTAAAGCAGCTGTATCTGTAAGTTTAGGTCTCTAACTCTGTCACCTATCAAATTTGCCCTATATTAAAGTAATGGATGAAGGACAAGTAAACACATCGCAGAAATTCTACGAAATCTCCTGCAAGGTAAGAAAAAATCCTTTGTTCATAAGGAATGAAACACACAGAGAATAAATTACACTATTAATTTGGAGTCACAGAAGGTGAATGAACTAGTTTTGCCACCTTTCTAGACTCTAAAGTGAGTACAAGTGGTATAACCACTGTGGAATTGACAGACCTGAAAACTATTGGAAAATAGTACAGGCAGCATTAATAAAAAAAAACAAACATATAACCAAAACCAAAGATAAAATGCTTTTCAGATTCTGCTCATTTCAGTACTTCTGAAAGTGTAACAGTTTCTACACACTGGGATGGCAACACCATGCACAATTCAAGCCTGTGATGCTGGCTGATAGGAAATGTCAGACTTTGCCAAAGGTGGCAGACACCAGCAGTCCAATAATTCAAAGACAACGTTCTATATCAATATGTGTGTATGAAGGAACTGGTGCTGCAGGTCTGGTCTTGCTGTCCCACAACTGCAAAACTGGAGTCCTCTCCCTACAATGCACTAAAACTAAATCTGCACCAGAGAAGCGAAGCAAGGAATTGAGCAAGGAAGGTCACAGGCCATAGCTGCAGCCTATCAACACACATGGATGCAAACACAGCTATCACTGACAGAGGGAGATCAGCACAATGAGGCCCTTAGTCATCAGCTGTAACTGACTTTTTCATTCCCAAAACAGTGCTAGAATTGCTTCTTCATCCCTTCAAAAATATTTACTGAATGTAAAGATTTCCTTAGAACTAAAAAGATCAAGCACAGATACAGGGTAGGAATAGGCAGTTCCTTGTACCTGGGTGATGCCTTTTATAAATTAACCTACTTAAGGTTTTGTCTTGTCACACTGAAGACAGATGTAAGAAAATCATGCAAGTAACAGGCCCTCTCCCCAAAATCTCTGAATGTTCAAGTGCCCAATTGTTGATGAGGAAGAATGAAAAAAACAAGCACAACCATGTCAAATTATTTAATTTGACGACTCAGAAGCAGAGGGAGCTTTTATTCTACCCTACAAGGGGGATCAGTCCCTCTCTC
>JAYDZK010000268.1:31159332-31176616 GCA_034509185.1 Euphonia xanthogaster
CACGGCAGCCCCGGCCGGGGGGCGGCCCCGGGCTGCACCCGCCCCTCCCTCGGCGGCCCCCCGCGCTCCGAGGGGCCGCTGAGCGCATCGGGGCCAGCCCCCGCCTGGTGTCCGGGTAGGACCCTTCCATACAGCCGGGCTCTGCCTTTCCGCCCGTGCTGGAGAGCGGCCGGGCTCCCTCTCCCTTCCCCGCCGGGGCTCGTCTCCTCCTGGCCCTGCGGCTGTGCACCGCATTCGGCCCCAAACCGCTGCCCCCTGCAGTCGCCTACCCCGCTCCAGGGGTACGGCCGCCTGCAGAAATGCAGGCTCGGGGGCGACCGCAGCCGCCCTTTGGGGCTCCATGGCTCATGCCAGGGCAGCCAGCTCTGCCACCCCTACCCCGAGGCCCCTCTGGGACGTGGTTCAGAAAAGCAGGTGTTGAGGCCTGGATTTCTGCGTTATTTCTGTGACCTCTCAAAGTGAGAAATTCTGCCTGAGATGGTGCAGGCCGTATCTCCCGGGCACCTGCAGATTTTCCACTGTGGGGTGGTGCCTCCGCCCTGCTGTGCTGATTTTGGCTGAGGTGGAGTGAACTCTCTCCACTGTGGCTAGTATGGGACTGTGTTTCAGGGTATTGCTGAAAGCAGTGTTGATAGTATAGAGATGTTTTTGTTGTGCTGAGCAGTGCTTGCACAGAGCCAAGGCTTTTTCTGCTTCTCCTACTCTCATAGTACCCAACCTGTGAAGGGGCTTGTGGTGCTGGGAAGGGGCACAGCCAGGACAGCTGACCCCAATCCCCTACCAAAGGGGTATTCCAGGCCATGTGGCATCATGATCAGTATATAAAGCTGAGGGTGAAGGGAATAAGGGGGATGTTTGCAATTGGCGATGATGGCATTTGTGTTCCCGAGTAACTCATGTCCTGGGGATGGCTGAACACTCCCAGTGGGCTCATGAGAAGCAGTGACTTAATTCCTGTTTTGCTTTGCTTGCATGCACAACTTCTGATTTAGGTATTAAACTTTTACCTCAACGCACAAGTTTTCTAGCCTTTGCTCTTTACTTTTTAACCTATGTGTGTTTCCATTTTTTTGATTCTCTCCCCAGAGGGAGAGAAGGAGGGAGCAAGTGAATAGTTGCATGTTGCTTGGTTGCCAGCTGGTGTAAAACCACAACAGCCCTTTTGACCTTTCTTAACCAGTGTTTTCTTATATGGACCTTCAGAAAATCTAGTGGCTAAATCTATGATGAAGACCAGAAAGGCATACAATCAAATAGAAGTAGTTACAACATAGATTTTTTTAATGTGTGAAATCTCTACCATTTTTGAAGCAACTATTTTGAATTATTTCTCTTTAACAGAAGATGTGGCTTTATTGAGTGCTAAGCTTTAAAAAGCAGGAATCAGGACAGCTGTGACATCCTCCCACACACACAGACAGAAATCCAGAAATTAAAAACATTGTTTATGGCAGTCAGGGGAAGGAAGAGCATCCTGAAGGCTGACACACTTATGTTGACCATATGTGTACGTCAGTGCCAGGACCTCAGCAATCTCTTTCACAGCTCACAACTGGCTTGTACCATGTAACAGAACTTTGATTATCTTTTGTTTCAAATGGGCTAACAGAATTTCTCTAAATGAAGGAGCATGCATCTGAGAGCAGAGATTCAGAACATGAACTCTTGCTCCTTTTTAAACATTAACATCCAATTGGTAGAATGAGAAAACAAGATATGCAGAACTGGACAGAAATAGCCACTTCTCTTTTCTTTTCTTTTTTAAAGCTGTATCTCTATGCCACCCAGAGTGATTCATCACTGTACAGTTGTTCTCCAAAACTGTTTTCATATCAGTCAATAATGTAGGCTAAGACAAAGAACTGGGAACAACTGGAAATGAAACTAGCATAACATTATCAAAACTAAAAAGAAACCTGGTGATTTAAGAGGTACTGTGTGGTACAAGTAGATGGCAGCAGTGGGTCTTGCTGTAAATATTCCTCATAAAAGTATTTTGCTAATTTATGTTCCAGGAAGACACCTAAATTAGTAATTTCTCCCACTGTCTTTTGATAGCATTGCTTATACATATATATATATATGTATATATATGTATATATGTGATAGCCAAGCATGTGCGTTAGTAACTGTTTTAATTCCACAGGGCATTCTTGAAAAATCACAACTTTTCTGTGTAGTAGAGATGTTCTGTGTATGAGGGAGAACAAGTTTGAGTTTCCCAAACTGTCTCTTGACACCCACAATTGAGTTACGATTTTGGTTGCAGTTGTATACTTATGCTCCTCTCATGGTGATACCATTCATGCAGTCTACAGCTTTCTCTGTGTCCGTTCCTGAGTTTCCCATCTCTGGGGAAGGGAAAGAGAATCATGAGTATGCTGGCTAAAACACACATGGACGGTTTTGTAACCATCTGTGCCCATGGGTGTGGACTATGCCTTTGCCCCATGCCCTTTGCAATATATGAACACAAACACCAAACCACAAGCATGCAAGTGAGAGCACCAAAAGGAGAGGTCTTGGCACTGCACAGCCATTACTTTCCAACAGAAGGCCTGTGTGACTTTAGCTTGGTCACCAGTGAGGGAGATGGGAGTGCCCATCTAGTTGGTGCTAGCACTAGGAAGAAATAGAGGTGCACAGCCAAGATTAGAAAATGAAGATAGCATTGGATCAGCACTGACTTGAATCAGTTTGAACTGATACAAAATGGCAGCTGTGTCTGTCTGTACATCAAGGTGAAGATGGGAATTTTGGGGAAAGGTCTGCCACTCTGCATGAAATCTCTGAATTACAAGTTTCCTGTAATCTTGCTAAAAACCAAAATACATGACTCAGTTTTCCATTGAGGTAGGTAAACCTCAAGCATTTACTTGCATGAATATGACAAGTCACAAATTGTTGCGCTGTTCAAAACTGCTTGAGAAGTGTTCCCGCTGCCAGCTTGCAATGGGCATTCTCAGACAGCCTAGTGGCAGGAATGGGGTGGAAGGGTCCTGCTTACTGCAGCAGGGCCATCACCTCCTGGTCTGCGCTGCCAACAGAGATGGCTTTGGGTTCTACATGGTGGGCACAATCTGTCTGCTTCTAGAAGGGAAAATAAAGCTGCCCACAGATGCAGCAGCTGCACATTTCAAAGATTCATTGCTTTGTCCTTCTCATATGCAGCACAGGAATAAAAAATGAGGTCTCTTGAATTCAAACAGAATGGAGCCAGACACCGTTTTAATGCAGGAGAGGTGCAAGTAATTTGTAGTACTAAGAAACATTTAGCAGACAATTAATTGACCACTAGAGGGGATCATAGGAGTGGAGAAGGAGTTGAATGTACTACATGATGAATGCTTTCCTCTAATCCAAGCTCGCCTACGTGCAATGTTGAACTGTATGTGCACAGTTGAAAAATGATTGAGAAAAGACAGCACTCTGCACTCTGTGCGTACTTAGGTTGATATAAGAAGTTTATATTAAGTTTAAAATACATCACTAACAGGTTTACTTGTTACACAGATATTTTTTCTTCAGTTTAACTTATTCCAGAATAAGTCTGTTCAGCTTCCATCTGTAAAAAGGTGCTAATCATTCTTTTATCCTATTTAAAAAAAAATGGGTTCTGTTCTTCAAACTTGCTCTCATTTAAACAAGTGTACCTTGCTTATTTAAAAGCTAATGTTAAGTTGCTTTTAATCCTTCCATAAGCTTGTTCTTATCTTTAAGGATGATTTAGGAGTAGCCACCCCAGGCAGTATGAACCTCATTACATCATCGTGGAATCAGACTGCAAGTTGACATTGATCTATGTATTTTAATTACATCAGTCTCACAGATGAAGTATTTGCAATGAATGTGAATGATGTGATATCCACGTCACCGAACCTGAACAGATTTCCACTAGCTACAAGGATCCTGCCTGTCCATTTACTCGCTATCTTGTTGAAATTGAACTTGACATCCCATCATAAATATTTGATTTAGAAATCACCCTTCTAACATCTTCCAGACCGAATCAAGCCACCTGAAGCAGAGACATCAAAGTTTTCAGTCCAGAATGAATTCTTTCAAGAAACTGTGCACAGTAATAAATTCTGCAGAATACAAAGTTCAGTTCCTTGAAAACGGACTGCTCTCAAGTGACTTTCTTATGGCACATCTCTCTGCACAGGGGTGGGAGAGGGCTGAACCAAGCAGCTATTGACACCTTGCACAGTGACTGCAACTTACCCACTAGTACTCTTTTTCCAGTACTTGTCTAAGAAGATGGTGTCTTTTCACTCTCCTTGAGTTGGAATAAAATGAATAAGGCAGTCTAGCTTTGTAAGGTTGTAGACTTAATTGCACATCGTTGAAGTTACTGAGTTTTTTCATTTACTTTTGAGGTAGTAGATGTGGGGCCTAAATATTTCAGTGAGATGTGCTCACACTTTCAGCATCACTAAATAAATATGGATAATTTGTTTCTCTTTTTTTCCTAGTGGTGCATTACAAGAGAAGCATTATGACTATTAAAGAACCTTGATTTTTAACCTTTTTGCTGAAGTGGAGTCTCCCATGGAATATATTAATACACAGCAACACAGAAAGAAAGGCACTGAACATAAGCAGCTTTACAAAAGGGAAAGCTGAGTGACACGTGGAATTGCCAGCACCTTTCACCTCGTTCAGGGGACTCAGTTTAATTGTCTTCTTGCTACCAAGATAGTAATTATACTGTAAGGACTAATTACATCTGAAATTTCTGTTGTTGGTTTTTGGTTTTTTTTAAGGGAAAGTGAGAAGATGATGTAGCCCTTAGGTGCCCAGTGAACATTTGTTTGCGGAAGAGGCTGCAGAGTGCTGATCGTAATTTTGTCGGCATTATTCCATTATGAATGAGATTGAAGCCACAAACTAGTGCAACATATTAAGTGAGCAAAAAAAGACAGACCTGCAGTAAGTCTGGCCCCTGCTGCAGCAAATGTTCAGCCTGGCAGGACAAAGCAATGAATATTCCAAGTTCTTATTTCTTATTCTTTTAAAAATAAACTGTGCCCATTTTGCTCTTCAGACCATATGGCATGAATCATTTCAGTGAAGCATTCAACACATCATGATTTACACTGACATTATTTCTTAGAAGTTAAATGGTGGGGCTTCACTGGGAGCAGCTTCATGTATTACAGCCATTCTTGTCTCTTTTGCTTGTCTCACTGAACGGCAACTTCATTAATCTCAGAAATAGAGTTATGGGAGTGAAACCCAAGCACAAAGTGTTCCTGCTTTTAGGTTTTCTGGTTGAAAGTTGGTTTACTCATAAATGTGCACAAGCTTTTTATTTTAAGCTTTTATACTCATGTATGATGTGGTCATAGGTGCCTGATTGCTACTTACTGTTTTCATTTTAAGTACAACAGAGAAAGGTCTTATGATAGTTATAGTAAATACAGATTTAATGAGAAAATGCTGAATATTTAAATGGCAAAGAAGGTATGTGATCAGGAGGGTGAGTTACCTGAGAGGGATTCCCCGAGGTCAGAAACCTGCTACCGAGTCCTGGCAGCCTGTGTTAGTAACACCATAAGGCGGCAGGGCTGACCAGGAAAGCCTGTGAACAGGGGCAGCACAGACACTGTGCTGCATCCATAGGGAAACTGAGGATGTAGATTTGCAGCAGCTCCCTCAATCAGCTCTTAACTCTCTTTTATCACTACCTGTTTCTATTTTTCCATGGATTTCCTACAATTAAGTGAATTTTCTGTGGGTTTTTTCCCCTATTAACGGCCTGCTGAGAGACTAGGGAAAGGAAGAACTGCATATAGTAAGACAAAATTATTTCTCTGCTAGTCATGTACGCAGTGTATCCTTTGGAAATCACTTAAAACTCTGTTCTTCAGGTGTGAAAGCACAGTGTTATCTGAGTAGTAAAGATAGTAGACCAGAATTTAATAAATAGAAGAAATAATAATCATCATCACACTGTCCTTGATTGATAAAATGTAAAGTATCAGACTATCTATCCTAGTTAAAATAAAAGACAGGAAACATGGAATATTACTAAATGATGGGAATAATTTACTTCTAAAAAAATCCCTGAATTGAAACATAAAGTAGCAAATGTTGGGTCTTAAATGTAAAGCTGAGACTTTCAGAGTATGAGGCATCCATTCCACTGGGGCTTGACTCACAAGTCATACTTCACAATTTATAGCAAAGCTGGATTCTTAACATATTGGAATAAAGATTTTTTAACAAGCTTCCATCTGTTAAACCAGTGAATTGGCTTGGTCTGATCATGCTTGCTGTTTTAATAAATAGCCAGCATCATTTTTCAAACCACAGCTTTCAAATTAGTTTGGAGCATTTCAGCTCGCACTAGTTGTGGCCAGTCCTGAAAGATTGACATTGCTTGTATGTTTGGAGGAGCCTGCACCACACAGAGGGCCCAGCCTCCCGTCCTGGTGGCTTGGAAGAAAGGCATACCAGTGCCATTTAGGAAGGGTGGGCTGAGAAGTGACCTCAGGATAGCCACTTCCTTGACTAATGGTATTGCAAATGAGACATAATTGGTCTCAAACAGGAAGGGAGTGAACCACTAAAGTCCGAAAGCAACTCCCTGTCTGGAAGGTGTGTTTGCCACAGTGAAAAAAAGCTACTCTGTTAGCATGGGAAAATGAACTGAGGGCATATTTGCCTTTTTGCTGGGTTTTTCTTTTTCAGCAGCACAAATGAAAAAATTAAATTCTTGCTTTTCCTTCTCTACAACAAGACATTTAGGGTGTATCTATATTTTTCAGTAATTTTATATATTAGTATTGAAGGTTAAAGCAAAGCATCAGTAAAGTTAAAATGAATGTTTATGGTCCAGAGTAAAACAGTCAAAAAGCCATCAACAAGAAGTCATAATGGGAGAGGTGGTTAAAAAAAAAGTGGGATTAAAAACATGACTATTACCAGCTAAAAAGATACACTAGCATGAAAGGCATAACACATGCTTGTGTTATGCAACATGATTCTCAAGTCCTGAGTGATACCAGTATCCCAAACAGGAAGTGAAGAGGATTTGGATGCTGACCACCAATCTCTGCCATCAGAGTTTTTCTTACCAGACAACAGAAAGAAATGAATTGAGCAGTTTGTTGTTTCTTCTCCCTCTTCTCTATTTCTGCATCCATGCTCATCAGTTTCTCACCCATGCTTTTGTGGGGTGTTTGATCCAGACTTTTTCTCCTCTCCATCTCAATCTCAACCTTGTCCTGGTTCCTCCCATAAACTTCAAGAGACTGTAAATCACAGGAAGTGACAGAGGTTCAGAGAAATGGTGCTTAAATAATTTAATCTATATTAGGCAGTAGAAGTGACACAGCTGAAATAATAAAAAAATTAGTAAATTAAAGGAGTGTGAAGCATTTGAGCCCAAAATATTGAAATCTGACAGCATTAGAAGCAAACAAAAAAGTATGTTGTGGCCTTTAACAAATGGAGTCTTCCTCTCATGGAAAAATTCAATACAAACTCACATGTGCACACATCCATACATATACATATGTATATATAAAAGCAGGTCCTTAACTTATATTTCAGGCTGGGAGAGGTTTTGGTTCTCTCTTTTTCAAATGATTCATCTAGGTACAGCTTTTGTGAAAAGTTCTTACTTAGCATAATTCTATTGGATTCTCCCAGGAAAAGGAGTAAGGTATTTTTGGAAAGCTTATTTTCCTTGCCCTTGAACTGTAGGCCTTTTTTTTTTTTTTTAATAGTAACTCAGCCTTTTGGTTTTCTTTCACCCCTTTCACCTCCTCTGTTGCTATTCCTTGAGAACTGTGGGTGGCCGATGAAGTGGTGAGCATCACACGATGTCACATAGCAACCTGATGTTCATAAATAGCAACAATCCTCTTCTGAATGGCTATTTTTCCCCATCAGAAAAAATGTTTAGACCCATTCCATTCTGACAGTGCTGAATTCTTCATCTGACTTCTAGTATATTTGTTGCTTATGTATTCCTTTCTGGGGGTCCAATTTCACATGATTATATCATGGCTGATGCTATTTGGATGGTTCTAACCTTTTTCTGAGCTTACTGGTAACATGTAATGACAGTAACTGTTTGTACCATTGAAACTCTTCAAGAATAGTCTTCTCTCCCTTTTCCTAAATGCCTGCATTGCATGAGTCTAAGATGCTCTCAACATACTGGTGGTGAGATTAAATCAGAAGGGTCATCCACAAACGATTTTTTAATTTTTAAATGCCTTTGGGGAATGCTCAGGATGCTCAGGAAGCTCAGAGATTTATCAGTTCTTTCAGAAAGAATCTGATAGGATTTGTATGTATCCTCTTAATATTAGCATAATCATTTAAAATATTGGCTTTGCTGGGAAGGACTGTCTCTGTTGAATGACAGATTTTTGCAAACAGCTTACCTTCACATGAGTATTAAGACGGAAACCAGAAGATAAGATTATAAACTATGGAAAGTAGAATTGTGCAAGCCTTTGAAAAGGATCTTGCAAAAATCACTTAGGAAATATGGTGAAATCGTGCAGCCACCTAAGCCCAGCTTTTCCTCAAGGAGTTCTCTGAGAGCACAGAAGAAAAACCAGTCCCAAGTCCTGTCTGAACAGCATCAGTTCCCCTCTCCCTAACCATATGGCTGCTCCTCAGAAAGCTGGGGGCTCTGTAACTGAGAAGAGGGAGTAATGTGGGTGAAACCAAGACACTGTCAGCGCGTGTTCCTGACCGCTTCCACAAATCCTCCAGCTACTCTCTAAATACTCCTCTCCCTCTCACTATTTGCATTGGCAATTCAACACCGAGTAAGTAATGGCTGAACGACACAGATAGGGAAAAAAATCTGGGTTTTTTGCTCCCTTTATTGTTTTATTTGATATAAAAAAAATAATTCTACTATAGAACAGAGAAATACGGAAGACCGTACTTCCTTTCTATTTCCGAGACATCTTTGTCATACCTTCTTTCATACCTTCTTTCATACCTTCTTTCTGTGGATCTGCATTTCAGGTCTATAAAACTAGGGGGGGAAAAACCCTCTGATAGAAACACTTATGATGCCCCAGAGCTCTTGTCTGCTCTCACATAGCTGCAGTTATCTCACATCAGCAAACTACCGCTATCTGAGCCACTTCAGGCACAGCCCCTCATGTCTGGAGGGTGACACAATGAAATCACTACAAGCAGTCTGGAAATTCAACTTCACTGGAGTGAGGCCAGAAGAATAAAAACTGCAAAATAAACTGCTTCTTCTTGTTGAGGGAAGTGAGGACAGAGGTACCTAATCAACAGCTCTCAGTCTACTAAAACCTTTAAACTCAGTTTAACAGGAGAGGCAGATAAAGTGATACATGTAATATATTACTTTCTGGGTTTTCTTCCTGTGAGCAAGCAAAATTAAGACTACTGTAATGAAAGATTAATTAATCCAAGCTGGGATTTGATGTAAATTATGCAGACTGAGAAAATGAAAGAAAGATTATGGCCTCTGCAAATGCACTTGTTATTCTCTGCCAATAAAAGGTTTAGTTTTTTTAATTGACATTTTTATTACAATATACATGATAGGATTATTCAAGAAATCATCACATTCAGGGTGTGCTGGCTGGAGACATAGAAAATCCTTAGCCTGATTACTTCCCAACATATTTTTATTTGCCTCATAACCCTTTTGCATTTTACAGTGTGAATTAGAGTTGGAAGACATATCTAAATCAAAGACAGGTTGTGGGGGGTAGCAATACTAAAACCTCAAACAGTTATGAGCTGCAATGAAGATAATTTAGGAAGGAAGAGTATTACAGCTCTTTGTATGTCAGTAGATGGTGCTCTGTATACTGTCTACACACACAATGTGTATGCATAAAATGGTTTTATAGATGGTGATTATGTAGCCTTCCCTTGGTGCAGTGGAAAGAAGTTCTGGGGAAAAAAACCTATATATTAAATTCAGGTTATTCACAATTCTACTTACATTTACTTGAAAATAGATGTTTTGCCCCTTATTTTCTAACTCATCTTTGAGTTCAGGTGTGTTCACAGAGGAGCTGGCTTCAGTAGATCTGGCTTCTGCAGCAAAATATCATGTAGGAAGTAAAAACAAATTATGCTTCACAGCTTAACTGAATTTCATTGTAAGCCCCATACACAGAGCTACATGTTGCATTTAGATCTATTTAGGTACTTATCTGGGAATGATATTCCTTAATAGTCTTTTAAAACCCCATTTTATCAATAATTTACTTTCAATATATTTTATGTTCGCTCTTGATGCTCACCTTTCCAAATTAGAATTCTCCTTAGTTGTTCTGAACATTAGGGGACACCTCTAACATATTGGTACTATTTAGGGCTTCTTTTGTAGGAGCTTTTGCTCATCCTTATTTTATTTTTTATTTTTGCAATATAGGACACCCATTTAGGTACCAACCTACCTAGAAGACTTCCAGGCATGAATAGGAGCAAGAAGTAAGTAGTGCTGAGACATGACCAAAGTTTAAGGTATGCTGTTTTCTAAGTTGACATGTAAGTTGTCAATGGCGCAGTTGGGACAATGGAAAAGCTCCTTTAAGACAATTTGAGTACACCTTGTAGGCACCCAGGGATCCTTTCACCACTGCTTTCTAACATAGGGCTGGTGCTCCTTGCTCTCTATTAAAACATAAAGATGGTGAAAAAGTATTTTTAGATGGAAGGAGTTGGTTTAGTTGGTGATTCTACCAAGACACTGGTGCATTTCAAGGAGAAGAATATCGTGGACAGAAGGGAGGAGTCACATGCTGGAGCAGTTTCTAGGCCAGTTTTCAGCTCTATCCGTTTTCTTGAAGACAAGTTAATGGAGGGGCCCGTCTTCCCCTGGGTTTTGCATGCTGCAATGCCATGGTGTGAAAACCCAGCCTATCTTTCATAAAGCATGAAAAGTCTTAGACGTGGAAGGGTAAAGCTCATAAAACTGATTGATCTGAGCAAGAGATAGCTTAGTTATCCACTGGGAAATACCAAGGGACAGGCAAGGGTCCAAGGGTGGCTGTTGTTCTAAGTAACAGTCAAATTGTGTTTCTTAATCACTAAAAAAAGAGGGATGGATGTTGTATATTCTAACTCACTATTTCTGCATTTTCTGTATTGTGGGAGATCCAAATTTGAACCTGCACTGTGCAGCCTTTGGTCACACCCCTCAGGTCATGCTCCCACACCTGACTGCCAAGCCCCATCAGCCCATCATGTGTTACCCTACCCTGCCTGCTCTCCCCGCTCCGTGGCTCCCACCACGTCCCTTCCCCATCCCACCAGGCTGCAGGCTGAGGCTTTCTCAGGCAACCCTTCTTCTTGGAGATTGTCAGTTATGAATAAATTGGTTTCACTGAGACATTTCTAGAATTGAGTCTGCCCCTACCTAGATGCATGCTTTGGAAATGTGCCTTTTTGACACATATTTGTTCTATAGAAAGTACATTGCACTACAGAAATTTTTCAGAGAGCCCGGTGGATGGAACAATCACCATCACTTAGGAGCACTGACACCAGCACTGCTGGGGTCCAAGCCTGGCACTCGAAGCCCAAGGGGTTACTCAGACAGGCTGAACTATTGGGACTAATTCACATGCCCTCCTTACTGGAGAATTTTAGTTAGTAAATCAAGAATCATAGATAAATTATGAGGAACCTCTGTTTTGTGAATCCTGGCAGATCCCTGGGGCTGCCCAGCAACTTGCTGTTTGATATGATTGCACCTGTATGTCCGGGCAATATATAATATACATTCACAGATGAAATACTAGGCACTGAGTGATTTCAGGTGCTTTTTAGTGTGGAGTCAATAAGGCAACTGAATGTGTCTGTAAGTGCCTACAGAAACACCTGAGAAAAAAGTCCTTGCTCTGAATTTAGCTCACAATTATGAGACGCAGTTAGCTGGCCATGAAAAGGGAACACCTCCTGGAAGTATTGTAAAGGAAACCACTTGGTAACAGTGAGAAGTGTAGAGGCGGTACAGCTGTACAGAAAGGGGGGCAGGTTAAGGCACTTGACAAAATAAGACACTTTCTTGAAATATAGATTTCAGCTGGAAAAATACATTTTCAAACCAAAATGTTAAGTAAGCTTCTTCCTAGATTCTACAACTGTAGTAAACATTTATATAGAAATGACCAATTTGAGAATCAAAAGGAAGATTAACAGCTTTACTTTTATATGCTAGCAGCCAAATTCATTTCTCACTTTGTGGAATTCATCCAGGCTTCTACTCTCTAACTTTAGTGAGTTATTCCAGATTTAAACCAGAGTAAGCAAGGGCAAGTTAAAAATACTTGTGCCACAATTGGCCTTGAAAATACATTTCCCTATGACAGACATTAAACTGACTGCTGAGGCAGACAGCATGTCTTGCCCATAATAATTTTGTATTTGCTTCTTTTTCTCACTCCTTAAAATGAGTTCATGACTTCATGACTCTAAGAGTAAATGCATTATATAATGAATACACTTTTTATTCAATATTTGGGGAAGATTAAAGTAAATGTTGTATGTAATAATGCTGCATGGAAAAAGCAATGATAATAATTCTGATGAGGGAGTCAATAGGAAGGCATTAGTTAATCCTGTGGTCTGAGGTAAATGGCAGATAATCATGTAAACCTAATTAACATCATCAAACAAATACAAACAGCATTAGCTCATCAGTTCTTAGCTAATCATTTATTTTCTTCAGAATACCATTGCATGAAAAGGTTAGGGCTTGTATACTCAATTAAATCTAATTTCATAAATAATTTTTCGTGCTTTATCCAAAATTGACCCAATCTACATTCCTGCAAGCAGATCTTACTCACACAGATGGACCTTTGGGAACAAGCTTTGCCTAATGGCATTTCCACCCTATTATTCTGGTACCTGAGCATTGCACTGAGAGAGGGGGATTAGTGAGAAAAGAGAAAAACCACACAACTGTTGCAATAATTATGTTATCAAATGTCAGTGCAGACAGTTAAGTGAAAGGAACCTTGCTGAAGCACCAGCACCTGTGAAAAGCTCCTGGGAATAAGTACATTTTCTTTGGATTATATTTTTGGTTTGGGAGAAGAATTTGTGACATTTTCTTTGGGGTTTTAGAAAGCAAATATCCATAATGTATCAGCAAATTTGATTTCTGATCATTCTGTTGTTTCCTTCTGCTCTTCATTAATCCTGGAGGATTCTGCATCATTTTTACATAGTCTTTCCATGAATGTGGCACTATGGCTAAATATCATTAAGATGTACTTTGGATGTCTGGATGTCTCAAAGGCCATTTCTTCATGCCTTTATACACAGACCTAAACAGAATATCAGAGGATGGACAATATGAGACTTTGGGAAAAAAAATCAACAACCAAACTACCTATTTTTCATGAATTAACATAGAATTGAGTAAATGGGAATCTCAGAAGGATTTTTGAAAAGTGAGTATTCTTTATCTACCTGAGTTATCTGAGAGAAACTAAATTTCAGCTCTCAGATGAGGATGATTACCAGATTAAAATATTCATCTGAATCATAAACTAGCATGTTCTACCAAGGGAAAAGGGTAATACAGTATTTTGTTTTCTTTTTTTTCTGTTTACGTAGTACATATATGCTGCTTAAGAATGAACACCTTAGTTATTTCAATATGTCAACTCTTAAAGGGCAAAATGCTAAAATCAGGTGCCAGCCCTGAATCCTTGTCCCTGTTCAGTCCTGACCTGGCAGCTGGCCATCCCCAGGGAGAGTCAGAGGGGATTTTCCTGTGTATATTAGGAATGACAGGAAAGACACATCGAATAGAAATTTTCCATCTGCTGCAAATCTCTATTATGTTGTTCTGCTCAATTTTACCAACATATCTTCATCTCCAAAAGGAAGAGCAGAAAAAAAAGACTGCTGGAATAGAGAACAGCTTTTCTACTTTAAACTCAGAATTTGTGCAAAATATTGAGTGCTTTGTCCATGATTCATGGAATTTGATGAAAATTAGCTATAAACATTAGAACTTTTTGTAATGCACAGATGTCACTATGATAGACTTTGAAGAACATTTCTATGCATTTTGTATTGTCATACTCTTTTAACTCTATTGCCCTTTTCCTGTTGCCCTTCTTGTTGTATTTTTTTCTCCTAATGACAAAGAGTCTAATTAGATTTGTAAAAAAATATACCCAACTATTAGTTTTTATTGAGAACTAATAAAGAACTCTCTGTTAAGAAATAAAAAATAAAATTAAGAGGGATACGTGCATGTAGTAAAGAGGTGTCATGGAATGACAGGAAAAGGGCAGCACCTTTAAATTAAGAAAGGAAAATGATGTAATAATGATTAAACCACAAAACAGAACTCCAACACAGTGAATGAGCAATGAAAATAAGGTAATAAAAAGAAGTACTGAACTAGCTCATGAGACATGTTATTGCAGTGAACATTATGCTAGGACTGTTTATTTTGCTTAGCATTATGGCCACCTTCAAGGTTGCTATGACAAATGTGTGAGCGTTTAACGGAAAATGAACATTTTTTTTTAACTAAAAAAGCATCTACCAGCTCTCTGCCTACTCAATTTCCTAAATTACGTGCCACATAAATTTAACTTCATTGGCACTAAACAAATGTTAATGTTAACCACTTATGGGTTAAAGCAATTTTTAAAATATTCAGTGTGTTTCTCTGTTGACATTCCTCATTCCATAAATAATTCCATTGTAATCCATGCAGTTTTGCTTTACTCAAAATGTCAAGGCATGATAACAGCACCTAAATAATAAGTTCGACTAGCTAAAGGGCTGATCTAGTTTGAAAATTAATATATACAGCTTCTACTAGATTTAAGAGATATTAAATTATTTTTTTTTGTAACTAGCCTTTCAATGACTTTTTTCCCCTGGCACTGAAAGAGTCTTATTCATGTGTGACTAAGTGACACTAAAATTTATGCAAGGTTCTTACAGCAGAGGCAGTAAGGGAGGAAAAGCACAACAGGGTTTCTCCATGCAACTTACAAAAACATTATCAATGTGGTTCATTCATTGAGCAGTGACAAACTCAGAGGCCTGTTCCCAGCTGGAATAGATGTACTGGACCAAACAAAGAGGGAAAGTGGAATTTGGAAAATCACAGTCTGAAAGTGAGCTAAAACCAGAGCACAACAAGGTCATTGGAACCCAATGCACAGGAGAGTCACACATTTACAGGGCTGTTCTCCAGGTTGTAATCCAACTTCTAAAGATTAAGATTAACTTCTAAAGATTAGGTGTTTGGGACGTTTGGTGGCATAGGAAACAGGTAAGGGGTTCCCACCCGGCCTGTTAGGATGTGTAAGGGGAGTGGTAGAAAGCTAGATTAGCCTTGCAGCATTTGAAGCTGTGCAGGTAGTGCTTATTAATGTAATGAAATAATGAAAATTCTAAATGGTGAGTGGGGTCACAATGGAAATTCTGAGATAAGAACTGAGAAAAGATGGTAGAAGAAGAAGAGGAATATAAGATCAGGAAGCCCAACTAATCACATTTCAGCATTTCAAAAGGAATAGATCAATTTCCTCTGCTGGGACCTCAAGCTGAAGGTATATTGCCCTCTAACCTGACAACTAAAGATATTATATGTGATATTATAGATGGAAACCTTGTTATACGCTCCTTCTTTCCGGAAGCATTTTTTAGGACTAGCTTTTTAGGCAAGTTTTTTTCTGTTTGCTCCTAGGGGATGATTGGAAGAAAACTGTCATGGTTTGTACATCTTAGCACAAGATTTGCAATTTCATCATTGAGGTGAATGGTGATGAGATGAGGTGTAACTCTGTCACTGCCAGATTAACAAAAAGCATCAGGAAGCTTCAAGTCACAGCACAGGAACCTGTAAGACTACAAGGGATACTGATCATGTTCTTGCCTGATGTTTGCTGTTGACAGTTCAAGCTTATAACAGATCTCCTAAAGAGCCGTCCATGACACCGTCAAAAGAACTCTAGAGCAGCGTGCATATAGATGAGGCACTTCTACAAGTGTTCCCAAAGCTGATGCTCTTCTAATGCTACAGGCAGCAAGCAGCATAAAAGCCTAAACTTGCTGCTTGGGGAACAATGTATGTAAGCAAAGAAGTGACTGAGAATAAGAGAGAAAAAACCACAAAACAACCCCAAACACTTTTCTAGGATGTATTTGCTGGTGGGAGAGAAGCAGAATCTCCTGGCTGTGGAGATTTTGCTTGAGACACCACAATTTGTTTACCTGGCTATGGAGATTTTGCTTAAGATACCACAATTTGCTTCAACATCAGGCTGGGTGTATTTGCCATTCCTTGGGACATGCTGTGGTTCACTAAGCTCTGCTTAGCTGAAAAGAAACTTTTCATGCCATGCCCCTGCAGAGTGCTGCATGCAATATTTATATTGGTAGAAGAGCTGAAATGACTGTGTTTGAGTTAAACAAATGAGCAGAACTAATGCAGGGGTTGAGCAAGGCTGAATACCAAGCTGCTAAGGTAAACCACAGCTCAGCTTTCTCATTCTGGTCAGGTAATGGTTTGAAAATATTGAAATGAACCTATGCAGATTATATGCATCATCAGCCATCAATAACTCATCTGGAGCTATTTCACCTGAAGAGGACTGTCAATAAACCACAGTAAGACATTGTTTTCATGCTATCTAGCTGACTGATTAACTGCTGCTTGCTCACTGACATACGTACTGGATGGACACAAAAGTCTTCAGCAAGCATGAGTATTTGGATGAAAGCAAGACTGTGCACTCAGCAATCCTTGGCATTCACCACATTGTATATGAACCTAGTTAAGATTTTAAGCAATTTTAAAGATTTTAAGCAATTTTATATTCTGAATTCCTGAGATCTATGATCACTGTAAGTTCCTATATTCAAGCATATAGTTGACTTTGAGGATACTATGAAAAAAAAACACATTAGAGAAAGAACTTTGCTTCAGTCCTGATTTGACATCACAAATTACTGTCAGCTGTGATTTAACAGTCAGTATCAAAAGACAAAGGTAAGTTTTCAGGTATTGTGCTGATCGACATGATGACATGGCAGGCTTTTGAATAACTCTGCATAACATAGCCATATCTATCTATATCTGTAAATGACATAGCTAGACTATGCCTACTGACACTAAGCAGCACCTGATGATACCTACCTCTTTACTAGCTTTCTCCACTTTTGTAAGAAATTAAGGTAAGAGTGAACTGACAATCTTTCAAGATCTTCTTTAAAACTGTCACTGTAGATGTGTTATTGACAAGTTACTTGCTGTCCAAAAAAGGGAGAA
>JAYDZK010000268.1:31176648-31199253 GCA_034509185.1 Euphonia xanthogaster
CTATCAGCCACATTTCAGAAGTTGTTTGAAATCTAGGAAGTGACTATCCAAGGATGCCAGTAGCTGGTGAGAGTACTGCAAGTAGAATTGATCTTCAGTTGGAGATATAGTTAAGCATTTACACCACCATGTAGTGGAAATAGGGAAGAAAAGATTATTGCAAGGTGACTGCAGCTGATGAGGTGCCATCCAATCATCCATATAAATATGTAACCTGAAATTCCTCTTGGGCTGCATCACAGATGTCAAAGTTCCACCAAGTCCTGGCAGTGTGCTCTGACAGCCAAGACTTTCATCTCAAGTGATGTTGTGATAGTATGTCAATTGCTGTGTTTTTGCAGACATGAGTCATTGATGATGTCAGCCTTTCCTAAATGACCTTTGCAACACGTGGGAGCAGTTCCATTTAAATGTTCTTACATCCAGTTGCCACACACACAGTTTTAAACTGGGCATGCTTGAAGATCTTTTCTACAGTACAATCATTCATTACACAAGGTGAGATTTTTTCAGCTACCCAGAATTTTTAGAAGGCAGACAATCCCAGAAGAGTTCCACACACATGGCCGGACCTAGTTTGTCCATTTACAAATCTGTGTCACTTTGATGTCTTGCAAAGGACAGTTCTTTAGCCAGTAACCTGATAAGGAAGCCTACATTTTTTAAAGTAACAACAGTAACACAACCCATCGCTGAGTTAGTACATGCGACTTATCAATCAAGGAGCAAGCCCAGGTGGTCGGTCCAGGTCTACAAAAAGACTCCACTGTATAACCTTATGATTGCCTGCTTTATGAAGGGGAAGGCTTCTATATCTTCCTCAGGAGATTAAAAGTAGATTCCCAAGTGCAAGCCCTTAGGAAAAGAGTGAAAAAAATACACAAATCAAGGGAGCAAGGACTTGAAATAAGCTGTTTCCCCATGCAGGCAGCTTTGAACTCAAGATGTAACTGAAGCCTATCCCCAGGGTTATGGCTAAAGGTAACTTCTGTCTCATTCTTCAGCAGATATATAGCCAACTGGGAATATCTGCACTGGGCAAAACACATTGTAAAGGTTAGCTTGGAAGAAACTATTCTATGTCATCTAGAGATCTAGAAGTCAACTGGTTGAGCATTTTCTAAGTTATTCCAATAATAACCAGAACTGTCCTAACAAACTGTTACAACACAGATCTGCTAATGTTCTCACTCTGCTTTTCCCTCTAAATGTAAATGTTTATGTTAAAGAAATTCAGAGGGAATGGAGATAACTGCTGCAGCAAATGAGTTTCAGTAGATACATCTGGGCTACACATTCAGGGTGTGAAGTTAAAAGTGAGTCTTACAGCTCCAGTGCCTTACATTCCTAACTCTGGTGCCAAAGGTATATTACTGCAAGACTGAGGAGTGATAGCATGGAAAAGCACAACCAACATACTCCCACCCTCCCTTAGCTTACTTCCCACCTTATGGGAGGAGTAGGGGATTTTTCGTTTGATCTTGGGGCAAAATGCTTCTACTTTCTTTACACTACTGTAAAGCCTCACAGCAGCATTTACCAAGAAATTATATTTACAATTAATAAACATTGGAGGAAAATACTGTCAGTAGTGAGAACTGCCACCACACTCATGAATGTGAGCCAGTTCAGAGCTATCAGGCTGAACAAATGAGGACTGAGGGGAAAGCAGAGATGTGACTGGTCTAAAGGGAAGAGAAACCTTAGGCAATAATTGAGCATTTTTGGAGACACTGGTAGATTAATGGAGAGAAAAGCTACAGTGAGCATGAAGTCATCAAGGATAGTGCAGGAAGGATTTGAGTCACAATCAGCATGTTATTGAGTAAGCTGATGAGCCAGACTTACCACCTCACTGCTGGCTGGAGGTAAACCAGCAGGAATCCATTGGCAACAAGACACCCAACAAGCAAACGATGCAGTTCAGGTACTTGTGAATTTTCCAGAAACACAAAAAGGGCCAAAGTTTTTAGAATATTTCATTTTTCTAACTTCATAAGAGAGAAATGGGACTAAGAAATGTGAACTGGCAATTACATAGTTAAAATCTGTTCTAGTAACCACTTGAGAAAAATTTCTGACTAAAAATGGGATGAATATTTCTGCGCAGTAACATTACTTTGATTTTTTAGTAGTGGCATGAAGAGGAATGACTCAGTCTTCTCAAGTCCCCACCCATCCTCTGGCTCTGGCTACTAAGAACAGTTTAAATTTTGTAGAAGAAACAGGGTCCCAGATTTACTGACTAGCTGCCAGCTCTGTCTGTACTCACCCACATCCAGTGTCACCCTGCTGCTGATGCTTCAGCCTGAGCAGATGTGTGTGCCTTCCAAATATACTGTGCACAGGCATTTTTACCTGGCTTGGTTCAGGCCCCAGATTCCAGAGAGGTTTTAGCGGTGCTTTTAAGATAGATTGGTAATCTGGAAAAGGTTTGGAGGTACTGAATTTTTTTTTTTTTTTTTTTAACTAAACTCTCTTGAAGTTAGCAACTCTGTGAAAACATTTTTGTGCCAAAAGAGCATATGAAGCAGCTGTTCAGTACTTATGCAAACACCTGTGAATATTTTTAAGCTTACTAACACTTAGCTTTCCCCCTCACCTCAATACCATGCTAATACCTATTACTTATATTGAAAAGCCTTTGTTCATTAAATATATTCATATTTTAATAATTCTGACAGTGAAAAACATTGAGTTATAATGATGACATGACTAAAATGACAATTCTTTGATCTTAACTTGAAATATTCAAGCATTAACAGTAGGATTTGCCTCAAAATTAGAGATCAGTTTTAGCAGGCACAGAATCCCATCACTTATTCTGAAACTATCTTGCTTTTTCCAAATTCATAATTTTCTTGAAAAACCACGGAATTGCTGATGCAGTAAGTGAATTCTGGAGATCACCAAGCCCAACCTCAAATGCCCAAAGCAGGTTCAGCTTGAGCAGATCACTCAGGGACCTGCCTCGGTGAATTCTGAATGTCTCAGAGGATGGAGACTTGTCACTTCTTTGATCAACCAGCTCCAAATGCACTAAAGCCTTCAGAACTTTGACTTTAGAAATATAAGTTTAGTAATGTAGCTAACTCATAGAAATCTGTGCAAGTCTGCCACAAACTAGAGTTAATCAGAAGTCTGGATAGCACCACTATTTTAGAACAGCATTGTTAATTGAAATGTCTGGACAGCAGTCAACCTTCAACACCAGTCAATTAGCTATTCATCTGTGCAAATCCCAGACATGCACCATGTACAGAGGAGTGTTCTGGACTAGGACTTGGCAGATTTCTAAAACACTCCCTGTTATGGAAGAGCCAGGACCTTGACTTTATCAGACTTATTAATTCAGGTACACAAAAAGGCTCAAAGGTGCTGGGGAAGTCAGAAACTGCATAGCTGTATTCAGAATGTTTGAAATTTCCTGTGAATGCTGCATTACTTGTGAACACGCCCTGAAGAGATTAATTTTGTGAGCAGGACCCAGATGATGCTTCTCTTCCTCTTCTCGCCCTCTCTAATCCCCTGATTCAACAGAGGTGATTTAACCTCTGTCCCACAGTGTACCTCTTTGCCTTGCAGGGATCACCATTCTCACTTCTCATGTCTCCACCAATTTCCAGGCTTCCAAGAACTAACAGAAGACCACTAAGCCCAAGGAAGCAGGAAGAGTCATTCACCATTTTCATGAGAGAAGTAGCCCTGAAAGAAAAAGAGTTCTCTCCTTCATAAGCAGCATTTTTAACACTTAGCTGTAGAGTCATGGAAAACAAGAACAGTGGATCTTGCACAGCTGGTGACTCAAGTGTCTCTTGTATTCTTGAAGGCCAACAGTGACAACCTTCCCAAACTAATTTGTTCCACCTTGTTGGTTTCAACAGTTCCAACAACTGTTAAAATGATTTAACTCTATTACCAATATGATTTTTAGGATAAGAGAGCAAACCACCCGTTGTTTAGAGCTTCAGTGTTTTAGTTTTCCTGTTCCCCTTGAAAAGACAATTCAAAAGACAACGTTTTGCAGAAAAGACAATGTTTTGCAGATCCAGCCCATTGACCATCTTATAAACAGTTAAATGCAAATAGGTAAGAGACAAAAGAAAACTTAGGTAAAACCATATCAGACTTGGAAAACAGTTCTTTGGATTGGTCAGTCTGTGGCTGAATGCCCACCTAATGGAGACAACTTCTCAGCATTACTATATTCAAGACTGATGCAGTATTTCAAACTCTTGAGGCTTGCAATACAACTTTTAAATACTATTTATAATGGGCATTTAGTAATTAGCAGCTAACATCATCAGATGCACACACAGACTGTAAAAACTCTATATGCTGGCAGAGAAAGCTGAAGACAACTTCAGAACACAGAAAGAAAAAGGGAACAAGTTATGGAGAAAAGGCAGGAAAGAGCAAGTCACTGTAACACTTTGCTCACAGGCAATATAAGCAACAACAGAAAAGCACCAAAGCACATTGTCAGGTCCAAAGGGACAGCCAGCTCCAGCAAAGGGCACTGATAACTGCTGACAGCAGCAATATGTTTGCACAACCCCTTTCTACTTCAGAAACAATATTTTCATATTTTCAGTTTGAGAGAAGTAGTTCACTACACCACTTGCTGTTTACATGGGATACAAAATGGCAAGTTACACAGAGAGCTAGGAGGTGTCAGGTGTAAATAGATTTGTATGCTACAAATGCAGTACTGGAAGGAGAGAGCTCATACAGGAATGGTTTGGCAGGTTGCAATATGCGAATAAGGAAGATTAGCCCCCAATTCAAAGCCCGTTTTACATGCAACAGTAAGTTTAATCAATTTAACAGGCTTTCTTATAGCTACTTTTAGCACTGACCACAGAAACAGATTTGATTGATCAGTACTGGGTCTACATTTAGAAGGGTGTCTCTTTCAAACAGTTATTATTTGGTCAGCTTACTTACCTTGATTCATATTACTTCAAGTCAGAATGCAGAAGAGGCTTTTGTTGGTGGTTTAAAAAATAAAAAAGCAGCAAATGCCAAACATGAAATAATTGTTCCTGTGCATTACCCTGAACTGACATAGATAATTGCATATTGCTAAAACATTGTATTTAATTTGGTGGGTACTGAGATGTGCCTGGAGTCTGCCAAACCACCACTTAGCTGAAATCACAATTAATCTGAGAAGCTTATTCTGTCAAAGACATTATATTCTCAAATATTCTGAAACCCCTCAAGTAAGGGCATGGATATCTAGAGATACAAGCTTCTTGAAGAAGTGACTTATCTCTTTCTTTCCTTTTCCTTCTAGGTAAAACCACATGTTGTTAGTGACTCACAGTACACATTACTCAAAGCACAATTAAGTCAGATCCCCTTGTGTGTGTATACACACTGTCCAATCTCAAATCAAAGGTATAAAATGTGGATTATTTTTTATTGTCATTGATTTACTTGTTATCCAAACTGTTAAATTACAGCTCAGTGTTTTCAAATTATAGAAGTGATGATACAATCCTACAGACTGAAGTCTTTCTGTTCTGGCACAGGATCCCATAGTGATCCATGGCAGTAAGCCAAAAGGTTCAGGAAACAGTGATACAAAAGTCTGAGTATTAACTGGTAAATGACTTGGATATGTTTGTGAATTGCCTTTAGAAACTGGCCACCAGCTCTGTGAACTCCAGCAATTAAGCTTGACTCAGCTGTAAAGAAAAAAAGAACAAGGAAAAAAAAACAGAATAAGAAACAAAAAAACCCAAAAAATCCACCACCACCACAAACACCCCAAATCAAACCAAATCGAGAAGGTAAAAAAAAAAAAAAAGATTAAAAAAAAGAAGAAGAAATCAACAAGAAAAATAAAAGAACAAGAACCCCTTACCTATCATTTTTTCTTGTTCAAAGACAGAAGATTGTGCATTAATCATTACATTAAGGTAGATCTGTGCAAAGTGTAACACTAGGTTTTTAAATCATATGAAACCATATTTAATGCTGAACTGCTTTCTCATACTTGTTTTTCACATAGTTCTGTAGTTTTCTCTACTAGCTCTTCACCTTATTAATCATTCAATTCATTTGTCTGTTTCATTTCTCTGGTAGAGGTGCATTTTCACATCATCAATTAAAAGCTCAAGTATCTACACTTAATAGTCCATGTAAAATTTACACCTAGCAATAAAAATTCTTCAAGTTAGCAACTGATCAAATGAACAGGGAGAATTACTTTATTGGCTGTAACCAATAAGAAAGCATTTGTAAAACCTAGAGGCAAATACAATTCAATTTAAAATAATCTATCCTAAACCCTGACCACTGAACTTTCAAATTACGGTCTCACAGATTTCTACTTGTTCATTTTTCTTCATGGACTGATTAGTTTTCTTTCCTTTTCGGGTGTATATCTTATTCTGTAAGTTACACAAAGCTTAGAATTCAGAGATATGCATTTTTGTGGTGGGGTCAAGTGGGAATTCAGATATATGTTTTATACAAATGAATCTTGACCTCCTCAGCATGATGTCAATGACAAGTACTGCTGTGCATACAAAGCAAACTGGGATAAGCCCATTTTTCTTTAAAACATCATAGCAACTCTTAAAAATGGTTCCTACAATCAAAGATGCTGGAGTTTGAAGGTAATACCAGTATTTACTTCTTTCTATTCTGTTCTTGAGCTGCAACAATTCATTTCATGTGCACTGCTCTGAGCAACACCAACACAGAATGGAAAAACATATTTTTTTCATTTCAAGATAGTTTTAATCAGGTAATTACAGGAAAAACATTGAAACGGTTTTTATGGTGTTATCTACTTCGGCAGCTTAGAAGGATATGATGTAACAAACCAGTTACAAACTTAAAGACATATTTACATTATATACTCAAAGTAACAAGCTATATTCATATTCTTTATGCAAACACCTATGGGATGAGTTAAATTATACATCATTTAGTAGACACAAAGAGCAGTTGAGGTTTAATGGAAACAATATACACATGAGGCACTTTGAGGTCATTAGGGTGAAAAGCAAATGGCACCAAGCAAAAGAAGGAGAACCATGTACAGCTTATACCACAGCTTTAAACATGAAGGCTGCTTTTTCACCAAATGCTTTGATTTCTTTAACCACAATTTTTGTAATTAAGGGGAACTTAAAAAAAAAAAACAAAAACAAAACCAAAATGAAAATCCAACATCCCCCTCAACCCCTTTATATTTGTAAATGCACCAAACTAAACAAGTTTAGTCCACCCAGCTGCTGGACTAATAGTACTATAAGGCATCTTTTTAAAGTTCTTGGGTTTTTTTGCCAGCCAGCAATCCTGATCTTCATTTTACTAATATGAATGTATAGCTGTTCTGGCTGCACATTATGCCATAAGCTTGGGAAAGATTTAAAGTCTAATTTAAACCTGGGCATTATTTAAATTAATTCATTTACCCTCCAGGTTCACACATTGCCCTCCAGGTTCAGCATTACCCTCCAGGTACACACAAACATATCATTCCGAAGAGAACTCATCCAAAATGGGAATGTCGTATTCCAGCATGCACAAGTAAGGCATTCTTCAAAATACATTTGCTTCTCTAGAGGAAACTGCATTGGTTAAGACTGAAATATCTCTTCTAAAACTTCTTCTCTTGAAGAGTTTTATGACGTCATGCTGTTTACTAAACAGTTACCATAATAATTGTAGATTATCATTAGATTTTGCTTTAACCATGCACACAGCTGTAGGTGTATCCTTCACAGCTACTGAATTTCATGTGTGAGAGCACACACCCACCTACCTGTGCATACTCACAACTTGATTTGTATCACAAAAGGCCAAATTCCCTCTGCATGAGCATCAAAACTCCATCACTTTGATCTGGGAAGAACTTCAAGAGGGGAAAGAAATAAAATAATCATAATAATAAACCCCCTTTCTTAGAAGCGACACAATCAAAATAATTTTCATGTCATTCCTGGTTCTTATGCTCCTGTAACAGGCCATCACAACAAATTTAAACCTAACAAAATATATGGTTAAAGGAATTTTACTTCAGTATTAATAATGAAACTTAAGAGGCATGGTCAGCTAAAGCACCCCAGTCAGATTTCAAATGAGTATTCTGTAAATCCAAGGCTAAAGCATAACCTAATCGTGTACCTTTAGCCGTGCACGGATAGCCCGTTAACTGCGATGACATCAAGAGCGGAGCCTGAAGGCCGCCGAGCTTTCCCCCAGCAGATGGTGCCCGAGCGCCGCGCTCCCTTAACTTCCCCACTTTCAAGGGGAAACAATTTTCCTGGTAGCTGAGGCTTTCAACGAGCGAGGGACTTAATATTCAGTGACTGTTTCCAAAGGCTCGGGTCCCCTCCAAGCAACACAAAGCTCTGCTACTACATGCCTGACAAACTACAGCTCGGATGTTAAGGGCAAGGATTATGGACTGGGGAAGAAATTTCTCTATTTCCAAATGCTCAAGAAAGTATTTCAAAAGAGATAGAATGAATGTTATGTGCTGCCAGAACCAGGAGATGTATGGATGCAACAAGCTGTTCTGGAATGGGTTTACTGTATGTCTACCTGCCACTGCTCATCTCCTAAATGTAACAGTGGGTAAGATCCCTAGCACCAGAGAAAAAGTACATGTGCATTCTACTAACACCAATCCTTATGCAACCTCGGATCTTTGCATTTGTTTGGTCTCTCAAACTAGCCAAGCTGGCTGACGCTGCACAACAGGAACAAGCAAGCATGGGCCCATTCAGTAACTGTTTTTAGATGATACAAGTCTTGAAAGAGAAAAGCAAAAGGTGAAAACATTTTAGCAGCAAAGTGGTTAAATGCAAGGTGAAAATATTAATGCACACATTTAGTAAAAATATTAAAGTATATGTGTCATATAAAATACAGTACAGGACCAGGAGTTTCACTATGTTTTATAGTGCTCAGAGGAAATTGCTAAAACTAATTTCTTTCTGAAGTATATATACAGTATGATTATATAGCGTTTTCTTATACAGCCAGCAAGTTCTTTTCTTAGGTTGTTCATACCTCTCCACCTTGAATTAGGAACTTAGCACTTACAAATATTAATTTCCTCTCATTCACTAGAAAAACATCACCATTTTTTAATGAAAGTTTTTAAAGTTAACAGTCTATTCTAGGCAACCAAGTTTAGCTGAAAACGTGTGAAGCATGAAAATCAACCAGAGTAGCAGCTTTCAAATACATAAACAGTAAAAACCCAGGACTGCTGCTACCGTGTCATATTCTTGGACTTCAGCCACCCAATCAACTCTCAATACAAAACTAGAAGCTCTTCCATAACTTCTATAGTTATCAAGATATTTGTCATCTTTTTCAATGTGAAATAATACTTTGAGATGATCTATGTACACAAGGTGGTCAAGTCAAGCTGTAATATAAATATAAATGTTTTCTTTTAAAAAGTATTTTACAGACAGATAGTTATATACATTTGCTCATTTTACTTCTGGGCTACGAAGGAAAATTAAGGGGCCAGATATGTGCAGAAAAAAACTTACACAAAATATATTGAAAAAATGCATGTAAGTGAGAAAAGTAATGCATTTTTAAAATGAAATTACTTGGTTCTGTGCTTAAGAACAAGGGTATACTAAAGCCAATTTGTCCCACTCCAGCCAAGATGTCAAACAGGCACCTTTGCTAATGAATTATGACTGTTTTTTAGTGTTTTACATGTTTTTAATAAGAAGTAAATGATTCTTATTTCATAATGCAGCACAAGATGTAATGCTTTTAAAAATTCTCTGTGGGATAATTGATTAATTCTTACCTGAAAGTTAGACTAAGTACAAAACCATAAGAAATACCATACACAATATACCAGCACTCATATACATACATACATACACACTCTCCAGCCTCCCTCCCCAGCCCTGCCTTCAAAATTCCCCAATTAAGAAGTTCACTCAGTTTTGCCTGGGCTGTAATTTATTTCTCAAGCTAAGTCTTTTGTTGTTCTTTTTGAACAAAACACACAGTACTTTTGTTCTTGCCCATTCAAATTAGAAAAAGTTGTGGTTCAAAATAATGAAAACAATTTCACTTTTGTTATTAATCTTTTGTTTTAATCATAGTACTTGATAAACAGCTGAACAGGATCCTAGTTTAACAGAAGGATAAACAAGAACACTGGTGACAATTTGTTACAACTGCCTTAATGTACCTTTTGCTTAATGAACATTTGAATATGCAAGAAAGTATTTTTGGAGGACACCCCAAAAGAAAACAACTTGCTGGTTGAACAACAGAAACAACGTCCGTTTTGCTATTATGTTGAAATCAAAGTCATTTATATATAAAAATAAATGTTATGTTCTAACAAGAACATTTTAGACAATTACATCTGTGCTTAACAAAAAAAAATATTGGTCACTCAAGACTAGAATAATTAATATTTTAAAGGTTTTTAGATTATCAGAATGCATGGATACAACTCAACACAAACTGTAGCTGAAGGGAACCAGGACTGAAAATATCAATTTGTCCATCTGGAATAAAAATGCAACTAAATTAACTATTAAAAATACTACCATGGAATGTGACAGTAGATATGGTCCATACCTACTATATCGGAGGGAAGGGAAGTTTAACAAGTAATAATTCGTACCTTACACATTTAGTTAAATATAAACATTTGTTATTTATACATAAAGTTGCTTCCAAAAAACTATTAATAAGTGATTTAGTTGCACTTAAAATCAGTTTCATTTCTCATTTGCTGAGTATTAACTTTTCTCAATCTTAAATCAACTGTCACTAGTGCACTTTCAGTTAAAATTTCCCCTCAGATAAGTTTTAATCCTTTTAAAAGAGCCCCCTCACCTAAACCATGAATGTACAAAGTGGCAAAAGTTAATCCCTTTTAGTATAATCATAGTTTATATGCTCATTTTATAGCCAATAATAAGAACAGGCTTTCCTTCGCAAAATCTCCTTCACAACTTGCAACAAATGCCACGCACTCAAAGGAAATAGTTAGGCGTGGCTAGCACTTGTAAAATGCCAAGGTCTGACAAGTCTTGTTGCTTCCTCCACATCAAGCATCTCTTACGTGAAAGAAGATTCCCTTCAGCTTGCCAAAAAGCTTCCACAAATCCAAGTTAGATGCTTCCTGGAAACAAAGATTTTTCAGCTCTGTTTGGCACAAGACTGATTCATCCCGCAGCTTTATGCTTTCCTCCACAGCACCCACACACCTCACCACAGTGATGGCATGCTCTCAAGGGGAGGTAGCAGCACATACATGGAGCAATGAACGAGAGCGCCACCAGTGCTAACCAGCGTAAGCAGAACTTGTCATCACTAGTGTCACACGAGCAAGGATCAGAGAAATCTCCTTCAGAGTCTGACATGCAGTGATACAGCATGCTCTCTGCGCAAAGCATGCAACTAACTTGGTAGATACATCTTTTAATAGGATCTGGTGCATCTTGACATTTTCCTCTGCCATTATCTTCATGATTAAACCTTTCCTGGCAGTATATACAGCGGGAACGCTCACCATCCTCTTTTCTTCTTTTTGAGTTTTTAAATTTTGATGAGGAAGGCTGAGTTTTAAATACCACAGAACTCTTTGAGTCTTTTAGGGAATTCAACTTAGTTCCATCTCCACATGGGTATAAATAGTCAGATTTTTTACTGTCTGATTTAGAAAATGGTATATTTGAGTCCGCATCATCCCTCTCCAGGTCATTCTTCCACATGTCAGGATGCCTGTAGTCTGCATAACGACGTATCAAAATGTCACGAGGGTTTATTCTGACAATTTCATCTTCGTCCTGAAAACTAACGTGTCTGATTGACTTCAGTGGGACCTGAAAAGTAAGGCAAAGTAAGAGAAGTTTACTATGGTGAAGCCCCAAATTTATGTCCACCTACAATGTAAAACTTAGTTCAGAAAACTAAAAAACCAAGACTTTTTCTTTTGCTGCCTGAGGATAAAAAAATTCAGATTATTTTCTCACTACTAAAATTTAGAAACATCCCCATAATAATGAGTCCTCTGCAGAGCATTAGGTCTATGAGCTTCAGTATTCTTTCCTGAATTTTTAGTGCCTCATAAGAGCTTTGGGTGTTTTGGTATCCGCATAAAACTTGATGCTGCTCAGTGAATTATGCTCAAAATTAGAGTGTTAACATCTTAAAGTGGAAACCAATTCCACAAACTAATTATGCCTTATGTGCTGATTTCATGTGATGATCTGCTGCTTTAGGACTAACTCCCTGCTACATTCACTGTTGTGTTATCCAGGAGACGCTTTCCCTAATTCCTGCTCCAAGTTTTCAAACTCTCTCCAATTCATAATAAGAGTACTGAATATTGGTAACTAATTATCAAGGCTGTGTTCTAGATAAGGATTTCGCAGTATGAAGAACATTCAGTAGGACGATCAATCAATAACAGCCTCTTCTGAATGTGTCTCTCCTTAGAAAATATACAGTACTTACATTGATTAGTTTAGGACACTGGCAGGCAAAGACCCAAGTACTTCTTAAATTCTCAGTTTGTAATGAACTGACCATAATTTAAGACCTTTTACTTCAAAAGGCAAGTAATAAGGAATGTGCTAAATACATACAAAACCATCAGAGAAATAAGGTAAGAGTTCTTGTTTATTCTGCCTTACAATGAAAGGGCGTGGGGACATGAAAAAGTTGACAAAGATGACAAAATTCAATCATCCAAACTGAAATACTGCAGGCCTTAGATATCTAAATGTAAGATAGTGAATTGCTATGATAGATAGAAATGTTACTGAAATCACAAGTGACTTGCAAGAAAAGGTGCAAATAATTACAGGATAAAAATTTAGCACAGGTGTATAAAAGTAGCTCCTGAAAATAGCAGGCAGTGCAGCAAAAAAGCAAGGGTCTCAGTATGCCCCAGTATTTCTACCTTACAGGCAGACAATTATTTTCCTGCACTGTAGGGCTATTATAATCAGAGCCAGATTATGAATGGGCTTCAAGTCAAATTCTGCCTTTTTCTCTGCCTAGTGCACAGCCTGTAAACCATTACTCAGAAAAGACAAAATACCCCTCCCCACTCTAACCTATTAGTCTTACAAATTCTTCCAGAATCATGAATTACTTGGCAATAATCTTTGACATCAGTACTGTTGCTTTGAGAGGGTTTATCTTGTTAATACTCAAATTAATGAGAATTAATGTGTCACCATTCCATAGTCAAGTACAACAACTGAACTGCATGTTCCTAATCTGTTGCAGTGTGTGAAACTACTGAAGATGATGTTTTAGGTTAAAACACTTCTATGTCACTTTGCATGCATCTATACTCCTACTGTGCTGAAGTCTGCATGTCCTGATTTTGGGGTAAGAGACAGAGAAGGGAAAAGGGAAGGCAGCTGGAAAAGAGGAAGGAAGAGCTTCTTAAAATATGCTATCTTCTGATTATGTAAGAATATCTGTAGCCTGCTCTAACTATCACTTCCCTGCTCAACAATCCTTGTGTGATGAGTACAGAACTGTAATTAGAGATGCTTTGCCCTGGGACTTTCAATTGGAGTATGCTAACAAGAACAATTTTTTTTTCCTTGGCTCCAAGCCACATAGTTGAACTTCCACAAGGTTTCAAGGATACAGGGAGAAAAAAAGGTTATACCCTATTCAGCCAACATTGCTTCTCTTCCATACTTCCCCAGGCTCCTATACAAGCGGTTAGGCTTCCCCTTTGCCTATAAAAGCAGATTGCTTCTCAGCCCTACTCTGTTTTCAAACAAGAGGAAGAATCTATTGTTTAGCAAAAATAACTAACTATGGCTAATGGGTTTGTTTCAACATTTTACAGCATAAATTTATTTAAGAAAAAAAGCCATGAAAGTCATGAGAATTCCATATGTTACAGACATAAAGGATCCTTACCCTGCTGTCCACATAGAACATTATGCATGCACTTAAGATAGTAAATAAAACCCATTGTTTAGAAGAAAAAAACCCTGAAACCTCAATACAAAAACCCTCAACTTCCCATTGCCCAGACAGCTAATAGCCATTAAAGATCGCTACAAATACTAACAATGGTAGAATTTGACCTCTCCTTAGCCCCTGAAGGCTTTTTATTTGTTTGAGCAGAACACACCACGTCCATAGAACTCATTTATTTTTTTCAAGTCTTGAGTCCAACACCTAAAAATGCTTAACTGGCATGTTACAAATAAGGCACCACTAAATTCTTTAAGGCACTGATATTAAGAAATATTTTTTGAGCAGAACATGCTGAAAAATAAGCAAACTAAAGAAATGCTGGAAAGAGCTTACTCATTGGGTATTAAATGGGACCTATGTGACTGCATGAAGCATATGAAAACTTTTGAACAATTCCCAATCCAAATTCACATAGGTACAAATAGCAGCAAAATTTAATGAGAATAATGCACTCAGTCCTCTAAATAGCCAAAACTAAAACCCAGTACAAATGTCATCTATGCGAAGCTGAAGCAGGAAGGGAGGAACAATGTTACAGGAAACTGAAATTCCATGAAGAATCTGATTCTGAACATGATTAGCCAACCAGAAATTAACCAGAAAAATTTTGTTGATGCAACTGAACCCACAAGTATCGCACCTTACTTGAAGGGGTGCACCCTTAAACAAGGCACAGTCACTTCCTTGGTACTGTAGCCTTTGCTGCTTCTCCTCAAAGAATTACACCTGATTTTGTTCATCTTGCAACTTCTCAGTATGAAGACAGCAGCAGCTGCCTATATCATCGCAAAGGACTAAGTTTAACACACATCCATGTATCAGAAGCTGGAAAGCTGAAGGACTTGAGTATTTTTCACTAACAGTCAAAATATTACAGGTAAAATCTGAATTGTCATTAATAACTTCTTGAGCTATTCAACTTATGAGCATACTTTTAAGTAAGGGTATTCAAACTTATTTACACAAAATTGAAATAAACCCAGTAATTAGCTGAAGATCTGCAGTGCCACCTGGTCACATGCATGGAGTTTAGCAGAGCCAGTGCAGTGTGTGCACATAGAGAATGTGAAGTTTTGGTGACCTGTTTATGTTCTAAATGTGTGTACCACCAGACCACGCAAAAAGCAGAGAGTGTCTGTTGCTTGCAGGTGGTGCTACAACAGGAGAATATTTTAAAGAATACCTACTTAAATTTTCATGGAATCCCCCGTAACTTCACTTTTCAAGAACTGAATTCTAACATTGTCATTTGAAAGAAATTTCTATTTAATTTCTATCAGACAGACACAGATTAATCAGTTTAACACAATCTAAATTATTACTTTCTCAGTAGTCAATTTTATACATGCTTTTAAAATATGCAGGCATTTCAAGGTACTGCACTTTTCTTTACAATGCAAGGAAGACTAACAGGACATATATCACTGGGTACTGTACCCATTAAATTTCAGCTGCAATAACCTAATCATCAATCCATTCTATTCTAAAAAATATTTACAATTCTCTTTGCAAGTAAATGGGAAGAGGGAAAAATATGTGCCTTAACAGAAACAAAAGGTAAACATGTACCTTAGCAGAAACAAAAATGAGGTGACATACACAAAGAGATAATTGGAGTAGATCAATGATTAAAGATAAAAAAATTAATAATTTCAAGCTTCTTAATTCTCCAGATAGCTCTGCTTGCTTCTTTTGCCCAACAAAGCAGATTAAGAGTAGCTGATATAAGACTGAAGTACAATCCTATTTTTCTCTGCAAAAATAACTGAAGGTACTAAAAAGCTTTATTAAAAGCAGCAGAATTATTTTTGATAAGTCTTCAGAACTACTTTCGAACTTGCATTCTGCTCTGACATCTGTTATTCAGCATATTCTAAAAGCTTCCCATGTCTTTGGTTCTAGATATAAAACCATAAAATTAATTGTAATCCAATTTACCTAGATACTTCTACAGTCTAAAAAAATTGTCAGTTCTTCTAGCTTTAGAAAAAAAGAAAAATGTATAGTGCTATACAGCTGTACTGATGGCTGAATACTTTTCAATATTTCTAAGTGAAACAGTATTAATAGACATGTAACTAAGACTGAGCTAATGTCCAATTAACATTTTCTGAAAAAAATTAAACAGCTTTTTAAGGCTGCAGATACTGAAATCTACAATACAAAAACAGACTTCAAAGGAATTAAATATTTATTCATGCAGTCTGGTGCACTACAATGATAGGTAAATACCTTCACAAAGCTTTACCTCTGCCATAATAATGCTATAATATTTCAGCTGCAAAGTTTATATTGAAAATTTCAAGAAGTGGAAAGTACATGGACTTGGAACACAGTGATTTCTTGTCAGAAACCACATACTGTTCCATTAATACAGCAAGCAAAGTAAGGACTGCTTCTTTTATTGGTACTCTTACCTGGTTAGGTTGGCTAGGAAAACAGGCTCTCCTGGTGTTGAAATCCTCAAATGTTGAAGGCCTTAAATTTGCGCTGTTGTAAGTTTCACTGGTTACTACAGTTTCATGTTGAAAGAGGTGATCTTTCATTAGTGAACCTGATGTATTTTCTTGAGCAGTCTAGAATACATAAGAACTTCCTTGAAATGATTTTTGCATTTATATAAAAACAACACCAAACCCAACAAGTTCATACATAAATGTAATTCCATATAATGTGTTAGAGGTATCTATTAACACCAGTATTCTTAAATGCACATTTTTTAATGCATTTAGAAGTAGGCAAGTATTTTCTTAATTTTGAGTCAGCCTTTGCAAATACAGAATTTCTCTGCAGACAGTACACAACTTGGGCACTAGAGATATATGCCTTTGAAACACAGTTGCAAAATCAGACTTCTTTAAGTAAATAGGATTAACCTGTTTCTGAGATGATGTTTTCTCTAACTACCCATGAGGCTGCCAGTATTTACAAAAACACAATTGGAGGAAAAAAAAATCTGAGACTATTTAATAAGGCAAAAGCTATTCAGATATTTTAATAAATTAAAAGCAAAATCAGCTGGAAGAAAAAAAAATTAACCCGTAGTGGCTCAATAAAAATATCTAATTGCAGCAAGTGTGCATTAAACACGAATGACTGTCATTTTGCAATTCAAGTTGTATCAGACAATTTGATACAAAAGTGAGACTATGAAGCAATACATGAAGAGAGAGCTGCAGGACCTGTACTATTCAAAAGAAGGAAGAGAAAGTATGTTGGGGTGGAATACTGGCTTGTAAGATGATCCAGTTTCTGAAATGAATTGAAAAACGAACAGTTCTCATTCTTTAAGGTTGACTGACTGGGACATACTTAGGATACAGCAAAGCATTTTGATACAAGTTCCACTGAGCTGCCAAAAATGTACTGGATGTTTTGTTTGCATTGAGGGATGCTGTAAAGTTAACTGGCTGCCATCAATGATAGCACTGAGAAGATTCTGGCATCATCCAGCTTCCAGCAATGAGAATGTTTCAGCTTTATTATGAGGATTTGTATGTATCAAGAAAACATTTAGAGGAAAAGAATAAGAATACTACAGAAAAATACTGAGGCAGAGGCAAACCTAAAGTTTTCGCAGGTTAAATATTGACTCAGAATTGTTAGTTTTCACTTATCAAAGTACTTAAGGAACTTATTCTAGGATTACATTAGTACCTCACATACATAAAAGCCAAATGTATCAAGTTCTAAGAGATCTAGATAGTTTGAAGTAGCTGGTCTGTAGCTGATTTTGTAGGAGAAAGAAAATCATCACATCACTAAATTTATACATATTGTTTCAGAAGCACCATGTGGGAAAACATTAAATTTAGTAATTAATTCATGATCAGTGTAATTAATATTACAGAACATACACCCCAAGAAAGACAAAAGCTCACTCAATCAGGGTAAAGTTCCCCTGAAAAATTTTGAAGACAGGCAAAACACCAAAAAGTACTATTGGCAGATCCTTAAGTATGACAGCACCACAAAGTAATTGACCCTGTTAGTGTCAAAATTAAATTTTCTGATAAACATTGTTGGAAAATGAGTATAAAAGAAATATTGGAATGACTAAAAAGAATTAGACTTCATATATGGATATTTATTTTAACATCAAAAAGCATCAAATATTAGTGCAATAGCAAACATCTTCATAGCAGGAGGTACTCCGGCAGATACATTGCCCAGTGACATAAAAAGCTTCCAAAACAGTGGCTCAAACTACAGAAGAGCTGTATTTAATGAGGAAAAAACATTTTTGGTTTTAGCAATGTTTAAAATTACTACAAGCATTTAAGCTAAGACCCAAAAGCCATTTTACAGAAACCACAGTGATAAGCATCCCCTTCCCCCTTTCCCCTGGCTATTATAAACTTGAGTGGTCTAGGAAGAAAGGAGTAAGCTGCAAAACCTTCTACTCCTTCCTTCCCAGGGAAAAAACACACACTACCCAAAAGCCTGTTTTTATCCCTGTCTGAGATTTGCAGCAGCCTGCATTATTTCCTGTTCCTGCAGGTGATTCACACCTTTCTTTAAAAAGAAACTATCTACACTATAGAGCAAAAAGAGACAGGCACGTGCTCACACAGGCACACACGAGTACTCCCCTTGGCAGTCAAGGAGGGCTCCATCTAATGCAGGACACAGGCACAGATCACCTCTTACTGAGCTAACTAGCAGTGCCAGATGATGCACGAAACCCAAACCTTAATCTTAAAGCAAACCTTCATGCCCTATACACAGCAATTATCAAAGAATGCTTTTAGAAAATTCCAACACAGATACCACAATTCAAACTAATTGACTGCAAGGACAAATTTCAGGGTGCCAGCAGACAGAGAAAAAAGCATGTGACCTTTTGTAAGGCAAGAACTCGCCACATACAGCATTTCTGAAAGCACAATGCTCAGCTTACCATCCTATACCATACAGATAAGTGGACAGAGACTAACTTCTGGTATTAAAATAAAAAGCAATCATCTCAGTCCTTTAGCCAATAAATATTTCACTATGCTGAATTACAGAAATGCAAGATGAACATGCTGAACTCTCTGCTTTTAATTAAATTGCAGTTTTGATACAGTCAAACTACGCTTATTAGTGTCAAAAACCTTTTCCTTGGACAACTTCCTGCTCCAATGTGATGTTTTATTACAAGGTCAGAAACATCTGAAACCCCACATTTATAATGGAAACACTGACAATCTGAAGTAGGAAGCCCTAGAAACAAAAATGGTATTGTGTTGAAAATGCATTTAAGTAAGAAGCAAACATATAAAGTTTTCCACAAGAACATATTCAGAACAAATATACAGAGTATCACACACTAACACAGATGCACGCAATCTCCTTTTCTACTGTCCAAAGCAATTACACCGCCCACATTCAATATTCTTTAACCACAGCCTGCAAAGTACAGTACTGGCATAGGTTATTCAGTATCATCTGTAAAGTAACCTACGCCAGTTTTTAATGCACAACGGAAATCTGGTTTGCTCCCAGCTGCTGGTATAATAATTACTGTCCTATGGTTGCTAAGAGATACTCTGAATTTTTTTCCAAGACTACTAAAACATTTCTGTGCGCACAAGCAAAAGGATGCTGGGTAAAGCAATAAAATGACTCCAGCTGTAGCTCTCCAGCAGAATTCAAAGCCAGATGACAGCTGTAGAGAAAATGAAAACCAGACTGAGCTTCTCTTGTTCTTCAAATTTTCTCTCCTTACTTTTCCCAGTTTGCCAGAGTCAAGTCTGGGAGAGACTTCAACATTGTTCTGCAAACATTGTTAAAAATGTTCTCCTCTAAGTAAGTTTAATGATTACACAGAAGGATGGATGAGAAGCCACATTTCCTCTGCATCCCAGATCTTGCATTTACTTCCCATGAGGCCCGAAAATCTGCTGTTTGATGCTAACAACACAAGAAATGTTTTAATGCTTTTTCCTTAATTTTTCAATTCTGAATAAATCATACAGGTTTCAAAAACATCTGAATGACTTCCTTCTGCTTTGGCTATTTCTGAGACTGATGGAGCAATATATTTGGCAAAGAAACTCTATTATTTTCAGGTATGTGTTTCTGACATAGGCTGAAATATTACCTAGATTACTCTAAATATTTCATACAGTTTAAACTAAAAAATAAGACATTTGACATGTCTCTTTCTTCAAAGGCTTTTCCACCTGAATATATAGAGAACACTACGTATAAAGAGGCTGCTAGGAATACTGGTGAGGAAAAAAAAAATTCCTCCTGTTTTTTATATACAACTCCAAAAAAAACTTAATAAACCAAAATGGTTTAGCACAATATATTAATATATTTATTTGAAATTGATAATATGAATTAGTATTACTTTTAGTTCTAAGAACTGGACCTAAGCAATTTATTATCTGCACTAAACATTTCTAATCTTTAGTGTTTTACCATGTGGTATTGTCTTATCCATAAAACAATATAGTGCATCAAGGGTAAATTATTTCACATTTCCTTAAAAGCCATAATGTTATTTTTATAAAATAAAACTTCTGCAAACATTTTGTTAGAGACAAAATAAATTGAGTGGTCCTTGAAGGACCTTATGAAGAGGTCACAAAATAGTGTATTTACAGAGCAGCACATGAACAATTAATGTCTTCCCTGCCTGCACCAAAACCGCTCAAGATGCATGTCAGTTTCAGGCCTTTCCCCCTCACTATTAACAAAAAGTCCAGTGTACTTACTTCTGAAAGAACAAGCCAAACTTTTTATTTTCTGCTTACAATTTATCAGTCTACAGTTTTCTTCTGCCAGTAGTAAGAAACTCAAAAGCATAAGTGATCCAATTCTTATTACTTCAAACTGTTAAAATGTGTTGGTAGCCTATAAATAACACCAATATGGCTGAATCAACAAAAACTGAAAGAAATTAAAGCTCAACTACTCCATTTTTCAGTTCACAAAAGTAAGACTTAGACATTACAGGATCCAAAACCCCCACAAAAATAATCTTAAATGTATGAGCTCTAGATTTCATTTAGACTTACTTCTAAGAAAAAAAATTGTTATTTTTCAGATACGCTAGGTGGATTTTAGAGCAATAAGTTCATATTTGGTAGAGGAAAATAACCAGAGCCATTATGTTAACGAACAAGCAAACTGACTTGCACAAGCTGCTCCTACATTCAAAATGCAAGCTTGTATACCAAAACCATCTACACTCTCAAACAAAACAAATTCCCAATGTATATTTCCATGTAAGTACATATACTTTTCCAGGTTCCATTTACCAACATTACAGGAAGTCAGATAGCTCTGCCTTAACTAATTTGTGTATTTCTGTTTGAAATGAATCTGGTAAGACTAGGGCTTATTTGATGAAACGAACAATTTGCATCAAATAAGTTAAATAAACAACCAAAAATAATTGCAATAATTTAAGCAACCATGAAAAAACCCTTAAGTGATTATATTCTTTTAATACCAGGATTTTAACATTATTTGTAAACAACAGAGAGGCTAAAGAAACTATAAGGAAGCCATGTCTTCTTAAAATGATAAATTTGATCTTCAGCAAAAGGAATGCTTTCTCTGGGAGATTTTATTTACAAAATGTAAATTAAAAAATTAGAAATTTAGTGAACCTAGGTATAACAGAGCAAGCCAATTGCTAGGCTAGAAGGCACACGACAAGTTCAGTTTTTGGATTTACATTTAAGATATGCACATACAACTTTTGGACAATCACTAATTCTGCTAACTACTTCTACAGAATGTGATAATACTTATTACAAGGAAGCACTGAGATTTCACACTGCAATGATAATTTTTGATCTTCTTTGGATCATTTTATTTGCTCTCTGTAGCACCAAATATAACCAGCCAGTAAAATAACTTATGAAACACATTTAGCTTTCTTCATCATCTAGTCATCTTCATTAAAAAAAACCCAAACAACAAAAACAAGCCCCTATTAATAAAATTTATGTACAAACCAAATACTATATTTCTAATTCAAATGTACACTAAATATAGGATTCCTGCTGTGTAAGATGACTAGAACAGTACAGGAAAAACTACTCGTTAATAGTCTATCCACACTCCAAAATGCCCTTGCATAGGTATACTCCAAAACACACTCAAAAATACTAATGGAGACTTTGTAAAACAGCTTATAAAATAAACAGGTAAACAGAAAAACCATTAAACCTTTTAAACTACGTAGAAATGGCAAAAATTGGGGGACAAGCCAACATGACTCTTCAAATACTCAATACATTCTCTTTAAAGAATGATGGTCTTATGCATCAAGTTAAAAGGATCCTGGGGTATCCAGTGTCACTTATCAGAGTATCAATCTCGGAAGGGGAAGGAATTAATAATCTGAAAGAGAATGTGGACTATCTGGTATTTCAAAGGTATTCTTGGAGACTAGACCTGATGCCTGTAACTGAAATGGTATAGCTTTTCTACACTCATGTTCATAAGCCTGCAATTACAACTTCGTTATTGATACATAAACCTGGTTTAGATGAAGCATAGCTAAACATTGATTTAGTTTTCTCTGCATTTCTTTTTTTCCCCCTTCCTTCTGACAAATGCTAGTATCACTATCACTTATTTTACTTTGCTGTGCAGAGATATGGTAAGAGATATTGGCTA
>JAYDZK010000268.1:31199353-31243448 GCA_034509185.1 Euphonia xanthogaster
TTGGCTAGCTTTTTTGCTTTTTTGTTTTTAGAAAACAGGACATCTATCCACAGCACAAATCTACAGTTAAACAATGTATATTGTGATGAAGTCATTAAGTAGGTTTTCCTGTCTAGAATGTAAAAGATAGTTTGGCCAGCAGTTTGTACCACACAAAATTGTTTGTCCCTTTAATATATATATGGTGCGTGAGTATTTATACATATAAAATCCAGTTTAAAGGCATTTAAAAAAATACATACATTTATTTTTTAAAATGGGATATAAAGTAAACCTATATTTACCTATGTAAATCAGTGGTGTATTGATATTCACATGTATAGAATAGATGTTGTAAATACACTTTTCTCCACTTTCTCAATAACAAATTTGTAACCATAATGAATCTCCGATATTTTCCTCAATTTTGGCATCCTTATATAGAAATGTAATAACTAGGCAGCAAAATCAGAGGTAATTGGTTTGTTCTAATCTCATTAGGCCTGTAGAAACTGTTCAATTATTAATCCTTGCAAGAAAGCATGTTTAAGCAAGTCTTTTAAGAGGTGATTAAGGACTGCATTAACTTTGGCACATATTTCTTTCACCCTGTAAAAATATATATTTTTTAAAAAATCTGAAATATCTAATATTCATAGCAATTTTACTTTCAAGTGCCTTAAAATAAAGCACTGCAAGTAAAGAACAACAGGTGGTTACACAGCCAACACTTATATGAAGTAATACATTTCTTCTGCCATAAAATCAAAAGATATCAGGAGACTTCTGTATTGCCACTGCATTGCAGTATTCTTTCTAAATACTTAACTCTCAGTCTCCTATCATATCTTCAAAGTCAGCTGCTAATTTTCTTGATTTTGTATTTTAGAAGTTCTACACTGGATCTATTTACACTGATACAGGATTTATTATTGCATAAGTGACAAGACTCCTTCCCAGAAGAAATCACTTAGCAACACTATCAGTTTTCTGAATAGTCACTAAGACCCCTGAGTCAACTTGTTTCTTTGCCACCTTCATATTAATTTAAATTTCTGCACTCTGAAAACTGAGTATATGTGTGAATGAAGACACAGCTTTCCCTAAAACCATAAATAAGAAGGGAAAAATGACAAGCATACATAGACACAAGTAGGACTTACTCACTTATAATATAGTTATTTACTCTGCATGTGTGTGTGTATCTACATCTATCTGTATCTATATCTAATCTATATATCCATCCATAATGTTTTTTTTATACTGGCTTTTTAATTACATGATTCTTGGATATTGCCAAGCAATGCTATGCATCAGTGTTACCATACTTATGGTATATGATATGGTATACTTATAAAGCACTGTAACTCTGAAGCATGGTTGGACATAAATTTTTATCTCTTAAGCCATTATGACCTACAGAAATTGAAGATGCAAAAAAAAAAAGATCAATAAAAACTTTAATCTCAACAAGTGTCTACTTTATCTTCAGTGTGTTTTTAAAAATTGTCTGAACTTCTGTCTTTGCTTGGACTAGATCCTCTCAACCACTGTCTCAGCATCTTTCCAAGTCTAACCATTTGATGTTAAAAGAGTTCTATCACTGCAAACGGAAATCTAAGGAAACAAACAGGATGCACAAGTAGAAAGATTCTTCATCCCTGTATTTTGTTTCCCAGAAGAATATTTCTTATTTCAATAAGATCAAAGAGGACATATAACTTGAACACATACTGAACTTAAAAATCAAACTCAGGATACTTAATGATCCTATGGATTAAATAATAACTACTTTGTTTCGGGCAGATAATACTATAAGTCTTTTAGATTCTTCTAGAACTTATTTCATTAAACTGAATTTTTGCTATTGCTCTTATTTTGCTTATTCTCAGTAATGAGAGCAAAATCTCTTCAGTACATTTGTAAATGAAAAAATGCACAATTAATTTAAAAATTTACTCACTTGAAAGCAGTCTTCTGCCACTTCAACATCATTTTGGGAGGGTGGATAACCTTCATATAAAGAAAAAAGTAGACAAGGTTATTTTCTTCATATTTACCACTTACTGCTTCTAGCTATCCACATCATCTCTCAATATCCAGTGATGTATATATAAATATTCTTGTTTACGGTTTTAACCTATAGATCACTGCATTTCAAGTAGATTTAGTAAGCATCATTTATTTCTACACTGCATTTTCTATACTGAGTATTCCTAGCCACACTACTCTCTCTTGTTCCCACCTTCCTTATACAAACATTTCCAAAGTGTCATCAGCAGTCAGAAGCAAGGGAGTATATTCCTTTTAATATAGCAATTTGAAAATTAAAGGCAGACACATTTGGTTGGCATGAATGCACACTGCTATAAATCAGCAGAAATTAAAAGTGTGAGACCCTAAGAGAAAAAAAGTACTCTCATGTTCTCTAAATATTTGTCTTGAAGGGATATGGATCGTACCAACAAAATTCCAAAGCAGTCATTAGAATATGTCAAAAAGCATTTCTCTTCAGAAACATGCTCCTCCCTTCATTAGTAGGATAGCACACATAAAATCCCTAAAGTTACTTTTTACAAGCCAGAAAGAGACGTTCTTTCAATTCAATAGACACGTGTTCTCTTCCCTCCCTGTCTCAATCCAGCAATACATTTATCATATTTTCAGCTCAGAATCTAGGCTTGATGATATCCGCCAGTTTGCTCACTGGTTTCCATTAATTCAATGAAGCTCTGGAACTTCATTCCAGAGTGGGCCATATTGCTATCTGAGTAAATTCTTCTGTTCCTAAAAAAACCTGTCCTCAGAACCATGTATGCAGAACTACTACTAACTCAGGTGCTAGCAAAAAATAAAACTATTAACTGAAAGTATGCGCAGATAAAAAGAGAACTCAATAGGTCACAAATTATTCAACTTCCCAGCTTATCCTACAAGTACACAGGAGTTGCAAAAAGCTTCTAAGATCCAAGTGAGAGAATATTACACTCCAGCTTCCTCCATTTCTTCATGTCTAAAAGAAAGAGGCAATGCTTTATTATGTAGGGATGTTTCGTGAAATTACCTTATTAGTGTTTGTGAAACAATTTAAGACACTTGAATGAATGGCACTTTAGAAATGCCAGAAGTACTATTTCAAAAACTATTAAAATCCCAATATAGTAGTTTAATCCACATCCTTAAATACTGTCAATGTAAATGTTATACAAAGTGCTTTGACATCTTTTTCAGTAAAGACTCAGTATTCATCCACCCCACCAAGTCTTTCACCTGATATATGTACCTTGAGAAATATCCTCTACTGCTCTCCGAATACCTCTATCAAATGCTCTTGCATCAGCAGGACTCTGAAATGTGAGGCCAAACTTTTTGTCATCAATCTTCCAGTGGTAAAAAGTAGGAGTAACTTTGTTGTAAACAAGGTCTTTCTTTAATGTGCATTCCAAGACCACCTGTCAGAAAGAAAACAGAAGGAAAAGATATCAATTACCAATATATCAAATTTGAGAACAAAAGGTAGTCATTGTGAAATACCTAAAACATACATCATAGAGGTCCTCTTTTCAAATTTCTTTCTGCTACAAGGATGTAATTTTAACTTCATTTCCATAATGGCCAAATTATTCACTATCAGTTGCTGATAAACGGTATGGATTGAAGACACTATTTGTTTACTGAGTCAACCTTCCTGTTCAAAAATCTCATACCCATAGAAGTATCTCATACCTGCAACAACCTGTACAGACTTGGTAGATGTTCAACAAATGAAACAGGTCACATCCCCCCAAAAAGCATGATGTGTGCTGATATCAAATTTTACTGTATCACTGAGATCTACAAAATCTTTTAGCACTAGACTAACTTCATGCTGCTTTCAGGCAGATTTTCAGATTTCTCTCAGAAAGGCTACTAGACAAGTGAAAGTAATACAAGAGAATTCTTTAAGAAAATGAGATTAATAAAACCTAAAATCTTTATGAGTGTACTAGTGCCTGCACCTAGACAAAAATACATTTGTGGCTCCTGTACAACTATTAAAAAAACAGTAACTGCAAATAATTAACAGAAGTACTTGGCTACAAAATCGTTAGAGGTATACATGTACATTCAGTTCTAAAGCAAAGTCACAGTTTTCACATTGAATCATAAAAGGGTTTGCGTTGAAAGAAACCTCAAAGGCGTCCAGTTCCAACCGCCCTGACATGGGCAGGGACACCTTCCACTAGACCAGGCTGCTCACAGCTCTATCAAAAATGACGTTGAACACTTCCAGGAATGGAACATTCACCACTTTTCTGGGCCACCTGTTCCAATGCCTTACCACCTTCACAATAAAGAATTTTTTTTCTAGTATCTAATTTAAATCTACCCCCTTTAAATTCGAAGCCATTCTGCCTTGTTCTTGTCACTATATTCTCTGTTAAATAATCCCTATCCAGCTTTTTTTGCAGGCTCCCTTTAGGTACTGGAAAGCCTTATCATTTCCCCTTTAAATAGACTGGTTTTAAAAATATATTTGCATATTTATTTTACTGGTAAAAATTATTTTAAGCAACATTGTTGCACTGAGTGTTTATTGATTAAAAAAAATCCAATGGGAACAAGAAAGTACGGAGTGAGAGATGCATTGATCTGCTCCCATTGCAGTATGATAAAGCTCCCAGCGAGATGTGTCTCTCTGTATTGGTATTTGATGATGGAGGCCTACACTGACTGAGAGATGAATGAGGAATTTCACTATTCTATCATTTAATTGATGTACTTCTAGAATTTTTTCATTTTTTGTTACATATGTGGCTTTTTAAAAGAAAAAATAGAAAATTCCTCACAGGATATGGTAAAATTAGTTTAAGTACAAACAACTGAGAAAATCCCTCAAACTTAAAAAAATATAAAGATATTTCTGTATTTGGGTTATTCCTACATATTATTTGTGCTCTTCTTCTCCTTTCATTGTCTAATTATTACACAGGCAAATGGTTTTTTTCTCTTGTACTTCATTATTTACTCCCCCTACAACCCACCAGTAATCATCTCCTCTCAAATGTGACTGCCTTTTACCTCTGCCTCTAGAAGGATAATAATCTATCTGCACATATAAACTCATTCAGCATTAATGCAATTTTTTGTTTCTCCACTCAGATCTCCCTAAATGGTCAAAAATATGTAGGTAAAACTGCTTAGAGGAAAACATAAAAAGGAATCTGTTTGCTGTAGGTCTGTGGGAAAAGTAGTTGCAGGAAGAAAAAAAGGATTATTCTGCAGTTCTAAGGTGCATCAAATAGTTGTTTTTTGTTCCTCTGGATGATTTTAAACTTGCTTCCTCTTTCAAAGAGCAGTCAAAAAGGAAGTCGTCTCACACCACTGCCTTTTCTAGATCGGAGAGCTCTTTAGGGGAAGTCTCTAATACATTAACACCAACTATTTTCACAGTCTATTTTGTGTGCCATGTCATCCAAAACATCAACAAAAAGTACTGCAAGCCTGATTTTATAGCATCACAATGAATTTCTGGTGCCCAAGGGACTAACTCAGATTACTTCACACTGAAAATTCATACCTAATAAAAATGTTACCACTAGAGATAAAAACTGGACTAAAACTTCACTGAGTAGAAGCTACAGTTTTCAAAGACACAAACCAAACTAGAAAATTCCCAAACCAACTCCCTCCAGCCCAAAAAGCAACACTCACCCCCTACTTCCAACACTCACATATGGTTTAACAAGCTTTGATTAACAAAACAAGTAAACGTCCCATCCAACACTGTAATTGCTTTCAATTTGATTCAAGAAAACAACACATTAGAGGGAGTGACACTGATTTTTCCCATCTAAACCTGTATGAGAACAAACTGCTCAACACAGAAGATATCAGTGAAAAGGCATTGAAAAGGGAAAAATATGTCGCATTAAAATTAAGCAAGACTTGATTCCTGCCCTACCTGAGAGAAAGCTGAAAAGCTACAGGTCTCAATTAGCAGTGGGACACAAATTTATAAACATCCAGCACTTCAATAGGATTTGCTACATTCAGAAATACAAAAAATGCAATTCAAATTAAAAAACATACCAACCATCCCCAGCAACATTTTTCTCTCCTTGAAACACTTCTATGCTTTGCAGCAATAGTGAATTTTTAAATTGTAAAACTTAATTTTGCCAAAGACTACCTTATGCTCAAGAATGTGAGCTATCATGGGGCCTGGGGAGGAAGTATCCTCATACACAGATTCTCCAAGGCCTGGAAATGGAAACCAAGCTTTTTCCATGCAGATATATTTCAAAACTCCAATTATTTTTAGTGCGCTTTGCTATGGTTCAGAACTCTCCACATCACAGGTGAAGGTCATACTCTTCCACATCGTTATCCAGAACATGCACTCCCAAACCTTTTTAGGTAGACCTTCCCAAGATCTCCAGGGATAAGCACAGCAAAGGCCTGAAAATTTGTAAATAAAATGCCTACAGCTTAACTAAGTTTCATTTCAATAAACACCCCATGGGTTACTGTTCTGTAGGTTTTCTTCATTTGGGATTTCAATATAAGACTTCCACACCAATATGAAACATCTACCTAGGCACTTAATGGAAAATGTTGCAGAATCATCAGACTCAAGACAGAAGAAAACCAGATCCACATGACCAAAATTTAAATTCTCAGAGCATAAACATAGAGCCTTATTTATGCTCTGTGTCTCCTGTTATTTAATAAAAAGCTCCTTTTAATATCTACATGTCATTAAATGCAACACTAATGAATTCATTGCTACTCAAAAATACTTGTTTGCCTAATATTTCTTTTCTCACCTCTAAAAACTAAATCTTTAAAGACAATAGAATCGATTTGGCTTATGTAGACAAGATCAATCTCCACAGTCAGAAATTTTCTACTTCAGCACTTAAAACCCAAATATTTTAAAACAGAAATAAAATGAGCATTGAAGATATGACATCATTATTTAGAGCTTATTTCGGAAAAAAAACCAAAAAAACCAACAGAACTTTTGTATTTGATGCAAATTTCTATCTCGGTAACAGACCCAGTAATTGAACATTTTGAGATCCTGGACACTATTTTACTGTTTTCTAGCTGTACTTTCAAAGCTTACAAGAGCACATGTAAGATAGCTTCACTGTTTCTCATTCTCAACCCAAACCTTCAAACATATAAGCACATAGTTTCTCAATGCCTATTCTGCTTTACTCCTGGGAACAAGCAGCATGACCTGAGTATATTCACGCTGCAGAGTATACAAACCCAGTGCCACAGTAACCATATGATGTAATTATTCTATGCAAAATTTTGATTCAGTTCAAAAAAGAAGATGATGTACTGGGCTGTACTACAGCCCATCAGAATCAACCTTCCCTCAAACTTCAAACACAATTTAAAAAGTAAATATTTAAGTTTGTAAAAAGCATATTTTTAGAAGAGAAAGGTATTTCTATTCAGTTTTAGCTTTGTGTCTCTCCCTTTACACAATTAATTTTTATTCAAAGGAAAGATTTTAAACTTTGTTACTCCTGATCTGTGATCTAAAAGATACTAGTAATATTTATTTTCCTCCTTTGATAAAAACTTGCGTGGCAAAAGTCTGGAGAAGAAAATAAGCCAGAAAAGTCTATTAGACTTTGCATTCAAGAAAATTCACCAAAGCCTAAAAACCAGTAAGTTTGAGCCGAATATGTGTATAGCTATTGAGATAGACCTACTGTAAACACAGAAAGAGAGAACAGCAGATCTGACCAGGTTCTGAGGGAGTGCAATTGTTCCAAGCAGACTGGCTGGAGCCTGATCTAGGAAGGTGATTATAATCAAGCGGCAAATGTGTAATTATGGGAAAAGTCTTCATGAAATACCCTTACATTCCAACACAAATTTAAACAACCTGAGCAAACTAGTGGGGAGCATTCTCTCTCAAATTAATTCAGTGGAGCCACCACTTTGATTTTCTTCTCAGATAACCAGGATGATTTTTGTGAACGCCACAAGATGTTTTAAATAGCTGTGTACTGCACAAAAATTATGAAAGTCTACATGTAGTCTGAAGTTGGTTCATAGAAGGGCTAACAGCAACCTGCCTCTCAGATCTAAAAAGAAACAAGACAAGCCCTCTTCAACAAGGACCTTCAATATTTTGATGTTCATTCCAGAGTACTTAATTTATACAGCTGACTTACAGACTGAGATCTATTATAATTAAATGCCTGCACAGCCTATAAAATACATGGAAATATCTGGCACACTGGAATGGAACTGCAATGTAGTGTGAGAAGCAGCAACTAAAGCTAATTCCTCTTCAGTATAACCATTTAATAGGCATCTGGAAGATACCTCCAGTAAACACCTCGCCTATGGATTTCAAGCTGGTTTGGAGAGATTTTCACCCTTCTGCTGACACATTGGTTAAACAGTTATACTGGCATTATGACTCCCATTTATCTTAGGTAAAAGCTACAGATCTGAACTCCATTTACTTTCTATAACCTAAGATATTTCAAAACCTATGCTTCCCCATGTCACAGAAAAGTGTGCCAAGTTCCACACTCTAGGTTTCCAGGATAAGGGAATTTCTGCACCTTTTCTGGAAGCTAAGCCAGTTCACAAAAGAAGACTTATTGGCCAGAGAAAATCAAGATATAATCTTGATTAGAAAGGTATTTTAGCAATATGTAATGTGACTTTAAAGAATATGGGGAAGTTGATTTGTAAAAATGACTCTCTCTCTTAATCCATAGAAGTATTTTCAGAAACAGCTGTGTGTACCTTGCAAAAGGTTTAGTGAAATGGAAACCATGGTCCAAGTGACTTGTAGATATTACAGTAGATTATTAATTAAACATTCCTAAAGACACATGTACTCAAGTCTGAATAACTAAAGTGTTAGAAACTGTTTAGGAAGCTTTTAAAAAAAAAATTCTAACAATCTTTTCAAATACAATGGCAGAGCAACCAACTAAATAGCATACTACTAACTTCAAAGATTATTCAAGCAATGAGATTTACTAAGGGCATTTTAAAATGAGACTAAAGGGAAGTTGGTGCACAGGAACAGTAGATTCAGCATAACACTTCCACCAAATCTGAAGATTATCAAAATACTTGGTCTCAACTCAACAGCAAATACAGTGGCTTCTACTTTTACTTCACTTTTAAATAAAAATTAAAATATATAATTATTATGAAATATAATAGTCACTAGTCACTTCTATTTGGACTAAAACCCCACTTGCTTGGCTTCAATTAAGAAAAGGTTAAAATTTGTGCTTGAACAGTGAATCCACAGGAATATCCTAAGAATGAATGTAAAACCATTAACCATATTGAAGGCATAATGATCAGAACAGTTTTAGAATCAGCGACGTGTCCAACAGAATTTCTTTTTCAATGTCTGCTATCTTCTGCCCTTCTAAATAAGCATCATGACCTAATTTTGTCATCACATTTCTTGGTGTAGGATCTTGTTCCTTCTGTGCCAAGTGGGGTCGTGTTGCATTCCATACAACTTGGTCGTTAATTCATTACACATTAGCTGTTGCTTATAATTGCATTAACTGAAGTTTGTAGAAATACATGAATACACAGTGACTTTCATTCAGTTATCAATTAATTATTGGTTCTCCAGTGTTCGTCTCCACACCCTAAATTTACATTTTTTCGTTCCCTGAGCTTTATTCAATATACACAGGAGAGATGTTCATCCTAGCTGCACTTCTTCCACATTTTATCCCATGTTTTTGAGAGGCTGACTTCCAACAGCAACTTCCCCTAACTACAACAAGATTACAATCTTGTTAGGTCACATCTGGGGAACAAGTACAAAGAAGACAGATGGACACAGGATGGGACACACACACCAAAAAGCCAAAAACAAAACAAACTGTTCAAGACAATAAAGGTTTGGAAAAAATATTCATGCTAACATGAGCTTGATTTTAGACAGGAAGAGGAGGAGAAACATTTAAAACCTTCCACCAGAATTGGAAACAAAACAAGTCTTGCCTAGGGGAAATGGGAGAGAGGACACTGCAAACAGATCAGGACACTGATGACCAGACATTTTTATATGCATGCAGGCAAAACATTAAACCAGTCTCTACTTGAGAGCATTTTATTATTCTTAAGGCAAGCTGTGAATATTCCAAGTATTAAGAATTAATAAAAAATTATCAAGTACCTCTAAATGCAATTAAGCTTCTCAAAAAGAGCCTCAACAAGGCTAAAAAAAGTTCTGAAGGGAACTACTGCAAAGTGAGGAAGGAACTGCAGGTGCACGTAGCTGTGCGGGAACACAGGGTACTCTGCTAATTGCGCTACGCCCCAGTGAAACAACTGAGTCAGCAGAATTGCTATTTATATGCTCTCTTCCTACAATAGTCACAGTCAAGGCAGAAAACTCAGCAGTCCTGCCTCAGGGGAGAAACTGGTGTGCTTGAGGAAGGGTCAACAGTACAATAGAATAAGTAATTCTATCTTTTAAGCTTACAGAGGAGTCAACGTTCATTTGCAGACAATAATAAATTCTTGAAAAAAAGTCATTAAGATGGAGGTTTTGTGCCTTCTCTACTTCTCTTTGTTTCCACAGTAAAACACAGTCCCATTCAGAAATCTGTTTGCCATACAAGTAACCAAGCAGTCCTTAGTAAGCCTATTTAGCCTTCCTTAGGTCTGCATGTAGGAATGGCTGAGATCCTGCACCAGTGTGAGGCTGATTTTCATGATGCCTCTTAAGAGACATTTACTACTGGTATTTTATGTAAGGTAGCTGATGAATGAATACTGTCTATGTTTTCATCAAACAAGTCAATTCTTGGACCTGTCGGCTTCATGTTCTCTTTCAATACGAAGCTGTTCTCATCTAAAATGGCTTCTTTTTGTCATAGCCATATTCCACAGCTAACCAAATCACTACTGAGCAATTCCACCTGGTTTCATGTTCTTAATAAAATTCTCATTTCCAACACTCCTCCAAATGCAGTATCACTGGTATAGAAACAAGATTTAACTCTAATCTTTCATTGGAAGAAAAATTGATAGCAAAATTTTTCCCAAAATGGATAGAGAGTTCCTAAAAAAAAAAAAAATAATCCATGTGCTTGATTCTAAAAAAGCAGAATCAAAAACAAATAAAATAACTGGCTCTTTTGGTACACAATCATTGGTATAGAGAAGTTCAGCAGCAGCATTAGACTGAGACTATAAATTTACTTGTAATCCATAGGCAATAATAAGCAAGCATCTATACCTATGTCCAGTATAGTTTTAATATAATCAATAAATAGATAAAAATTGTTACCGTTTTATCCCTGAGTCGTTCTCCATGGATAAGAAAATCAGCACAGCTATTCTCTTCCTGGGGAATGACTTTGAAGACTGTGACACAGCTTAGTCCACCCCCTCCAAGTGGTAACCATCCACCACTTGAGTCATCCCGGGTCATCACCACAGCTCGCACTCGTGCATAACTATTACTGAAAGAGAAACAAAAGAAAATATTAGTTTTCCATAAACATAAAGTCTAGTAAAACCTAAGCGTAGTAAAAAACAAAACAAAACCAACAAACCCACAACCATGATCACAATAATTAGCACTGTCTCTCCACAAACATCACCTAAAGAAAACAATTTAAGAGCACCTTCTAAAAAACATTCCTCTGTATTTTTGTGCCTTCATAAGGACTTCTCAGAGGTCATGATCTTTTGTAAAGAGGCTTAACCAGAGAACAAAGTTGCCAAATCAAAACTCATATTCTTCCAAAAACTTTACACTCAATGATCTAGCTAGAGGGCAGGAAAGAGAATACGAATCAACTCCTGATTTATTTTAGACTAATCATGAAGCCAGTCAGCCTCATGAAATCACACAGAAAAGGGAATAAGAAAACAGAGAGAGGTCAGGCCTTCTGTCACTGAAATCTAAACAAGAACAGGCTTCTAGTCAGAAACCCTGCTTCCCTTCATCCATCCCTCCTCCCCATGCATATAACTCGTTCTTTGCAAGGGTAGATCAGGACACACATGGTGGGGTTTGAAAACAGAACCAGTTACAACTACTTAAGATCCACATTTGCAGTGTCTACTTGCCACTTTTCTCCTGTATTTGCATTGTGTGTAAAATTACTTTAATTTTAAAATCTAACATATTTTTTCATCATTTAGTATTTTTATAAAATAAACAAATTACCATGTCATTACTTAAAAGCCAAACTCCAGAGTATTGGAAAAAGAGGCTTTGGTCATTTCTCTCTTTCTCTACTTTTAGTTTTTTCTTTTAAATTAAATGAAAACTTTCAGTTTTGGTTATGAATTTGCTGCTACACCACTTGCAAAAACCCCATGGTTTGCCAAGGATAAGAGGCTACATTTGAAGTACAGTTTACTGGATTAATGTAGCAGTTGATGATGGAACATTTCAACACCTTAAAATAAGGTGTTATCTTTTTGCAAGATATTCCTGACTGAGGGTTTAAGTATTGATGCCACTCAGCATCAGTGATGTCAAACTTAAGGGCTGAAGAAGAAATATTAGAAGAGATCAAAGTTCCTTCTATATTTGAGATAAAAGTATTCATGAAGCTGTTGCACTTTTAAAAGATCACTGCTTTCTTTCCAACACCCCCCTAAAAATCCCAAAAATAACAAAGGTAGGCTTTTTTGCATAATTGATATGTTACATTCTCACACACATGTATGATTCATAAATATGATTCATTTGTGTGCATATATATATATATATACACACATAAACACACATATATATATAAGAATTTTGCTGCAAGCATGTAAAGCCTAAGTACATAACAGTTTGTAAAATGGAAAATTTTACAAGACTATACATTTTTAGCTTGTAAGCAGCTCTATTTAGTTTGCTGCCTCTGAGCAAAGCCCCCTTCTCTCTCTAAATCTCATAGTTAAAATGACGGTTCTGTCAATGTTGCTCACCATTTCTTTACCAACATCTTTTAGTGAAGTACTCAAACACAGTAGACAAATATAATAAAGAAAAATCCAATCCTTCATGGAATGCATCTATCACAATTTCAATATCTGCAAACACAACTGGCTGCATCTCAATGCTGAATAATATTACTGAAAGTTGAATCATTCATTCACTGGTCTCTATCACTGTGTTTCACTCAGAGCTAAAGTCAGACTGTAGTTGTGCACTTCATACATAGGTAGTCTTTCATCTCATTCCTCTCAGAGGTTCATCTTCTGACAGAAACTGAGGACACCAGGATTCTCCTCTAAACCAATAAGAAGTAGGATGCAACAACTGGTTAAGCCTAAAAACTGTCTTTGTTTTCTCAATTTAAGTGAACCACAAATTTAGCTTTTAAATTTTTCACTCTATAAATCTGGTTGCAAATCTGAATATTAGAGGTTTTATTTGTATATCAACCGACTGCAGCATGAATTCAGTTAAGGAGAACTTCCCTTAGGCTATATGAGAAAAACCTACAACCTTAATTTTTTCTTAAAATGGAAGTTCACACTCCATATACATTTTCTTTCCAATAACTGCTAAGAAGCAAAGACAGAGGCTTAAGCTACTTCCATTCAATAGAGTTCTCTGTCAGTGTTAAGTTTTTCCCCCTATACTATACTGAGATGCTTAGTCTGGTCTAGTTAACAATCTTTTGATTTGCTTTTCATATATTCCAAATGAATGTTTTAAACATTTATCCTTTCAAATATTTTAGAAACTACTATCAAATCCACCGCATTAGTGCAAAATAAAATTCCCCAAAAGGTAATATTTAATGAACAATCTTTTAAATTGAAACAAGCCATATAACCATCCTGTAGATTAACAAGACAAATTCCGTACTTGTAAAAATGCCTAAGCCTACAAAAATATTTTTAGTTTTATGTTTCTGTTGGTGGTTGTTTTTATGTATTTTTTAATATTTGAATGGAACTCACAATTGGTAACAATAGCTATTTTTAGCAACAACATAAGCTGGTTTGCAATAAAACAGAATGCAGTGGCAGGACCTATAAATGATTCCCATTTCCAAAATCCTCTGCAAACAAAATGGGATCTGCATGTCACACTACTGGCACTACAAAAGCACTTTGAAGTCTTGTATCTGTAAGCATTATAGCCCCATCTACTCTTGGGAACTTTAGAACAAATTGTTAAACTGCTGGAGTACCTTAGCAGTCGAAAAAAGAGCAGAGGAGGCTCTAGTGTTTTCCTAACACAGCCTAAGGTTTTTACCTACTCTTGCATTTATCAGGAATACCTGAACAAAAGAAAAACCAAACAAACAGGGCAACCAGTTGAGCATTGCTCTTACAAAGCCTTTACCAGAGCTGCCACAAGAGAGTGAAATGGAGCACGAAGGCAGCATTGCAACAGCAGGTCCAAAGCTGCTGTACAGCCAACCTTTCCTGAGACTCCCCGGTTTTGACTGTGGCCACTGGAAATTCTTGAGGCAGAGCAAGGTTTAAAGGAAATGGTATTCTGGACAAAGGAGCATGCTGCTTTCTTAAAGTCAGTACTGAGGATCAGTAAGACTGGGGACAATGACACTGAAATCCAAGATCTTTTACTTTTTAGTAAAAGATGTCCTTACTTTTTAATAAGGAAACAGATCTCTCTAACAACTGAGTGCCTCAGGTAGGAGATAAGAGTATGGTATTCTAAGATGATTAAAGGGAATTATAAATTGGAATAAAGGAGAAAGAGAAAAAAAAAGGTTATCTGCACTGTTTTTTCCCTCTAGCAGTGAAGACTTACTGAGGAGTACAGTATATGGCTGAGTGCTATAGCTTGTAAACCTGAAACAAAGCAATTTTAAGATAGCATAATAAATATGTTGTGTGAAGTTTCATTCTAAAAATATAATCAAATGAAGATTATTCTTATACCAAAATCAAAATCTGAAGTGGGGTGAATTAAGCAGCCTAAGAAAGCATTAGGGGCAAAATCAAAAGGTTATAAACCATAAGTAGACAGGAAAGATATGAGGAAAGATATGACCTACAGTCCTTGTGTGTTTATATCACTGCAATGCTCTTAGGCCCAAACTGACTTATAAGCTGGATGACTAAACTGTTGTGCAAGTGCAGGAGGCACATCACTCGCCAAGACAAGCTGGGACCTTCAGCTCAACAACTAAGGAACAAACCTGCTTTTGGTGGCTGGGGAACGAACACAATTGTAAAAAAGGGGAAGAGATGTTTGGGATAGTGGGGAAGCAGCCATCTTGCTGCTTTATATATATTTTAACCTAGTTTCAACAGTCTGCAAATCTTTTCTCTCCTAATTCATATTAAACGTTGCCATTCTTCTACTTGTACTGCATTTTGCACATTTTAATACAGGACTGACAAACAAAAGTGATTTCAGAAATGTTGCTTGAAGTGATTGTATTGTAATTGCAAATTCTTTTTTTTTTAGTACTGTACAGCTACTACCATTACCATCGAGAAACCTGAATCTGCAAGTGGAATTATAAACTGAACCATAAAAGAGATGGACTCTTTCAGCTTTGGTAAAAATATTTAGAATTAAAATTCATTTCGAAGTTGGAAAGCAGATTTGAAGAAAAGGACCTCGAGTTTCAGATGGACACCAAGCTTAACACAAGCCAAAAACATGCCCTTGGGACAAAGGAGGGCAACAATTTCACCAGCAGGTCACAGAGGCCGATCCTCTGTCTCTAGTCAGCCCTACTGAAGCTACATCTGGAGAGCTTTGTCCAGTGTTGGGCTTCCCAGTACAGAAGAGACAAGGACCTTGGAGCGGGCCCAGCAGAGTGCAACAAAAATTATTAAATCCATCATATGAGGGAAGGCTGAGAGCTGGGACATCTTAGGCGGAAGAAGAAAAGACTTGTGGGTTTAGTGTATACAAATAGCTCAAGGGAGGATGCAAAGAGGATAGACAGAGGCTCTTTTCAGTGATGCCCACTGAGAGCACCAGTGACAACCGACACAAACTGAAACACAGGAAGTTCCCTTTGAACATCAGCAATCACTTCTTCACTGTGAGGGTACCCGAGTACTGACAGAGGTTATCCAGAGAAATTGTGGAGTCTCCATCCTTGAAGAGTTCCAAAATCCACCTGGACACAGTCCCAGGCAAGCAGATTTAGGTGACCCTTCCTTGAGCAGCAGGGAAGATGACAACCGGACATGCCTTCCAATATATGGGTTAATTTAGAAGAATTCATGATACTTTGAGGCAAGAGTTGTCACTGTGCAAACTGCTATTTAAACACTTCTGACAAGGCTAAGGGAAAAAAAAAAGGCATTCTGAAAAATCATGACACACTCTGCTATGAAATTGCACTATCTTTGCTGGCACCCACGAAACAGCTTCAGGCTGGTCTCCAAATGTGAAATGGTCATGGATCAAGGCTCTTTACCTTTGACTGGCACTTTACATATAATTTACTCCCTCCAACTTCTAGTGCAATATACTTTTTTGTTTGTAGCCTTACCAAAAGAGCAAACATTGGCTTTTTATGGTTCTTATTATCCAAACAGCTTAGCAGAAGACTTTATGATTCCCAGCTAGAGAAATGCTCATGAGTACATGCATGTCCATGTACCAAAAAGTACTGTCAGACCACTAAGCTAAAGTCTTTTTTATTCTTGCAGATAGCATTTTTTGAGTATTGACTCAATGTAGAAAGAAAAATCATGTCACCAATACCAGATGACCTTATCAGTACACTGCTGATGTTATAAACCCTTTGTTACTAAAGGTTTAGAGAATGAGTGCCACTGGCACAAAATATTAATGACTTACCTAAAACGAGAGGAGATGCAAATGTAGCACAAGTGCTAAAGAAGACATAATTTACATCAAGAAAATGTATGACAGCATATGTTCTTATTTTTTAATGAAGAGGATATTGCCATAATAACAGCTACTAAATTAGGCTTTGCTTAAAATGTCTGTTACCTTTCTCCTCTGAAAATTATATCAACGAATCAGAACATACACCAAACTCTTACGCTGCTAGAATGCAAGACTTGTCAGATTTTCTCCTTTAAAAAGAGGCGAGAGGTATTCCTCACAATAAACAGCAAATGTGCACAGCTACTATGCCTAGGAAGTTTATTTCTTTGAGGAGTTTAGCAAGGAAAGACATGGATTTCTAGAAGGAACTACAGACAAATGCTGTTACATTTAGGATACTGGTAACCACACTGATTTACTGAAGAGCTTTCGATTTTGTCAAAAAACCTGAATGGAACATTTCTGCTCAAATAACAAAGCCCAAAAAACAAAAGAAAACAACAAGAAGAAATTCTATTTACAGAAACCTGAGCTATCAAGCAAAATAGCTTGAACCCAAAATGGCAAAAGGAAAAAGCTACATGGGAAACAGTACTACAAAAGGAAGGGATAACTGGTATCCTGAAAGAGCCAAAAATACATTATTATGATTATTATTTAGTAGAAGAGGCTCATTAAACAAGCTGTTTAACAGTGCACCTACAATTCAAAAGAGAAAATGAGACACAAATGAACAAGTGTCAAAATACTATATGGCTGTCATGAAGTGTTCTTTTGGACAATATAAGAATAATTTTTAAAAAATTAAAAGTAGGAATGGGGTTATAGTGATCCTATCTGAATACAGACAATTTAAGTTTTATGTCCATGTAAAGTAATCAATGCTGCAAGGAAGAAAGGCTGCAGCTGTAAACTCTTTTGCAAAGCACATGAACATATGAAGAATGGAGAAGCTGTTAAGATTTGAAACCCATCAAAATTACTTATAAAGTACATATTTGACATTTCTATGAAAAACATTTTAGCCCTGCTCCCCAGCATTTTCTCTTCTTTGATAATTGTAGCTAGTTTCTATTACTTCTGTATGTCATCTATGTGGATTGGTTAAATTAAGTAATATTTATCACACCAAAGATAAATGCATACTTGGATTCTACTCCTTTTAAAGAAACTGCCTTCTGAAGGCCTAAATTTTCATAATAGAAAGAGTTCTGTAACACCATCTGGTCAAGGCATATTACTTAGAAAATGGCATCCAGTATAAAATGCACAATCAAATAAAAAAAACTTATTTTTCTTTCTACCCTTCCCCACACAAATTAAAAAGACTCAAGGCAGCATTCGAAGATGGCTCTACAGGTTCTGGACCCATGTAGCCGAACTAAATAAATAGCATATAATATGTAATTTCCCTTTGTAGTAGTTTATGAGATAAGCTGGACATGGAAGATGCTTTTTGATCACTTCCACAGCTGCCTGTTCATAACAGAGGACTGCTGGTACCAAGGACTTCTGGATTAGATTCCATCCAGTTTTAGCCAGAGGGGTAACATAATTCGAGTGGTCAGGGTACTCATGTACCCTCCAAGGGTCGAGTGGTCGAGGGTACTCATGTACCCTCCAAGTTTAATGGGTTTTCTGGAAGAAAACCCCAAATTTGCCTCATTTTTAAATGCTGACAGCCATAACTCCAGAAATATCCACTTGCTCTTCTAGCCTGTCTTCCCTTCTCTGCATATATTCCCATAGTTCTTGCTTCTTCCTTACCTCAGAATTTCTGAAGATCCACAGGAATCTCTTCATTCCAGCTATAGTACAGAACTGTCTGTACCCTCTTTTAACTCGGTGAAATAATTACTTTTTTCTTACCAAGCTATTGGGTATTGATGCCATGTATTAATTCTGATTTGCTTACCATGAAAATGTGTAGAGAAAGATGGAAAAGCCCAAAAATAAAACAAGAGAAAGAGGTTTAGTTTGGGTGATTTTAGTGAGAAAAGTTACCATTTCTTTCCAACCTTGCAAAAACAAAGAAACATCTTAAGAAATGATGGAACACAAGCTTTTCATTTTCTTGAGCTCCTTAACAAATAAGCACAAGTCTGCAGCCTAAGGCAGATTCCACTGAAACTAAGACAACTTGACACTTCCAGTAAATTTCATCAGACAACACCATCCAGTCTAGATTTTTTTTTAAAGTAAAGCTTGCAGATTCAGTTGCACTTTTCATTTTCCTGTGAATACTATAATCTAGGAAAGCAATTTATGGAAAGATTTTAGGTAATATTTGTATCTGAACAGGTCAGAATTCTCTCTTTTCTCACAGCCATTGTCTTCCAGTCTTATACGCTCACAAAGTTGAAGTATGAAGTATGCAAGTGCAATTGGATCACTCTCATTGTCAAAGCTGGTCATCTAGCCACTGAGGTTATGGATTTCAGGACTGGAAACCCTGTTAACAGATGTGAATACATTAATCAACAAGCCATTTTGTAATAAAGTTCTAGACCACTAAAATAAGATGAAGGTAACTAACACATTCCTCATAAACAATTTTAACTACCCTAAGGTTCCACAGACTAAGGTACAATAAGCACATCACTTAAGGTACAATAAGTATATTATTTTCAAACATGCACCTGTGTACTTTTTATTCCACTGCTTGTTGTATTTAGGACTAGAAATCCACAAATGCTCAGATAGCTATTATTTTCCTCCACCTAAGAATTTATACAGCAAAAATAAAGGACAAAGCTGTTATACTTTCACAAACGGGTCAGAAAACATCATCACACATTTTTTGTATTTACCTTGCCTGAATTTCTGTCAGGTCATCCTGGACTACAGACCCTTTGAGCCAGAGAGCACCTGTAATGAGCATCACCCAATGAAGCTCAGAGTTGCTTGTTGGTGTACAGAGCTTAGGGAGTGAACTGCTACATACTCTTGAACTTTTGGCAATGCATTACGGAATAAAAAAGCATCAGACATACTGAGCTTACTCACATAAAATAATACTTGATATTAGGTAGGCAAGCACAAAATCTAAATTTTATTTTTATCACATTAAAATAAATTTCTAAAAGTTACAGGTCATTTCTGGCATGCATTTCCCACTTGGCCTGCATAGAAAAGGAACAGAACCTGGAACCAAATAAAGCATATCCATACTTATAAAAATAGTCAAACAGCCTTGCTGAGCTGTGAGACTGCTAATGAACATTGTATTCAAGAAACATTCATGTGGTTAAACCCATGTAAATTGATACTGTGGCATCATCCATTGATACTGTTAAATCTAAAGCTTGTCTTAACATTTACATTGACTTGGCTTTTCAAGGACTTTAACCACACAATATAAATGAAAGTGATCTTGCAAAGTAAATTATATTCTAAGAAAATCCCTAATGCTAAATTTCTCCTTTTAACATAATAAAAAAAACCAGTAAACATCCAAAAGGACGTTTCAAACATACACAAATGGATAAATCATTAATGTCTGCACTAACAAAACAGAAAGACACAAACCAAACTGCAAGATGCTTAACAACACCAAAGTCAAAGTAAAAAGAAAGTCCAAATGAGCCTCAAGAAAGAAGCCTATGAACTTAAAGAACCTTTTTAAATGTGCATGTTCACTGACCAAAAAAAAGAAGTTATCATTCCCTTGCTACACAGCACCACATTTCATGGCTTGAACCAGTCTTTTCTGTAGTTTTACCAAACCATGAATATTTCAGAGAGAGGAAGTAAACAGAAATAAACAAGTGAAAGACAAATGCAAATACTTCTATTATAATAGTCCATCAAACCAGAAAAAAAATTAAGTAAGATTATACAAAATGTTTCAATGGTATGCCCTTTATATTTGTCATACATCCACATGAATAATGTAACTTACATAGCCATTATATAATTGTATTATTATGTTTGATAATCTCAGTAATAATAAGCAGTCTAACCAGCAGTCTAAGTATAGAAATAGGTGACCCACGGGCCCTAAGGTGACAACATAGGAATTTTAACAGCACATCCCAAAAAATAATTAAGCCTTGCTTTACTACATTCCCCATTCCAAGTACTGCTAAAATATTATTCTTCACAAGTTTCTACAAAAAGCGGCCTGTAATGAATACATGGGTTGTGTATGAACACAACACAGAGACAAGCAATAATAAGGCACTGTGAAGCCTCTGAGTTCAAAATGAAGATTATTTAAGTTCCATTACTTGCTGCTTTTCCAGAAGAAAAGTTTAGAAACTTGTAAGCAACTGCACAGAAAAAGAGTAAGGAGTACACATGCATTCCTCTTCCTCATCAAATATGTAATAAACCAAAATAAGAACAAATTCACACTTTATAAATGATTGTCATGAGAACTCCTACAATAATCACCAAATCTCTGTCTATTTAGCAACTTAAAAGGGATCCACCACATACATTTTCCTTGTTTTAGCAACAACAGAACCCTAAACAAAAGGCTTACAACATAAATGATGAGATAATGAGATAATTTAGTATTATAACCACATCTCCTTGTTTCTTTTTTGGACTTTTAAAACCATAAATACCATTAGAAGGATAATGGCCTTAAACTGATGAAGGATAGGCTTGGATATTAGGGAAAAGTTCTTTACTGTGAGTGTGGTGAGACACAGGAATGGGTTTCCCACAAAAGTGGTGAATAGTCCATTTCTGCAAGTCTTCAAGGGTGTCTTGGATGGGGCTTTGAGCAACCTGGTCTAGTGGAAGGTTCCCCCACCCAAATCTTCCACTAGATGACTTCTGGGCTCCCTTTGATTGCAAATCATTCTATCATAAATTAGGGTGGAACTTAACCCTATGGAAGAAATTCTGAAAAAGGTGATGGAGACAGCAAAGTCAAACTGCACAAAATACATGATTAGAGCACCAAGAAAGCAAGTGCAACAATGCAGATAATGCAAGCTCAAAACAGTTTTTAGACAGCAGAATCCAAGCAAGGAGCGAAACAACAGCCTTTCAGCTACAGTCAATCTATGAAACAGAAACATCACATAGGAACAGTTAAGCAGGGTTTTTTTTCTGTTGCAGTTCTGACATCAATGTTGCACAGCTTTACTAGACAAAGCTGATTGCTGTCCGCTGTAAAAATGTTTTAAGTGGAATTTTCCCCTTTTATTATACAAAATAAAGTGTAATAGCTTATAAAATATAGGCTAAAGTACAAACCTAAAAAAACCTTACTAAATTAATGAGATATACATGAAGCCATTCCAAAAATATTTGTGTCTTTGTATTTAACAGTAGTGGAAATGAATCATGGCTACATAATTGAAGAAATACAACCAGAAAATTAAATATCTCTGCTTAGCGAGACCAAAGACATTATATATTAAAAAAAAAAATAAGGAGAAATTAAACTGGAAGAACAGACAAATAGGTGTAGGTGGAGAAGATCAATCTCAAGGATTTTCTTTCGTTAGTACCCATGTGTTTTGTTACAGATCTTCGCTCTTACTGCAGCAACAGAAGGACCTTCTACATTTATACTCCAAGGACAGGGTCTACTATCAAAACAGTGATGATTACAAATAATTTTTCTTTACTATAAACAACAACGAATTTTGAGTACCTTTATCTGCAAGGATACTGTCCAAGTAATTCAAATGAGGCAGGAGAAGTCATTAACTGTTTTTTAGTTGAAGAAAAGCAATCAACATTTTATTATGCACGCTGAAAAGCAAAGTTGAAAGATCAACAGCATATTACAAGTAACTGCTTTGGTGGTGCTAACAAACTCTAAATTTTGAGCTAAAATGTTCACTGTTTAGGAATTTAAGCTTCAAATATCAGCTGCATCACACATGTTCATCTGACAGAATTCTGTACATTTTGCTCAAAACTCAACATTAGGAATGCATTTATTACATATGAGCTTTACATACAGCATGTAAAACAGTGGTTTTGAGGGCTCTGCTTATTAAATTTGGTTGCTCAAATATCAAGAAATTAAATTGAGTTGGAAGAGAAGAAAGACTCTTCTCTAGTCATGCAGCAATTCCTAGACAGATTCATTTCCCTATAAGTTCAATAATATCAGAAGGAATGGATAAAAGACGTTTTTACTCAGTAAATTCTTAGAAATAGCAATACTGATAGAGAGAAGTGATTATTTGAGTAGAAGAATTGTAAAACCATCACTCTACTTTTAGATACCATTAGGTAGCTAAATCCTTGTAGCTCATTCTTGTTTTCTTCACCCCTGTGTTGACTGGGAAGTGTTGTGGGCCCAGTACTCAATACAACCATCTATATGAGGCATTTTCATAGAAGACTGAGTAAAAACCTAATATTGTCTATTCTACATAAAAAGATGATGGAAAAAACCAAACAAAAAACAGTTGACACAGTTGTTTCTTTAGGAAGCACCAAAAAAACCCCCAAAACAAACAAACAAAAAAAGATTGCCTAAAGTGTTACTTAAGGGGAAGAAGACGGAGCTAAAATGCAGAAGTCAAGTAATCAAAGTGATGTAATAGATATTTCAAAAGTCAGTGACATTAAAAGACTGGGGGGAAAAGTATGGTTTGTATAGATTGTCTGCTGTCAAGTAAATAACAGTAGGGGAGGAAAAAAAGAGGGAAAAAGGAGAAGAAAAAAAGGAGAGGAAATAAAAAAAAAGAAGGAGAGGAAAAATAAGGGATGCAGAAGAAGTAGGAAAGAGAAAGGAAACAGTATCTTCTTTTCCCAAACAAGAAGCAGACACATGAGGAAAAACTAGGTGCCCTTCATCAATGACAAGCATAATCACAATGCACATCATTGTTTGACATGCAATTGTTATGCTATGGCTTTCTATAATACACTGATCTGTTTTTTTTTTTTTTCCTGGACTAAATGGGCAGTATAAAATCTTGCAGCCAATTTTAAATTAGGAAAAAAATGGTTGGATTGATTACAATTAAAAACCAAGAGCAAGATAGAAATTTTTCATTTTAAGTTGTATATTCATTAAGTAATTTCCAGCAAATACAAGTTTTTGTATCAAAATCTATGATAAATATTAAAAATATTAAAAATATTAAATATTAAAAATAACTGTTAATCTAAATATTAACAGTTTTAACAGGTGGAAAACTGGTAAACATCATGAAGAAGTGGAAAGAATGGTTTTAAGAAGCATTTCCAATGAGTAAGCAGAGACAGCTGAAAATGCAGAGCAATCAGATTTCTTTTATTCTTTCCTAAAACTATTCTCTGCAGCATGATCTCAGGAGGTCCTTTAACAGACACTTGTGAGACAGCACAAAGCTACTGACAGATCTACACTATCTCCTCCTAATAAATGCAAGGCAACTCACATTCCTACACTACAATTATTGTTCTAAGCACTTTGAAGTAATGTGATCTGGCACTGTTGCCAGAAGCACTCTCCATCCTTCTCTTGCCCTGATCATTTATTTCTACATGCACTTTCTCCACCACTTCTGCAGCTTTGCAGTGATCAACGTTGGGAAAGCTGATGTGAATCAAGAATAATCCAGAAGAAAGAGCATCTTCAATCCAGAACAATTATCCAGCCTTGATCAGTAAATTACAGCCCAGTTGGAGCTTTCCTGCTTATCTACATTACATATGTATTTTGAGATTAGGACACAATTAACAATATGAACACCCAGGATTTAAGTCACAAAGTTTGGCACATTTGACCTTTTTCTGTGGTATAAACATAAAGAGAAAATCTAATTATCAAGTTTTTTGCTTCATATGTGAGAAATTATGAGGACCAAACATGTAAAAAAAGTAATGGAATAAAAGTTCTTTCTCTGAATTCTAACTGTAAGAAGTTTTGCCCCTCCTTGTGTAAATTAAGCCCAGTTCATATGCTAACAAATCAAACCACTTCCTTTAGGTAATGACTGAATACACAAAGGGAAAGCACCCTTGATTCCAGAAGGTGCAAAAGGATTAACTCTGGTAGCACAGAAAATAGGTATTCTGAACACTGAAAAGTTCATCCCTTAATGTAGTGAGAGAAAAAATAATTTTCAAGAAACACAGAATTGAAAACATTGATACATTTTCAAGAATTGAAAATACATCACAAGAAGATGTGATGTATTTAAAAGCACATATAACCTGCATGTAGCTTTAAATCTGTGTATCATTAATCCATGCAATACCTCCTATTTCCAGTGCAGATATAAAAGAAATGAGTACTACCTTTCTGCACATTAAAACATTGGTACAACATATATGGCCAAACTTTTATACTAATAAACCAATAATTTTACAATAAATTAGCACTAAAGATAGTAGTCATACTGTATGAATTTAGAAGTCTGAATGCAAAGTACCCTAAGTCTCAGGAAGGGTTAAGAATATTCAATCTGGATCTTTTCACTGGAAAGGAATTATAGCAGCCTCTGTTTGGAAGAAGTTTAATATACAGCAAACCAATGCGATTTGCCTGAAGTGATTCATCACTTCATCTTCACTGATACATAGTCACCAGTGGAAATATTACCCAGAAAAGGTTTTACAATAGAAAAGTAGACTTTAAAAACAACTTAGAAAAATTCACTTGGCAACTGAACCTTTTCTGCTATAAAACATTTATTCACAATAAAGAAAAAAAAACTGATGAAGTGACTATGCTGCTAACTAACTACTTGTTAAGGAGATACTTTAAATTGAGATTAGTCGATTTATTAGTAAAATACATTTTCTAACCACAGTACTACTGGCATCATAAACCACTCTTGCTTGTTAACATTTCCCCCCCCACCTTTGCTTGTGCTCCTGCATTATTATGCCAAGCACATAAGGAAGAGGAAATACAAATCTCCTCTCTACAAAAGAGGAAGAAGGGGAAAAAAGCCCCAAACATGAAAACTCTACAAGTTTTGCAGCTATTCATCCTTTAACAAGGATCATTACTTATAAGAAGTTATTCAGCATTTGCTGAGAATGCAAGGAAATAATACAAAATCCACAGATTCAAAACTTTAACATTGGGTTCCAGTAAACTGGCACTCAAAAGAAAAGACTGCACTCATGTAAGCATTTTGACACAGACAGACGATGCATCTCCAGGAGACAAATTAAAGGGTGGTGCTCCATTGAATGGTTATGTGACAGGAATACACTGTATTATGCATAGCACATAAATGCTACGTAGATCTCTCATTTTTTGAATTCCTTATTAATTGCAAGATGTTATTCATAGGACATGTCTGAGCAGCCATAAATGCAGAGCTCTATTAGTGATTCAGCATCTGTAGGTCTGCAGCAAAAATTATTTGCTTTTACGGGATAATGGGAAAGCAGCTAAACCTCTAAACGTAAATCCAGCCTGAACTCCTACCCCTTTCTTTTCCAGTCTTGGGGTACAATTTTCCTACCTCCTTTGTGTTAACTTAAATCAGTGTACAACTGCAAAAAAAACTATTTGTGCAACCAAAACAAAAAACCCATCCTCCAAAAAAGATTGTTCTGATGGATCAGTGCCCCAACTTACCTTCAGTCATGTGCCCCTTATGTCTAGGGCCAAGGCTGTGAATGTCAGCTATGCCTTTCATTGGCAGCTAAAAACCATATTTCATCATTAGAAATACAGGTTTGCATAGGTAAAAACCTCTGCAATAACCTAAAGACTTATCTAAAATATTCATTTTGGGGACACATGTATGTATAAAATAATTTTTTATCCACAGGAAAGCCACAGAAGTTGCTCTATAGTCTACACAATTTTTAAATTCTAAATAGACTACCTGTTTATTACTTGTTTACTACTTTAACTCAGTAAAGCACTAAAGATTTAAATCAGACTGAAACTGATGACCAGTATCCTAGCCATTTGTCCAACATAAAAATCCATTTGATCCTCCTGTACACTCTGGGAACAAATAACATTACCCCTTTGCTTTAAGGGACCCAGAAACCAAGAAAAAAAATTTCTGTTGCATTTGGCATATTTCAATCACTTTCAATCTATTTATACACGTACTTCCTAGGTGTGAACCCTAGGAAAGTCTCATTCAGTCAGGATACTGCTACAGCAGTGTTTTGTAGATAAAGCCAGTAGTGCATACATTCAGATGAATGTAGAGTTTGAAAAAAATGCAAGTTAAAAACCAACAACAACAACAACAAAAAAAAAATCAAGCCATGATTAACTTCACCCAGCTAGAGGCTGAGAGCAGCACAGCCTTGTTTCAGATATGAAAGAAACACTTTTATCATTTTAAATTGAAATTATCCCTTTAAGGCTATTTATGCATTTACTCTTCATACTCATATTCCAGCTTCCTCAGCAGCATGTACACAGTTAAAACCCGACGCTTATTAGAATAGACTTCTGGTGGGAAGTGCTAAGAATTCACCCCACTGCCTACCAATCTATCCAGAAATCTGTTCTCACTCCTACTTCCTCCTGTCTGTTCCTTTCTGAAACAGCAGTAGGGGGGTTGGGAGTTTGCCTTTCTTCTACTGGATCACAGTTGTGTACATGAACTATACCAGACCATATGGCAATCTCTCTCAATTCGTAAGAGGCAAAACAAGTTTCCTACCAAGCCAATCTGAAGAGAAACAGGTAAGAGCGAGAGCCTACAGATACCAGTGTCCACACGCCTATGTTCACAGAGAGCAGTTACCACATCTATGCCTAATGTAACAAGCAGGAAGTACAGAAAATGTTACTTCAAGGATAAGAGCAGCCCTGTCCATACTCACAGAAGCACGCTCCGGCTTCTATCTAGCTGCCTACATGCAACTTCAAGTGGCTTGGAGAAAATCCAAAGACTCTGAGCTAATGTTTAGCATGCAGGAAGGCTTTGACATAAAGAAAATTACTGTTTTGAAGAAAAAACAGTGCCTATTTGATGAACAATGCATGCAGAGAATAAGCCCACTGCTGGAGAGTGAGACTAGAGAGAAAGGTTAGACTCTGAAACCTCTATGGCTGCCTGGAAGCTGCTAGACAAAACCAGGCCAATCAGAAACATAGTGAAGATGGATTTTCCTTTCACGAAGGGAAAGCATTAAACTTTTTTTGAATACCAAATTGCAAAAAATCCAGTAGGAAAACCACTCCAAGACACAGCACCTGAGGAGATATTCCACTACTCTCAGTGAAGAGCTGATAGGATTCCCAGAAGGGCCCAGCCTTTACATCCATGAAACCTGTGTTTAACTCTGGTAAAATTAGAATTGTCTGATCAAATCCATTGAAATAGGATCCTGCTCAAGTTCTTTTCTGGAAAGTTAAAAATTACTTTTACAGAGATTTTATTTTCAACCTAATAAATTAGTAATTGCATTTTACAACAGCTTTTAGCCCAGCAACCAAGTTCTTCTGTAAATGAGTACAAAATTTTGTCAACATTTTTACACTAGGTGTTAGGGTATACAGCGTACATGAGCATGCAAAAAGTGGCTTGACAGAAAATAGTTCCCTCGGCTGGAGCTACGTAATGTTTACTCTTTAGCTTAATTCAACTAGTAGAGTCATTACATCTGTATAACAACACAGTCATCTAATTTTCTTATTTAACTTTTCTGCTCACTGCTATGTTCTTAAGTTCCTTACTACCACATACACAGCTTATTGAGAACAAGAAGTTGCTTTACTTAAGTGAAGAGGGAGCAAAACTAAAGCAGCAGAAGGTGCTGCCGATTACCTGCCCCAAATGAACATGAAAACCACCAGAGACAAAGAACTGTCAAGTAGCTGGAGATAGATCCAGGACCTGCCTATATTGAAACATTACTTCAATAAGCACCAAAACTAAACCACAGTTTTCCATTGCATCATTTCTTCATCAATATCCTACACAACATGGAAATAGGCATGGGTCACTCAGCATAGGTCACAGCATGGGTCACACTGCATTATAGTCTGCCTTTAACTCATAGGTGTTAATGCACCTGTAACCTGCCACCAATGATCTGTGACATTTGATACACTAATAACAGAAGTGCTATTGTAAAAAACCATTCAATCTTCATGTTAAGGTTAAACATTCATCCCTCTCAATTTAAGAGATTGTACATTTCCCTCTGTCCACATTACATTAAAAAAAAAAGAACATAAACAATTAAAGAAATAAGGGATTTTAACAAAATCCCTAAGCACCAAACTAAGAAGAACACTGACCACATATGTATTTTCCTCAGAAAGGGAGCTGTCCTCTATTGAAACACTGCTCTAGATATGCTGGAAGAGTCACACTTCCACAATACAAAAGAAAAATAATTTTCCTTTCATTGATAAGCAGCTAGGAAAAGATGGCACCTTTTTATTTTTTTGGTTCTGCTTTGGGTCAGAACTTCACATCCTGTAGATTAAACATCCAAAAACCTTTAAGGGTTCAAATGTTAGTGTAAAAACGTTGAAGGATTATAATTTTCCCTCACTTAAACTTTATAATGAATATTGACTGGCAGGAGAATGTCAGAGATGCCACTAGCCTATCACAATTTCAACCTTCAGAAGACAGCTGTAAAAAATAAAAATCCAAACAACGCCAACAAAGAAATCACAACCCCCTCCTCCCCCGATGCCATCTTTGATAGAAACTTAAAAGTCTGTGTTTAATAGCAAAAAGTTTAAATACTAGATCTTAGAAGTCCTATAGGGTAATATAGATTTGAGAAATCTCGTGGAACCTCTTTAGGAATAAGGTTCTCTAATTCACAGTACAATAATTTGAGAAAATTGAGGTTCAGTTAGCATCAAACATCATTATTTCTTAAGAGTTTTTCCCAGATACATTATATGTCAAATAAAATTAACCCCAGAGATGTAACATGATCCTATAATAGTTTGACTAAATTACAAGTTTTAAAGTAGACAGCCATCAAAGTAAGGAGAACAGGCAATCATGAATTCAGGAAATGTACATTGCCCCATAGTCAGCTAATGGCAACTTTAATAGGATGTGATGGATTTTTCTCCATCAGGAGAAAATACTGCCTGCATTTTTGCTTCAACAACCCACGCCAGCTGACTAATGGAGTTATATTTTTGTCTCGTATGAGGATGGTTACTTGCCCATCCTCTAGCAGTTGCAGAATGAAACATTAACAACAGCTGTGGGGTGAACAGAAAAGCTGCTCTATTTGGTAGCCAAGATCCAAAGTACAGGCCTTTCCTCTCAAACAGTGGAGCTCATTTTCTGTCACAGGGTGACAAAGACACAGCATAGAACAAAGCCAGTTTCAGGGCCTGAAGTAGCTAACTGGAGGTACTTTTAAGGAGTAATACATCTTCATGGGAAAAAAAAAGTAAAGGATTCACAGAAATTAAAATAGGGGTACTTGGATAGATAAGAGCCCTTGGGAGCTTAGAAGTTGTTGCTGAAAAGAAATACCAGTGGATCCAGACAGGTTTCTTTAAACAACTCTTATCAAATACTATTAAATATAAAACTCCTTTAGCTCGGCATACTAACAATCCTAATCATAGCAGACCAATCCCAAACACTCCTGCCACACTACTGAATAATCAGCATATGCCTGCAACTAGAAACATCTTTTTATGCAAACACTTGGGCTTCAGTCCTGCAAAAATTTAAATATATCACTCTGAGTAGACCTACAGATCTCTCTGGAAGTCTGTAGAGTTTATCACACACATAAAAGCTAACACATATTTATAAGTCTTGCAAGATAATTGCTTTTGGCAGAATATAAATAACATTGCTCTAATGTGTTTCAGCATCATGGTCTCCTGCTTTAAGAGCCAGACATTCTGGTGAAGCCTGTCATTCTTCATATAAAGAGTGGCAGCTGTATAGCCCACAGAGACATTTAAACTTCTCTTTGCATTTTCTTTAAAGTTTCAGAATAGTGTTTGGGCATTCTTTTAAAGTAGCAAGAAAGATAACAAGTGAAGCCAATAAAAATTGCCTAAAAATGCTTTCTTACTAGTGCCATGGATACCACTGGTAGGACCGGAAGCAATTCTTAGACAAACTATCTATAGCTTCCAACACTGCCAAACAGAACATCAATTAGGCTGTGGAGTTTACTAGGTATTTTTCCAGAACTCAATGCACTGGGCAACAGGGCAGTAATTAAAAATGAGGAGCAGGCTTAATAAACGACTCTAGTGCTCACTGTACTATATACTTCAATGAAAAACCTTAAAACTCTGCTACAAGATGAGTTTTCAAATAGCAAGACAAGCATCTGAAATAATTTTAGAAATTTAACGCCAGCAGCTTGCCTGATTTCTAGATGCATACCTAAAACTAGGCCCCACATTTCTCTCCTTGTCAGTCTCCTTTTTTATTTTTTTTTTCCTTTCAGCATTGTCTTATGTCTCTATTGCCTTTCATTTCAACTTCTAACAAGGATAGTCAGGAGCAAAGAAAAGTAGCTTCAGCTTCCATCAATGCCATTGAGAATTAGAAGAATGGTATATATCACCTACTGCAAGCCCCAGCTGGAACAACAGACCAGTCTTGGCAGAAGATCCAGCTCTAATGAGGGGAAAGGAATTACTATATTTTGTAGACAGAGGTAGCCCTTACAGCAGCTTTACTTTTGCCCTTCCATGCTCCTGCCCTTATTTTCATTTCATACTTTCATCTCTCTAATGGTTTATCTAACAGATAAAACACCCTTGAAAAAAGATTTTACCGTTGAGGAAGTCTTGCATGCAACAAAACCAGACCTGGTATAATTAAACTCTAGCTCAACAATACAAAGAATGTAATTTAAAACACACAGCAACTCTCTCAAACCCATATGAATCAACATTTGCAGTATCACCTTGGCCCAAAAAACCAGTTCGAATTTCCTTAAATTCAATTGATTTCCATTAAGCATATTTTGTTTTATGTACAAAAATAACAGACATACAGTTAATTGGAATACACAGGCAAATTTTGAAGTACCTAACTTTTAATCAATAAATCCTTTGTGCCTCAATTGTATCTAGTGTAAAGCAGCATCTTAAAAAAAACCCCAAACAACCAAAAACCCAACAACAAAAACCTAACAAAAACAAACAAGAAACCCACCCAGTTTCCAAGTATTAATGAATGAACCTTGACTGAACAGAGACTGAAGGAAAGCAACACAGGCAATCTCCCCCCTACTTCATGAGGTCCTTGCTCAAGGACAAAACCCAAGAGCACCAGCACCTCCCAATCCCCTTCTCCATCTGCTAAAACACCACCTTACCATCTGAAAGAAGGCAGTTGACACTGACATGACCATAAATTCAGTGCATTTCCTAACAAAACTGAATTGCTAAGTTCTTCTCTAGAACATCATGCTTACCATTTTCCCTCTCATCACCTTATAGATTAGTTCTTGTGAGACAAATGGTTTCAAGAAAAGAAATACCCATGCAGTACACAGACACTGAAATACTTCATTTAGATAAGACTAATTTCAATTCTATCATCAAGCATTAACAGCCAGTTACATGAAAAAATTAAAACTGTATAAGCTGGTACAGCAATTTCAGTTTGCTTGAACTTCCAAATGCCTGAAAACACAACACTTCAATTAAGAACAGATAAACCACCCAAACCTAACTTTCTGCTAAGGTTAAATGAAGCCCTATCAAACAACCACATGGTAAAGCTTCCCACCAAAGAATCCAGAAAGAAATAATATATTTCAGCTCAAACCTCCTGATGAGGAAACAGATGCATTTGGAATTTAACCAAATTTCATAGCAAATGGAAAAGTCAGAGAAAGGATGTCAAAAAATTTTGCCAGATCCTTTATGGAAACTCTTATGTTTTTATGTAAAGCATGATAATCTTCAGGTAACAGCAGCATTAAGAAGTTAAAATAACAAAATACAGTACTAAATCATTATTCATTTGTGATGCTCTTGGAATACTGTCCAGATTTGAATGGCATCTCTGAACATCTTCAATGTCAATTGAGTTTCTCAGACATTTTCAAAAGGACTTTTCCAATCTCCCAGAAAGGAGAAACTGTAGCTGACCCCTCTGTAGTCTTTCAACAGTTCTGAATCATCATCTGCCTTGTCACAACTTCCCCAAACCATTTCAAACCACAGATCTGTTTTACCATTAAAAAGCAAACAAGTGAGCATTTAAGTTCAGTAGATTTTAAATAAATCTACTCCCACTCTCCCTCATTAACTGATTTCAACTGTAAATTTGCTTTAGTTGCTTTAAGAGGAAACTATTAACTACATAGAAATGAAGTTATTTTGTGTGTCAAAATGACAGTACCAGTACTCTTATATTTAGTGACACTGGGTTTGTCAGTGTTGATTAAACACAGTGCATTAATGGAATTCTCTGTTATTTCTATTTTAAATGGCTGGTGTACTTAAACAACTGTAGTTTATTCTGAAATACTTCACAAGCTAACAGAAAGGGTCTGGAAAAAACCCAAACCAAACCCTCAAATGTATCCTGAAGAGTTAAGCATTTCAAGTAACGTAGGCTATCGGAAACCTTTACAACAAACCCCTCGACAGCACATATCAGATATATCATTACAAATCTTCACATTGCTTGGGAGAGGGGGCATTTACATACATCTCTTAACCCATAGAATTATGAAGATCTGCTTGTGAGCACCCTTTTCTGTGTATTTTTACAAAGGAGCAACAACTTTGAGACCCTTCAGAGCCAGCCACAGATAATATTTTTGTGTAATCTCAAGGAATATGATTAATACTGAATTCAACTTCACTCCTGTGGATCTTGGAACCTCACTTGGTAGCAGCCAAGACTGAGAAATTGCAGTGCAAGTCTAGTATTGGCATGAACAAAGCACACAAACAGCATTTTCCTTTGTGAAGAAAATGGCACATAATGGAGCTGGAGAGACTGAAGGTTAATGAACCTAAGTTTATCATTAGGAAAAAATCAAACCTTCAAAAATAGACAGAAGGAATACATAAACCTCCCTACTTGCATTGCCAGATGCTATAGCAATTTCTGATCATACTGTCATGGAAATGAAAAGAATACAAATAGTAGCTGGCTATTTAAACTGTGAGAACTATTGGTCTGAGCTTCTTGTGATCTACTGGAATACTGCATGAAGAAAAGGTTAGACCAAAAGATTTTCCTACTTCCTGTCCATCATTGTAATTGACAAAGGACAGATCCCAAAGACAAACAGGAATACATCCTGACAAAATCATTTGCTGAGTTATGGTAAGAACCCACTGCAGAGGAAAAGAAGATCACTCCTTTGGAGAACACCATCATTTCCCAGTGTAAATAAAGCTAATGGAAATAATATCCTACTGAAAACATGATACAACCACTTTTTTTTGTTTGGTTAATGATAAAAGATTGAATGGTATCTTTAATTTCACCTAGTAAGACTGAATTCAACAGGACTCAAATGTACTGTTTTATTCTTTAGACAAAATAGGGGAAGCCAAGCAGTAACAACACTGAAAAAAATCCTCTCACCAAATATACCCTACATCACAGACATTTATGCTGTAACTGACAGTTAGGTTTTCTCCACTGTAAAATACATAGGTGTAAGTGAAGAAACAACAGAAACATAAAGCAATTAATTTCTACTGTACGGTACTACAGTTTATGCACTACCTGACTGTAACTGCCTTTAAAACAAACTGTGAAGCAATCTCAGAAAAGCTGACCAAAATCACTCTTGCCCTTGAGAAGTGTCACTTGATCCTTCCTCCTTTGCCATGTGAAATACAATTCTCTTCCAACTTCTCTACTGAAATGATATTTTATTGAAGTACATGGCAGAGATTTGGATCATAATGCTTTATTTGGGATGCTAAATTGATCCAAGCTCATACTGAAAGGAGCATGAGGATCTTAAAACTAACTAAAAGCTCTTACTTCACCCACTGAGCTGCAGTTGAGGCGCTCAGGCAGCACAGATTTGCCAAATGGCAGAAAAGCCAATCCTGTATCTGCCAAGAGCCACTCAGGCCTAAAAAACCAGCTGAAATAAGACTGGGTAAACTTATTTCTTGTTACTCCTCAAGTCTAATCCAGACATTTTGGTTTTGTTCTGAAAAGGAGCTATACATCTACCCGCAGTTCTACTTCAGAAAGATTTGTTTGCAAATATCAAAAAAGTTGAATTTTCTGTAGCAGAGAAGTGACTCAACATTGATTTTCAACATTTTTGTAATGTCTTCTTTCACTGATGAAAAGAAAATGAACTTATAGCCTGTGGGAAGCATTCTCTCTTTCTACAGGAAAAGAAACACATGTTTTTATTTGGGTTATGTTTTCATTGTTCCAGAGTGGTAAAAGACATGCTCCTTGCTAGCATTGCTCAAGGGTAAAACCTTGGCATTAAGACCTGTAAGGATGCTCAATGGGCCTGTGAAATGTCTCCAAGAGACACTAACCAGTGGCTTACTTTCCAGAGAAGTTTTTCAGGATAACCTGCATAAGAACACTAACAGAGAAATATTCAGAAAAGATGCTTCCTAAAACTACTAAAACCAAGCCAAAATCTATGAGGATGGTGAGAAACCCACACACTACAAAACCAACACATTTAAAACATGGAAAAGATACATCACTTTCAGCAGTTACAAAACAATCAGATGAAAAACAAACAAAAACCACAAAGAAACAAAATAAACAAAATAATTAATGCAAAAAACCTGTAGTTTTTAAAATGTACAGCAGAGAAGGAAAGAAGAGAGAACCTGAAAAAGGTCCACTAATTAGCCAACTAAGGTTATTAGTTTTCCCCTAGTCAACCGCAACTTACTCCAGAAGAAGGAAAATAAAAGGCCTCCACAGGAAATTACACTATTCTAAAGTACAGCACTCTAAATTCACATGTTCTGGAATACCTTCCTTGAATAGACCTGTTCTTCATCCAGAATTCAACTACCAGATGAAGAAGAGCTCATGTTTCCTACCTTGCTTCAGGGGAATTAACGTGGACAGGTTCTCCTTGCGCAGGATTTGCTGGCAGCCATAACTGAGAAATGAAAGCTTTGAATTCATGCATCGTCAGCCCAGGTATTTTGAAGAAAAGCAAAATGAGGTTTCTGTCAGTGACAAACACATGTTTGCCCAAGCACCTCCTTTACACTATGTAGAACACCCTAAGTATAAGATAGAAGATACTTAAAAGTATATGATAAGGCAAGACTACTTCACCTTCTGAAACCATTAGCAAAAAGTCATCTTCGCCCCTCAGACAACCTGAAAACAGGGAAGCAGGTAACCCCATAACAAGATTCCCTCAGCCTGCCTGCAGCCAAGAGGCTGGGGTGCAGGTATGGTCACAGACTCAGTTTTCCATGTCCCAGGCAGATGCTTAACTGATTTCTGCAAATCCTCCATTACCTAAACCAGATTGTTAACATGCACGATTCTTCTGCATCACCATAGTAACAAAGCACGTACATTTTAAGGTGCATATGGGGGCTCTTCTAGAGGATGTGTCAAGTTGAATACACCTAAGACAATATAAGATATTTTAAGCTAGCCCCGTTCAGTACAGAAACAGAAAGCATGAAAGTCCTGTGCTAGAGATTATCACAAGACTGCTCAAGCAGTGGTTACACATCCATTAAAAAGTTTTATGGAGGCTGAAAGAAGTAGAAGCTGAAGCAAGATTCTGTCAAGACACTTATAGGTCTTAATGCACTAAAACAACTGTGTAATTAGTAATGGCCTGATTTACACACACTAAGTTCTTTGGGAACCACAAAGCAGAACATTGTAAAAGATTTTATGAACACAGTTTACCTACAAGTTTCCTCACCCACCCCACGCCTCTAGAAAGAGGAAAAAAGATCCAGATACTTACTGGGGTTTTTTTACTCATTAAGAAATGACAAGCAACTGGCATTTTCATGTCAATGAGAGCGACAAGTACCTTGCACTTACAGGCCTGAACTATGACACCATTCCTATAGGATACAGGAGGGACACCACAGAAAACCCAGGCTTAATGGCACCCCTTGCATTAGGTGGCTCCACAGCAAACAAGGCCATACATTGTTAACAGTCTCGCTGGCACTCTGTGACATGCCACATTGTGATGCGTGTGTCTAGTGCGCATGACTTCTCATAACAGATGCCATTACTGCCTTAATAGAGCCAACCCAAAACAAGGTTCAACATAGCAAATGTATTACTCCTCAAATAAACTTCTCAAAAAACTAGAGAAAGGCTCCAAAAGGTTGGGGAAAAAGCCCCCAACACTAAAACCCTAACTTTCAGGTAATGATTAAGAAAATCACATTAGCAGAAAGAATTTAAGAAACCGCATGCTACAAGTCTGGATGCAATTACAGCGATATTACCAACATTCGAAATGCTCACATAGTTGAAATCTGAAGATTAAAGACTAAAATCAGACCAAACTCAAGAAAACAAATCAAACAAAAAAAACCTCTTAAATAATCTGTCAGAATATTGCTTTATTTTTCAATATTAGTATTTATAGAATTTTAATGCTTACTAAGACACAGTCTTCAATTACAAAGAACCACGTGTGCATGACCAGAAGACACAATCCTCCTCTCTGGCACAGGAGAAGTAAATGAGGCAAGGGGTTGAAAAAAAAGAAAATTGGCCACTTCCTAATATTGAAGGTTTGAGAGCAGAACCCAGGCAATCTGATTATAACTGTGTACCTGTCTTACTACCAAAATCATCAAAATTCATGCATCCTGGCCACATGGATTTTATTTGCACAAAAAAAATCTCAGTTCTCAAACCCAAAAATTCTCAAACATTTAATTTTAAAATTTTGCATTCCCTTGGCATGCTCATTATGTACAATTGCTACCAGCAATCAATTTCTGCTTAAAAATCTTCTGAAATTAGAGACAGCAATGCCAAAATATTTTTGCATCATCAGTAGCACAGTCACACATCAGTAGCCCAGATCAGTATCATTTGAATCACAAGTGGAACTTGTAATGAGATAGTTAACCACCCCCTGAAGAGGGCACAAACAAACCTATCCGAAGTCTATCCCGCTATGAAACTTCCAAATTATTGTTGGCCCTAAAGCAAGCAAAGACCAGTGATTATCAACAAAAACTAGTGCTTACAGACATATAGCTTTGTTACATAAGGTCAGCCCCAAAAATACATTAAAAAACCCCTCAGGTTTCCCATTTTAAATGTACAAATCCCATCTCTAAATCCTGAATTAGCCTCTTTACACCCTTTAAAAATGTACTCCTGTTCAATGTTCAACGTATATCAGCCTCAATCACAGGCCTCATATTAAGACATGCTGTACTGGGATCCAGAATAAGCACACCATGCACAGAAAGGAATACCCAGGCCTCAGAATACTTTATCACATCTGAGAGGCTAAAAAGTTTCTATGAAGCTACATAAAAATTTCTAAACCAGAGCAGGTGCAGTACTCCCACCTTTCACTACCCTTACTTAATCCTTTCAAAAAAGGCTAAGGAGAGAGAAATCTCTTCTGCCCTCAAGGTTTATACCAAAACAGTTCTGCACAATTTCTGAAGGAATAAAAACGCCTGGCAGGAATCCTCACTGACAGCTACACCTTACCAGTTTTATGGTTATTTAGGGAAGACAGTCAGTCTCAGGAACAATTTTTAATAAGCTTGGCACTAGATTTCAGTAATTGTTTCATTAATTATATTTTTGATTTTGAGTTTCTTGTTGGTATGTATGTTTGTTGACAACATTTGACTTTACTTAAAACTGAAATAAATCAGTTTCATTTTTGCTTTGACAAACTTCAGTTCAGTATCTCAACGAACCAGCAGGAGTCAAAGGAAAAGGGTGATTGTTAACAGTTGTCAGATCATCTTGGGGAGGCCTATTCATTTATTGCTGTTTTTCTGGAGTTTTTTAAAAACAACTCATAAAAACCCAACTCTTCTGTAGACTTCAATGACACCTGCTCTTGCAAACCACTCCAGTCAAAAACTGGCTCACAAAACCATTCAAGCCAAGCATTTGGGCCACAGAATCCCTTCTGGCATTCTGAATAGGTGAGTGTTAAACTTGCTTTAACAGAATTAGACTTCCTTACATAATTAAAACATTATGAACAACAGTAGTCAAGACTAGGAATGAATAGAGGAGGGGAGGGGGGGAAGAAGAAACAGATGCTATATCATCTAATTTTAAGATGGTTTAGATGTTTGAATTATACACATTTGGTGAATTCTTGCATAGTGTACACATGAAAAACATTTTCTTCTGAATGGAAGTTTGGTATCACACAGCAGTGCAGAATGGACCACAGTAACTGATGAAGTTTCTATGGCCTGTTTTCCCTGTTTGAATTACTTAAGGCCATATGACATTGAATTCTTATGGAGAAAAATGCTTGTGAGTGATTTCCTTTCACAGACAGATTAATTTACTGTCATTATACTGGGACAAAATAAATAATAGCAATAGTAATAATAATAGTAGTATCATCATCATCATCTGTTTTCCCCACCTTAATTGGAGCATTGGGAGTTAGGGCCTGTGTGTAGTAAGTGAATTGTTATTTAATCAGAACCACACTTATAAACAAATTCTAGCACTCAGAGCACTTAAATGCAAATTTTTGGTCCCTTAGCATATCTAAAGACTTTTAGGTTGCTTGGGTTTTCTTCTTTTTCTTGTTTCTATGTAGGAGAAAATTAAAATAAAACAATGAATATAGACAAATATTTATTTTTAATCAAATTTGTATCACAGATACCAGCATGAACATTACTGTAGAGATAAGCTTGAAAAGATTAGAAAACACATGCACTTAAAATTTCTGCTTACTTTATACAAGTGTGAGTGCTGTTCAATACCACTGGAGTCTTATAGATCGATTCTTATTACAATTTGCAGGTAGGAGAGGTGCTGTGCTTATGCTAGCATGACATACCATAAAATATTTTACTATATACAAAATGCTATCACTTGATGAATGAGAAAAACCACAGGAAATAGTGACAAGCAACAGATTTTACTAGAGCACAGTCTAAGCATTAACCAAAAAAAAAAAAAAATCTTCACTTACAGAGTACAAAAAACCAAGCACAACAGAGGAATGTATTGCTATTGTCTTAAGTCTAGAAATATATGGCAATACACAAGAGCATTCAGTCCTCTTCCTTTCACCAAAAAAATAAGCATTGCTGAAGATAGGGGACACACCTAACAAAGTACTCGAAAGTATTAAAAAAATGTTGCAAATGTGTTTACATCTTATAGAATTTTAATTTGGAAACTTTGTAGCACATTAGTTGCCCATAATTAAACAGATACAAAACAATGGATAATGCTTTCAGAAAGAGGAATGAATATTTTTAAGGCAGAAGGGAGGAACAAACTGCATATTTTTTGGGAATACTAAATTTTTGGTTGCAATCAATTCCAGCCACTCAATAACTGTGCAAACTCTGCTATTTTAAATTTACTTGCTGAAGTGTTGTTGCACACCAGAACAGAAAGAAAAAAGAGAGGGACATTTCCTTCTTAAAGTAGCCATAAAGAAACCGGGATCCTGAAAAATATGGCAACTTACAGACATCTTCCTAATTCTTTTGAGTAATGCGGGACATATTCTAACTGAGGAAGAAGAGTAGAAGGGAGAAAGAAAACATTTAGCATTTGAACAACAGCATTTAAGACAACATAACGTCTATGTCATATCATAGTCACTCTTCTGGAATCAGCCGAGTAAAAATCAAAAAAGACAAAATTATTTCCTTTGTCTCCTTTTTAACCTTGTGTTAATACTCTGAGGAGTATTTTTTACTTCTAGTATTCATCTTAATCCCATTAAGTCATGACCTATACACACAATTTCTCCAGATATACACAAGAATGGGTAAATAACAAACAAAATTGCCAGCATTTACTCCCAAATGCACCAGGATTCCCCTCAGCTTTAATCCTGTGACTTCTGATCCTGCCAGGATATATTCTTTTCAAGAAACATATTTACTTATAAAAATTACACTGATGTCCTCACAGTCACTTTAACACATCAAGAGCATTACATTTTAAATTAACAAAGGGAAACACTCGGCATCCTTGAATTCAAATATTATTGCTGGCTTCAGTTACACTGAAACATCCAAAAGCATTTTTCTGCAATATCACAGTAATTAAGGACTGTTGCTAGGGTGAACCTTTTTTTGAAAGAAAAAAGTAAAAATACCCATCCCCCTCTCCAACTGACTCTCAGATTATGTAACATGCAAATTCAGTTTCACCTTCAAAATAGTGTCATACAATGTAAAGTCAAACAGACAGCAAGAATCATTTCATAAGACTGGAAAAGCCTCCCAAGGACTCTATAAGCAACCTTCCCTCAAATGAAAGTGTATCAGAATTGCAATGATTTAATATAATCAATGGGTTAGAAAATCCTTTCCTTTAAAAAAAAAAAAGGTCTATTTACAAATTCCTTTAATTAAGGGATAAAGAATTTCAGAGTCTATATATGCCCTAAACTGCAGAAGGAAATTTAGCCTGCCGAAAAGTGTTAAAATCCTCCCAGAATTAATAAGCCCAAACTAATAGGCATTACTTTCTGTGATACAATTTCAAATTCATCTTTCAGTATCTGGGCTTGTAAGACAAATTTAATACAAGTCTGAAATACAAATGAAGTACAAACAGTATTTTCATATATATTAAAGGAAGACATGAATAAATACCTCATTTAAAAATTTAGTTCACCTTTACTTTTTCAAATTTGCGCTTGAGGATGTTTACAGCATCATAACCTGAGGTTGTTAAGCACACAGCATTAGAATATACTGTGTTTAATTTACAATCTCTTTAATTAGATTATGAAGGAAAATGAGTTTATTTATGTGGTAAAACAATCAGCATGTGACAGTCTGAATCTGTAAAAAATACAATATGTAAAAGCAACTCCGAATACGATTCAAGAGCAGTAGCATTCCCTGAAATAAAAAGCGGCCACCTGCAATACAGAGGAAAGTAAACAAGCCAGTAAAGCAGTGCTCCTACTTTTCGATTGCAGCAACTACGACTCCATCTTAAGCCTGTCATCATTCACCCCTACTGAATGAGGACTATACAGCACAACAACTATTCTGTTTTCCCTTAGACGGAAATTCAGTCACATTTCTAGACAGCAATTAAAACTTGCTACCAAAACAGAAATTTGGAATAGTGCTCGCTGACATGACACCTTCAACATTATTATATTCAGTTGCATGAGTAGCAAATTGACCCATGAGTTCAAAAATTCTACTAAATTCCTTCATTTAAAAACGGATTGGTTTTGGGAATATATTGTCTTGATGCTGACCACCCTGACTGCAAAACATCACTGAGGAAGAAAAAGAATAAAAATATCTGGAGGTATTGAAATACTTTCATTTAACTAATACCTAACTGACAAATACAATAACAACATTACAAGAACAATGTAAAAATCACCAATGAAGACTCATCTGTAGTAATCAGAATTTTATAAGGCTGCCTTCCATATGTTCATGATCGAGAAGAAACCTAGTAGTCCTTAATGTAGCTTCTTAATTAATCTTTCCCACCACCACTGAGAATTTATTACTAACTGAGGTCAAACTCCAGACACCACAAATATTTATATCTGACTCTGTAAAATGAAGTTTTATAAACAAAGGACAATGCTCAATTACCAGAATACTCCTGGTAGCTACAATGACAGAAAATGCATTGCAAAGTACCTGTATTCCCTTTTATATGCCGAAAGATCTGTTAATGAACTCAAGGCCATTGATGCCATCAATTCTACTGATAAAATTAAACACGGTGAACTTCTAATATATGAATTTCAATTTGTAGGTCTGTACTATTTCCACTAACAGTTTATCTAGCATTTCAATCATATTTCCCAGCCATTTGAAGTGACACGCTTGTGCTATGGGCAAAAGCAATCAGAGAGGAATTATGCTTCTGGCCACACCAAAAATGCTGTCAAAAAAAGCAAAGCAACTGAGAAACATTTTCCTTATTTTATTTCTGATATTTAAATATGTGAAGTAAAAAAAGAAACCACCAAAAACCCCCATCTATTTCTCAAGAAAAAGCATCATTTATAGTGCTTTATAAGGGTATTTATGTAAGAACACATTTAGTTCTATAGCACCACTGAATAAACTCAAAGCAAATAGGGTATATGAGCTTTCCTTTCTTGTATTAAGCAAAGATTAGTAATATTCCATGTATTCTCTTAGGCTGTTCTAACAAGCCTCCTCCACTCCATGTATGTATAATTAAGGACCACCTCAGTGTCATTTGTTAAGATAATGAAAAAGCGTACTCATGAGCAATGAACATCACCATTTTAACACTGTCAACCACAAAACAGTTACATCAGAAAAATACACTGTCTGCTCTGGGGATCCTTCATCAGTAAATTTCACCATGGTTTTTTATAATTTTCAATAAATTTAAAATAAAAGATAATACATTGCCCTCTAAACAATTTATGCTATATAAAAAGCATTCCTAGTATTCTGATATTTCAGAGGTCTCTTTAGCCACGGCTGCTATAAAATTCTCAGAGTAAACAGACAGAAAAATGAATCGCAATGCTGATTTCTATCAATTTCGTTGTCTTCACTGTCACCTGTATTTTAAAATAGGCAACATTTTCAGATGCCTTGTTAGGTGCGACTGCCTTCCTTCTGCACCATGTTGATCTCTTGCAGATGTAAGGCGGTACTGTCCAATAAAATGCAAATTAATGTAAATGGATTAATACACTGTCTTGAAAATACATTCATAATAATGAATTTGATTTTCAGTATTCTATTTTTGACTCCGTATTCCTGAAGGGGAAAATATTTCAACATTTTCTGAATAAAACTCTTCCTAGTTTAAATGTAAGATGGTACAGCGAGAAGGTACTTCTAAATTCCTGCTCCTTTATTAAAAAAAAGAAACATAAACCATAAAAGTAAGCCTTTCTCGTTCCTCCACATCTCCCTTTACAGTGATTTCCCACGCTCGCAGCCATAAGCCCTCTTTCTGCTGCCCTCTCCGATAAACCTGCCGGCCTGGCTGTCTCTCCCTTCCCATGCAGGTCTGATCTGCGAGGCTGCTGAATGCAGACACTGTACTGCACTGTGAATGGACAGCCAGGTATTTTATGAATGGAGCTGATCACGTGCTCCCAGCACCTCCCCGAGCTGATATTTCCCACATAACTGTGTCAACAAGCAGCGAGCAGCACATATTAATACAGCAGGTCCTGGGGACCTTCCGCCGCCGGCCGCGGGCCGCAGGCCGGCCCTCAGTCCGGGAGCAGCCGCTCCGTGCGCTCCGCGGGGCAGGTTCCGCCGCAGGTCAGCGGTGCTGACAGCAATTCTTTTTTCGCCTTTTTTTTTTTTTTTTTTTTTTTTTCTGAAGGGAGATTGTGGTATGAAAATGAGAGCGA